>JAVLUX010000110.1:4132500-5332500 GCA_032164185.1 Moxostoma hubbsi | reverse complement strand
GAAATCTCTTTTTTGCAAGGCATGGTCCACGTCAGCAGATGCTCCTTGTGAATAGTAAACTTAAAATATTTGAGTGCTTTTTATAAGTCAAAGTAGCTCTAACTCACACATCCTATTTTGTTTCATTTGTTAGATGCCAGGATTGCCAACTTTGACTTTAATAATTAAGATTTTGTTGACACCATTAGCCTAGGGGTTCACATACTTTTTACAAGCTATACTGTGAATATTTAAATGATGTATTCAATATTTACAAAATCAATACAATAATTTGTGTGGTGTTAGTTAAAAAAGATTGTGTTTGTTCATAATTGTAATTTAGATTAAAATCAAACCAGATTTTAAGACAAATTTATACATAAATGCAGATCATTCCAAACGGTTCACATACTTTTTCTTGCCACTGTATGTATAAAATTATGATTACTCACATGAGATGTAGACCTTTGTAATGTCAGTAATCTTATAAAAGCTGTTTTATTCTACATGGGGAGGGTCTCCTCATGGGGGCTGCCATGTTGGGATCACATGACCAGCTGAATACTACTCTCTTAATCTCAGTAACTGTCCTGTTATTTGACACTCTTTCACAATGTCAGTCTTTATTTTGTAGTTCTGTTTAACATTGTCTGATGTTGTAAATGGCTGTTTGAAGTCAAGACTCGTGTAATTAGTAGCATACTGTATAATTAGTAAGAGTCGACTATATTACTAGTCTATTAGTTCTGCCACTAGTCGACATTTTGCTTCTGTGTCAACTAGATGTGTATCACATCAACTTCTGTGACATTTGTACAATACAGGAGGAAATAAACATTAACACAAGGACATTTATTGGCTGGTGTTGTGCCATTAGCAGCTTCTTATATAGTTTGTGATTGGAGTAAATTTCTTTGAAAGAGACTTATTGCCAGTTCTGCTTAAATCTAACTAACTCTATGCCTCCTTTTTCATATTTTCTGTGAACAAATGGTGCTGTAATAGTTAATAAGCTTCTCTATTTAAGAGGTAAACCCAGTGTGACTCTATTGAACTGTGCAGGTGGATGAAATCAAAGCAAAAGACAGAACGATCTTCGCGTTGGAGAAGGAGCTGGAAACAGCAACAGGTTCCATGCAGAAGTTGCAGCTTCAGAAGGATGCGCTCGATGAGCAGCTGTTTCTGGTCAAAGAGGCAGAATGCAGCCTGGGTAGCCCAAAGAGAGAGATCCCCGGGCGCGCTGGAGATGGAGCGGAGCATTGCGGGAGTCCGGTAAACAGAAACTACCTTTGATTTATTGTTATAGAGCAAGGGATTTATGGACCCCATGGGAGCCATGGATATATTAGGTGTATTTAAAAAATATATATGTAGATATATTTTTTTGATGCAATATACTTAATATTGAATACTTACATCGTACTTGGATCAACGACATGACACTCATTTACACAAAACAATTACTTGGACACAGCTATGATGAACATGCTTTCTTTTTCTTTGTTATCTCATCTTGTCATGAGATTATATTTGAATTTTTACCTAAAATATTTTCAAAATTCTAATGCAATTTGAATTTTAAAGTCAGCTGATTTTTAAATTGGCATGGTTTCCTTAGTCCACAAGAGGGCGCATTGAACACATAAACCATACACAACATGTTATATTATTGTAAAGAACATCCTTGGCAGTTAAAATCTAATGTGCATAATCTAAATCAATTAAAAGTTTTAGTCGGTCCATATTCTCAAATGTTAATTCAAAAGTAAAATGAGGGGGGAAACACTTTGTTTCTGTTTATTCAGTGTCTCGTGCAAGTGTGCTGTTTTTTAGATGCTGTGTATAATTAAAAAGATCTTTAAAAAGCATCTTGAGACATCTGCTTTCTGTTAAACTATTTGTTGCGCTGTGTCTAGGCTTTTTTAGCACAAGAATGCAATTGATCTGAAGTCATCACCATTGCTTGGCACACATCCAAAACTCTTAGCGTTTTAGCATTTGAATGTGCATTTCTTTTTCTTAAATTCGATGAATATTTGAATTTTGAATTTTTATTTGACATGCTGCTGCACAAACAAACATAACAAACAACCCCCATGTAGCAGATCTAGACAAGTGAAGCTGGGGTGGAGATGAGTTTCACTGTTAAACATTATAATTGGGTTTTCACTGCAGTGAAACTGCCTGTCTGAAGAACTTAGCCATTTAAAAGTTATACAGAGATAGATGCAAGATGACTGGCTACCCGATAACATGTCAAATAGTGGTGGTGACTTTGATTCATTTCAGTGACTTGATTCTTCTGATTCCGTTCACCAAAAAGATTTGTTCAGATTCATTCATTGATTCATTCACTGAGCGTATTTTCAAGTTACACATTTGTGCCTGCAGATGGCACGTCTTTTCAGTAATAGCATTGAACAGAAAGCAATAATTCTCTACCAGAACAACTCTAAATATAGCTGCAATATAGCTGACTTCCTGTTTGGCAGACCTAATGACAATAATTATGAAAGTGCTATGGCTTGATGAGAACTACACCAATTTTGGTGACTGTAGGTGAAAACGGGGGTGCTATAGAGGCCATCTTACATGCCCACTTTAAACCTGTTAACTGTCAAAGCACGATGGGAAATGACTTGCTGATGACACAGCTTAATGCTCACTGGCTTAAGGAACTCTGAAGTTTTTATCTGTAATATCAGGCTTTTATGTGTATAAATTATATGTGAATATTCCCAACATTCTGACTGGGATATCTATATGGGTTATGTGATTGGTATCATAACAACATTATTAACAACAAAGCACTTGAATGTGAATCACATGATATCTCCCTTTGATCTCATAGCGGCTGATCCACTACGAGAAGTGAGAACTGTCCGAATTGACAGCTCTTATTTCACACCTTCCCAGACTGCACCAGCCTCCTCTCATCTACTTTCCAGGGAAGGCGTTTGACATCTCAAACGAGCCTAACGATTCCCAAAAGACCACATATGCACAATTATCTGAGTAAACTAGGCAGGAATTGGCATAAAAACACAATGAATTTGAGAGCAATAATACAAAAAGATCAGTTGTATGAAAGCTTTTTCTAAGAACAGAACAAGCCTTTTTTATATATTTTTTAAAATGCTATAAAGTTGGGACAGTAATTTATCAAGTTTGGGATCTAAACAAAAATAATGTTATGGGGCTTTTCCACTCCACGGTACAGCTCGACTCGACTGTGCTCGCTTTTTGGGGGGTTTCCATTGTGGATTGTACCTGGTACTATTTTTAGTACCACCTCAGTCGAGGTTCCAAGCGAGCCGAGCCGATACTAAATGGGTCGTCAAAACCCTGCTGATCACTGATTGGTCAGAGAGAATCGTCACTACCGGCATCACTGGATTTGTGACACGGGATATCAACCCGCTAGTTTTAAAGTTAGCAACAGCAATAGCAGTACCATTTGTTCACTCAACTTTCAAATTGTAAAAAGAAATGGCTGTGCACAAACCACGCCGTGGGCAATAAACGAGGTGCAGACGTTCCTCTCGTTAGCGATGAATGAAACGACGTGAAACTAAAAAGTCTTTCAGGGAGTG
Organism: Moxostoma hubbsi; assembly: GCA_032164185.1. Lineage (NCBI taxonomy): Eukaryota > Metazoa > Chordata > Actinopteri > Cypriniformes > Catostomidae > Moxostoma > Moxostoma hubbsi. Next base: position 5,328,928 of record JAVLUX010000110.1, on the reverse strand, counting down.
TCTCAGCTGTTGGCCGCACACGGCTACAACCAGATCTACCAACAGTGAAGGGAAAAGTAAAAAAAACGTAAAAGTGACTACAGAACCATCCAGGACCACAACAGCCACAGTGGATCAAACAGAAGAAATTGAAAGTGGTTTGACCAAATGGATGGTATCTATGGCAATAGACCGACAAGAAATGGGAGATAGAGTGCCCTGGACTCGGCCACAGCGCTGTTGGTGTCCATGATGGAGGATGGTACGTTTTGTTATGTTAACTCTAAATTCTGCTCTATAAAATCTTCACTTTATTTAGTTGACCAGCTACTGGAAAGATTGCTTCTAAAATAACCAGGCCAATTTAACTGTTACAGCACAATGAGCTAGTAGCTAACAGCTAGCGGTCATTTTATTGTTTATGGTAAGTAATGTTTGTGTCGCATTTAAGATGATGTCATGATGGTGAACCTATGACGATCAGCCTATAATCCCACCCATGTTGAGGCAGCACTAAACTGCAGTGGAAAAGTAAAGCGAGCAGAGTCGAGTCAAGTTTTTAATAACCTTTTAAGCTTTATAGAATGTAATAATGTATTTTAATGTTAATAAAAAGTTATTATAAAGGAATATCTATGGTTTACAGTGAATAAAGTATGTGGATTCTTTTCTTAAATATCGGAAAAACAAGTTTAAACTTGGTTCAATGAGCCTGTATGTTTATTTCAGACATGTAACAGGTTGATAAATACACATTATCACACATTTAAAGCCTAACGTAGAAATAAAAACTACCATCAGACATGCAATATGTGTCTTAACTGCTTAAATTATTAACCAACATACAACAAATATAATAATTTACATCAATATTATCATATTCCTTATCAAAACTTAATAACTGACTAAACAATATTATTACTGCTTTCAAAATAAATGCAAAGACATTATTTTTACAGTATGACATTATTTTTATTCACTTATCCTTTCTGAAACAGTAGTCCATGCGCAGCGGTGGTGGAGACAGGTTCTGTCCCTCCTGTTATATCATATATGTTGATTTTGGTCATCGTTAGATCATATTAGACCTCATATCTGTCACAGCGAGAGCACTTTGGAAATTAAAAACAGACGTTTAAGATCATAATTTGTGTGATTTCTCTGTAAAAAAAAACAGCCAACCACTCGCAAACACAAATCCGTTCACAATTTAGCATTGCCTAGGCCTAATGGCCAACATCTCTGATGTGTTTGCAAAATATTATGAAAATTCAAGCATGCCGAGTGCCTCAAAAACATGTGAATATACATAAAACGGAATAATGACATTTAATGCATTGCCATGGCAACATTGTGCTATTGGCTCACACTGAATTAGTCTTTACAAGCACAACAAAGGAAGATAAAAGGAATCTGCATGTGTACAAATGTATGAAGACACTTTAACCCTTTAACATCCAGCATCTTTTTGTGCATGAGCTTGAAATCGACATACCCAAAGTAAACCACTTTCAGGTCTACAAACACAAACATGGGCTTGTTTGAAAGTAGACATGTTTTGTAGTATAAAAAAATTTGTTAGAGCTATTCAAATATTTTGAATAGTGACCGCAAATATTGTTTATAAAATAATCTTTTATTTTATTTTTTATTTTTTTTAAATATGAAAGACTATGCGCAGTGCCCCAAAAACACATCTGATACAAAGCCACATGTCTGATGAAGGTCTGACACAATTTTGAAGTTGATATGATCAATAGACCACTTATAGTAACTACATGAAATGCATTCCATATATATATCTATGCATTTTATAAACAATTTGAAAAGAACATTACAATTTGAAATGATGCTATGGAAATAAACTTCTACTTACAATAAAGATGCTTCTGTTCATTTTTCAGTGCCTTTGCTTTGCCGTTCACCCTGGGTCTTTAGTCACTGCCTCAAAACGGGGAGACGCGCTCTCCCTGGCTTCCATCACTGACAGTGAAGCCTGGAGCACTCCTGGTCCCAATGCAAATTGAACAAAAAGCAGTGAAAAAAAAGAATTTGTCAGTGCATTGGGAGCATGCGTGCTCCAGGGTCTAACTCACAATAGGCGAAGCCGGGGAGGGTGGCTCATCTCATTTAGAATGACATGTCCGAGCCCCCAGGATGTGCAGTTAAACAGGGGGTTTGATGAAAAACAAACATGCATGATGCAAATCTTTACATTACTCATGTCGACTGTCCTGTTTGGCTATTTTGAGTGACTACCCAATCACAACTGCACAGACAATTTTGAGGGAGGCCTCATTTTGTTTGTAAGACCCTTCCAAATATCATGTTTGGGTGTTTTGGTACTGAAACACTACACCGAGTGCAAGATTGGACATGAATGTTAACGTGTTGAACATGTAAAACCTGAACAAAGACAGATTGATCAATATTTCTTCATATATGTAGATTTGTACAGAAGTTTGGAGGATTGTGCTCATCTGTGTTTGGCTGGAAGACAATAAATGTCAGAACTTCCGGTTTCATTTTTCGTGTTTTGATATTCACTCTTGAAATGTTTAATGAATTCTTATTGTTGTAACTTTGCGATCGTCTAAATCTTGAAGACCCAGATCTTTCAAATTATATATTGGCTGTCAATATTAGTTTACAATTTCAGTTTAAAATTTCATTAAACATCAATTAAATGTAAATAAATACACAAGTGAGTCATTTTGACCCACCCGTCGTTAAGAGGTTAAAAATAGCATAAACATTTTCACAAAAATTGGCAGGTCTTATTTCCCCTATATTTTGTCAAATGATGGGCTTAATTATTTCTAAGACAAATGAGTTTAAAAAAAGCCAAAATATCTTACACTGTGCATCAAAGCATAAAATATCCATCTTTAATTCGTAATTTTTACGGTACATCTTCAGTCATTTTTACACATTCATAAATTGGGATCATGTTTTGTGGATACCTATAAACTGGTCTTAAATGCATTTCACCTGTCTCTCCTTGTTGAACGTGATTGACACGCCTCCTCTCATTCCGTCGTTCAGCAGATCTATCTTCACAAATCATTTGCGAACGAGTTTACCAGCATATTTTTATTTCTTTCACGAATCTTTCAGACTCAAATGACCGACTATTTCAGTGAAGGTCCGCATTCGTTCAGCGGGTGAAACCGATGATATGCTCCTTCACAGCGTGTACTAGAACGATATTGGCTCATGCTATAGTCAGTCTTTACAGGCATGAGATCATTGGCTTCAAAATGGAGAGATGTCAGTGAATGAAAAATATGAATCAGTGTATGGAGGAGAACAAGAACAATTCGTTCAATTAAAAGATGAATTCAAGCAATGTGTAAAAGAATCCTTTAAGTATTTATAAATTGTGCATGACCTCCATTGTCCTATGTAAATATTGACAGATATTGTAATGCTAGTATTTTAGTTATGATATATTTATTTTGCTCCATAAATGTCCAAATTACACAATCACACATAAATGAAAATGATTAATGTACAGACGTATGTGGTGTGTGTTTTGTTTACAGGACATGAGAAGAAACCAGAAACGCGTCTCTGAACTCAAATCCACCATCCGTAAGCTGGAAGACCGCAACACAATCTTAGTGGATGAAAGAAATGAACTGGTATATTTCTTTCTGACAGTATTATCAAATATTTTTTTACCCCAGTAATCTGAGACAATATCTTAAACTCTCCTCAGATTGAGAAGGGTTTGTCAGTGTCCTGCAGGACTACTACAAGGCATGCCCTCTTCGAGTTATGCCCCTTCAGAAAACTGGTGAAATGCTGAGGTTTTGTAACAGTTGGATGTCACATTTGCTGTCCCGTAGCAACCCTACTACTACACCCATCTTTACCCCTATACCTAATCCTAACCACAAAGATTATAACTGAACATGCTGTACAATTATTAAACATACTGCAACTTAAAAGTTTTTGAGAATACACTCATACCTCAGTATCACTAGGTGGCGACAGCGAGGAGAAACGTGATACATGTGAAGAGGAGAACAGTGCTAAGCTAATAAGCTAACCGGTTAGCTTGTGAGCTAACTGGAGAAAGCAGAACAGAGAAATGTTTAACAATTTATATTTTTGGCTTAATAATATGATATGTAACATAGAATTTCAAGTTAGTCTTTGCCATGTTTACATAGAATCATACAGCAATTACATAGGAGTTTAAAAGATCTTTTGGCCAATCGCTTTATGATCCAAGGGGGGCATTACTTGGAGTGTTGTGTAGTGGGTGTTTCTTGTTGTCTTGCGGGATGCAGACAGATACACTTGTTTAGATTTGCCAAGATACCAATGTACATTTCAATATGAACAAACATTTCTCATCAAATTCTTTCAAGTACAATAGTCTGAGCTTAGCTGTTCAATTTTATTTTATAGCTCTATAGAGCTGTTTATCCTATAGGGTTTTTATAATGGGGTTTTCAAACTTATGAGTAAAACAACGTCTGTGGTAAACATTACTTGACGATATGTGGACGCCTTATATAATGATATACCTAAACTAAAGTTTGGAATAATGTACAGATTTTGCTGTTTCAGAAGGAAATTTGTACTTTAATTCACCAAAGTGGCATTCAACTGATATCAAAAACAGCACCATCATTATTTGAAAAGTCATTTTTGATCAAATCTAGACAGCATACATTACTCCAAAAACTTATCCTTGAGTAATCATGCTAAATTGATCATTTGGTTCTAGAAAATCACTTGCCATTATATTAAACACAGTTGAGAGCTATTTGGTTCATTAAATGAAGTTTAACATTGCCTTTGTGTTTGTTTTTGAGTTGCCACAGTATGCAATAGACTGGCATGTCTTAAGGTCAATATTAGGTAAAAAATGGCAAAAAAGAAACAGCTTTCTCTAGAAACTCGTCAGTTAATCATTGTTTTGAGGAATGAAGGCTATACAATGCTTGAAATTGCCAAAAAAAAAAAAAAAAACTTCATTCATTCTACATAATTCACACTCAGTTTTTTCTGTCATCCTTTGCATTGTTTTCTCAGTTGAAGCGTGTTCGGGAAGCAGAGAAACAGTGCAAGCCACTTCTGGAGAGGAACAGATTATTGAGCAAGAAAAATGATGAACTGAGCCAGTCTATTCAGAGAATGGAGGATAAAATCAAATCATTAACCAAGGAGAACTTGGAGATGGTGGGTTCCTTCACCTTTATTTTCTTTCAATTTAATCCAAGTCTCCAAATCTCAAACGTCTGTTTTACTAACAATCTAACCTGCAAGAGGACCTGCAAACAGGCCCAATGGATCTTAATTGTTTCTCATAGACAGCAATGAGATTATATGGAGTGCCATGCTGACAAGTGCCCAAAACCCCTCTAAAACCAGCAAACCATCTTAGAATGTTTTAAGATGTTTAGAGCCTGAATGTTGATAAACTTAAATTCACAATTAAATCCAAACAGAATCCTACATCACTATTGTCATTTTGTTGTTCTATATTCAGAAGGAGAAGATTACGTCTCATCCTCCACTGAAGAAGTTGAAGTCTCTGAATGATCTGGATCAGGCCACAGATGATCAGGAGATTGAGTTCCTCAAGCTGCAGGTTCTGGAGCAGCAGAATATGATCTATGACCTCACACGAGTGAGTACTTCCTGTCAACATCAGTCATTGTATTGAGAGCTAAGCACTAATGTTTGTATATACTGTATCTACACTTGAAGTCAGAAGTTTACATACACCTTAGCCAAATACATTTAAACTCAGTTTTTCACAATTCCTGACATTTAATCGTAATAATATTCCCTGTCTTAGGTCAGTTAGGATCACTACTTTATTTTAAGAATGTGTAATGTCAGAATTATAGTAGAGAGAATTATTTATTTCAGCTTTTATTGCTTTCATCACATTCCCATTGGGTCAGAAGTTTACATGCACTTTGTTAGTATTTGGCAGCATTGCCTTAAATTGTTTAACTTGGGTCAAACATTTTGGTTGCTGAAATTTTGGCCCATTCCTCCAGACAGAACTGGTGTAACTGACTCAGGTTTGTAGGCTTCATTGCTTGCACAAACTTTTCCAGTTCTGCCCACAATACCTCCAATACCTTAACTGTGTTGTTCTTAAGCCATTTTGCCACAACTTTGGAGGTATGATTGGGGTCATTGTCCATTTGGAAAACCCATTTTTGACCGAGCTTTAACTTCCTGGCTGATGTTGAAGTTGCTTCAATATATCCACATAATTTTCCTTCCTGATGATGCCATCTATTTTGTGAAGTGCACCAGTCCCTCCTGCAGTAAAGCACCACCACAACATGATACTGCCACCCCCATGCTTCACAGTTAGGATGGTGTTCTTCAGCTTGCAAGCCTCACCCTTTTTCCTCCAAATATAACGATGGTCATTATGGCCAGACAGTTCCATTTTTGTTTTATTAGACCAGAGGACATTTCTCTAGAAAGTAAGAACTTTGTCCACATGTGCTCTGTAGTCTGTTTTTTTATGGCAGTTTTGGAGCAGTGGCTTCTTCCTTGCTGAGCAGCTTTTCAGGTTATGTCGATATAGGACTCCTTTTACTCTGGATATAGATACTTGTCTACCTGTTTCCTCCAGCATCTTCACAAGATCATTTTCTTCTTCCTAAGCGTTATGCTGGCTGCGTGGTCCCATGGCGTTCATACTTGGTACTATTGTTTGTACAGATGAACGTGGTACCTTCAGGCATTTGATAATTGCTCCCTAGGATGAACCAGACTTGTGGAGGTCCACAATTTGTTTCTGTGGTCTTGACTGATTTCTGTTGATTTCCCCATGATATCAAGCAATGAGTTTGAATGTAGGTCTTAAAAGTGCATCCACATGTACACATCCAATTCAGTACACATCCTATCAGAAGCTAATTATCTGAAGGCTTGACATCATTTTCTGGAATTTTCCAAGCTGCTTAAAAGCACAGTTAACTTAGTGTATGTAAACTTCTGACCCACTACAAAATACCCACTTGTGATAATGTCAATTAAAAGTGAACCAATCTGTCTGTGTCATGCTCAAAGTAGATGCCCTAAACAACTAAATAATATTAAATCTGTGAAGTGGTTAAAAAAAATAGTTTTAGTGACTTAAACCTAAGTGTATGTAAAATTTTGACTTCAACTGTATCTTTCTCATGCTGTGTTTCAGGATAGAGAAAAACTCTTAAGGAAGAAGAGGCATAAACGAAGCAGACCTATAAAGGTGCACTGACTGCAGTTTGCCCTCCTTAATTTCTTGTTAGAGGAATAGTTCACCCATTTACTCCAAACCTGTATGACTTTTTTTTCTTTTGTAGAAATTTTGAAGAATCTTCATGAAGCTCTTATCCATTCAATAATAAAACATTTCAAACAAGAACATAGTTACCACATCTGTCAAGCCCCAAAAATACTTTGTGTGAGGAACAGGTCAAAATTTAAATTGTTAGTAATTGATAATCTAAACCTCCACCAAGACATTGACTCTAAACGGTATTTGTTCTCACAATTTTGGCCCATTTCTCACTCAAAACAAATCATATGTCATTATCATTAAAGTACTTTAATCTCATAATTCTATGTATTTTTTGTCATAATTTTGTATTTGTATTTTGACATGGAAAATGTTTTTTCCCTGAAATGTTTTTTTTTTTTCACTGAAAAATTGTTTTTTTCTTTGCAAATGATTTATTTATTTATTTTAAATTTCTTTGCTAACAAATAGCATGTGGTACCAACCTCAAACCATCGTTAAGCATAAAATTTATGCTGACAAGGTCACAGAATGTGAATGTCACACTTCATAACGAATGCCAACGAATGTCATATGTAACCTGAGGTATATTCATTTCATTTTCGGATTTAATAAATTAGAAAAATCTCCTACATTCTATATTTTTTTTCTTGATTTGGATTTGCTAAACTTTTTTGTTACTGTATTATACTATAAATATAAAGGTATATAAATCAACAGATAAAGTACCACAGACATTCTGTCACCTTTTCAGCATAAGATTTTGTGGCTGAGGTTGGTACAACAGTTATTGTTAGCAATCATTTTTTCTAGATTATTAACCTTGTTGTCATCTATCCAGAGACACGTTGTTGTAGATACATTTTATGGGTATGATGAAGAGTCAATGGATTCAGAGACTTCCTCAGTGTCTTCCATGCGTATGGATCGAACTCCAGCCACACCGGATGAAGATTTAGATGAGGTGAACATTCAGGAACATTTCATATATATATATATATATATATATATATATATATATATATATATATATATATATATAAACATATTTTTGTAGCGCTGCTAAATTAAGGCAGAAATGCATCATCACAGTCTGTGAAAAGGATGAAATTGATGGACATGCATTAGAAATAATGAATTAATAAAATGTATACATGAATATTTCAATAGCTGTGGAGCATATAAACATCTTTTTCAGAATAAAATATAAACCAGAGTATGGACCTCAGTCAGAAAATTATGTGCATGCAATTATGATCTCATTTCTCCATTAACTTCTGATTTCTTAAATTTCCTTACTCAGTGTCTTTGATTTCAGTCTGTCTAGGTGTATGTTTTTTTGTTTTGTTGTATTGTTAATGTTTTTGTTAATGTATCTTACTCTTGTCTTTGTTTCTTTGTCGGGTCTAATCTTCAGGGTCTGGCGGCTGAAGAGTCAGAGTTGCGTTTTAAGCAGTTGACGCGTGAATATCAGGCACTTCAGAGAGCGTACGCTCTGTTACAGGAACAGAAAGGAGGTGGACTGGATGCTGAAATGGAGGCCAAGGTAATTCTAAAATACCGTTAAAAGACTGCATCATTGCTGTGATTACCTACGGCCATATCACAGCAGTGCTGATATAGGGCCATATCGCACTCTTGCACATGTCTTGCTTTAATATATTTATATACAGTATATATTTTTTAGAATAAGGACAAAAACAAAATGGACATACAGTATACCAATCATCAAAACATTTAAATACATTGAGAGAAAAAAATAATGACACAAAGAGTGTCATTAACCAAACTTTTAACCAATCCTATATATATATATATATTTACCAATTCCACATGCAAAGAGTCATACAGTATAGAATTCCAAAAGAGATCATCACATCTTCAAATAATGTCAAGTGAAGTAAATATTGCGTCTTCATCTCATCTTTATTTAACTGATTCATTTCAAAGAGCAAAGAGAGATTAGTCATCCATCCAGGGCTAGACATGAACTTTTTGTCTTTTTCACAAAAATTGATAAAGTTAACTAGAGACATTAACAAGAATAACATAGTAGGATGCAGGCCTCATGATTTAAGGGTGCTTTCACACTAGCACTTTTGGTGCGCACACGGGTTTGAATGACATCAAAGTTCGGTTTGTTTGGGTGATATGAACGATGTTTACTAAACTCTGGTGCGCACCTGTGAACCACACCTGAGTCTGCTTGAAAAGGTTGTCTGGGTTACGAACCACCTGTTTGAATCTAGCATGTGATCGGCTCTGCACTATCCTATATCTGGAGCATGCATAATGATAAGATAAAACGTGGAAAATGAGAGAACTATGTTGACGTGTGTGCTTAGAGATAGAATAGAGCAGAACGATTCACTCGTTTGGGTCTGTAATGTTTGTGCCAAACCAGGGTTCAATAGCATTTCTGACAAGAATAATATTTTGTGCGTATAAAGCAATGAATGCGTCAAGTACACTATATAAAACACAAAACACAACTAGAGTATGAGAGCAGTGTAGAGAGCTGTACTTGATGCTTTGGATAATTTTGAAACTATTTTCGCTGCCGGACAACAAATGTACACACTAACTTGTGACTTTTTGTGTGAAACGTAAGTTAGTCAATATCATTACATGGCTCTCTGAAATACTCTATTGTGATTGGTCAATCGCATCATCGTGGTTTAAATAATATCAGACCGGTCATACGAGTGTTGTGAGTCATCTATCCTACTTCTCGTATCACACTGTGATCTAAGCGAAGTAAGCTAATACAATTATTTCAACTCAAATCAGTGTTTCATTTCCATTTATTTACAGTATTGATTTGACAAGTAGTTTTGAACTCAGATGCAGTTGTTGTTCACTAAATAAACACCAATAGGTTCATCAGAATTCCCCATGCAAACTGGAGGTGGATTTCAGCTGTTTCTAGAGACTCCGTGGTCTTTCACTTCTTACGTAATAGATCAATATTCCATGTCCACTTAATTATTTACTTGGTAGTAATCCATGTAATAAGCAGGACAGTGTACAGTCAACCGGTCGTTATTGCTAAATATACCCTGACAGGGTGATCAGGACTTTTGCATATTGCAAAGTTAGATAAGCTACTGTGTAATCATATTTGTTTTTGTGTTTGTAGGCCCAAGAGCAGCTCCTTGCGGACGCTCAGAGGTATAAGGCCAAAATTGAGGACCTGGAAAAAGAGCTCGCCTTAAAAGGACAGGTAAATATGATCATTAAAATATCATGATACATAATGACTTACAACAACACTGAATAAACTCACTTGAAGTGCAGTAAAACAGTGAGATCTATCTTATGGAACTGAGTGTTTCTCTGTACTCTCAAATTGATTTTTACTGTGATATGGCGCATTCTGCTGTCATTTCCTGTTTGACTCACAGGACTCTAAATGGGTGGAGGAGAAGCAGCTGTTCCTCAGACGCAATCAAGAGCTGCTGGAGAGGGTGTGTGTAAAGGGACACTTTCTCAAGACTCTTCAGTATCAGCACACTGTGAACAGGAAATTCTGAGGGTGGCAAAATATCGATTGACAAACTAAATCAGCCCCTCAGAGAATGCTATCTTATGTGTAAAGGTGTAATGACACTGGCTGTGGGATGGGAGACAGGGTGACATTCGCCACTTTCACACATACAACCTGTTAAATTGCAGGTGTATTTATATATGTGTGTGTAAAAGTGCCTAATAATTTGAGGGGAAGCAATTATTCAACATATACAGTATGCATATGCTGAACACTGTGTAAAGGGATACTGCACTATTCTTAAATGAAGACAATACTGATTTTTGTTTGGCAGGTTGAAAAATTGGAGAATGAGAATGGAAAGCTTCATCAGGAACTTCAGGACTCTAAAGATCAGAATGAACTGCTTGAGTTTCGCATACTTGAGCTGGAGGTTTGATCTACACCCCCCCTCTCACACATTAAACATTTAGGCTTCTTTTTTATTGATGTAGGGTTTCAAACACAAGGTATAATAGAGGTCACTATTGTCCCAAACATTGCAAATGCACAGTTCTATCCTTCTAATTGGTCATTTGTTCTCATGACAGAAAAGATAAGGAGAAGTTTGTGAATAGTGTGTTTGTAGGCGAGTGTGTGCATCATGGTAGTCAGGAGCAGATTCGTAGGAATCCTCTGTTGAAGCATAGTGAGGTGCAGAGTACAAGCGCACAGCAGACTAGAAGACAATCACTGTCCCGACACGTGGGGAGAGACGAGGAATCCTCCGTTGAGGACTCGTGAGCGCAGAGAACAAGCGTACAGCAAACTGGAAAGCAACCACACTCCCGACACGTGGGTAGAAACGTGCAACCAAACAGATACACGAGACAGAACCAACTAGGCAGAGAGAGTGCAGTAAGTACTTCACATCAAACAATAATCTAGTAAAGATACTGAGAACACGAAGGGATTAAGTAGGGAGTGAATTAGAGGAGAACCAGGTGCTGCTTTTAGGCTAATTAGTGGCATGATTAGTGTTCCCCGTGGAAACTGATCATGCATGACGGCACTGCCTGCGAGAGAGAAATACCAAAACAAACAGAACAAACCAATAAACTCACCGGAGCCATGACATTCACAGAAATATTTTGTGATTTTAATCCCGTTAAAAGTCTGTTTTCTCACACAACCTTTTTAAAAATTCCAGAGCAAATTACCTACTCTTTTTCAGCTAACTCATGTTGTTAAAATGTTGTATAATGTATGTAATGTTATAATTATACAATTCACAGATAAGTATTGTTTATTTCATTGGGTTTATTATAAGCAGCCACTTCTATAAACTCATACAAATGTATTTTAATAGGCTTTTTAAATGATTTATACATTTAAATTAAATCAATCAAGAAAACACATCTAGAAAACAGACACTCCCACATCTGTAATAAACACAGAGATCTTTAGTCCTGTCTGAATCAGTATATTAAATATCACAAGTCAGGTGATACTAATTGTAACTCCAAACATCGTTTTGAAAACAAATCCCATCTGAATAAGGCAAAAGATTACATTTCTATGAACTTGACATATTTAAATTGGATTTTTAAAAGATTTTTTTTAACTGATTTTACCATCTCAGACAACCTTATTTGCCAATTACCTTAGTATCTGAATGCTTTGCAATTAACTTAAAATATGTTGTTTTTATACTTACCATTAATGATTACAAGCCAACAGTGTTATATTGTTCTGTCTTTTCTGATTTGAATACATCATTTGCTATGTTTCATGGAATCATGGTTCATTCCCTCATAAATAATTTTTTAAGAAATAATTCACCCAAAAATTAAAATTCTCTCATCATTTACTCACCCTCATGCCATCCCAGATGTGTATGACTTTCTTCCTTCTACTGAACATAAATGAAGACTCTTAGAACATTTCAGCTCTGTAGGTCCATACGATACAAGTGAATGGTGATCAGAACTTTAATGGTCCAAAAATCACATAAAGGCAGCATAAAAGTAATCCATAAGACTCCAGTTGTTAAATCATTGTCTTCAGAACCGATATGATAGGTGTGGGTAAGAAACAGATCAATATTTAAGTAATTTTTTTACAATAAATCTGCACTTTCATTTTCACATTCTTCATCTTTCACGTCAATTCGCATTCTATGTTCATATCGCCACCTACTGGGCAAGGAGAAGAATTTATAGTAAAAAACTACTTAAATATTTATCTGTTTTATCTGCTTCGCACTCACACCTACAGTTGAAATCAGAAGTTTACATGCACTGTAGCCAAATACATTTAAGCTCAGTTTTTCACAATTCCCGACATTTAATCATAGATCAAAATCAAAACATTGCCTGTCTTAGGTCAGTTAGGATCACAACTTTAATTTAAGGATGTGTAATGTCAGAAAAATAGAAGAGAGAATGATTTATTTCAGCTTTTATTTCTTTCATCACATTCCCAGTGGGTCAGAAGTTTACATACACTTTGTTAGTATTTGGTAGCATTGCCTTTAAATTGTTTAACTTGAGTCAAACATTTTGGGTAGCCTTCCACAAGCTTCTCACAATAAGTCACACTATAGTCGTTTGGATTACTTTAATGCTGCCAGTATGTACTTTTGGACCTTCTAATTCTGCCCACCTTTCGCTTGCATTGTATGGACCAACAGAGTTGAGATATTTTTCTAAATATCGTAGTGTTCAGCAGAGGAAAGAAAGTCATTCACATCTGGAATGACATGAGGGTGAATAACTAAAAATTTTCCTTTTTTCAAACGTTTTTGCTTCAAATCAGAGTTTGTGATGTTGTGGTCTCTCATGTTGTGATCCTATGGAGAAAATGAATGGGAAAAATATTTCTAGAACAAAAGCTGCTGAAAAAGTGGGCAGGCAAAGTTATGCTCTACTGATGCATAAGTATATAAAAGCATCAAAAAGGAAAAGCGAGAGACATGCATTTATGTTTGAACTTAAGCAAAAACAGCACTGAGGTGTGTAATGTGTGTGTCATGTGATCTGATAGGAGCGTGAGAGGAGGTCGCCGTTTACCTTACAAATTCACCCTTTCTCTGAGGGCGTGAGTGCACTACAGATCTACTGTATAAAGGAGGGAGTGAAGGTAAATTAACACTGGTCTCACAAAACACTTTCTTTTAGAAAAACTTGTTACCAAGATCTGCTGTGCTCTCCACTCAACAGGACGTGTGCATACCTGACCTCATCAAACTGTTGGATATACTGGGAGATAATGGGGTACGACACTGACTACGTTTATCAAAAATGTATTTATCATTCCCTCGATTATGATCAGTATTTTGTACAATATAGAGTCAGTTGTAAGTATGCTTGATATATCTGCATCTATATCAGTATCAGCCATTATTACAGCTGTCAGAAGAATGATGTTAAAAGTTAATGTCACTCACTCAGCAGCTTTATCTGAAACCCCATCTTATCAGTGTTGACTCGTTTTTAGTTAAAAAATATACATTTAAAATATCTGTAATCATTTTGGATATAGGTTGTATCAGTGCTGTCCACACATTTCTATGTCGGTGCATCCCTAGTAACATATACATACATGAAGCTTATACTCACTGAATTTATGTGTTTTATGTTTCTCTGCAGAACTTGAGGAATGAAGAGCAGGTGGCCATTATTCAAGCAAGTACTGTCCTGTCTCTGGCTGAGAAGGTATGTTTCAAATGATATGTTTTCATACTACAGTGACCTCTAAAATGTATTTAGACACTTAAAGGGATAGTTACCACAAAAATGACCTCATCATTTACTCACCCTCATGCCATCCCAGATGTGTATGACTTACTTTCTTCTGCTGAACACAAATTAAGATTTTAAAATGAATATTTCAGCTCTGTAAGACCAAACAATGCAAGTAAATAGTGACCAGAACTTTGAAGCTCAAAAAATCACATAAAAGCAGCATAAACATAATCCATATTACTCCAGCAGTTAAATACATGTCTTCAGATAAATAGTTAAGTCCTTTTTATTGTAAATTCTCCTCCCTGCCCAATAGGTGGCGATATGCACAAAGAATGCGAATTGTCAAAAAAAGTTTTATAAAAAAAAAAAAAAAAAAAGGACTGTTTGGATTACTTTTATGCTGCCTTTATGTGCTTTTGGAGCTTCAAAGTTCAGTTCACTATTCACTTGTATTGCATGGACCTACAGAGCTGAAATATTCATCTTAAACAAAGTTTGTTTTCAGCATGAAGGTGAGTAAATGATGAGAGAATTTTAATTTTTTGGGTGAACTATTCCTTTAAGGCTAACTTGAAAATGTCCGACTGTAATTGCATTAAATATCAATACTTGTGTTATCTCTATGACATTTTTAGTGGATATTTTGTGAAATTTTAGTGATATTTTATATGTAGTCCAATGAACTCATTTTTGGGGTGACTGCATTTTTATATTTAATGTATTCCTATATATTTATTTATATATATGTACACATTGACTGCACACTATTCTCAGTCTTTAAGTGAATGCCTGTAACACTGGAATCACGAGTTTTAATAAACACAACACAGAAGTTTCAGATGCCTTAATAATCAGCATGTGTGTGTTTTGTTTAGTGGATTCAGCAGATTGAAGGTACAGAAGCAGCTCTGCATCAGAAGATGATGGACTTGGAACTGGAGATGGTACAAACCACATAAAGAAATTGTTGTCTAAAGTGCATCTGTCTTATAAACATTTAGTTCATCAAATTCATTTTTCCTCCAAATAGATTAACAAATTTTTCTTCTGACATTGACATCTGTGTGCAGGTTTTCTGAACTGACATGAAGCAATATTCATGGGTGTTTCTTCACCTTTGGGCAAAGTAAAGTCTCAATAATTATTATAATTTGTCTGCTAACAATGTCCAACAGTGTATGGACATGCATCACAAGAGATTTATGTCATCTTTGTCATTTTTTCTGAAGGCCATGAACATTTCCACCACAGTGTCATTTCCAGCACATTAGAAATTCTGTATTGCTTTTAATAGAATTATACGCTGGAAATGACGCTGATGGAAATGAAATTTGTAACATTATTGAAATAAAACAGATGATTCTTTTGTCTTTTTAAGGTTCATATTACAGTAATAGCTATGTAATTTGAGTGATATTTGCTTTCATTTATTTTTTTCTGTAAGCATCACTTGTCTCATGTTTCATCTTAAGCATGCGCTTCACTGACACTTTTTAACAAGTTAACAAGTGCAGTAACTTTTAAATAAAATAAAGGGCAAAATTGTGTGGTGTGGTGGAAATGACGCCACAACTGAGTGATATTTGTAATTTTGGGGCGAAAAAATCATATAAATAATTTTCACACAGTAAATATTGAAATGGTTTATGCTTATTACAGTCTTTTGTTTTTATATTATCATAGTTTTAAATATAATAATTTGTTTTTTATAATGTATTTTCATAGTTTATAATAATGTTTTTAACAGTGAAATCAATTCATGAAAGACATTTGAAAAGTTACAAATATAATTTATGAAGACCTGGTTAAATATTTCAAGTTCAGTTTTAACGAGATCCCAATAAAATAAAAATAAATCATCTGATTGTTTTGATGAAAATGAATGCCTGGGACATGAAATGGCCCCAAGTTGAAGAAACACCCATAAATGAGGAAAATATTTTAGTTTCTGTGAAATGGAAAATGTTAAGTGTCATGTGGAAAGTTAATATGATAGTTCAGATTGTTGTTTATTAAGTTAATAATATTGGACAAGAGCTCCAGAACAATCTTCAGACAGTTTCATTTTTTAACGTAGGTTATCGTTTATCTGTCAGCTCTAAAGAAAACGTCTAGGTTACTAGTGTAACCCCCGTTCCATGATGAAGGAAACAAGACGTTGTGTCGATTATAGTGACACAAGGGACTTCTTTCAGGAGCCTCGAATACCTCTGAATATGAAAAAGGCCAATGCTAAATTGGCGAACAGAATTTGCATGTCCCTCTCCCAGACATACGCGTATAAAAGGCGGAATGTGCCTTTGTTCAATCAGGTTCTGCACTGAGGAGCCGAGAACAAGGTTCGGCCATTACAGCGGCTTGGTACAGTGTTGTGGCAAGGGAGACACAATGACTCGTTCCCTCCATCAGGTAATGGGGGTTACACTAGTTACCCAGATGTTCCCCTTCTGTCACTCACTTGACGTTGTGTCGATTGTGGTGACACAAGGGGTCCCTATTCAATAGCGCCACCTACACTGACCGTGTTAAGTGATCCGTTGATGCTGGTGAAGCAGGCTGTAGTGTGCCAAAGGTGCATGAGCATCAGACTGCACGTAACCCCTCCTCAACGCCCCACTAAGACGTCATATTGTTTTTATTAGGTTCCTGGCATCCGACCAAGTATTCCCTTGAGGGGTGGGAACAAGCGATGTGGCAAGAATGGGAGCAGGCCACACCAGCTTGGGTCTGATAGGCTGATCGACTACCCAGTGGGCAAGCCTCTGTTTGGAGACGGCATTCCCTTTCCGCTGTCCGCCAAAGCAAACAAAGAGCTGCTCAGAGAGTCTAAAGCTCTGTGTGTGGTCCAAAAAGTATGCAAAGCATGCACCAGACACAGGTTCACTACCTGGTCCCTAAAAGGGGTCGTAGGAGCCTTTGGCACATAGCCCGGTCGAGGTCTTAGGATGACATGAGCATCTGCCAGACCGAACTCCAGGCAAGTGTCGCTGACAGAATGCTTGCAGGTCTCCAACCCTCTTGATGGAAGCGAGCGTGAGAGGGCACATGGTTCTACTGATTCTAGAGGCTCAAATGGGGCTCTCTGTAGGCCTGAAAGAACCATGGAGAGATCCCATTAGGGGAACAGGCATGGCCTGGGAGGGTTCAGCCTCCGGGCGCCTCTTAGAAACCTGATAATCAGATCGTGCTTTCCTAGGGGATTACCGTCCACCGCATCGTGGCGGGACGCTATAGTGGCAACATATACCTTTAAGGTGGAGGGGGACAGCCGAACCTCCAGCTTTCCCTGTAGGAATGAGAGCAGGAATGTGTCTTCAGATCGGGTAGAACACTAGTTCGCAAACAGGCACCACTTCAGGGCGTAAAGCTGCCTGGTGGAGGGGCCAGACATGGAGGTTCCAGAGGTCTTGGCGCGGATGCCAGATGGTGCCCCGTCCCTGAGAAAGATGGTCTTTGCTCAGGGGGATTTGCCAGGGAGCTGTTGTCACGAGGAGCGTAAGATCCGAGAACCAAGTACGGGTGGGCCATTAAGGGGCCACTAGAGTGACTTGTCCCCCCGTCATCCCTGACCTTGCACAGCGCCTGTGCTAGTAGGGTCACTGGGGGAAATGCGTACTTGCGCAGCCCCCGGGGCCAGCTGTGTGCCAGCGCATCTGTCCTCTGACCTGAGGGAGTACCAGAGCGGGCAATGGGAGTTCTCCTGGGAAGCAAACAGGTCTACCTGTGCTTTGCCATAACAGTCCCAGATCAGCTGAACCACCTGGGGGTGGAGCCTCCACTCTCCGTTGAGTGGAGCCTGTAGCGACAGCACTGAGCACCTGGTACCTGTGGGCGCATAGTGCCTCTCAAGAGTGAGCTAAGATCAGCCAGCCGTCGAGGTAGTTGAGCATGCGGATGCCCACTTCCCTTAGTGGGGCAAGGGCAGCCTCTGTGACCTTCGTGAAGATGCGAGGGGACAGGCCAAAGAGGAGGACCTTGTACTGATATGCTCGGCCCTCGAATGCGAACCGTAGAAAGGGTCGGTGTCGGGGCAGAATCGAGATGTGGAAATACGCGTCCTTCAGGTCTACCGCTGTGAACCAATCTTGATGCCGGACACATGTTAGAATGTGATTTTGCGTGAGCATCTTCAACACGAGTTTGTGCAGAGCCCGGTTGAGAACTCGCAGTTCCAAGATTGGCCTCAACCCACCTCCTTTTTTGGGTACGATGAAGTAAGGGCTGTAGAAACCCTTTTCCACCTCGGCTGGAGGGACGGGCTATATCGCATCCTTTTGCAAAAGGGTAGAGATTTCCATGCGCAGGGTGCTGGTCTTTTCGCCATGCACCGAGGTGGAGCAGACACCGCTGAAACGGGCCAGACACCTGGCAAACTGAATTGCATAGCCAAGTTGGATGGTTCTGGCCTGCCAGCGTGACGGGTTGGAAAGTGTAAGCCATGCGTCCATGCTGTGCGTGAGGGGCACTAATACTAAATGTATTTACCGCAGCCCAAAGGAGGTGCGGCAAATGAAAAAATGGAAACCAATGATTCCCCTCCCAGCCCTCCACCGGGGGAAGGAGTGGTCTGGCTACAAACTCCTGAGTGAAGTTCTCGTCTTCATTCTAAGGAATGCTTGGGAGCCTTCCGGGTCCTGGAGGAGGTTGGTGAGATGGGGGGTGTCCGCTTCCTGCGAGTAGCTCTACGTTGGGGCTGAGAGCTGGGCCCTGGTTGAGGCGGAGATACCTGCTTCTTTCTTGCTGCCACAGGGGGACGCCCTCAGTGAGCAGACAGGGCTCGGCTGGATGTAGACCGATGCCGAGGTAGGATGTGTTGGATGGCCTCCATCTGCTTTTTCACCGCTGAGAACTGCTGGGCGAAGTCTTCAACGGTGTTGCCGAATAGGCCGAGCTGGGAGATGGGTGTGTTGAAAAAGTGGGCTTTGTCAGTTTCCTGCATCTCGACCAAGTTCAGCCACAGATGACGTTCCTGGACCACAAGGGTGGCTGTCGCCTGTCCGAGTGCCTGCACTGTGACCTTCGTGGCCCGAAGGGCGAGGTCGGTAGCTGAGCGCAGTTCCTGCAGTACATCAGGATCAGGACTACTCACATGCAGATCTTTTACTGCCTTGGCCTGGTGGACGTGCAGGAGGGCCATGGCATGCAGGGCAGAGGCGGCCTGTCCGGAGGCCCTGTAGGCTTTCACTGTCAGCGACGACGTTGTCCTACAGGCCTTGGAGGGGTGTGCGGGATGATCCCGCCAAGTGGTTGCGCTTTGTGGGAACAGGTGCACCGCAACTGCTTTGTCCACCTGGGGGACCGGCGTATATCCATGGCCCGCCCGCTGTCGAGGGTAGTGAGAGCGGACGAGTAAGGAGGTCGGCTCCGGGCATTAAAAGGTGGCTTCAAGCGGTGCCCTGACCCGAGGAACCAATCATCTAGCCGTGAGGGTTAAGGGGAGGACGGAGGGTTCCAGTCCAGCCCCACGCTCACGGCTGCCCGGGCAAGCATATCGGACATCTGAATGTCAGCTTCAGACTGGGCGGGCAAGCCCGAAGGCAGCAGCCCAGTCGAGTCTTCCACATCAGATGCCGCGACACTCACGATGCAGTGGCAACATCATCATCTTGCTCTGTGGACCAAACGGAGACATCAGACTGGCCGTGAGGCAAGCCGGCCTCACGTCGAGCCCGGACAGAAGCAATCGAGCGTGCTGGGGGGCAGGTTGTTCGTGGGGATTTACCCAGTGAAACTGTGCCCGCTGAACTCCCCAAATCACCTCCATCGCCAGCCGAGTCATCCTCTATCTTTTTGGAAGAAGGAGCAACACGGGGGGTGGCTGGAGTGGCGTTTCCTTTGAGAAAGGAAAGCCCCAACAGCAACAATGCCATGGTCAGGTTCTAGCAATGAGTACATGAACATCCACAAACGCTGCCTCGGCCGTCAGAAGCGAAGAGATATCTGCCGCATCCAGGAACAGCGCATAGGACTGGCGTGCAGAGAAGGCAGAAAGCTGCTGTCAATGCGCCGTAGATCCAACAGGAAAGCCCTCTTAGAGGTGAGTGGAACAGAAGTGAGGTTTTTCAGCTCGCTGAACACACACAACCGCTCGGCTCTGAAGAAAGAATCTGACTGAACAGAGGCACATCTCGCCTTTTATACCTGTATGTCCGGGGGCGGGACATGCAAATTCTGTCCACCAATTTGGCATTGGCCTTTTTCATATTCAGAGGTATCCGAGGCTCCTGAAAGAAGCCCCTTGTGTCACTACAATTGACACAATGATAGATATTTGAAAGAAATTTGTCACTCAAAGATAGAATTAACAGTACTTTTTAGGATAATGCATAATAGTTTGCATTAAATGTAACAAACATTACAAAGCCTGATTACTTTCTCAGTGTAATTTTGTATTCTCTGTTTCTTCCACAAGAAATGCATTGCACGATGATTGCAAAAATGAAACATTGCAAAAATGAAAATTCTCTCATCATTTACTCACCTTCATTCCATCCCAGATATGTATGAAGGTTTTTAGAAGAATATTTCAGCGCTGCTTTTCACACATCAAGTGAATGATTGCCAGAACTTTGATAGTCCAAAAATCAAATAAAGGCAGCATAAAAGTAATACACACGACTCCAGTGTTTAAATCCATGTCTTCAGAAGTGATATGATAGGTGTGAGTGAGAATCAGATGAATATTTAAGTCCTTTTTTTTTACTTTAAATTCTCCTCCCTGTCCAGTAGGTGGTGATATGCATGAAGAATGTGAATCCCCAAAAACAAAAGAAGAAGAATGTGAAAGTGACAGTTGGGATTTATAGTAAAAAAAAGGACTTAAATATGAATCTATTTCTCACCCACACCTATCATATCACTTCTGAAGTTAAGGATTTATCCACTGGAGTCTTCTGGATTACTTTTATGCTATCTTTATGTGCTTTTTGGACTTGTAAAGTTCTGGCCACCATTCACTTGCATTGTATGGACCTACAGAGCTGAAATATACACATCTGGGATGACATGAGTGAATAAATTAGAGAGAATTTTCATTTTATGGTGAACTATCCCATTAATTTAATAAGTCATTGTTTTATACTGTAATCTTTTCCAAAAGCACTTTAGGTCTTCAGCACACTAACACGTAAAACAGCCATAAATGTGTTTATAAAAGAAATGATTCTGTGATGTGCAGGACATGTTTTGTAAGCAGAAAGGGTATCTGGAGGAGGAACTGGACTACAGGAAGCAGGCGCTGGACCAGGCCTACATGGTACAAATATTTCTATACATTTGCACAATTCACAGATTAATTACTTTGATGTTTTCTCTATTATCTTAAAGATATTTTTTTCAGTGTATGAATACGGACTGATCTCACAGTGAAATCAGAAACAGTAGGTTGATTTTTCATCAGCTAAAATCATTCTGTGCTTACCCAAAAGTGAAACACTGCCCCCAGTGGCCAAAATTGTAAGTGTTGTTGGGCGTATAGGCACGTGTGAGCTCTATTTTCCAGATGTAATGTCCACAGATTGGCATGTAAATGTAAACAATGTAAACATACTGGAGCCGATGCAAAAATGAGGAGATGCCCCTTGACAGTAAGTCAGCATAATGTGTCTGATCCTAGGGTACCTTAACTCTCTGAAACAACATGGCAACTTCCTGTATGTCATGTTGATGAATAAGCCATGAATAAGTTGATTCCTCTGAAAAACATAAAGGAATTTCACCGTGTGAAGCTAAACGTGACCACGTCTTAATACTGTGGCTCTGTTGTGCTATCAAAACAATCGCTCTGATTGTTTGAACAGCCAGACTCAGCAACATTGGCTCAACCAATTGCATGAGTTTGGGGTGGGACTATATTATTTATCCAACCAATGCCAGATGGGGGGAGTATTTACGAAACTTCAATCATTAACTCTGCATTATGTATTGATGCCAGTCATGCAGAAATTACACACTTCACATTTCATTCTGTTATTTGGCCTTTATTTCTTTGTCTTTATTTAAATATTTGGGGTAGTTAAAAGTTTAGGTTTCTATTAGGGTCCCAAGAATAGTTTCTATTTGCAATCCTCAAATGGATCAGAATTGAGCTCTGTAATATAATTGTGTATATGTGTGTGTAACAGCAAATCCAGGAGTTAGAGGCAACTCTGTACAACGCTCTGCAGCAGGATAAAGTGATAAAGTATGGAGAACCTCTGGATGAGCTGCAGAAGGACGAGTTACGAACGGCGGTGGACAAACTGCGCAGACAGATGCTGCGGAAGAGCCGAGAGTACGACTGTCAGGTGCTACAGGAAAGGATGGAGCTGCTTCATCAGGCTCATCAGGTAAATATACACCTGCAGAATCATATTACATGAGAATAGCATGCTCAGATACCAGTGATGTGACTACTGGAATACACAGGAAACTTCTGCTATGCAGGTTTGGGCAATTTGATGTCTGTAAATTTATGTGCTTAACCATTTAAGGTCTGAAGGTCTTTTTAAAGATTCCCTGTTTCAGTGGCATACCCAAAATTAAAAGCTTATAACTCAGTAAAAAGCAAGGAGGGTCAAGTCTTTGGTATCATTGTAAAGAGATGTACAATTTAGATTATGACAAATTCCAAAATTTCCTTATTTTTCTGATATGACAATATATGCCGTATCTCTGGGTGTAAACAAGGTGGATCCGTTAAAAAAGAATTTTCACAAAGCAACTGTAACTGATTTTTTTTTTGTGTGTTAAGATGAAAAAGCAATCAACAATTATAGCATTACAAATATAATTTATCCTAGTGTACAAAAACTTCTCCAAGTGTCCAAAAGCCTCAAACAAATAAAACATAATAATTGTACATAAGAACTAATTACACATGCAAACACAACAATGACTAAAGGTTTTCATAGCATGCAGACATGATTTTGGTTATGAGATTTGACAAAATGGGTTTCATACTGTGCCATTTGAGTCATTATTCATTCTGTGTCTGATTATATAATGATGACTATGCATCCGATTTACATTGTATGTGGGCTCATTTGAAAGATAATCACCTCCTCTACATAATTTTTTTATGTTCTGTTTATTTTTCGTGAAGTTAAATGCGAAAATGCGGCATATAAGCAATAACTGTTCACATGAAGCATGAATGCCAATATGACATATACTTAGCTATTACTCTGTATATTTTTTTCTGTGAGTAAAACAAATAGGCTGGTTTTAGTCTACTCTTAAGAGCTTTCTAACAACATATAACACATGACTATTTGATCAGTTTGTTGTTTTTACTGATTGCAATAACATGTACAGTGTTTAATACAGGTGAAACTCGAAAAATTAGAATATCGTGCAAAAGTTCATTAATTTCAGTAATTCAACTTAAAAGGTGAAACTAATATATTATATAGACTCATTACAAGCAAAGTAAGATATTTCAAGCCTTTATTTGATATAATTTTTATGATTATGGCTTACAGCTTATGAAAACCCCAAATTCAGAATCTCAGAAAATTAGAATATTACATGAAATCAATAAAAAAAAGGATTTTAAATACAGAAATGTCGGCCCTCTGAAAAGTATAATCATGCATATGTACTCAGTGCATACGATATTCTAATTTTTCGAGTTTCACCTATATATTGTTTATAATTTCAAAACAGTTGTTCAGTTTTGGTCATAATGCCTAAATGCATTGAAAATTAGAGCTACTAAACTTTCAAACAATACCTATTTTGTGTTGATCAAGGCTGTAGTTATTATTCTACATAATCATATTCAATCATAATCATCATCTACCAGTATCATCTGAAAATTTCACACCCTTAATATTGCGATGCATTTGCAACATTCTTCATTGATAAAATTACCAACAGGGAATAATAATGATAGTATTTTTTTCTGAACAAACTAATCTATTATGTATTATTAAATATTTATTAACATATTAAAAACCTTATCCAATAACCAACCATAACGACAATGAAACTCATGGAAAAGTCAGTGGAAGTTCATTGGCCAGTAGGAATTGGAACCCAAAAGACTGCATTACCTGTATTTGTTGATTTTGCACGGTATGATGTTGTCCTGCTAGTGACCTGATGTAATACTTGTCATATACAGAAGGGGGCAGCAAATCTTAACAAAATTCAAACCTCTGACGAACCAATATTGAATCTCCATTTATATGCTTATCATTTTAACTGAATGCTTACATTCATTATATTATTTGATATACATTTAGTTAGAGGTATACTTGAAGTTACTGATATCATTATTTATGCTTATATATAAATATATATATGGCTTGTGTAAAACAATTCTGACAAAACATTTCTCTCCATAATTATCAAACCACACTGTGCCGAAATCTGAAATTGGCTCACAGTCTGCAGTGTGTGTGTTGTGAAAGTATCTAAAGCCAGTGTTTGTCTCAATGCAGAGGATCAGAGATCTGGAGGATAAGACTGATATACAGAGGAGACAGATTAAAGATCTAGAAGAGAAGGTAAGATAGATTTAGATCATCTTTAGCTGCTCTGTTTTTGTTACTAGCTTTTAATTCAAATATTTCAGCATAATTACTACTGTACAAAAGATGATGTATTCAAATGGTCATCTCTGCTTGGGTTTTCTGTAGCACCAAAGTAGAACGTTAATAGCACATAAGTTTAACCTAAACTCTACTACAATGTATTGTGTTGGGTAGACAAAATCCTGGAGAGTTCTGGCTTTAGTACAGCATCTTTGGACCGGACAGCTCCCGTAACGATGCTCTTAAAGGGACTGTTCACCCCAAAATTCTTCAGTAATTCTCGTAATTTACTCATCCTTATGCCGTCTCCAACTCAAGATATGATGTCTATTTGCCCAAACAATACCAGTCAATGGGGTCTAACATTTGGTTTACGTTAAATCCATGACTTCTGAAACTATCCGATCAGTTTGGGGTGAAAAACAGATAAAAATATAAAACTCTTAATAATATAAAAATCTTAAAATCTGCAGTTTTCTTTGGGCGTTCATGAGCTGAAGCTCAATTACACTTCCTTGTGCTCGATGTGTGTGCAGTGTGCGGTACACACGTGTAAGTGATATAAGTGGTATAGACGATCTTTATGCTGCTTTTATGTCTTTTTTGAGCTGAACGACCTGGACCCCATTGACTTGTATTGAATGGACAAATTGACATGGCATAAGAGTGAGTAAATCATGAGTGAAATATTTCTTTAAGTTGTACTTAATAACAGGCGATCTATGTGCTGGTGTCATTGTGTGTTCTGAAACTGATATCCTGTAACCTTAATTAATGCATTTCTCTTACCTGTCTCTCCCTTTACCTCTTTCTTTCTTTCAGTTTTTATTTCTGTTTTTATTTTTCTCTCTTGCCTTTATTCTTTGGCCTTGATGTCTGTGACATCTTCTGCTGCAGAGGTGAGTTTACCATCTTTTCAGCTTTTCTCTTCTTTCTGTCATCTCACATGCTGAGTGTTATTACATACTTTGAACAAATAATGTCATTTATTCTGAATGCCAAATTGCCAAAGGTATTTTGTGAGTGTGTGTCTGTGTGTGTGTGTGTGTGTGTGTCTCTGTGTGAGTGTGTGTGTGTGTGTGTGTGCGTGTGCCTGTGTGTGCGTGTGCGTGTGTGCGAGTGTGTGTGTGTGTCTCTGTGTGAGTGTGTGTGTGTGTGTGTGCGTGTGCCTGTGTGTGCGTGTGCGTGTGTGCGAGTGTGTGTGTGTGTGTCTGTGTGTGAGTGTGTGTGTGTGTGTGTGTGAGTGTGTGTGTGTGTGTGTGTGAGAGAGAGTGTGTGTCTGTGTGTGCGTGTGTGCGCGTGTGCGCGTGTGCGTATGTGTGAGTGTGTGTGTGTGTGTGTGTCTGTGTGTGAGTGTGTGCGTGTGTGTGTGAGTGTGTGTGTGTGTGTGTGAGTGTGTGTGTGTGTGTGTGTGTGTGTGTGTGTGTGTGTGTGTGTGTGTGTGTGTGTGTGTATGTATGTGTCTGTGTGTGCGCATGCATGTTCAGAGATTTTTGTTGTATCATTGTGCAATAAGTCATGACTTGGATCTGAGACTATCAGCATCAGCCGAAAACTGCCTAACTGACAGAATAACAGTGATCAGTTCCAAAATTAATCAACAATGTAGCTTAATCTAAAATATTTTCAATTGAGTTTTTAGTAAATATTGTTTAAAAGAAATGAGGGCAGTCAAACGTTTAAAATATTTAATTTCGATTCATCGTGTAATTTGTTGCAGTTAATCGCGATTAATCACAATATCTTAGTGGACAAAATACGCTTAATCCCAATGTATTTTTCAGTCATCCACACAAAACCTACTCCTACTCTACCAACCGAGTAGAACGACAGAAAATGAAAACAACACAATTCAAATTATGTACAAAATATGGTAGTTGTAATATGATGGGATTTATTTGCTTCTTTTTATGGAGTTTTGACAGACATGATAAAAAGTCTGTACTGTCATTTACAATTGACAACTCTGTGCAAAATACATCAAAAACTCCTTTTAGACCCCGGTCACAATTGTAACCATTGGGATTAAATGGGATTCAATAAAATCAGTGTCTCCTACTTCTGCATTGGCTAGTGCACTATCAAACAGAGACACTGTGACAGAACCTTTGAGACAGCAGCAGGGTTTCCGTTAGCCGGTAATCAGTACCGCCGCTCCCTATATGCACATTACGCAGTCTGTACGGATGTCCTGTTCCCTTATTTTACTGCAATAGAAAGACCCCAAAATCATAACAAATGCTGTTTCTTTCCTCCGTGAGGTTTGTTCTTTAAAATTCTCATATTTGCACAAAATAATATATAGTTATTTGTCTTTGTGCACATACAGGATTTGAAGCAAACTGGAGATGTCACATGCAGCTGCAGTTTTCAGGTTGTAATGACTCAAGGCGTATTAGTGGCTGTTTTGTTATGCTTGTGTGGAAGTGGAAAATTCAGAGGTAATGATTATGGATTTTATTGGGATTATCTGCAACACTCCACAGCATCTGGACATCTTGAATGCTCACACTTACAGACCAGTGTGAATAAACCATATAATCATCAACTGGAGCATTAAGGATTATCTCTGCCATGCAGGGACCCGCCATGACTACGAGTCTACTGTATCTACTGCAACGACTACCAATCACAATCCACAAACCTCTTTCCGTCTCACTCTGTTTAGCTGTCTCACCTCCTACACACTTTCGGAATGGATGCCTTTGAGGACACACACACAGAACGGGGTTATGAGCGCTGACTCAGGGTTTGTTAGTAAACTGACAGTTGCATCTCTGTTGTCAGGAGCCATTAGGAGAGGTGTCTTCCTTACTGCCTGAAAACCGAAAGGACAAAGACACAGACTGAGAGAGAAAGAGACCATCCACTACAAACCATCCACACAAGAAGTCCTTTGTTTGCCACTAGAATGTTGAGTTGACCATTTCAACAATCTGTTAAGTTGCAAAAAAGAAAGTGAACAATTAGATTTGTTTTATTATTATTGTTTATATTGCTTTCATTGGGCCTCATTCATGAAACAAAAGCAGATTGAATGTCTGTGTAAAATGTTCTTATGCAAATGGTGGCATCATGTTATAGTTCGTGCAAGCAAAAACATTTGTATGCAAATTGGCGAATGATGCAACATTTTACACAAATAAAACCATACGTAACAATTTACACAATTAATGTACCATGAAACCGTTCTTCATTACATTTCAGTATCATGCAACAGTTCACACAAATAAAACCATTATTTTGTTTATTTTTATGTAAATTGTTGCATGATGCAACGGTTCATGCAAATAAAACCATTAGTACGTAAATTGCCCCATCTTTCGATGGTTCAGACAAGTTAAACCATTCGTATGTAAATTGTCACATCATGCCAGAGTTCACGATGTAAAAGCTTCTTAAGTTAATTGTTGCGTTGTGAGACAGTTAACACAAATAAAACCATTCTTACGTAAATTGTTGCATGATGCGACAGTTCACACAAGTAAAACTTTTTTATGCAAGTTGTCACAACATTCAACACTTACAAAAATGTGTTCTACTCATGTTTCATGAATGAGGCCCATTGACTCATTATATTCCATGTCTATGATTAAAGTACCTCTCTATGACTGCAGTGTAATATACGTATATGTTTGTTGATATGTACATGTGTCTATTTCTTCCTGATGTGAATAAACTTCTCCTGCAGCTTGAGCAGTAGAATCACTCTGCAGTTTAGAATTGAATGACTATAAATTGCAACGTGTATTGTGGTGACGGCTGCAGATGTAAATGTTTCTGCCTTTCTCGATTGTCCCTGTATTTAATAATTTCCCCTGTGCCCTGTTCTTTTCTACTCCTTCAAATGAACAGCTGTAGTATACTGCACCAGCAGGTCTTTCACTAATTGGTTTGTACTGAATGATCTTTTTAACTCCCTTTAATTGGCTGTGTCTCTGGCTTGTAAATATATTATTGGGGCATTCTGTATACCAGGTTCAGTTTCATTTCATTAAAGTCTAAATACCTCCTCAAAAATGTTTTTCTCTTTTTTTCATATTTCTACCCTGAGAAGGGAACAAACTCAGAATCAGAATCAGCTTTATTGCCAAGTATGCTTAAAACATTTGTCTCGGTGACAGGAGTTTCCAGTGTACAACCATACAAAAACAATACAAAAACAACAGAAAGACATAGATAATAATAATAATAAAAAATAATTATACACATACATACACATACATATACACACACAGATACACACACATGCATACATACACACATACACATATGTAGTGCAAATCTAATACAAATTTGTTATCCGGTATGTACAGTGCAAAATTAAAATGTGTTATGTACAGTGCAAATGTTTTGTTTTTTTTCCAGAGGAATGAAATGGCAGAAGAGGTTGGATGTATTGGATAAATACTAAAAAGACTGTGATTTGCACATAATTTTTCCTGAGAGAAAAAACTGTTCCTGTGCCTGACAGTTCTGGTGCTCAGAGCTCTGAAGCGTCGGCCAGAAGGCAATAGTTCAGAAAGGTAATGGGCAGGGTGAGTGGGGTCTAAAGTGATTTTTCCAGCTTTTTTCCTCAATCTGGGAGTTCTAGATCTTGAAAGGGGGCAGGGGGCAACCAATAATCCGCTCAGCAGTCCGAACTGTCCTTTGTTCTTTTCTGATCTCTGATTTTGTAACTGAACCAAACCAGACAGTTACTGTGCAGAGGACAGACTCAATGACTGCTGAGTAGAAATGTATCAACAGTGCCTGTGGCAGGTTGAACTTCCTCAGCTGGCGAAGGAAGTACCACCTCTGCTGGGCCTTTTTCACAATGGGGTCAATGTGGATCTCTCACTTCAGGTCCTGTGAGATGGTAGTGTCCAGGAACCTGAATACTCTACTGCTGAAACAGTGCTGTTTAGAATGGTGAGGGGGGGTCAGTGTTGGGGTGTTCTTTCTAAAGTCAACAGTCATCTCCCCCGTTTTGAGCATGTTCAGCTCAAGGTTGTTTTGACTACACCAGACAGCCACATGTTCAACCTCCCTTCTGTATGCAGACTCATCATCTTCTCGGATGAGGCCGATAACAGTGGTGTCGTCTGCAACAGTTCAAAAGTTAATGGGCAGGGTGAGTGGGGTCTAAAGTGATTTTTCCAGCCTTTTTCCTCAATCTGGAAGTGTATAGTTCTTGAAGGGGGTCAGGGGGGCAACAAGCTACTGCCTGTCTGTCAGAAAGCTGGTAATCCACTGACAGATAGACATGGGAACAGAGTTGTTGTAATTTATTCTGGAGTATAGCTGGTATGATGGTGTTGAAAGCTGAACTGTCCACAAAAAGGATCCTTGCACATGTCCCTGGTCTGTCCAGATGTTGCAGGAAATTATGCAATCCCATGTTGACTGCATCATCCACAGACCTGTTTGCTCGATAAGCAAATTGAAGGGGATCTAGAAAGGGTCCAGTGATGTTCTTCAGGTGGGCCATCACCAGTCTCTCAAATGATTTCATGACCACAGTCGTCAGGGCGACAGGTCTGTAGTCATTAAGTCCTGTGATTTTTGGTTTCTTTGGGACAGGAATAATGATCGCGTGTGTGAAGCAGCATGGGACTTCACACTACTCCAGTGATCTGTTGAAGATCTGTGTGAAGATGGGGGCCAGCTGGTTAGCACAGGAATCGAAGACACACTGGTGAAACGCCATCTGGGCCTGAAGCTTTCCTCGTCTTTTGTTTCCGAAAGGCCTGGCTCACATCATCTTCACAGATCTTAAGTGCAGGTTGAGTAGCAGGAGGGGTGTTGCAGGTGGTGTTGGTGTTTGTGTGAAGTGAACGTCAGAGTGGGTGTGGGGTGTGGGATTGGTCCTTTCAAATCTGCTTCATTGGTCCTACTATTTACAGTCCTTACTACTGGCTTGGTTGATTTTAATTTCTGCCTGTAGGTTGGAAGAAGGTGAACCAGACAGAGATCAGAGAGTCCCAAAGCTGCTCTAGGGACAGAGTGATATGCATCCTTTATTGTTGTGTAGCAATGATCCAGTATGATCCTGTCTCTGGTGGGGCATGTAATGTGCTGTTTATATTTGGGCAGTTCACGTGTGAGATTTGCTTTGTTAAAATCCCCAAGAAGAGGGGATCCGGGTATTGCTGTTCTGTGTCTGTGATTTGATCAGTCTGTTGCAGGGCTGTCACCAGAATAAACATGTAAAACTCCCACGACGAGTAGAACGGCTTACAGTTAATAAAGAGCGCTTCCAAATTAGGACAGCACATACTCTTTAACATTGTTACCTCTGTACACCAACTTTCCTTGATGTAAGAGTCTGTTCCATCGCCTCTCGTTTTCCCTGTTATCTCTGCGATGCGATCCGCTCTGAACAGCTGGCAGATGTAACGTGCTGTCCGGAATGGCTTCACTCAACCAGGTTTCTGTGAAGCACAAGGCAGCAGAGTTTGTATGGGTGAGGAGATGTAGTTTGTCTGTTTTGTTGCTGATATTTACATAGATTTGATTGGAGTCAGACTGGAATTATATGATTGTTTCAATTTTTTTTTTTAAATCTAGATTATTTAGTTGCAGTCCCTCATTGGAGGCTATACATTCCAATATCATTGCGACATCTTTGGAGGCTATACATACATTCCAATATCTCTATTACCTCACTGGATACTATGCTGTAGCACGGAGGAGGGAGGGGCTGGTCCAATCAGCCTGATGAGGTGAGCGAGGGAAAAAGGCGACCGGAGACACCGATTTGTGAGAGAGAAACTATTATTTATGTTGTCAAGCCGGTTCTTGCCTCCTCCTTGCCCATCTTAACCCCTTTACATATGCATTCCAGTATTTTTATAACTTCATGAGGAAACTATACATTCCATTGTCATTGTGAAAGCACTGGAGGCTATATATTTCATTATCATTGTGACATAATTGGAGGCTATATTTTACAATATAATTGTGACATAATTGGAGGCTATACGTTCCAATATCATTGCGACATCGTAGGAGGCTATATTTTCCAATATTATTGTGACATTATTGGAGGCTACATATTCCAATATCATTGTGACATCATTGGAAGCTATATGTTTCAATATCATTGTGACATCATTGGAGGCTACATATTCCAGTATAATTGTGACATTATTGGAGGCTATAGTACGTTTCAATATCATGGTGAAATCATTGGAAGCTATATGTTCCAATATCATTGTGACATCATTGGAGGCTACATATTCCAGTATAATTGTGACATTATTGGTGGCTATAGTACGTTCCAATATCATTGTGACATCATTGGAGGCTAAATGTTCCAATATAATTGTGATATCATTGGAAGCTATATGTTCCATTACATCACTGTGACATCATTGGAGGCTACATATTCCAATATCATTGTGACATTATTGGTGGATATACTGTAAGTTCCGATATCATTGTGACATCTTTGGAGGCTATATGTTCAAATATCATTATGATATCCTTGGAAAATTTACTGTTCATTCAGATATCAGTGTGATATCGTTGGATATTATCTTAACCTCAAAATGCGATTCATTTCAATATTGCTATGACTATTGCAATAAGGAGACTATAGATTGAAAAGTAATTACCACCTCATCAGAGCCTGTGCATTCCTATAAAAATATGTCTTCATGAGGCAACTGAACATTTCAACATCATCATGACCTCATCAGAGGTAGTACATCATAATAAAATGTATGGATGACATGCATAATGATGCATTTACATTAACAATTATGACATTATTCTGGCCTATACATTCCAATATCATTTTAACTTTATCCGGGTCTAAACGTTTCAATAATATAATGACCTTGGTGTGGACAATATATTCCAAAATTTTCACTTCAGTGAGGTCTATCCATTCCAATTTCATTATGCTTGGATCCAATACATTCCAAATATTATTATGACTTCATGACAGTACATTATGAAATCATTATGATTTCAATGGGGCCAATGCATTCCAATATCACTATTACCACAATGATAATAATTTATTATGACCACAGGGGCCTGTATATTTGAATTCAATTATATGGTATTTTCAAATATGAGATGGTTTATGCCCTATGGTGTTATACAAGTAGTAGCCTTTTCATTGTAACCTCCATGAGCTCTGTGTAATCAGAGAAAGTTAGTGCAACCTACACCTGTTTCCACTTCCCTCTCTAACACTAATGCAATATTAA
This sequence comes from Moxostoma hubbsi, assembly GCA_032164185.1. NCBI lineage: Eukaryota > Metazoa > Chordata > Actinopteri > Cypriniformes > Catostomidae > Moxostoma > Moxostoma hubbsi. The sequence continues at coordinate 5,295,746 of JAVLUX010000110.1, read as the reverse complement.
CAACCTCTCAACTTCCTTGAACTACTGTAACTTCAGCCACCCCCACTGAGATACAGCTGAATGTAAAGTATCTCTTTACATACCCCTCTGATATGTAAATAGGGCACTGCAATGTCCTATTAAGATACCATTAAATGGGGAAAAAAACGGTTTTGTGGCGTTTAGTCCATGTCTGTTAGCTAGGAGGTAACGTAAAAGCTAGTTCACTAAAAGTTGACAAATATAATCATAAATGTATTGAACACCCAGAACATCCTAGTAACTACCTGTGGATTCTGAGGATAAATATATTCTGGCACAGAAATACAAAAACCAGAGCTAGCCTGTGATATGCCACTTATTTAATTATAATGTATAAGTTAATTTGAACATGAGCAGCTGAGTTCACAGAGTACGCCAGACGGATGGAGCTGCTCTGAAATCAACGGCAGCTTATTTATCAGTCAATATATATAAAACAGAATATGTGCTACTCTGGCAAAACAGAGACTGTATTGATACTAGAAAGACTTCTATAGTCCAGGGTTTCCAAGCAATAACAAGAAACATTTTGATAACAACATTAATTATCTCTCAATGGTGTCTTCATACTCATCCCTTAGGTACCTTAGGTTTTGCTCATGCTTTCTTAAAGGAGTAGTCCAGCGAAAAAAATGAAATTTCTGTCATAATTTAGTCACCCTCGTATCGTTGCAGAACTGCATGGCTTTGTCTTTTTTATGGGATGGAAAAGGATATACATGTTAGCTAAACGTCTGTGCTTCTCTACAATGAAATAGAATGGAGACAGGGGTGTCAAGATACAAAAATGACAAGAAAGCACCATGACAGAAGGGTTAGGGTTAGTGCACTTTATTCCAAATCTTCCGAAGTGAAACAATACATTCATGTGAGGAACAGACTGAAATGTAAGTGGTTATTCACTAAAATCTCTGCTGTAGCTCTTAAAATATCGGTAACACTTACATTTATACACTTACACTTACATTTATATTCCCTTTGTTAAGGGTTTAATAAGAGGTTTATGAATGACCAATAAGTAATTTACAAATGTATTATAAACCATTGATATGCATAACAACATGCATAAAAAGGGTGACTTTCATGCAATTTTTGCCAAACAGTTAGCATTTAACTTGCATTTTATAATAGTAACATGTTAATAAATACACTTTTTCATCATATTTGTATTAATCAAAAACATAACATGCCTTAAGTCTGCTTTTGTGTTAATATTCATTACTGTAATGTCTTGACTCACTTGTGTTGTCACTTTGCTTGTCACCAGGGCTGGAATGGTAATCTGGCATACCGGGCATTTTCCCGATGGGCTGACGCACTTTGGGGCCGGTCAGGGGCGCACTGGCCATCGGGAGAACCGAGTGGGCCGGTGTGTCGTCCGCGTAACGTGCCGCGAATTGGCCGCGATATGTTAAAGTTATGCAGAACGGACCACAAAACGGCCCGCGAATAGGACAGCGAACACAAACCAGCCAAGTTTGACAGCTAATGGTCTCACTATAAAAAAATGTTTTGCTTTTTAGTTATCATTACTTAAAATGTAGATACGTTGTGATACGTTAATGAACTTAGAAATACTATTCAGCTGAAATCAGAAATATAAATTAAAGAGAACCACACATATATTCCTTGTGTATGCAGATTCCCAGCATGCACTGCAGAATGAATACTTTTTGTAAATTGCAGTGTTATTAGTGTAGTTTTTTCGGGTATTTTTTATGTAGCAGTATTTCAAAGCTCATCTTTTTACTCTCATTGTGTTTTGCGTGTAAACTTTGAGCGTCAAGCGTTTCTCCTTAATAAGCTAAAGACTGAATATAATAGAGGGATCAAACATTGGTTTCTCAATCATCGAATGCCCATTTACCATCAAATGTTTATTTTCAGTTTATTTTCCCTCTGACAATGGGATAGCACTAAATAATTCTATGGTTATATATCTATATTCAGTAAACAGAATTTAGAAAGTCAAGTGTACTCAAGGCATTAAGCTCTGTTAAGAATTTATATTGATTAAAGTAAACTTTATATTCTGTTTAAACAACTTTCCCTCTTAAGTTGAGACAACAACTTGACAACTTGAGGCTGCACGAAGTTGAAACAACAAGATTTAAAAAAAAATATATATACAGTCTAGAGTATGCTTTCATTATATGGATAAGAACAGCTTGGACATTCAGCTAAATCTCTTAACAAAGTCATGAATGGTTGGAATATTTTTAATATTGGATGAACTATTCTTTTAAATGTTCTATTTGTTAAATTAATTATTCCAACTCAACTACAACCATGGATAAATGTATAGATAAATGGATGGAGAAACAGCACTGCAGCATATCATGTTGGTAAATAATTTATTAACCAGTTAATGCTTGCATAGGGACTGAGTTCCTCATTGAAAGACCTCACATGCATTTTTCATGCTAAAGTGGACAACAGTTTGTCTGTTGGGTTGTGCAGGAAGAGACACTGGTCCTGTTGAAAGTGTTATTAAAGGGATAGTTGAAAATTCTCTCAACATTTACTCACCCTCATGCCATCCCAAAAGATATTAGAAGAATCTCTCAGCTCTGTAGGTCTATACAATGTAAGTGAATGGTGATCAGGCTTTTACCTGATCTCTCCAAAAAGCACAAAAAGGCAGCATAAAAGTAATCTAAAAGACTCAGTTGTTTAATCCATGTCTTCTGAAGCGATCCAGTAGGTTTTGGGTGAGAACAGACCAAAATGTAACTCCTTTTGTTACTTTACATCTTGACAGCTGTCTACTTGGCGATCATGATTTTTTGTGTTCGATTACACTTCCTTTAGCACCATCAAGCATTCTGTGCATGCGTCAAGCTCTAGGAAGTGTAATTAAGCCTGAAATCATGATCATGCCTAGAGACTGCAATGACAAGATGTACAATGTACAGATAAACGGTATATTTTTTTAAATGCTGTAAAAAATATATTGTAGTTAATGACACCTAATACATTAATTATTGTTAAAGGAGCAATATGTAACATGGCTCGTCGCTTGCCATTGTCAGTTTGCTCGTTCCTGTTGCGTGTCCTCAACCTGCCAACCCGCGTGAGCTTCGAGTCTGGGGAGGAGGGGGCGGGGGAGACAGCGTTCTCCAATATTTTTAATTTGTACTGCAGTGCCCATTTTTAATGCTTAACCCATTTTTAACTGTGTGGCTGTAGCATTGTTTTTGGAGAAGCCGGTCTTTCAACTTAGCATGCTTCCTAAATCTCTGATAACATATTATGATCATTTTATGCTTTGGTACAGTAAATATAGTACATATTGCACCTTTAATGAATGGAACCTTATTGTAAAGTGTTACTGTTTTCTTTATACAAAATATAAGTAAATTTTTTGCATTGATTTGACATCAAATATAAAATACAATTTTAACAGGTTTTCATGAGAATTACCCATTTGTTCTCCTCCAGGAATATCTTAAACAGAGTACATGACCTAACAAAACACAGGATCAGTCACAAGTTGAGTCATCACAAGGCTTCATTGTACAGCAATGACTCTCTTGACTATGATGCTTGAATTTAAAACATGTGATTCATTTGCTCCGTTTTAGTCCCTAACAGGTATGAAAAGGCTGGGCAATATTGAACCAATTAACTCAAGTTGATTTAATATGATGTAATGATCCAGAGTCTCATTTGCACTTAGAAATTCTCAATAAGTATTCCTAACCAAGACATTTATAACCCCTCTTTTTCTCTCCAGATTGAATAAATGGTTTCTGAACACAGAACTAACCTGAATACTTTGGCCATTGTTTTTTATTTCCTACCTGCTAACATTTAGTCAGATAAATGATAATAAAATGATTCTAGATTATATATGAGATTTCCAGCCAGAACGTGCAATGTCCTACAGTCAATCTGTATCTATAATCACAGTGAGTACTCAAGATGGTAAGTGCCAGTACAAGTGAATTTTATAAACATCATACAGTTTTAAAGATTAGTAATCAAATTGAAGTAGTTCAATGTGATTAAGAATGTGGCTACATACATTTGATTGATTGATTGATTGATTCAATCAATTGCATAGTTATGTAGCAATGCTAGTTCATGTTCTCAATTAAAGTTATAATTATAAAGTGCCACCAGGAAAATCTAGCTTTTTATAGCAAGGGGTCCCTGGGTTGGCTGAGTGTCTGGGTGGGGGCCCTACGTCTGTTTTAAAGGTTGAAAATGCCTGTTTGAAAAGATTACCCTGACCCTTTGAAATGTGTTGCTTATGATGTTATGATTGCTGATTCAATGATTCTCTGTTTGTGTTGTAACTGCATTTTACAGGTTTGTACTGTGAATTGCCACCGTCATCGTTGTTTTGGCACTCTGACATATCTGTCTCTGGCTAGACTGAAGTGTCATCACCCCTCCACCAGGACACTGACAAATAGTTTTGCGCTGTTATCAGCACAGTGAAGCACAAAGTAGATTGAGGTCTCGGTTAACACTTAAGAACGGAACAATACTGATATAGTTTGATTGTTTATGGCAGTTTATTCTAAAATGTAAGTCAAATAAGGATTACTAGAGAGTGTTTTCCTGTTTTCATCAGCACTCACACCCTGAATCTTGTCATTGTGCTGACTGGAGCACTTGACATAGTGATAAATGCATCACCATCAAAGACACAGGCACTAGAGAGGTACAATGGTACAGCACGCTAATTCACACACCATCAGACATCTCCTATACAGAGATAACATCTGTGTTTTTAACATTGGCGAGAGCGTAACAGTCAACTAGCGAGATACGACAGCAAGTCATCATTAGCGGATATCATAAAAACAATCCTGACGCAAAATTGTCTGTGTCTTCTCTTATAAAACATTAATTTTATTGTAGAAAACTCCACACGTAGTTCATTCCAAAAGGATTGTTTAGTGTAAAACATGTTGAAGATTAGTGGACAGGCGGTTAATTCATTAAACGATGAGCTGTTTCCTCACAAAAGCAATTTATTCAGTGTAATGCAGCACGTCCTCCATAGACATCCATAAAAAAAACGGCCTCTTGTCTACTCGCCAGTGTACCGCACATAGAATGTCTACGGGACTGCCGCGTTATGCTATTTTATGCTAAGCTTGTAGGTTCCCCTTCTGTATGTAGAAGGGTTCTGAGACCATGCACAACAACATCCCAAACTTTAAATGAACAAACTTTAAAACTTTTGGGTCTTGCAGGTTGGAGACTGTGCCGTTCCCATACCACATGGTGAGACATCTGGTCAGGGCACTCTCTATAGTCCCTCTGTTGAAGGTGGTGAGGATGGGAGGGGCAGTTTGGCTCTCTTCAGCCACCGCAGGATGTGGAGGCACTGCTGGGCCTTCTTGGCTTGGCAGGTGGTGTTGAGAGTCCAGGACAGGTCCTCCATCATGTACACACCAAGAAACGTGGAGCTTTTGACTCTCTCCACAGTTGTTCCGTTGATGCGCACTGGTGAGTGGTCTGCTCGGGTCCTCCTGAAGTAAACAATCATCTCTTTAGTCTTATCAACATTAAGAGATTGATTGCTGTTTCTTCACCATTCTGCAAGCTGGTTCCCCTCCTCTCTGCACCTTGACTCATCATTGTTGCTGATGAGGCCCACAACTGTAGTGTCATCAGCAAACTTGAGGATGTGATTTGAACTGTACTTTGCAGCACAGTCATGAGCCAGCAAGGTAAATGGATTGTCAGGGCCGCATTAACGCACAAGCTTAATAGGGCTTAAGCCCTGGGGCCCGCGGCTGCTGGGGGGCCAGTCTCAGTATTCTCCCGTCGATGTTCTCGGGAGGGTGCGTATGTAAACGTGCTCAATGGGAGATACTGATGTATACACAGAGAGGTTGTGCAACGCTAAACCCGTCCGTGTAGCGCATGGTCATCGAGTGATAATGTTCCGCTCTGATGACTGGCAAGGGCCCAGCAAAACGGTAAGCCCCGGGGCCCTGGAGCACCTTAATGCGGCCCTGCAGATTGTTCACTGTTACATTTCTTTTTAAATATATTCTGTTGCCTGTTTAGAATGAATCAGTACTTTTCAAGGGGTCACTCAAAGGGTTTGGCAAAATGGTCTGAATCTGTTTGTGATTCACTCATTTGGATACAGTAAAGTTGACAGTTTAGGTTACATTTACAACATTAAAGGTGCTGTTAGCAGGTTTGTGTGGGAGTGTGTGTGTGCGTGTGTGTGTGTGTGTGTGTGTGTGTGTGTGTGTGTGTGAAATTTTCCTTCTCCCTGAAAGACATCACTGAATTGAATGTCCTGAGATATTTCACTGTTCTCTGTGACAGCACTGTGAAACAAAAATGTGATCTGATGTTTCCAAATGCTAGAAAAGCCTGCTTAATAAATCGGCTAAAAAATACATAAATAATCTAATGCTTTATATCGGCAGTTAATTCACGTTGAAATATTAATATGATCATATAGGCTTGATTGACTCAAAGTATTTTAACATTTCTTATATTTGAATGTAGAATAGGCTAACGCGTATGATGTGCTTTCTAATATAAAGTGCATGTTTAAAACTCAGAGTTTTCAGGGATAGACTGGCTCTCTGGAGCACCGGGACTGTTTGGAGGCGTGGGCGTGGGCTCCAGCACTGGCACTGCCCGTGTGAAGTTCCTCCCGAGGCTCTCAGTGACACCGGCTGACGGTCATTTACAGTCTCGCTCACATCATGGCTGAGAATAAACGCGTGCTGGAGCGGGACGATGATCTGCCGGTGTATCTGGCTCGTCCGGGAACAGCAGACCCGGTACCACGACAGATATACGGAGGTTTATTTTGCAATGTAGAAGGAGCGTATGAGAGTAAAACCATCGATTTTGACGCTCTTAGTGTCGGTCAGCGAAGGAGCCCGAGAAACACAAATAGAGAAGAGACGAAACACCCAAACAATGACAGAAACTTTCCATCTCCAGACAGTGGATGTGAGCCTAAAGACACTATACAAATAAAGCATGTGTTTGGGAAGGAAGTTCTACAAAAAGTTGATGATGTAAAGGTAATCTATCTATCTATCTATCTATCTATCTATCTATCTGTCTATCTGTCTATCTATCTATCTATCTATCTATCTATCTATCTATCTATCTATCTATCTATCTATCTATCTATCTATCATGATATAAAATACATATTAAATGTATGTACAGAATACAACATAAATTTATTTCTAGATCATGAAATCTCCTCTCATGTGGCTTCACATCAAAGCATCATTATGTATGGCTCACACAAGTCAGCATCATAATCTGCGGTTTGAATTTCAGAATTTGATTGGCTATAAATCGCTGTCATAAATGTAAATAATGTCGCATGTGATTCTCCATAATTTGTGATTCGGATGACATCATCCTCCGATCCGCAATCGGTCATTTCAATTTTACAACTCTTCATCCAAGTTTGTTTTTCTGTCAACTGTTTTTAAATCCATGAGGCGGGAAACGGCTATTTCCAGTAAACACGCAAATTGGGTTCATGCAACTTCACTTGTTTTAGATAGAGCCTGATTTGTGAAACCTTTCACGGTTACATTTGGTCGCATGTGATTGTGTCTTATGCTCTACTCCCATTGCCTTGTGTAATAATAACAATATAGGCTGTGTCAATGGATAAAGCCATCAAAACAATAAGTTTTTGCACCTAGTAAGCTCAAAAAGACCTTCATGATTTGTGATTTTTTTTTTACAGATCTGTTTTTGGCTCTTAACCATTTTTTGAGTTCTGTAGTCAACAGTTTACCTGCAAAATCAGTATTATAGGCATGGAGAGCATTCACATTCACGTTTGGGGGCGTTGAAGCAGGTTTCAAACAAGCTAGAACCACTACTGTTCTAAGCCATAAAGTCAATAAACATCTTAAGGCCTGTTCACACTGCACCGACAGACACCGACCAACAGCGACAATCACCAACATTCTAAAGTCGGCCGTTGGATTTAGAATTTTGGAAACATAACGGTTATATTCACACTGCACCAACCAACACCAACAGACTTCATTACAGAGAGTAAGAGTGGTTAAAAAAATGGATGATCCTTTTACCACAATCCAAATTTTACTTTTACTTGTGTCTTAACGTGTCGTTCTTTGCCCGAAACGAAAGAGGTTGTGGGTAAATCCTTGGTTGTTGCGACGTGAGAGACGGGCGCTTACTTAAATTTATGCAAACTGCAAACAGATGATGTCCAGAGCGTTCAAAATTTAGCTCGGTTTGCCCCCAATCAGTTTCAAGAACTACTTCACATGGTGACACCAAAAATTCTAACATTTTTAGAGATGCCATTTCACCCGGTGAACGCCTCACGATTACACTTCATTTCCTGGCAACAGGTAATAATCTCATGAAATAATCACTTGAAATGTCCATTTAACCAACTAACAGTGTTTGTTACGGTAATTAAACAAGATTAATTAAGCTATTTAAGTGGCAATGATAAATATTGCTATTTCTAACAGCTATGTTGTACCTATTGAATTGTTTTAGAGGAATCTTTTTGTAACCAGCACTACTTGTTTCGAATTGGATGCTCAACATTTATTCCCGAAACATCAATGTTATAAACATTTAACATTTGCAATCTCGCTTCTTACTTCATACAACAGAATACTTAAGATGGCATACGGTCAAGTGGATGATCCCGATTGATACCAAAACGCAAGGGTAGATGATCTTCAGTGGGGGCCAAAATAAACAAATGTATTTAAATAACACATCGATACATAATTACATTTTCTCAAATAGTATGTGGGTGTCCGATCTTGTGCTTTAATTTAAGTATGCGCATCGTCACGGAGCAGTCAGGTCCACTGGTGCTGAAGAGGGTCAAAGCTTTCAGCACTATCTAGTTTAATAATAGTGTTAGTGCTATTCTATGCTCAGAGATTAATGATGCACGCTATATAAATGCATGTTATTACACACTATGTCGTCATATGGACTTAATAAGAAATGTCAGCTGTACACTTGGCGAGTAAGGGCACCATAGAGTCAAATGCTGTAAACCAAATGCTTCATTCCTTTGTGCTATTAACACAGTTTTACAGTTCATATGTGTTTGGGAACAAAACAAAGTAAGTTTCTTTTGATTGAGAACAGAATAACAACAATACTTAATTTAAAGAAGTAATTCTTTATTATGTGTCATTAATCATTTTAAAACCTTACTTTAAAATTCTAAAAGCATTGCATTGGATGAAGTTGGACAATTCAAATCTCTCTGATTTGTCCAGAAATCTGCCATTTTTATCTATCATCTATTTACAACAGCGATTTAGCATGCCTGCTGCTAGCACCTAGCTCACACGCTTTCGTTTCCATTGAGTTTTCAGGGACGCTTCCCTCATCATCATGGCAACGGTTCGTGGCCACGTCAGATTGCATCAGAGTTTGTTGGAAAATCATACCACACTGCTCAGATATTCCACGACCAGACAACCAGACGCCAACAATCGACGACAGACGGCGACAGGGTTGACACACTTTTCCGACAAAACCCGACAGACCTGTGTGTCGCTGTTGGTCAGTGTCTGTCAGTGCAGTGTGATCTGGCCTTTATAATTCAACACGATCTCATGAAAAGTGGTACATAATTTACGAGTTGGCTATTTGGAAATGATGCCCAGTGACGTCATTGGCTGTAGTGAAAGTCATAGGAATTCAAACGAGTGCAGTCGCAGGATATCGTTCGAATTAGTCAAATTTAGAAAAATTGTACGACTCCTGACAATTTCCCCATGAGAGTGTGTTGCATAATTCTACAAAATTAGCACCTGGACGGTCACACTAGGCTTAAATAGATCCTCCTGATTTGTAATTCTTTTCACAGATCAGTTTTTGTCATTTTGTCAACAATCATCCATGCGAATATTTTATCAGCCATTCATGTGGCAGCAGTGCATAGAATCATGCAGATAAAGGTCAGGAGCTTCAGTTAATGTTCACATCAACCATAAGAATGGGGAAAAATGTGATCTCAGTGAATTGGACAGTGGCATAATTGTTGGTACAGATGGGCTGTTTCAGTATTTCTGTAACTGCTGATCTCCTGGGATTTTCACACACAACAGTCTCTAGAATTTACTCAGAATGGTGCCAAAAACAAAAAACATCCAGTGAGCGGCAGTTCTGCAGAGGGAAACGGCTTGTTGATGTGTGAGTTCAATAAATTTAATTACAAACTTTTCTGAAGATCAAGTGCCTCATTTCACTGATACTGGGTGAAAAAGAACAAAAAAGAACATTTTGTAAAAAATAACAAATTGTACCCTATTTGTGGAAAGTGTGTTTTTATGGCGCCAACTGCTCCAAAATGGAGATTTATCAACAAACGCTTATTGCTAGCAGGTGATTTCTTAAACTGTTTTATTAAATATATGGGTTTGATTGAATACAATTTTGGCTGAACCCAACCAGCAAAAGAAAAGCTCATTCATCATTTTAGTTCCCCGTCTGTCGCTCACTTCGACGTCGTGTCGAAGAAGCGACACTAGGGGTCTCTCTTGAGCGCCGAAAGATACCTCTGATCTATGAAAAAAGGCCAATGAGAGTTGGCGAACAGTATTTGCATACTCCGCCTCCGGATACGGATATAAAGGCGAGAGAAATACGCTCGTTCATTCAGTAATTTTCTTCGGAGCCGAAGGTCGTGTGTATGCTGACTGCTGCGTATTACACTGCTGATCCTGCTTCTGATCCTCTGACGCTCTGCTGCTGTTGGATTTACGGCGCACTACAGCGGCTGTTTTTCTCTTCTCTGCCGGCGTGCAGTTTGCCCCTGGGCGCTTCGACAGCGCAGAGTTTGAAAGAGTTCCACTATATAAAGAGTTATATTTCTCATAAAGAGTTTATTTCTCTAAAAGAGCAATACATAGCGGTGTTGAACGCCCTTTTCAGGGCGCGTCTTTTTAAAGATGCCATTCAACCCCTGTGTAGTTCCTGGATGCGGTAGAGTGCTCTCCGCTTCTGACGGCCACAGGCGCTGTCTCGTGTGTCTGGGCGCCGATCACACCGAGGCTGCGTTTGTGGATGGCTCATGTTCTCACTGCGAGAACATGACCATGGTAACGTTGCGGTCGCGGCTTGCTTTCAATAGAAAGCACGCCACTCCAGCCGCCCCCCGTATCGCTCCTTCTTCCCACGGGATTGAGGACGATGCGGTTGGCGCTGGAGGCGATTTGGGGAGGGCAGCGGGTGCGCTTCCGCCGGGCACGTCCCCTCGGACCACCCGCCCCCCGACACGCTCGTTTACCTCCGTCCAGTCTCGAGGTAACGGCGACTCGCCTCCGGGCCGGTCTGCCTATCCTCTTGAGCCTGAAGCCGATGAGCTCGCCGCCCCATCGGAGAGCGCGGCGTCTGACGCTGACTCCTCCCCTGGACTGCCGCCTTCGGGCCAGCAGGCCCAGGTTGAGGCGGATGCGCAGATGTCCAACATGCTTGCCCGGGCCGCCGTCGGGGTGGGGTTGGACTGGAAACCTCCATCCTCCCCACACCCGTCACGGTTGGATGACTGGTTCCTGGGGTTTGGGCGCCGCTCACAGCCACGCCCCCCCCCGGTCCCGTTTTTCCCGGAAGTGCATGACGAGCTGACGTCGTCATGGAGAGCCCCGCTCTCCGTCCGTCAAAAGCCCTGCTCGTCCGCTCTCGCTACCCTCGAAGGCGGAGAGGCCCACGGGTACACGGCGATTCCCCAGGTGGATAGGGCAGTTGCGCTCCATCTTTGTCCCGGTGACCCTACCACCTGGCGCGGGCGCCCTGTACCCCCTTCCAAGGCCTGTAGGACTTCATCCTCCCTCAACAACAAAGCCTACAGCGCCGCGGGACAGGCCGCCTCCGCCCTGCACGCCATGGCTCTCCTGCAAGTCCACCAGGCCAAGGCGCTCAGAGATCTGCACGAGGGTAGCCCTGATCCCGACGTGTTGCAGGAACTGCGCTCAGCGACCGACCTCGCCCTCAGGGCCACGAAGGTCACCGCGCAGGCACTCGGGCAGGCGATGGCCACCCTAGTGGTCCAGGAACGTCATCTGTGGCTCAACCTGGTCGAGATGCGTGAGGCCGACAAAGTTCGCTTCCTCGACGCCCCTGTCTCCCAGCTTGGCCTCTTCGGCGACACCGTCGAGGACTTTGCCCAGCAGTTCTCCACGGTGAAAAGACAGACGGAGGCCATCTCACACATCCTGCCTCGCCGCAAACCTGCCGCCAGGGCCACTGCCCCGTCTGCTCGCCGAGGGCGTCCTCCTGCGGCTAAGAAATCTGCTCCGCCTCAACCCGGGCCCAGCTCTCAGCCCCTGCGTCGAGCACACCGCAAGAAGCAGACGCCCCCCGTCTCCCGGACTCCCTCGAGGACCCGGAAGGCTCCCAGGCGGTCCTGAGACGGACGACCCAGCGACGCAGACGTTAGCTCCGGAGGTGGTAAGACCACTCCGTCCCCCGGTGGAGGGCCGGGAGGAGAATCTTTTGTTCTTAAACAATTTAATTTGCCGCCCCCCCTTAGATGGGGTTGCGGTACCCACATTCTCAGTAAAAGAGCTATTTCCTGTGTCTCTGGGTCACCTGGCCCGCAAATGCCGTTCTCACGGCACTTTGCCCTTAGATCCCGACAGTCCTGGCCTCCTGGACACGGACCACCCGTCTTCAGCCACACGACTGTCCCCCGGCCGGCCGGTTCCGACGAGTCTAGAGGACGCCTACCCAGGACCTCCTCCTCAGTCGCTAACCCGCCCCCTGCCGGGTGTGCGGAGCAAGGTAAGTGCTTTGAGTCTTTTCTCAGCACCTCAGCCGCGGGTCGCCCCGTCGCCGCCCAACGCTGCCCTACCTGCTCCGCCCCGCTGCGAAGCCCCGCCGGGTACGTCAAAATTAATCGTCCCTTTAGTGCCCCTAGCGCAGAGGTTGGACGCGTGGCTTTCACTTCCCAACCCATCTCGCTGGCTGGCACGGACCATCCGACTCGGTTACGCAATTCAGTTTGCCAGGCCCCCGCCCCCATTCATGGGCATCCGCTTCTCCGCAGTACACGGCGAACACGCCCACTCCCTGCGCGCGGAAATCGCGACTCTTCTGGCCAAAGACGCGATAGAGCCTGTCCCTCCAACCGAGATGAAGAAGGGTTTCTACAGCCCCTACTTCATCGTACCCAAGAAAGGCGGCGGCTTACGACCAATCTTGGACCTGCGAGTTCTCAACCGAGCGTTGCACAAACTCCCATTCAAAATGCTCACGCAGAAGCATATTTTAACCTGCGTCCGGCATCTAGATTGGTTCGCAGCGGTAGACCTGAAGGACGCGTACTTCCACGTCTCTATCCTGCCCCGACACCGCCCCTACCTGCGGTTTGCGTTCGAGGGCCAGGCGTATCAGTACAAAGTCCTCCCCTTCGGCCTGTCTCTGTCCCCTCGCGTCTTCACGAAAGTCGTAGAGGCAGCTCTTGCCCCGCTCCGAGAAGCCGGCATCCGCATACTCAACTACCTCGACGACTGGCTCATCCTAGCCCACTCGCGAGAGTTACTATGCGCTCACAGAGACCAGGTGCTCAGGCACCTCAGCCGTTTGGGGCTTCAGGTCAACTGGGAAAAGAGCAAGCTCACTCCAGCTCAGAGCATCTCTTTTCTCGGGATGGAGTTAGACTCGGTCTCAATGTCCGCACGTCTCACAAAGGAGCGTGCTCAGTCAGTGTTGAACTGCCTCGCCGCCCTCAGGCCGGGCACAGCGGTCCCCTTTTCCAGAGGCTCCTGGGGCATATGGCATCCGCCGCGGCGGTCGCGCCGCTGGGCTTGATGCATATGAGACCGCTCCAACACTGGCTTCGGACCCGAGTCCCGAGACGAGCATGGCGCCGCGGCACGCACCGGGTAACAATCACCCCCGCCTGCCGACAAACATTCAACCCCTGGACAGACCTCTGTTTCTTACGGGCTGGAGTACCCCTACAGCAGGTGTCCAGACGCGTCTTGGTCACAACCGACGCCTCCAGATTGGGTTGGGGTGCCGTCTGCAACGGGCACGCAGCCTCAGGCCGTTGGAAAGGGGCCCAGCTGCGTTGGCACATCAACTGCCTCGAGTTGTTGACCGTCCTCTTTGCCCTGCGGAAGTTTCTCCCGTTAATTCGGGACGAACATGTCCTAGTCAGGTCGGACAGCACCACTGCGGTCGCGTACATAAATCGCCAAGGCGGCGTACGCTCCCGTCACATGTCACAACTCGCCCGTCGTCTCCTCCTTTGGAGCCAGCACCGACTCAAGTCGCTGCGTGCCACTCACATCCCCGGCAACCTCAATGTGGTAGCGGACGCGCTGTCACGACAACACTTGCCTGGTGGAGAGTGGAGGCTTCACCCCCACTCGGTTCAGCTGATTTGGGAACGGTTCGGCAAGGCCCAGGTAGACCTGTTTGCCTCCCGAGAGACCTCCCACTGCCCGCTCTGGTACGCCCGTTCAGAGGCTCCCCTCGGGACAGATGCACTGGCACACAGCTGGCCAGTGGGGCTGCGCAAGTACGCATTCCCCCCAGTGAGCCTTCTTGCACAGGTGCTGTGCAAGGTCAGGGAGGACGAGGAGCAAGTCACTCTCGTGGCTCCCTACTGGCCCACCCAGGCCTGGTTCTCGGACCTCGTACTCCTCGCGACAGCCCCTCCCTGGCGAATTCCTCTGAGGAAGGACCTTCTTTCTCAGGGACGGGGCACGCTCTGGCATCCGCACCCAGACCTCTGGAATCTCCATGTCTGGTCCCTGGACGGGACGCGGAAGATCTAGCTGGCCTACCACCCACGGTCGTAGCCACGATCAACCAAGCCAGAGCCCCTTCTACCAGGCAACTCTACGCTCTAAAGTGGCGTCTGTTCGTCAATTGGTGTTCTTCCCGGGCAGAAGACCCACAGAGGTGCGCAGTTAGGTCAGTGCTCCTGTTTCTACAGGAGAAGTTGGAGGGGAGGCTGTCCCCGTCCACCTTAAAGGTGTATGTTGCTGCTATCGCAGCTCACCACGACCCAGTAGACGGCAAGTCTCTGGGCAAGCACGACTTAATCGTCAGGTTCCTAAGAGGTGCCCGGAGGTTAAATCCCTCCCGGCCAAACCTGTTCCCCTCCTGGGATCTCTCGGTGGTCCTCGCCGGTCTTCAGAGATCCCCTTTCGAGCCGCTAGAATCAGCCGGACTCAGGGCCCTCTCTCTAAAGACGGCCCTGCTGATCGCGCTCGCCTCCATCAAGAGGGTCGGGGACCTGCAAGCGTTCTCTACTAACGACACTTGCCTGGAGTTCGGTCCGGCAGACACTCATGTGATCCTAAGACCTCGACCGGGCTATGTGCCCAAGGTTCCTACCACGCCCTTTAGAGATCAGGTAGTGAACCTACAAGCGCTGCCCCGGGAGGAGGCAGACCCAGCCCTCTCACTATTGTGTCCAGTACGTGCTTTGCGTGCCTACTTGGAACGCACCCAGAGCTTCAGACGCTCTGAGCAGCTCTTTGTCTGCTTTGGAGGACAGCAGAAAGGGAATGCTGTCTCCAAACAGAGGTTGTCTCACTGGGTGGTGGAGGCCATTCAGTTGGCCTACCACACCCAGGCCGTGCCGCCCCCCTTACGGGTGCGGGCCCACTCCACTAGGAGTGTGGCATCCTCATGGGCACTAGCTAGGGGCACCTCCCTAGCAGACATTTGCAGAGCTGCGGGCTGGGCAGCACCTAACACCTTCACGAGATTTTACAATCTCAGGGTTGAGTCAGTTTCGTCCTGTGTTCTCTCAGGTCCGAGCCCGTAGAACTCGGTGCACGTCGACGATCTGACCGGGTGATCCGCTTGTACCAGCGCCGTTTCCCTCTACCGAGGCAGAACAGTGCGCTTTTGTCCCAGAGGACCTAGGTCCCTGGTTGATTCCTCCCTAGCACTTCGGACCCGCAGCAGTTCATCGGAGGAACGTGCTGGTCCAGTCCACTACGGGTACCTCCGGCTACCCCTACTGGAATAAGTGCTCCACAGATCAGGCCTCCTACGGGACTCCTCCTGTGTGTATTTCCGCGGCACGGTCACCTTACGAGCTGACCTGCGTCTCCCTTAGGCAGTCCTTTTTGCTGTCCTCCGGTCGCCGTGTTGTAGCAACTCCCCCCTCCTTGAGGTTGGATCTACCACCGCGCTATTTCCTCCCACATACCCCAAGTGGCCATGTGATGTATTTTGCCACCTTTACCTCCCCTGTTGGGCGGGTGTGGCCTCCGCAGGGTCTTTTCCCCCTAAAAGAATAGGACTTCGGAATAAGACCCCCTTCCCTCGATGCGGTAAGGGCCCCGGCTGCTCTTGCTCTATGCCGAGAAAACATAGAGAGAAAAGAGGCCCAGCCAGGCTTGGCCCGTTCCCTAGTTGGGAGCGTCACCTTGTTCCCCCCTAGGGTAACCAAAAGGATGCTGACGCTTTTTCGGGGCATTGGGGAAGAGTACGTGCAGCCTGAACACAGTTGGTCGCTTGTGCACGTGCAAAATACCTGCCCGCTTCTGTGTCAGCAGTACACGTACACGGCTCAGCGCATGGCGAGTTTTGAAGTGGACCCCTAGTGTCGCTTCTTCGACACGACGTCGAAGTGAGCGACAGACGGGGAACGTCTCGGTTACGTATGTAACCTCCGTTCCCTGATGGAGGGAACGAGACGTCGTGTCTTCCCGGCCACGTCGCTGAGCCGAGCCGCTGAGATGCCCGGAACACTCCCGGCTCCTCAGAAAAATCCTGAATGAACGAGCGTATTTCTCTCGCCTTTATATCCGTATCCGGAGGCGGAGTATGCAAATACTGTTCGCCAACTCTCATTGGCCTTTTTTCATAGATCAGAGGTATCTTTCGGCGCTCAAGAGAGACCCCTAGTGTCGCTTCTTCGACACGACGTCTCGTTCCCTCCATCAGGGAACGGAGGTTACATACGTAACCGAGACGTTCTCCACACATTAGCAGTAGCTATAGCAGCTGGTCCTTTGGACATTCATTTAATTTGAATTTCCTCACATAATCCAATTTCTGTGGTAATATTTCGAATAACAGAGTCTTTGATCTATCTATCTATCTATCTATCTATCTATCTATCTATCTATCTATCTATCTATCTATCTATCTATCTATCTATCTATCTGTCTGTCTGTCTATCTATCTATCCATCTATCTATCTATCTATTTATCCATCTGTCTATCCATCTATCTATCCATCTATCTATCTATCTATCTATCTATCTATCTATCTATCTATCTGTCTGTCTGTCTGTCTGTCTGTCTGTCTGTCTGTCTGTCTATCTATCTATCTATCTATCTATCTATCTGTCTGTCTGTCTGTCTGTCTGTCTGTCTATCTATCTATCTATCTATCATCTATCTATCTGTGTCTATCTATCTGTCTGTCTGTCTATCTATCTATCTATCTATCTGTCTGTCTATCTATCTGTCTATCTATCTATCTATGTGTCTATCTATCTATCTGTCTGTCTGTCTGTCTGTCTGTCTGTCGATCTATCTATCTATCTGTCTATCTCTCTGTCTATCTGTCTGTTCCTGCCACATATATGATAAGCTATAACAACAAGAGCCAATAGTATCGCTTTTCATATGGGTGAATTCAGGTAAACTGGCCCACTTTTTCACTTTGTCATCTCAATAGCTGTATCCCAAATGCCACACTATATACTAATAGTTATCTAAAATTGTAAAAAATGTTTTTTAATAAAATTATAAATAAATTATATAAATACGTTTTTACTAATCATAATAGTTTTAATTAAGTTACCATTACTCTCTAAATCCTAAAGTTCTCATTAATAAAAACCTTTAAGTGGTCCTAATTAAACAGTTGCCTACTTGAAATGTCACATTTTGGAATCACAACTCAAATAAATACATTCTTTCAACTTTGCCTTTGAGTAAATTTGGGGTACTCGAGTTTGTAATCGGACTCATGCAATGGACTGATACTTGGACTGATGCAATGAACAAAATAAATAAATAAAGATAACAAAACAGAAATAAATGGACACTGTCTGCAAGCAGTTGTAGATGTCGTAGACGTAGCAAGAGTTTGTTTCACTGTGTTGAGCAAACACACCTGCAGACACTCGGTCAAACAATATGCTTGAATGTTTCTACAGAAACTGCTGTATAACATTGATTACTGAGGTGGCTGTCACAACAAACACATAAAGACGGGTATGTAGCCAATGTACTAGAAACTACAAGGCAGTTTCACACGGCACGGGACCTGACAACTGGTAAAACCGCACTTTTCTTGGCGTTTGTGCAGTTAAAATGGTGCTCGCATTGCGGTTTCGTCATGGTTAAGAACTTCATTAAGTCAAGTGGCACACATCATGTCCCTCACAGTTAACTAAAACAATATATTAAAAATGTATTTAATTCAATTAATTTTGGATATTAAGTCTTTTTAGGCGTAATGTATCAAGACATGTAGGCATCCGTAGTCTCTTGTTGTCCACGCAGTGTTGTCAACTTAAACTGTTCCTTGATGAATTAAATGTAACTTTTTAAATAGTTGGGAAAAAATGATTGCTAAAGCAGACAGCAACTCTGAAAAACAGATAAACACCTATTTATTGTTTTAAAAGCATTGACGGACTGCTTAAAATATGTTCCTTTAAATTGTTTTTCCACAATAAAATGAAATATGAAGTTATTTTGGGCAGAAAAACGTTTTGTTTATAAATGAATTATAGATTGGGTGTCCAGACGTCCTGTTTATTGCACAGGACAGTCCCTGATATTCTTCTTCTTCTTCTTTTAAATATACTTTTAGATGTATTCAGATTGATTCAGTGATGTTAAACAATATTTTTGAGTTGAATCAAACTTGGTCATTTAGATGTTATCACATAAAGCACATTTTAGTTTCCTACTTTGGAAGCAAATGTTTTCTGTACAGATTATTAAATGCAGTCTCTTTATGTACATGAGGTAAACAGCATGCCTAGGCCTAATAATTACAAATTATGTTTATTCACCGTTAAAGGTAGAAAACCAGAAATTATCTTTTTTTGTGATTAACATTTTTTATTGATTCAACTATTGAACAATGAAAAACAAAAAACATACAAACAGAATCAACATTTAACCCTCACAAACTCTCAGTCTTCTGGATGCCCCCTCTCAAAAGCTGCTACCCTGGTCAACTCCGTACACCATTCCTGAAATGGGGGTGCTCCAGCCGACTTCCAACCCCTTAAAATTACCTGTCTGGCAATCATAATACTAGTTAAGACCCAGTTTTTTATGTGCTTATTCTCCTAAAATCCCCCCTCCCCCCCCTAAAAACATGGGTTGTGTCTCCATATTCTGATTGGCATTACCAGCAGGTGGGTGTGTCTTTAAGACCAACCCTATACAATCTAAAGAGGGGGTCCAATAGAATCTGTGTAAAATGTGCACAAGGAGCACTCTTAACTTGAAGTTTTTTAGAATCCTAGTCCACACTTCCTCCTCCAATACCATGTTCAAATCTTTCTCCCATAATCTCTTGATAGAAGTTAAAGCTCTGTCCTCCAGACTCTGAATTAACAGGAAATAATACACTGATGCCTCATGACCTTTTCCAAAAGTAGTAATCACCACTCCCAGAGTAACTTCAACTTTAGGGGTGTGTGTGCGCTACTCCCAAAAATAGTACAGAGCAGGTGGCACAGCTGTAAATACCTATAAAACTGAGATCTGAGAATCTCAAAATGTTTAACCAAACTTTCAAACGATTTCAACACTCCACTCTCATATAGATCACCAAGTGTAGTAACCACCCTCACAATCCACTCTGACCAGCAGAAAGGGGACTTATTAATACATCATTTTGGGTTCTGCCTTATGTTCGAGGCAACATTTAAATAAATGTCAGAATTAAACACTCTGGACACTTTTGTCCATACCATATGTGAAATAACGGAGTGTGGCTTAACTTCTCCGATTAGTTTGATAGAAAGGCTTTGCAATTGGGGCAAGGACTTCCTATTCAATACAATACTAGGGAGGGGCTCTTTCAGGTGGAAGCCTTGGATAGAAATCTTTGGTAGGCCTAGTCCACCTTTATCAATCAGCCTATGTAATAGATTTTTTCTTCTTACACTAAATCTCATTGTCCTTCTCACTATTGTCTCTGGTATCATTTGCTGAGAAGAAAATCAATTTTGTTGCGTCGCATGCTGATTTGATGATACATTCATTCTAGTCTTCAGCAAATCAGCTGAAATGTGTCTGGTTACCATGGCAATGACGTCATGCGCTTAGCATCCTGTCAGTCAGAGCAAATACCCAAAATAATGCAAAAATACGTTTTCAACAACGTGCTGAAAGAATCTGATCCATGTCTCCGTGCAACACATGAAAATGTAAGCGGGATGTTTTCTGAATGTTAATTTTCCACACAAACACGTGAATCAGACAAGTGTCACACTCAGACTGCACTTTTTATATAGTACAAGCACTTAAAGGAATAATCTGGGTTAGCTCGATCATCAACAGAATTTGTGGCATAATGTTGATTACAACAAAACTTTATTTTGACCCGTCCCTCCTTTTCTTTAAAAAGAGCAAAAATCTGTGTTACAGTGAGACTCTTACAATGGAAGTGAATGGGGAAATTTTTGAACATTAAAATACACACTGTTTCAAAAGTATAGTCACAAGACATAAATTATATGCATGTAAACATGATTGTATAGTGATAAAATCACTTACTAACATTTTCTGAGTAATGTTATAGCCAATTTTACGACTTCTTTGCCATGATGATATGTCAACGAACACTAAAGTGACTGTAAAAATGACTATTTAAACAAATTCACAGCTCAAATAATACATGAGTTTTAACAGAAGAATTAATGCAAGTGCTTTTGTAAAATTATAAACTTCACATTTCTTTGTTTTAACCCTCTAAAAATTGGCCCCATTCACTTCCATTGTAAGTGTCTTTTTCTTTTTTTTAAAATAAATTTTCATGATAATCAATATTATAACACAAATGCTGTCGACTGATCTTAACTTGTATTGAACCTGGATTATTCCTTTAAATGTTGAGATGTGGGGTGTATTTTGAATTTTAGGTTCCAATGTTGTGAATTTTGTGTTAAAATGTGTACCTGATATGACAGGTCTACTCATAATTACACATGCTATATGAAATTATATGTCTAAAATAGGCTATGTGGAATTTGTAAATGAAAAAAGCTAAAATGTGGTTAAATAGCAAAAAACTAAAATGAAATTATTTTCACAAACTATATATTGCAGAAGTTTGCATACCCCTTTTGTTTTAGGCCTATATGTTTTCACACCCCTTTCAGAATGTATGTAAATATGAGAGATAAAAGATTTTATATTTAATGTAGTACTGCCCTTCAATAGCTCCAAACAATTGATGTGTCCACAAGTGTCAAAAGCTGGATGTCTATATCATTTAACCACTGTTGGGAAAATAACTTAAAAGTGCAGAAAAGGCTGGAAACCAAAGAATGTACAGTATTTGTATTTTTTTTAAGAAAAGTGGCAGCTTCACAGCTCAGGACAAAGCAGGGACTCATGAACAATTATTACACAAACAGTCATTAATCATAGAGAAAGCACACACCATATTAAAGGGGTTGCTCTCATGCCAGTAGCTCTAATGCTTGCGTGCAGTCTGTTTCATGAATGTGTACAGGAGATCAAGTGAAGAGTTTCTCTTAAAGGTGCAGTATGTAAAATTCAGAAACCCTTGTTATTAATGACACCTATGGCCATTAAGTGAACTGCAGCTAGCTACCTGTTGCTCGTGCTCGCGCTAGTGCACACTCTCCATAGGGACACGAGTGAGCAAGCATCAGCTAAAACAATGACGTCACGTACAAGGAGACTGAATGTGATTCATCCCCATAATGCTGACAGATGAGGTAGCATAATTAAAATTACACAGTTATAATTGTTTCACTACAAACTTTGAGATTAAACTAAAACTACTTATCAGCTAACATAGTATACTGATACACACATACAGCTACATACTACCAAACTATACCATCCAGTTTACAGTTGCACTGCACTATTGTATGTTTTGTATGTCATATGTTGTACTACGAATAAGAAACCAGCGTATTTGCTTAAATTTATCCTGTATAGCTGACTTTTAGTATAAAGAGAAGATCGTTTTTGTATTGGAAAGTTACAAAGCAAGGCACCAAGGCAAGATCAAGTTAACTGAAATTACTCAGATCAATCCTTATGGCACTATATTTCACATGATTTGCAGTTATGTAAGCTTACATGTCAAATACATGCGAACAATGCCAATTCAGGGTCGGTTTTGATCCCCAAAACTGAACAAAGGTCCCTCCAGGAATCAAATTCCCTGCCGACCACAATCACATTCCCGCTTAGCCAGACGGATTCGGTAGATACATTTATTTTAATTATTTTTTGCTTACTCTGAGTTTGTATAGGAGTCGGTGTTGTGCAGGGAGCCGAATGTTTGCTGGTTTTCATCTCTAAGATAACGTTACCTAGTGTTGCAGTTTGTTGTCACTGTTGAATAGCAGAAGAGAAGCTATTATTGTCTGAGGCAAGGCTCTCGGGAGCAGGCATAAACGTCACATCCTTTGGATTTTCCGACCCGGAGATTGTAGAATCTCGCAAAGGTGTTTTGTGTAGCAAATGCCTGTTAGAGAGGCGCCACTGGTCAGAGCCCAGGAGGCCGCCACACTCCTGGTGGAATGGGCTCGTAGCCCTGTGGGGGGGCGGCACATGCTGAGCTTGGTAAGCGATAGTTATGGCATCAATGATCCAGTGAGCGATCCTCTGTTTGGAGACAACGCTTCCTTTCCGCTGTCCACCAAAGTAGACAAAGAGCTACCCAGAGACCCTAAAGCTCTGCGTGCGATACAAATAGATGCGTTAAGCGCACACCTTACACAGCAACGTACGGGCTGGGTCTGCCTCCTCCTGGGGCAGCGCTTGCAGGTTCACCACTTAATTAAGGAACAGGAACCTTGGGCACATAGCCCGGTCGGGGTCTCAGGATAACTTGATAGTAGCCCGGACCGAACTTCAGGCATGTTTTGCTCACAGAGAATGCTTGCAGGTCCCTTACCCTCTTGATGGAGGTGAGCGCTGTCAGGAGGGCAGTCTTCAAGGAGAGTGCCTGAAACTCTGCTGACTCTAAGGGCTTGAAAGGAGCCCCTCGTAGGCCTTTCAGGACTACAGAGATGTCCCACGAGGGAACAATGTGCGGTCTGTAAGGATTCAACCTCCTGGAGCCTCTCAGGAACCTGATGATCAGGTTGTGCTTCCTTAAGGACGTACCGTCCACTGTGTCATGGTGTGCAGATATAGTAGCTACGTACACCTTCAAGGTGGAGGGGGACAGCCATTCCTCCAACCTCTCCTGCAGAAAGGAAAGCACTGAGACGACTGCGCATCTCTGGGGGTCTTCGTATCGGGAAGAACACCACTTAGCGAAAAGGCGTACTCATAGAGGGGGGCCCTAGCCTGAGTGATGGTGTCTACCACCGCAGGTGGTAGGCCACTGAGGTCTTACGCATCCCCTCCAGGGGCCAGACATGGAGGTTCCAGATGTTGGCTCACATGTTTGTGAGGCACGCCGTCATCGAGACTGAGTCCAACTCCAGACCAAGAAAAGAGATGCTTTGAACCAGGAGGAGCTTGCTCTTTTACCAGGTCCCTGTGCACACACAACACGTCTCGAGAGTGAGCTATGATTAGACAGTCGTCGAGGTAGTTGAGAATACAAATGCCCACTTCCCTTAACGGGGCAAGGGCAGCCTCTGCGATCTTCGTGAAGATGCGAGGAGATAAGGACATGCCTAAAGGGAGGACTTTGTACTGGTACGCCCGACTCTCAAATGCAAACCGCTGGAAAGGTCTGTGTTGAGGTAGAATCGAGACGTGGAAGTACACGTCCTTCAAGTCTATTGCCGCGAACCAATTTTGATGTCGGACATTTGCTAGAATGCGCCTTTGCGTCAGCATCTTGAATGGGAGACTATGTAAAGCCCGGTTCAGTACTCGTAGGCCCAAGATTGGCTGCAACCAACCACCTTTTTTTGGTACAATGAAGTAGGGGCTGTAAAACCCGTTCTACATTTCAGCCGGA
Organism: Moxostoma hubbsi; assembly: GCA_032164185.1. Classification (NCBI taxonomy): domain Eukaryota; kingdom Metazoa; phylum Chordata; class Actinopteri; order Cypriniformes; family Catostomidae; genus Moxostoma; species Moxostoma hubbsi. Next base: position 5,271,613 of record JAVLUX010000110.1, on the reverse strand, counting down.
GGTACAGGCTCTATCACACACTTCCACAGAAGGGTAGTGATTTCCACACGCAAAGGGGCAGCGTTCTCGCTCTTCACCAAGGTGAAGTGGATGCCACTTAACCTGGATGGGCGCCTGGTGAACTGAATCATGTTGCTGAGTCGGACGCTCCAGGTTAGCCATTGAGGTTGGTGACCGCGAGCCACGCTCCCAAGCTCTGGGCGAGGGGGATAGTCTCGTCGAACGCACTGGCAGGTGGGGCCTCGTGGTAGAGTGGAGACAGGGAGGCCACATTGACGGGGCTTGAGACCTGTGGCGGAGTTGAGAGACATCGAAGCACTTAGCTGACACCTGATACTCACCAGCGGGTCAGTCAAGGAGGGGGGAGGAGGGGCTTCGTCCCCACAGTCCGTCGAAACCGTCCGGGGTTGAGCGTGTTTGTGCCACAGCTTGGTACGCAGGGGCGGAGAAACTGCCACCAGGGCACTGGACCTGCCAAAGAGAAATGGTGGTCTGGATAACGGCCGTACATACCGGTTATATGACCCAGGGAATGAGCAAACTGCTCTTTTGTGAGTGTTTGGGTACTGCAGCTACTTGAGTGTGCGACAAAACAAAATGAAACAGGAACATAAGATTCTCATCTCGGCCTTCCACCGGGGGATGGAGTGGTCTGTGTACCAGCTCCAGGACAGCAGGTCTTCTCGTCCCTGGGTCACCCGTCTCAGGGGTGCTTAGAAGTCTTCTTAGCAGGCGGCCGTGAGACGGGTGGCATCTGCTTCCTGCGGGGGGCTCGCCCTTGGTGACGGATCTTGAGCCGCAGGATATGTTGGATGGCCTCCGTCTACTTCTTCACCGCCGAGAACTGCTGGGCAAAGTCTCCGACGGTGTCGGCAAATAGGCCGGCCTGGGAAATGGGGGCGTTCAGGAAGCGTGTCTTGTCGACCTCTCGCATCTCGACCAGGTTAAGCCATAGGTGGCGCTCCTGGACCAGTAAAGTGGACATCGTCCTCCCCAGAGACCGTGCTGTGACCTTCATCACACGGAGGGCGAGGTCAGTTGCTGGGCAGAGGTGGCATTCCCAGCTACATTGGAGGCCCTGGTCGTCAGGGATAACGTAAGCCTACAGGCCCTGGACGGGAGCTTCGGGCGCCTGTGCCAGGTGGCGGCGCTCTGCGGGCATAGGTGCACCGCGAGCGACTTGTCCACTGGGGGCATCGCCAAGTAACCCCTGGCCACCCTGCCATCGAGGGTAGTGAGAGCGGGAGAGCCAAAAGATTGTGACCGGGCAGTGAAAGGGGCCTCCTACGACCTTGTCAGCTCCTCATGCACCTCCGTGAAGAAAGGTACTAGGGCGGGGCATGGCTGTGAGCTGCATTGCAAGCCCAGATACCAATCATCAAGCTGCGAGGGTTCAGGGGAGAGTGGAGGGTTCCACTCTAGCATGTCCGTCATTTCAGCGTCTACCTGTGACTGGGCGACCATGCCCGTGGAGGGAAGCCTAGCGGAGGTTTCCGTGTCTGACTGGATGAGCCTGCTCTCCGACGCTGCACTTGAGAGCTCATCACCTTCACGGGCACCGAACAAGAGGTCTAACTTGCCCTGGGACGAGCCGGCGCACTCATCCGAGCATGCAGGGGAATGGGAGATCTGTGGGGATTTATCCGGCGGAGGTGGTCCCATTGTGGTCACCGAATTGCCCCCAGTGCTCGTCGCAGTGGCCTCATACCTGTAGGTAGGTATGAGACGCTGGGGTGCCATGCTTTCTGATGAAAGCGAGCCACAACCGCAACGTTGCCATAGTCATGTCCTTGCAGTGAGGATATGACGCATCCATGAATGATGTCTCATCGTGGGTGGCACTCAGGCACGAAAGACAGCGATCATGACCATCTGAAGGCAAGAGATATCGACCGCATCCAGGAATAACTCACAACCGGAAGGTCATCTTTAAGAAAACGCATCTTTGAAAAGACGTTCATTTAGAAGGGAAAATACTCTTTTACAATATACTCTAGATGATCTGACGAAGTGCCCAGGGGGATCTCTGCAGTGCACTCTTGCAGAAAAGGGAGAAAGCCGTAATATGTAATGCGCTGTAAGGATCCAGCAGAGGTGAGAAGAGAAGCCACAGGAAATTCAGCTCCCTGAACCATCGACCGCTTGTCTCCGAAGAGAAAATCTGAATGAGCGGTATGCACGTCCGCTCCTTTATACCCATATGTCCGGGGGAGTGGCATGTAAATACAAGCTCCGAGGTGTCTCAGGCTCTCAAGAGCGACTCCTAGTGTCACTACATCGACACAACGTTGAGTGATTGACAGATAGGGAACAATAATTTTACGAAGGGGCAGACAAAGAGTGAGGATCTACATGCAGTTTTTATTGAAATTGAAAACACAAACGGTGAACAGAGTAACTACAAACACAGGGAACAAAAGAAACATCCACGATGGGAAAACCAAGGTAAACACAATATAAATATCCATGAAGGGCACGGGCAGGAACAAAAGAAACATCCACAATGGGAAAACCAAGGTAAACACAATATAAATATCCACGAAGGGCATGGGCAGGAACACGATCAAGGGCAGACATAACATTCAACAACTCACCAAGACTGATGAAACAACAGGGCTTAAATACAAGAAGGATGATGATTAAATTAAACACAGGTGAAGACAATGACAGACAGATGGCAGTGATGAGGGCAGGGAATTATGGGAAGTGAAGTCCGGGAGAGATGACTGGGGAGAAACACAGGGCAGACAACAGGGGATTGTGACATAACCCCCCTCAAAGGAGTGGAATCTAGACGTTCCTAAAAGAAAATAACAAAAACAAACAAACAAACAAAAAAAAAAAACAATCGTCCAAGGAGTGAAGGAGGGGCTCGGGGCGGGCAGGCAGACCAAGGAGGGCACAAGGGGCAAACAGGCAGTCCAAGGGGGGCACAAGGGGCAAACAGGCAGACCAAGGAGGGGCACACGGGGCAAACAGGCAGTCCAAGGGGGGGGGGGGCACAAGGGGCAAACAGGCTGTCCAATGGGGGGCACAAGACAGGGACTGGGTCAGGAGGCCTGGGAGGCGGCCAGAGGATGGGGAGTGGGTCAGGAGGCCTGGGAGGCGGCCACAGGACGGGGACTGGGTCAGGAGGCCTGGGAGGCGGCCACAGGACAGGGACTTGGTCAGGAGGCCTGGGAGGTGACCACAGGACAGGGACTGGGTCAGGAGGTCTGGGAGGTGGCCACAGGACCACAGCCAGGGAGAACTCCAAGGGCGGAGCCGTGGAAGGCGGAGCCATGGGAGATTCATGTGGCGGAGCCATGGAAGGTGGAGCCGTGGAAGACTCAGGTGGCAGAGCCGTGGTAGGTGGAGCCATGGAAGGCCCAGGAGGCAGAGCTGTAGAAAGTTCCGGAGACAGAGACGTGGAAGGCGGAGCCATGGAAGACTCAGGAGGCGCCGGAGGCAGAGCCGTGGAAGGCGGAGCCGCAGAAGGTTCTGAAGGCGGAGCCGTGGAAGGCTCAGGAGACGGAGCCGTGGGGGATGGAGCCATGGAAGGGTCAGGAGATGGAGCAGTGGAAGGCTCAGGAGCCGTGGAAGGCTCCGGAGATGCGGAAGGCTCAGGTGACTGAGTCGTGGCGGATGGAGCCGTGGAAGGCTCGGGAGGCGGAGCCTTGGCTGGCTCGGGAGGCGGAGCCCTGGAAGGCTCGGGAGGCGAGGCTACAGGCGCTGGCTCTGGGACGGTCGAGGCTACAGGCGCTGGCTCGGGGACGGTCGAGGCTACCAGCTCGTTGGCCGTGGCAGGCGTGGGCGTTGGCTCGTTGGCCGTGGCAGGCGTAAGCTCTGGTTCGCTGAATGTGGAAGACAGAGCCAGGGAAGGTTCTGAGGACGGAGCCATGGCAGTCGGGGACTGGAGAGCAGAAGCCTTTCCTCTACTCTTCCTCCTCCGGACAGACGAGGCTGGCAACACTGGCTCTGGGACGGACGAGGCTGGCAACACTGGCTCTGAGGTGGACGAAACTTCTAGTTCGTTGGCCGTGGCAGGCGTGGGCATTGGCTCGTTGGCCGTGGCAGGTGTGGGCGACACAGATGCTGGAACCGGGATTGCGAGAGGTGGTTCCTCTGCAGCGAGTGTCTCCAAAACTAACTCCACATACTCCTTCCATGTATAATTTCCGGTCTCTGGCAATTCCCCCCATCGGTGTATTGGTATTCCGATCTGATAAAGATTTTTCATGGCTTCGTCGCTGAGACCGGTGTGGATGGCAACGAATAGGAGAACTCTCGAACAGTGAGATCCGCCTGGATTAGCTCATTGATGAACACCGCTAGATCCATTTTTTAGGGTGAGTTGTTCTGTTTCGAAGGGGCAGACGAAGAGAGAGGATCTACGTGCAGTTTTTATTGAAATTGAAAACACAAACGGTGAACAGAGTAACTAAAAACACAGGGAACAAAAGAAACATCCACGATGGGAAAACCAAGGTAAACACAATATAAATATCCACGAAGGGCACGGGCAGGAACATGATCAAGGGCAGACATAACATTCAACAACTCACCAAGACTGATGAAACAACAGGGCTTAAATACAAGAAGGATGATGATTAAATTAAACACAGGTGAAGACAATGACAGACAGATGGCAGTGATGAGGGCAGGGAATTATGGGAAGTGAAGTCCGGGAGAGATGACAGGGGAGAAACACAGGGCAGACAACAGGGGATTGTGACAAATAACATATGGACGCATCAGAGTTTTAGTTGTACAGCGTTTTTCGTGAATTAACAATTGTGTCCATGTTAAATGGCCCTAATATTATCAGTGGGCTTTACTAGTGTTTTCAGATGTAGCATTTGCAGTCATGTTGTGAGATGTAACTTTTCAGTGAGTGCTAATTACTAGTGTTGACTCATTATTTTCACAAATAATGATAGAGACAAAATATAAATCTCAGTATATATTATTTCTTTAGATAGGGATCATTTTAGATAAAACTAAACCAAATTGAATTGACAAATTTAAAAAGAAGTAGAAATAAAAAAAACAATATAAAAATTCGAAAAAATAATATCTCTGGTTTTAATGACTAATGCAGCTTTCACTTTCTTTAGTCTATGTTTGAGTGGAGGGGATGAGCAACAAATAACTGAAATGTCAACAGAACGCAATAAGAAGTGTGTTGAAGGATAGATTTGTCTTCATATACAGTATCTAAAGCATATGCTATTATTCTGAAACCACTTTGAAGTTTGTTCTGCAGGAAACTAAAAATAAAATATAGAGATGTTTTTGTTACATTTATATTGACAAAAAGTCATAAGCTTAAAATATTGATGTTGAGTTTACGGTTACAATTTGAATTCAGATTCATGAACAGATTAATTCGGACTCTGCCTGTTATTGAGTCCAACTCGGCCCCTTTATGACTCTTTATTTACTTACTATTCACTAAATAGTATTTAGCAGAATTTATGGATGTAAATAATGTTTGCCTTTTAAGCTAATGTAAGATCTATATATGTGGTGTCTCATATAACTGAAACTGGGAATTTACTACAGCATATTTGAGAGTGATGGGACAGAATGAATGTCTTGTATTTCTATCTAGTGGGCAGTTGTTATTACTGCAGCACTGCAAAGCTGATTCAGCAAGAAACCATCAACACTACAAGAAAGATTTTTTTTTTATTTAGCAAACCACACCTCAATTGCATTAGGCAGTCACATACTTGTTTTTGTTCCTCACAGATCTGACATACTTCTTGGCCAACCCACTCCTCTGGTTTTTGCTAATGATCAGATTATTATAATTTGAGAAAAACCTTTTGACAGTTGTACATATTAAGAAAAAGGGTGCAAAGAGACTTATAATATATATTAACAAATAATATAAGTTATAATAGAAAAAACAACAACAACATAATATATTTGGCTACATTACAGATTTAGATGCATCTATAGACCTCACTCACAGCAGTGCCATCTTTGATTTTTGATGGGAATGACAATGAGGCAGTTGATAAAAAGTTTTTGGATCGTTCTGCTGACAAAACATTGAGAAAAAAAAATACATTTAAAAGAAATTTCCTTAGACAAAAAAAATTAAATGTAATCTAGCGGCTTTATGATGGCTTTACATTGCATGTCATTGAAGAGACGTCTATCCATCAGCCTCGTTTTCATTCTAGTCAAAAATTAAAGATGGCTACTGTGAATACTGTGTATATAGTGTGTGCGTGCGCGTGCATGTGTGTGGCCAAGAAATACATCAGATCTATATATACACTGGCGGCCAAAAGTTTTGAATAATGTACATATTTTGTTGTTTCAGAAGGAAATTGGTACTTTAATTCACCAAAGTGGCATTCAACTGATCACAAAGTATAGTCAGGACATTACTGATGTAAAAAACAGCATCATCACTATTTGAAAAAAGTAATTTTTGATCAAACCTAGACAGACCCCATTTCCAGTAGCATCACTCCAACACATTATCCTTGAACAATCGTGCTAAATTGATCATTTGGTTCTAGAAAATCACTTGCCATTATAGCAAACACTGCTGAAACATATTTGGTTTGTTAAATGAAGCTTAACATTGTCTTTGTGTTTGTTTTTGAGTTGACACAGTATGCAATAGACATGCCAGTCTTAAGGTCAACATTAGGTCAAAAAAGAAACAGCTTTCTCTAGAAACTCGTCTGTCAATCATTATTTTGAGGAATGAAGGCTATACAAGGCTTGAAATTGCCAAAAAACTGAAGTTCCCCTTCCGTCACTCACTCGACGTTGTGTCGAATGAAGTGACACAAGGGGTCGTCCCAGGGCTTAGTTTGTGCCGGAACAAGCCGGATCCGGGTACCTCCGAATTTAGACCCGGCACCTGTTTTTATGAAAAATCAAGTATAATAATGGTAATGTCATCAATAACTTGTTATATACCTTGGAGGTGATCGATTCAATTTTACTGCTATAACTATTACTATATCCATGGTAATAAACAACATCTCTTCTATAATTGGTGGGGTGCAGAATGATGGGGAAAAGACATCTTAATTTACTGGATTATTTTAGACAGGGCCCAACGTCTGAAACCAAACAGGCCACAGTAATTATATATACCACAAAGAAGCCGAGTCACTTTGTCAGCAGTTTGGCATTGACAGCTCTCGATCTGCCATTCGGGCTTTGAGGGAATATCGAGAGAACAGCGTCAAGCTCATCCCAGTGGGATTAAAAGCCTTTTTGATTGCGGTCAATACTGTTCCGATTTCAAGTGCAGAGTGTGAGAGGGTTTTTTCTCAAATTAACTTAATTTGCAATGCTGACCGAGCATCTCTCTACACCTCCACAATTTCATTGCTTCTATTTCTCTGCCTTGTTGGACCCTCATTATCTCAGTGTAACCCCATTCCATACGTGAGGTCATGGATTTCAAAAGGACACAGGACTGCAAAAATCACCTGAAGCAAAGCACGAAACAGAGAGACAGAGGGGAAAGCATTGTCTATTTTATGGTCTATCTTAAACAACTAAAAGTAAATTTACTGTGGCATTGCTTGTGTTGATTACATTGTTTATTCTGTTTTTGGTTTGTTTGTCAAGTGCACGCTGTAATAAAAGCAACTGATGCAAGCTGTTAATCACTTGAGTTGGTCCACTAATGTGATTGCTCAAATGTTCCGTTACTTCTCCTTCCCCTAATCACTTGCCGGATTGGTCGCCCCGTTATGTTCCAGGACCTCGCCATTTACAAATTAAGCACTGGGTCTTCCTGGGATGCCAAACCTACCTCTGAACCTGAGAAAAGGCCAATGTCAAGTTGGCAGACAGAATTTGCATGCCCTGCCCCGGACATAAGGGTATAAAGTGAAGCGGGGCAGCGAGTGCCAGTCAGAATTTTTCTTCAGAGTCGAACGGTTGTGCAACAGCAAGCTGAGTTCACCAGTGTTTCACTCACCAAGCACTGCTGTTGGATCTACGGCGTGTTTCCAGCTGCCGTTCTCTCTTTCTGCACGCTGTGCAGTCTACACCCCTCGACAGTACTTTCATTGAGTTTATTTCCTCTAAAATATTTTGAGTTCCCACTCATAAAAGACCAATACACAGCAGGCATTGAACGTCCTTTTCAGGGTGCGCCTTTTTAAAGATTTCTTTCCACCTCTGTGTAGTTCCTGGAAGCGGTTGATTTCTCTCCACTTCTGACGGTCATAAAAGTTGCCTCACGTGCCTGGGCTGTGATCACATGCAGGCAGCGTTTTATGAGTGGTTCATGTTCTCAGTGCGAGTCGTGGCTTTCTTTTTTCCTGCGTCGTTCCTTCCTCCCATGGGATTGAGGATGACCCGGCTGGCGATGAAGGCGATTTGGGGATGACGACAGCCGCCCAGCACGCTTGCTTGCTTCTTTCCAAGCTAGGGATGAGTGCGGCTCGCCTCGCAGCCAGCCGGCATTCTCCCTTGTGCCCCTGGAATTGGATGACTATATCACCACTGCATCGGAGAGCGTCACAGCGGCGTCTGATGCTGATGACTGGTCTGGACTGCCACCCTGGGTCTGCTCGCCCAGTCTGAGGCTGACGCACAGATGTCCGATATGCTTTCCCGGGCCGTCGTGAGCACGAGGCTGGATTGGAAACCTCCGTCCCCCTCACGGCTACTCGATCGGTTCCTCAGGCCAGGGCGCAACTCATATTCCAGAGGCTCCTGGGGCATATGGCATCCTCAGCCGTGCCGCTCGGGTTGATGCATATGAGACCGCTTCAGCACTGGCTACAGACTCGAGTCCCGAGATGGGCATGGCGCCACGGCACATACCATGTGACAATAACACTTTCTTGCCGTCAGACTTTCAACCCTGGACAGACCTCTGCTTTCTTGCAGCAGGTGTCCAGACATGTTGTGGTGACCACAGACACCTCTTGACAGGGTTGGGGCGCAGCGTGCAATGGGCACGCTGCCACTGGCCTCTGGACGGGACCCTGGCAGCGTTGGCACATCAACTGCCTAGAGTTGTTGGCTGTATCTTTTGCCCTATGGAGGTTTTCCCTCTAATTCGGGGCAAGCATGTCTTGATCCGTTCAGACAGCACCGCGACGGTAGTGTACATAAATCGCCAAGGTGGCGTGTGCTCTCATCATATGTCACAACTCGCCCACCATCTCCTCCTTTGGAGTCAGCCGTGACTCAGGTCGCTGCGCACCACTCACATCCCTGGCAACCGCAACATGACGGCAGACTCGCTGTTGCGGCAGGTTTCACCCAGCGGAGAGTGGAGGCTCCACCCCCAGGTGGTCCAGCTGATATGGGACCAGCAGAGATGTGCAGTTTGGTCAGTGATTTCATTCCTGCAGGAGAGGCTGGAGGGGAGACTGTCCCCCTCAACCTTGAAGGTGTATGTAGCTGCTATTGCAGCCCACCATGACGCAGTGGCTGGCAAGACCCTAGGTAAGCACGACTTGATTATCAGGTTCCTGAAAGGCGCCCGGAGTCTTAACCCTCTTAACCCGAACTCAAGGCCCTCTGCCTGAAGACGGCCCTCCTGATCGCGTTAACCTCCATCAAGAGGGTTGGGGGTTCTCTGTCAGCGACACCTGCCTGGAGTTCGGTCCGGCACATTCTCACGTTATCCTGAGGCCGCGACCAGGCTATGTGTCCAAGGTTCCTACGACCCCCTTCAGGGACCAGGTCTTGAGCCTGCAAGCAAGTGTCCCTCCTGCCACAGCACTAGACCTTTCACTGTAAATGGCCGTACCTTATTTTCGACTCCTCAGTGCAAAATCCTGACTGGCACTCGCTGCCCCACTTCCCTTTATACCCATATTTCCGGGGCGGGGCATGCAAATTCTGTCTGCCAACTTCACATTGGACTTTTCGCAGGTTCAGAGATACGTTTGGCGTCCCAGGAAGACCCCTTGTGTCACTTTATTCGACACAACATCTTGTTCCTTCCCTCGGGGAACGGAGGTTACAACAGTAACCATTACGATTTCATACAAAGGTGTACACTACAGTTTTCAAAGACAAAGGACGACTGGCTCTAACAAGGACAGAAAGAGATGTGGAAGATGTACAACTAAACAAGAGGATAAGTACATCAGAGTCACTATTTTGAGAAATAGACACCTCACATGTCCTCAGCTGACAGCTTCATTGAATTCTACTCACTCAACACCAGTTTAATGTACAACAGTAAAGAGAAAACTCAGGGGTAGAATTACAAAGAAAAAGACACTTATACTTCTCTGTCAGCTCGTATGAATCATCATAAGAAAGTGTTTCACCACTGTTCAAATGCACTTTGGATCACATCATTTATATGTATAAATGTTTTCCATCTGAAAGGACTAAATATTAAATGAAACAAATGACAATAAAATGCAAAGTAATCTCTTCAGTAATCAAAATACTTTTTGAATGTAACTGTATTCTAATTACAATTATTTAAATTGTAACTGTGGTGCAATACAGTTGCTTATATTATATTTATAAATACATAATCCTGTTACATGTTTTCCGTCCCAAAACTATATATATATCTATATATATATATATATATATAGAGAGAGAGAGAGAGAGAGAGAGAGAGAGAGAGAGATTAGATAGATAGATAGATAGATAGATAGATAGATATGTATTCACTTGTTAATATATATATATATATATATATATATATATATATATATATATATATATATATATATATATATATATATATATAATGTAGTAGAGAGGAACAAAATTATGAACAAAATTTCCCTTTGGGGGAAAAAACCTTTCAGGGGTTAAGGGGTGTCTTCTCAGACAAAAGAGACACATGGTGGGGTGGGGCTTAGCAGCTGTTCTCCAAACCACTCTCCCCTTTGTTTGCCATCACTGTGTGACTACTCCCTGACTGAATCTTTAACCATTGATGCATTTACAAATGAACTAGACTGCATTCTTTATTTACATCTGTTCTATGAACAAATATGTGACGTTCAATTATTAAGAAAATGAACTACTCCTTTGTAGATGAAGAAAAGTGCTGTTGTTGTTTGTACAAGAAATAGATGAGACCAGTTTTAGTTATTTGGAAAAGTGGTTTATGTTTACTTATTTAAAAAATATATATCTTAATACCAATAAATATTTTGAAGATTTGACTGTGCAAGTGATATTTATTGTCATCAGTTGTGAATAAGAACAGAACAATATATGTTTTAAGAAATTATAACAGGGCTTGACAGTGTTAAGGAGACAACAAACGTCCGATTCACGAACAAATCGTTATTGTGAGTCGTTCTTTCCTATGACGGACTAAATGATTCGTTCGCGAATCAGACTGAGCCCGATGACCGCGGATCGCGAGTAACCTGTCTGTCCTTTTCTGTTCTGTTTTGAGTGCGTCTCAAAATAAGCAAAGAGCCGCTGAGGAACATGATAATCAGATCTCTAGTTAAATAAATTGCTATATTTTCTCTCATAGACATTTATTTTAAATGTGTCTGAAGTATGTAAAATGTCACAGGACGTTTAGGTTCTACATGTGATAACGTAAGGAACCGATTATTTTGTATTTTTTTTGTTGAAGCGGTTCATTAAAACCTGATGTTCAAAAGAATCGGTTCCCAGAAATATGTTTTGGCGCCTCCTGGTGGTTTAAATTTCACACGAAACACAGCAGGACATGGAGGGAGGAGCCCAGCAGTGTGTTTGAGAGACAGCTCAAGTGTGCGCAACAGAAAAAGAACGGTCTCGGCACATACAGACAATAAAGACATCTTTCATTAACGAAAAAAAAATGTCGTACCAAGGCAAAAAGAACATCCCCAAAATCACCGTAAGTTCATACATTTACATTTACTAACAGTAGTATTCAAATGCCTGTTTTCTTATGTAGTCTTTTGTGTTTGTAACAAAAGCTTTGATAGAATTGCATGTTGGGCTGCAGATATGTCATATCTAATATTGTTGGGTTAAAGTGATTGCCTGTTGAGTTATCGTGACAAGCTGATAAATGTCTATTGGGGGGAATCATATTCAAAGTGCAATAAAGTGTCTCGCTTTTAAAATAGTCTAGGATGCGGCAAAATAGCAATGTAGTTGTGTTTTATTGCATTGATTCTTATGGTCTTTTTGCATTGTGCCAAAAAACTAAAATGTCGATGGGTTTAATATGAGCCGATGGACTGCAGCAGGAAAATCACGCCCATAACCGATAGACTATTACACACATGTTTTATATGGCCGGTAGATACTAGCACCAGACACAATACTATTTGAAATGTAATGTTTTATAAAGGTTATGTGTAGAGACATGTGTGATGCAGTATTTGCATTGATGCTCTTTGTCCTGATGGATTATCCATGGTCCTGATGCTGTGAATCTGCGCAGTCCAGCACAAGAAAACGGGCGTGTTATGCATTGTGTGATATGATTTAGCACTTTATTCAGGCTGTAATACTGTTAGATTGTAATACTGTTAGTTCGAAAATATTCTACATGCTTATCGATATTCGCAATAAACCGTGCACCAATTGAACTGATTTTTAAATACAAAAAATGGCTTAATCCCTCTCTGCTCGTGCACTGGCGGTGTGTGTGTAACGGCAGCTGTGTGGAGAGGTGAAGGTGTGGTTTTCTCAACCTCTACAGATGCTCAAGTGCTGCTGTTATATTGTCAAAAGCTCTCGATTTCAATATCACATTAATATTATAATACTATTATTATTATTTCTTCCAAATCAAACTTAATTTGCATTTGCATAAACAAAAGTGCAAACAACGTATACAGAGAGCAAATACACAATAGAGAGTGATGGGGCACGAGACCCAAATGATTCCAGTCTAGCCCTGTTTTTTGAGTGGAGCTGAAGCGGAGTTCTATGAACTGGCCAGCTGGGGCCACTAGCCTTGGCCCTCGACCCGCAAGACCAAAATCGATTAGTCATGCACGATTCTTGAACGAATCATTCTTTTGAGCCGATTCTCAACAACCGGTCGAGCCGGCTCACAACATCGAACTGAATCGAACTTTTGTTCTGGGTTGATGACGCAAAAGCACAGAAGTAAATGTACTGGCTACGCAGCACGTCAAACTGTCTGACTCAAAAAGATCCGAACGAGTCGGTCCAACTAACTGTCGAAGATTGCCGAGGATTACAGAGGACTTGGTATGTTGTTCTGGCTGTAGCCGAATAAAACATTTAGACACCTACAAATGTTTGTTTCTGTGTTATTTTTGAATTATTTACAAATATTTGCTAAAGAAGGTCTTGAGACACGTAGGCATTTTTACACGATGATGTTACTTATACAAATTATTAATAACATTCGTTTTCTAGTTGTATTTGTATTTTTTAATTAGACTTCATTGTGTAGCTAACTGTGATGGACATTTTCAAGAAACTGAATTTCATTAACTAAATGCAGATGACTAGTAGCCTGATGCCGAATTCAAAATGAACGAGTTGGACTCATACAGTCAGACAGCTCTTACGAGTTACTAGACTGGTTATTGAACCAAAGAACCTAACCTACAGGCAGAATTATAGTCAGCTCCTCGGTCGAGTCCGACTCAAAAAGAACCGAAAGAGCCGGTCTAAGAACTGTCGAAGATTGCAGAGGATTACCGAGGAGTCTGATGAGTGAGCTGCTGATCCTTTGAGCATGTGGGTACCGAGGACATGAACAAAGCTGGGGCAAGCTGTACGTTTATTTAATGACATCCAAAACGTACTGGAAATAGTCATATGACTAGTTTTATTAATTAAAATTAAAAACACGTAGAACATATCCTCATTTGTGCATCAGTGTCTGTATTGGGTGCTTTAGCTGCAAAATGTATGTAGGAAACTTATCCAAGATGTAATCAATATCAGTTGTATTTGACATGCAGGATCACAGAACAAAACACTGATGACAATAATTTTAATATTATTACTTAATTGAATAAAAGGTAATTATAAGCAATGTGTGTTCACGTATGGCTTTATTTACATGTTTGAGCTTGAAAACCATGACTCCGGGGTGTTAGAATTACATGCTAGAGACATAATTACATGAGGACATAAAAGAACTGCTGAATCGGTTTTAGAACCGATTCTGAAAGAGCCGGTCCGCGGAAATGAATAAGACTTCCCATCACTAAAATCGATAAGGTTATTACTGTAGCCATGGTTCCCTGAAACGAGGGAATTAATGCTGCCTCCTGGCTGACACTATGGGGTTTTCTCCGCAGGCATAGCCAATCTCTGAAACTTTTAAAAATCTCTGCAATTTAATTGGCAGTTAGCGCTTTGTGCTCCGCCTCCCTTATGCGTGTCAGCGGGCATATATAACGGCGGTGCAGAGCGCTACCTCTTTAGAATATTCGACTGAAGGGTGCAAGCGACACTCAACCTTGTAGTAGACCTTGATGTGATCCAAAGTGCATTTGAACAGCAGTGAAACACTTTCTTATGATGAGTTACATTCATATGAGTAGACAGAGAAGTAAGTTTGGAGCAGAAGAAATAGAAATAAACTTTGTGTAAATCGACCAGTGCTGAAAAAGTAATCCAAAATATTTAGAATACGTTACTGACTTTGAGTAATCTAATGAAATGCATTACAATCATCAAGTTCCTATGGCAGCGACATACACTTTGAACACAGATGTGGTGAGACGCGTGTCTAAACGTTGTTGAAGAAAGTGAAGGATAGGCTGTACAGTGAATTGAACAGGGTCCTCGTCCCAAGTGGAACACCAATCAGCGAATACTCGCTGTTTCAGGGTGTATAAACGTCTTGTTGAAGGGGCTCTGGGTTGTAATATGGTGTCGAGGACTTTGGTGCGAGAGCCCGTGTGCATCAGTCGGGCACCATTCAGTGGCCTCACATGAAGTTTCCACAATTCTGTATGTGGATGCCAAATCGTGCCCCCTGCTAGTGGAATCCTCCAAGGTGGGGGGAGGGGGGGGGGGGTGCATTCAAGAGCTCTATTAACTTTGGGAACCATGGGCGGTTCGGCCATTCAGCAGTACCGCTTTCTCATCCTGAATTTTGCACAATAATTGGTGAATTAAATAGACAGGAGGGAATGCATACTTGCATCCTGCTGGCCATTTGTGGGCTAGAGTGTCCAGGCCCAGGGAGTACCATTGGCTACAGTGTGTTGTCTCCGGTGATGCTAATAGATCTATTTTGGCTTCCCCGAATCAATCCCATATCATCATAACTGTTTAAGGACAAAGTCTCCATTCTCCTTTTATTACGCCTTGTCGCAAGAGCAAATCTGTGCCGCGGTTTAGGTGGCCTGCAATGTGTGTTGCACGTTTCGATAAATGTTTCTCTCACCAGAGCAGAAGCTGGCGTGCCAGGTTCATCAATGTAGGCCATGACCACCGTGTTGTCGGTTCTGATCAGAACACAAAACCCCTGGATAGCTGTTCGGGAAGTCTAATGTTAGAAATACACAGAGTAGTTACAGACCATTTTTGTGCCAGGTCACTTGAACACTTGTCTAGGTTCCAAAGACTAGGTGCCCATCACACAGGGCTCCTCAGCCTGTGTTCGACACATCTGTCATCACCACTTTGCATCTGGACACTTGACGAGTACCATGCGTGGTTTTATAGTATGAAGGCATTTTCCAAATGGTTAACGCGGCTAGACAGTGGCGTGGCATTACCACATGACGTAAGTGGCCATGTTGCCATGAATAATGGGGTACCTTCAGTTTGAGCCAGCACTGAAGCGGTCTTATCTGCAGTAGCCCAGCAGGGTGACTGCAGTCGCAGAGGCCATGAGGCCCAGGGCTCATTGAAAAAGCTTCAATGGAAATGTATTTCCCAGCTTGAAAATGTTCAAACATTGGTGAATGGAATGAATGCATTCTTCCATCAAGTACACCATCATAGAGACATATTTGGAAAAGGAAATCTGACAGCTGGGCATTAACATACACTTAGACCAGTTGACTTGCAGTCCCAAACGCTCCATATGTGCAAGTAACAGGTCTTTGTGTTTGCAAGCTTGGTCCTCTGATTGTGCTAAGAGCAAACAGTTGTCGAGGTAATTCACAATGTGAACACCGCTCAGCCTCAGAGGAGCGAGTGCTGCATCAACACATTTTGTGAATGTGCGAGGAGCAAGGGATGGCGTTCGATTCAAGGCGAAAGGCAGGAATTTAAACTGGTAAGCAGACCACTCAAAGTGAATCTCAAGAATGGCCTGTGATGAGGGGCTAAGTGTACATGAAAGTAAGCATCTTTCAGGTCAGTTGATACAAACTAGTCTATGAGAAAAAGTGAGACAGAATTCGCTGTGGAATCTGTTGTGGGCATCGTCCACTGATGTCATCTCTATCGTTTCTTTTGTGAGGAGATTTAATATCTCTGAGCAGAGATTCAGTGTATCCTGCACTGTACGGTGGATGACATAATGGCATTGAAACGAGGCGGCAGCCTCAAAAATCGTAGCAGGTAATTGCGCTCGAGGAAGTAGCAGAACATAATTTCCTGCTCACGACAGCTGGGAAAGTGAGAGGGCTATTAGGCTATATTGAGGTGCCTAAAACAGCATCAACAACAGTGCAAACAGGCATTGAAGTTATCTGTGTCAAGGTACTAACTTGTTGCCAGCTCGCAGCGGCAGGGAAAGTAAGATGCTATTAGGGGACATGGAGACGCCTTAAAACTCTGTTGCAACATATGACACACACTGCTCACCTCGGAGGGGTTAACAAGAAGCAGGATTAATAAGCACAGCAAGGCGACAGCGCCAAAGACTTGATGTATCACTGAATTTGGAGAACATTAAGCCATAATAAGCTGTTCGTGCAGCTCTGCAAGAATGGCACTAGTGAAACTCGGAGGCATGCAAAATTTTCTAAAATTACAAGTACAGTTTTAATCATTCAAATTAAAATTTTGTCAAATACTTACCCTAATGTCATTCCAACCCTGTATTACTTTCTTTCTTCAGTGGAACACAAAAGGTTAATTTTTTATAATTGTAAACAGTTTTTAAATTTGTTTTTGTATCTTCAGGCATTGCTGCTTCATAAAGTTTTCTCGCCCATGGGGGGAAATTAGAGTTGACAGCTCACCTGAGTGTGTGCCCCGTCCTCGCTAGATATAGGGAGTATTACACGCTCGCAATAACACAAACAATCTCAACAAACATGCAGGAATGTGCCCTGCAGGAATAATTTTTGTGACATATCACCCCTCTAATCATAAACTCTGCCAAATGTGATTGCGTCATGGATGCCAAGCGTCAAGGCCATACTGGGCAGACAAAGCCACTTTATATGGAGAAGAGTAACGCACAGCACCGAACCAGTGAAAAGCATCCTCAAGTTCTCCGTGTTCTATATCCCTCGGGAGCCCCAGAAGGATTGTGACGGGAATAGAGAGGACCGGCTTCGGCTTTTAGAACTAAAGCGAGCGGAGAGCAAATTGTTTCAAGGTTTTTATGCGGCCACCAAAAATGCAATCAAACTCGGCGAGCAATGTGTCAGCATGGGCTCTGCCTAGGCAATCACAGCACTTGTGTTGAATGACCAAAGACACTTGATGTACAGGAGAGGAGAAACACAAGGCAAGAGCTGGCGATAAATCCTCCTCAAATCTTCATGCTTTATTCCCCGTCCTCACATGCCTCCCTCATGCGATTCTTCGGAAGCCGCAGAAGGAGTATAGCGGAAGGAGAAGGGGATTGCCTCGGCTTTCAGATTGAAAAACGAGCTGAGAGAAGCATCTTCACAGTGATCAGCCTCAACGTGCTCCGCAGTCCGTAAAACAGCGCTCGTGCCTGCCAGACAGATGGTTTTCATGTGCTTGTGGAAAGATGTTAAGCAAACGGCTCTTTTACGATTATGCATAGTATACAAATACACATTCAAACAGAATCAGGCTGTAGCGCTTATGTTACATGCTTACAAAAAATCCAATACAATCCAATAATTCAAAGGATACTTTACATTAAGGCCCACAGGCAGCAGAAAAATCTGTTCACTGTAAAGCAATGAAATCGGCAATGATGTCTTGCCTGCTGGCTGTCCAACAAGAGGGAAATTCTATACACTGCTGTTCAGTGGTGAATGTAGTACTGCGCAACCACCAGAGCACCACAGGGGGTAGAAGAAATCTCTCATCCATTCTCTTATTTCTCTTATCTCTCATTCATGCAGAGTGCAAGAGAGAGATTATCGGCACCCTGAAGGAGAAAATTCTGAAGAGATAGCACTCTGCACCACCATTATATACACCCGCTGACGCGTGCAAGGCAAAAAGCGCTACCTGCCAATTAAAACTGGCGAGATTTTAAAGAGTTTCAGAGATTGCGATGCCTGCAGGGATAACCCCATAGTCTCAGCTATGAGGCATTGTTCATGACTGAATTGAAAGGAAATGATCTGCATTCCCACCATTGGGCCAAAAGCCTCCACAGCGTTGCTCTAAAACCCACCCTTAACACTCCGCCCTGGTGTCAATGTCACACACCCCATTCATTTCACAAACAAGAGGAAAGCTCAAGCTGAGATATCATGTTATTTAGTTATCTATAATATAGAATTTCTAGGATATATAAAAATTAGCTAGATAGTAAGTTAATTTAGCGATGACAACTCATCAAATGCAATTGCCATGGTGTCTCAGCACACTGTCCATGATCTCGAGCCATGGAAAGTTCTTTCTTTGGCCACTGTTTGTCCATTATTCGTTCTAACTTATTTTTACGGTACTCGCAATGTTTTATTTTTCGTGAACCTATACAGCGGTGCGCTGGATACACAACCTGGCAAGTTCAGCTAAACTCTGCCTTTGACATTGAACTCGCCTCACTCCCCAGTTTGGCCCAAGGGTTACAGTGGGAATGGAACTGGCCCTGGCAAGCACTAGCACACCCTCATATGGTGGAAACATGGCTATTGACTAAGGGCTGTTAATTTAACGTGTGAAAAAAAAAAACTAAATACAAAAACGAGCCTCAAGAACAGTACGTAAATTGCGTAATAAAACTACGCATTGCAGCAATTCAAGCTTAAAGTACATGAAACTTTGTGTTTTTATGAGCCGCGTTAGAAGGTGGGCAGTCAGTGCACCTTAACAACCTCACAAGCAGCGCAGCCACAGAACGAGAGCCAGGATGCGTTGAGAGCTAGACGAAGCGCAACAGATTGCAACTGTCTCGAGATGCAAATGTTATTTTAAAGGTGCTCTCAGTAATTTCTTACTCCTAAAGAAACACATTTTAAATTTGAAACATATGTATAAAATCATGAGCACTCACATGAGATGAAGACACCAATCATATCAGTAACCTTATAAAAGCTGTTTTATTCTACATGGAGAGGGTCCGCACATGGGGGCTGTCATGTTAGAGTCACATGACCAGCTGAATACTACTCTCTTAATCTCAGTTACTGTCCTGTTATTGGACACTTTACTTATTAATTAATATAATTATTGCTCACTGTGAATAGTTTCTAGAATGGTGTTGGTAAATGAAAACTATTGCGTTTGAATGATGCTGCATCCACACCACTATGGAGTGTAAGTCCAAGATGATAAATAAAAAAAATATTGAGTGCACCTTTAAAGCAGTGTTTATGATGCAAGTGAAAACCAGTGAGACTCTCCAAATGCACCTGTCTGATGCATATGTAGATAGACCTGGGGTTCCTGGGAGCGGTCCTGAACCTGCGAGGATGCCAGCATGCCTAGATTTGGGGCAGGAGGAGGCCGACCTCTTGAGGAGAGTTGTGCTCTATGTTTTAACACAGCAGTGATAAGACTCTGTTCACAACTGGTGCACCTCATCATCCCCTGCCAAATGAGGCTTATTAAATTGTGCTTCTCCAATCTCCTGCCCGCTCCCATTGTATGCCTGGCTGAAATACGGCCCTCAGAAAAGGAGGGGTGATGATGACGTGAGGAGGGTCTGGATGTTCTGGATATGCCACAATATGTATAAAAATACTTCTTTAATTAGTTGTATTTATTATGGCTGGGTATTGATACAGAAATGTTTCGATTTAATTGGGCGCTCGATTCAGTACGATTCAATGTCGATTCATATGGGTTTATTTTAGATATAATGTTCCTTTTGCTTAAATATTATTTAAATAAAAATATTTTTTTTCTCTCCCAGCTAATGCTGTTAATTATACAGGAAACGTCTAACTAGGTACAAT
Organism: Moxostoma hubbsi; assembly: GCA_032164185.1. Taxonomy (NCBI): domain Eukaryota; kingdom Metazoa; phylum Chordata; class Actinopteri; order Cypriniformes; family Catostomidae; genus Moxostoma; species Moxostoma hubbsi. The sequence goes on along the minus strand of JAVLUX010000110.1, from coordinate 5,251,466 downwards.
ATGAAAATATAAATTTTACTACTTATATTTTATTAGTTTTTCATAATTTTTGTCTTGTTTTAGTGTATTATAAATGAACAAATCAATGTATTTAATCAGTAAATATGATATTATATATGATTAGAATTAAATGTTTATTTTTGTTGTTTTTGATCAACAACTGAATGTAGAGAACAGAGAATGTATTAAAAGTTAAATTTTTCAATGGCAAAAAGGGTTGTGTGGATCTTGTCTTTGGACACACATTACACGGAACAAATTTTACTCTCAGTTAAAGATAGATATTGATATTGAGATCGTTCAATTCAAGATTGCGATGGAACAGGAAATCTATATTTTTACCCACCCCTAATATTTATATTGAATTATCTTTATTTGGGGGCCATTCTCAGTTTATACAGATGCATGTGATTATTTGCAATTTAATTTGATGAATTAACTGGCATGTCATGTAATGAATTAAATTACACATTTTAATCGATTGACAGGCCTTGCTAAAATTGCATGTTTAGAATCAGAACCTGATTCGCAAATGAATCACTCATTTCAGTCTTTTTATTTTCCTCAATGAATTGCTCAAACAGTTTGGCAAAATGTTGTAAATCAGTTTATGATTCACTCTGAATAATTTGGATGCCCCCCTTGCAGATCCTTTCTAGCAGTTTTTCCCACTATAAAATAATAAAAGGATAATTAAGAACATTGACCATACCCATAGCCCCATATGTTTGGGCCTCAACCCCAGATGTTTTCAAATCCTAGAACAGACCGGGTAACAGAACATCAATATTTTTGTTCAGCTATGACCTTCCCTACTGAATGATCTATTTCTGCACATTAGCATCAGGCCTGACAGCTAAAGGGGTTCAACCCTACAAAAAGTACTGTGGCTGTATCAAAGTAGAATAATAACATTGTACTTTTGTGTGCCATGGTACTGAATAATTATCATATTCATGTGCCATGGTCATTACACTGTACTCCAAGATGCACAAAGGAATACCATTGGATGACAAAGTTGCACGTCCAATTAACAAATTATCCACCATTTTTTGGAACTTGGAAGTGTTTCACGATTCAAAACAGAAATCTATTATAATTTCTGATATCCAGTGTTTTCACTTGCATCAGCTTATGTATTTTTAAAGAAATGTGATGTTTAGCATAATACATTTGAAATATTGTCAAATAAAAAAACATAGTGCCAATACTTTGCCGAGTCGTAATGACTGTCTTTTGACTGAGTGTGTTGATGACATAAAGCGATGGCTCGAGGTTAGTTTTTTGAGATAATTAACTACTTCAAGTTGTTATGACAGCCAACAACTGCACAAGTTGAGCCTGAAGTAATTTTTTACTCAGACTTATTGTACACTTAAAATGGTTGTTGTTCTTTGTCTGGATCATTTGTTTTGGTAGTTTTTACATTGTTCGTGATGGAGACCAGAACCAGAAAACAGTCAAGCAACATTCAGAATCATCATGGAGCCGCCCTGTGCTTGGTCAGACAAATTGTGGGTAAAATGGATACTTCCAACTCCAAATTTTTATTGGATGAGTAATTTTTGAAGGCGTTGTACAATGACGATAAACTCACATCTGTAAATGAATGCACCAAGGTGCTACATTGCTTGGCAATTGTAAACATGTTCTGTCAGAATTACTGTAGTTACAAGATTTCCACTAGGAAAACATATTCACGTCTTTGCAGAATAACATGGCAGCGGCCTCGACAGAAACTTGTATTACTCTCTGATATGCCAGTTTATCTCGCAAGTGTTATCTGGAGTGCTACATTTATTCTTAAACATTTTCTCAGAACATATAGAGGTGAATTTATGTATTCATGTAGTGATTAAATATATTGCTGTTATTAACAGTAAAACTGCACATGGATCCGTTCTGACGTTTTATGTGTTGCTATAGAAACAAATAACTTTTGAGGTCCAAGAACTCTCCGTGTTGCCATCTCATAATTACAGTAATTCTGACATGACGTGATCAAGCAATAGAATTCAGAGTTTACAACTTGTAACTATAAGTTTTGCGAAGACATGAATGCTTTTTACAGTTTGGAATCTGATAATTACAGTGTAAAGGGTTTAATGTAAAGGAGGAGGCGAGAACCGGCTTGAGACTATAAATTATATTTTAATTATGTACTTAACAAATAGACAAACACACAAAGGTGTCAGACAGCTGCCCGTAAATCTCTCTCTCTGTCCCACTGCAGTCTCCAGTCGGCCTTTATCCCTCTCGGGGGCTTGATTAGCCTGAATAGGGGCCGGGTGGGTAGCATCACGACCCGGCCCCGCCCTCCGCCCTGTCACATACAGTAATTCCGACATGACGTGAACCCAGCAATAGAATTCAGAGGTTACAACTTGTAATTACGAGTTTTACGAAAACGTGAATACTTTTTACAATTCTGAATCTCATAATTATTGTAATTCTGACATGATGGGAATACACCATAAATTGCTATTTTGCTCACCAATTGTAAACAGCATAGCAGACTAATGAACTATAATACTTGGCAGAAGAATTGTTTACTCTGATTATCCATTTTAAGAAATTTGTATAAATTGAAATAAATGTAAACTTTTTTTTCAACATTGCTGTTGCTGACATTTTGTAAATCAATAAGTCACTTAATGCTGTGCATGAAATTGATTTTACTAGGGTTAGGGGGGTTTTAGGCACTCCGCTTGTAGCCTCTTACACGAGGAAAAAAACGTAATATGGGCAGTTTGTAAGAATATCAGGTTTTAGAAACCAGCCGGGATCTTAGTTGCTATAACAACCAAATTAGCTAACTCATAGGACAGGGTGGATGTGTGTTGTAGTGTAATAGATGTTGGTCATTGTGTATTTCTATTGGTAAGTTCCAGTGTTTTGACTACTTTTCTGGCCAAAAAAGAATAAACTGTCATAAGCGCATGGTAAATATTTTTGTCACCAGGCAACAAGACTGCAGCCCTGGATGCATACAGAGTAGTTTTTTTCTATCCCAGCCCGTTTCTGTGTGCAAGCATGGCTTTTACTCCACGCCTTAATGTCCTTTGGCTCAGCACTCTTTGGCTGTGTCCTTCCTCCCCTCCCCACACACACACAAAATAAGCAACAACAAATGACTGCACTGTTTGTGTGCATGGCTCAGATGGGCCTCTGGTATTCTTAGAATTTTCTGTCTATAGAGCACAACAGTGAATGCCTACTTTTTCAGAGGCCTTGGTTCTGGTAGTATTTCTTCCATTCATTTTCTCCAAAGGGATTGAAAACCAAACCAACCAGCTTGATCCAACCAGATGAATCACAATATTTCAAACTTTGATTTGAAGCAAAACATTTTTAAAAATGGGAAAAAAGACAAAGGTACAAGACTTATTGTCTTTTATAAGGGAATAAACTACAATCCTATGAAGCATTGCAAATATAGTGCAACAGTCTGGTGCCGGAAGTAAAAATCCCATTAATTTTACCCATAGTGTAAAACATAAAGCTTGAGCTTTGAGGTTTTTAATCAATGGTATATGCTTCTTTTGAAGCTGTCAGTCCACAATATTTAAACTCTGTTTTTATAAAACCATGTTTAATATACTGAATTCCTGATGAAAAACGATACTACCAATGATCCTGTCCACCAATCAGAGAATCATGACAAACAATACCAGCCAAAAGAGCTCTGCAGTGACTGCCCACCCCCGTGATGCACTTTGAAACTACTTAGATATTTTTATCTGAATATTTTGCAAAACAATATATATATATATATATATATATATATATATATATATATATATATATACCCTATTCAAATACTTATAATCAAGAACTTGAAATCAATAGTTTTATTCTTTTCCAACATTAATTCAAGTACATAATTTGCAATGCTTCATGGGATTGTAGTTTACTTGTTACAAAAAGGGGGAAAAAAATGGTCTCATTTCAAATATGAATCAATAAGTAAAAGTACAAAATAAAGTATTTAAAGTTTATTGCAAAATAATCATATACAAATAAGAAAGTAATTTGATTAAGCTGTCACTAGCATAGTTTCCATCCACTTTTTGCACAATTTTATATTGACAAAGTGAAAATGCGTAAAATTTTTTTCAAATTTTCCATTCAAATGACCTTTTATCGATAAAAATGGTGTGCTCGATGACGTCATGCTTAAATCACTTCGTTGCATAAGTGTGGATTTATTGAAAAAGAAATCTGCCCTTAAGCTGTTTCCATACAGAAATGTGTGTATACTGCTAATTGTGCACCTTTCGCCTCCCAGATGTCCCTAATTTTTTTCCCCTGAAGTTTTGGTAAAATTAATTATTACAATTCATTGACATTAGTCAGCTTACTGTCATTTTAATTTCACAAATAAAAGCAATCAGAAGAGGAGAAATTGCACTCAAAAGGGAGCAGTTGCCCTTCTGATGGGACTGTAATATTGGTCATGATGTTGCGCCTATCGCAGGTTGCCAGCGGTTCTGACCCAAAAGTGAATCGTCATGGCCCTGATCAAGCTGGCAACCTGCACTGAGTAGTGGGGGAACTTCCTGTCTTAGTCTAAGGATCATCCATCGATGTGTATATGATGTGTGCACAACTATTAAAGACACATTTAATACATATGATACATTCCTGATATTCAACAGGCTATTTTGAACAATCATCTAATCTAAAGCGTCACATATGAATTATGTCCCGCATATTTGTCCAGCGACTTTTAACGACCATCTGAACTTGTTTAAAATACATTTTATCGTCATAATGCAATTTACGTTTTCTGAAGAAGCTCAGCAAATGTGATCCGAGGTAAAGAGGGTTAGATTTAAAATATTTAAACTATTTTCTGAAAGTGATCTCAGCATAATAGTTCATCTGACTACATCTATATGCCATAAAGATCAATCCATAATCACATACAATAAATTGGCTTTTAAGGATGTATTCCTTGTCGTCATGATTAACATAGGCTAACAATTGGGGTAAATTCATGTGACTCTAAATTGTTGCATTAATGCCAATTTCCATCAGCTTTATTTTGATGCGCTAAAACTTTTTTTTTTTGAATCCTTGGACGGATACGTAGTTACTGTTGATGTGCACCGATTGCACATCTTCACTAGCATGCTACTGTTAAGACATGAAACATTTCTTAAATATATAAAGTTTATATATGTATATATGTATATATTAATGTGTTGTGTATGTCATTGGGTTATTATGTTAATTATGCGTTACATATTTTTTATTTCACAAATCAAAAGGGTCTTGGCTAGATTTCCAAACATTGCATTGTTGAAAGACAATAGGGGGATCATTTGTGTGCCAAAGGGTTTTCGCGCCATTCTGACTTCCTGTTTTTCCGGGTTTTGTCATTTTCAAAAACAGACCTTCAACTTTCCCTTTATAAAGCCTTTATATGACTGAGCTCATGAAAATATGTTTATCAGTCACCTAGGTGCAACTCGTTTTACACGAAATTGAAGTTTTTCGACACAAATCTAAATGTTCTCTATTTTAATATTATTATCTAATATTTCAGCCAGATACATCTTTGGATGTTTTCAGCCTTAGAAGCAGCATCTGAAACAGCATATTAACTCTGAAAACTTCGAGGAACATTGTTGATGCATTGGTTTGTATTAGATTCATAAAATGAACAGACTCTCAATATTGAGCAGTTTTTGTTGTTTTGTTATGTTGTCCATGCGTGTTAGTAAGATAATATGCAATGCCTTTGATGATTTGTCTATATCTGGTTTACTTTCATGATCACTTGAGCTTTTTGACATGGATGCATGTTTTAGTGGTGTTTTGTGCTGAGATTAAATGATTAAGGATGTTTGTGCGTGGCATCATGTTTAGAGGTTGCACTAGAAAAAATCTTTATCCGCCAATCTGACAGAGTTGTAAAATTTCCATCATGATCTATTTTTATCCCTCACACTTGTTTTCATTTAAGTACTAGAGCGTTACATTCAGGGGCGTAGCATCCATTATAAAGGCATATAAATGACAGTAGATAGGCTTATATGTTACATTTCTTGATATGATACTTCTCATGCTTGATTCCGGCGAAACCAAGGAGGTCTAGGGTGAACGTTTTACCTGTCAGTCAACCGCTACGCTAAAACAAGGATTTAAAACGTTGCAGTTTAAAGCGCATAAATACATGCACAAATTGACATAGCTTTTTCAGTATCAACATAAAGTGTCACAGATGAGAAGCACGTCTCTGAAGCTATTAATACCTTTACTTCACTAAAATAACTGTAATAAGCTCTAATGCAAGTATAATTGGCTGAAAGTCTGTGCCACTTTTTCCACGCTTTCTTTTCGTTATTTTATATTTTTGCGCTTTATTATCATGCATTAAAACACATAAGTAATGATTGTTGTATGCAATCATGAAATCAGAGACACTCTACTCAAAATCCAAACACAAAAGAGACTCATATTAGCATGGTGTAAATGATGATGGTGCCTGTTAGAGACATCTTAATGCATCTTAATACCAGGGAATAAACAGGGCACACACACACACACACACACACACACACACACACACACAGCGTCAAAATGACAGACAGCATTTGGAATTGTCCGTCAATGTTTCCAAAAATGTTCTAAATCAGGTTAAGTGATTGTTTCTACCCACCAGAAATAATGAGCCTCAGACGCCACTGCAGAAACATCACTCTGATCATTTTGACTCTTAGTTGATGTGATGGATAGAGATGAGCACCACTCAAAACCCAGCAAACCTTCCCTCAGCCTTATTTAGCTGCACAGTCATGAATTAACATTCCGATGTTTTTTGACCATGACAAATAACTTCAAGTGCACATTTTTTATGTTAAATTACTTTCCTCTATCTCAGCTTAACAGACCCTTTTCACACTCCGGGTTTTGGAATGCGGAAGTAAACGTTTGCAGGGTACATTTAGATGGAAGTGAATGGGAGATCACAGCAAATATTATTTACACTTACCTATTAGCTCCAAGACCACAATAAAAAATCAACTATTACATTTGAATGACTTTCCAGAAGAGAGCAAAAAAGAAATAAATAAAAACAGACAGTCAGATGGGAGAAGATGCCAAATTTACTGTCACTTTCTCAGTTGTTATAATCAAAACCCCCTCACAGATGTAATTCAGTTTTTAAAACTAATTCCAGGGTAAAATATCACAAAGCACAATGTTAATTATAATATAAATACAAATGGTGAGATTTACGCTGATAAATAAGGTGGAAATGCGTCATCACAGTCTGTGAAAAGGTCTATATTCAGAGATAATTATAAGTCAGCCATTCATATGTTCATTAACTCAAAAACTGTAAACACTTTGTCTCTGTGGCACTATGAAAATTCCTGTGTTTGTTTAGAACAACATAACTCAACAAATAGCATGAGTTGGGGGCAAGACTAACTCTTTGTTTGATCAACGGCAGATGAGGGGCGTATTCAGAAACTGCATTTCATTTTGTATATCAAATCATGATATATGATTCCTATTTTCTGCTAGCTCTGCATTACTTCCCCCATGACACATCGATCCACATTAACTTAATAATTTATGATCTAAAGCTGCACTCAGGGATCATAGTGAATTGATATTTACAGGGGTTTTTACACAAGCACTTCTAGTTTTTCATGTTTCATTTTATTACATGGACAATAATGGTATGTTCCCTTTTACTGTACACTTAATAAAGTAAAGCAGACAGAGCTGTGGCTCTTTCACCCCTTCTTACATGTCTACACTTTCCTCATAACTACATCGATCTGAATCGATCTCATGAATTATCTCAATTCTTTGGATTGAGTTTTTAGTTTCACTCACTGAATCAGTGGTCATTTGAAGTATTGGTCATTATAAATGACCCCCCCAAACCATTGCTTGTGTGTATTAAATATGTTGGCATATTTGATCAGCTGCTAATAAGAGCCTTGTACTTTCAACTCAGTTTAATACATTTTAACATGCTTAAATGTTAACAGATTCTCCCAAAGTCAATGCAAAAATGTTGACAATTAACTTTCCCAGACACTGAGCAGTATTTCAATGGATTTCCTTAAATGACATAAGAAATTGACCTGTTTATAATCAAAGTTTTCAGGTCTTTTCTGTTATGTTTTCTGTCTTCAACTTGCCTAGTTTCTTCAAACTTTTTTGTTAGCTGCTTGAGCATCTTGCTTCCATTCCAGTTGGGTTGGCAATTGCTGAATGTTATAGTGTATTGTCTGCAACTGTATGTTGCACAACTTCTATTTGGAATAATGAAATATTGCATTAGTGACTGAAATAAATTTAAGTTGTAAAGAGGTAAAAATTGTAGGTTGCTATTTGCAAACTGAAATATACAAACCTTACATTCATTTATACATTTGTTTTGTGTTTTTTGATCTAAATATATATCCTCATCCTCTCTCTCTATCTGTCTCTCTGTTTTATATTTTGTCAGAGTGAGAGGCTTTTGATTAAAGGTGGTCGGATTGTGAATGATGATCAGTCTTTCTATGCAGACATCTATATGGAGGATGGGGTCATCAAGTAAGACACACACACACACACAAACACACACACACACACACACACACACACACACACACACACACACACACACACGTTGGTGTTTCTATCATTATGAGGACTGTCCATAGACATTATGATTTGTATACTGTATGAACTATAGATTCTTCCCCTAACCCTCACAAAAAACATTCTGCATTTAACCCCCCCCAAAAAAAAAACATCATTTAGTATGTTTTTTTAAGCAAATTGAATTATGGGGACACTAGAAATGTCCTCATAAACCACATTTATAGCATAATACCCTTGTAATTACCAGTTTGTAACCTAAAAAAAATGTCCTCATAAACCACTTAAACCCACACACACACACACACACACACACACACACACACAGTAGGTCAGTTAGGGGGTCAGTTATATGTCTGAGATGATGAAAAGGAAACAATGTAGTTTACACAAAAGCATGTGCCAATTTCTTATTTTGTAACAGTTACATGTGCATTTTGACATTTTTTGTTGTTGTTTACATTAATCCCATTTCTAACAAAAGTGAACAAAAAGTGGTGCAACTATTTAGAAAATCATAAGGAATTGCTCACCCAAAAATTTTAATTCTCTCATCATTTATTCACCCTTGTGTCATCCCAGATGTGTTTGACTTTCTTTTTTCTGCTGAACACAAATTAAGATTTTTAGAGGAATATTTCAGCTCTGTAGGTCACCACAGTGCAAGTGAACGGTGGCCAGAACTTTGAAGCTCCAAAAAGCGCATAAATGCAGCATAAAGTAATCCAGACTCCAGTGGTTTAATCTACAGTAGTGATATGATAGGTGTGGGTGAGAAACAGATCAATATTTAAGTCATATTTTACTATAAATGTCCACTTTCACTCTCTTCTCTCCTAAGAATTCTTCTTCTTTTGATTTTGGAGATTCACATTCTTTGTGCATATCACCACCTACTGGACAGGGAGGAGAATTTATAGTAAAAAAGAAAATGACTTCAAATTGATCTCTTTCTCACTCACACCTGTCATATCACTTCTGAAGACGGATTTAACCACTGGAGTTGTGTGGATTATTTGTATGCTACCGTTATGTGCTTTTTTTAGCATAAAAATTCTGGTTACCATTCATTTGCATTTTATGGACCTACAGATCTGAAATATTCTTAAAATCTTTGTTTGTGTTCATACCAGAAAGTCACACATCTGGGATGGCATGAGGGTGAGTATTTGGCTGAACTATCACTTTAAGAGACTTATTGACCCTGACACACAGTCTTGAGAGCTTTTCAACTATGTATATATATATATATATATATATATATATATATATATATATATAAATGTTTTGGGGTTTTTTTCAAAAAAAAAATTCAATACTCAATCATTTAATCCTCTTAAGACTTATTTTCATTGTTTTGATCTCAGGTTGGTTTCACCACCTTGACATTTTTACATTAAGCCTACAAAATATTAATTGTATTTCAGAAATTTAAATCATAGGTGAGGCGTATTTATGTTATTATTTTTATGCATTAAAAAAATTATAATAATCAACTAATAGATTCCAAAAATGGAGCATCATGTCATTTCTTTTTAACTGGAATAGAAAATGATATCACGGTACAGTAGCGTCTTGTCAAATTATAATTTCTTTTGACTTGTCAACATTTAGGCAAATTGGAGACAATTTGATAGTACCAGGAGGAGTGAAGACCATTGAAGCCAATGGGAAGATGGTGATTCCTGGAGGAATTGACATTCACACCCACTTCCAGATGCCCTACAGAGGCATGACCACTGTGGATGATTTCAGCCAGGGCACCAAAGCTGCTCTCGCCGGAGGAACTACTATGATTGGTAAGATATGGTTTACAGGGCATTAAGACACCAAGAGCTGTTTTGAAATGAGACCCCTTTTAAATGACACAATAAAAGTCCAATTAAAGTGGTTGAAGCCTCTGTTACCTCACAGACCTGGGAATGAGTATGTGTGTGTTAGTGAAAAGGGGAAACATTGAAAACAATAGCAGGCTTCTAATTTGGTCTGAGTGGGCAGCAGTCCAGCAGACCACACAAAGCTCCTGCAGGGGCCCGCAGTGAAATTCTAGTCCCGTGGAAAGACAGCAGACCAATTTGACCACTGCAGACCGCTGATCAACAAGACAAAGTGACAGCAGCTGGTATATAAGGGAGCCTTATAGTCCAGAAACCCTGGACTGTTTTGTATTGCTTCACCAGATGTTAGCTTTGTGTTGTTCATTTTGCACTACAAGACTGACTCTCTTTGTTCCTTGAGGAAATATGTGGTAGATTATAAATGCAGATAATCTACAGACACTGAAGAACTTGTTTGTCAGAGTTTAGTGAAATTTAATGAAATCATAGAGGCCCTATTATGGCTTCAATGATGCTCTATGGACCCTTTTCACATTTCCGGTTTTGGAACGCGGAAGTAATTTGTTGCAGGGTAAACTTGTATAGCAGTGAATAGGAGACATCAAAAAATATTATTTTTGTGTTCCCATTTGCTCCATCAGCTAAAGAAAGAATCTACTACTGCATTTCCATGACTTCCAAAAGAGGAAATAATAGACCAATCCTTTGACAACGCTTATGTCACACGGACGTCCGCAAACAGTAAACTTTTATCGGATTCCGTTGTTGAAAAATGATTTTGAGGCCTCTAGTTGACGGCTGTGGCTTCAAGCCATCAACAGACCCGACTGGACTGAGGAGATCATTATTACTCACAGCTTTGCAGCAAACATATAGAGATGTGCCCAAAGATGAATACCCTATTCAGAAAGCACGCATAGTGACTTCACAGCGAACAATGGATTCATCCGAATAATATAAAAAATATTCGTATGACTGACTACCCAAGAGGCACAAGGATAAAGCAACATTTTTAATAAACATATGAAATTACAAAGAATTTATTCATCTGTGCAGCCAATATTTCTAAAGTGTAAATCTTATGAATGAAAATGTGCATGGTGTGATTTCAGATCGGATGGTCACAGTCTTGACTCCGTTTGCGGTCTGTGTTAATTTTGCACGTCTGGAGCTTGTCAAGTGTAATATTAAATACAACATCATATACACTTTTCACTTCTTGAATTCACACATGATTCCCATGTATTGATTTATAGCCTAAACCTGAGTGCAATGTTAAATTCCTGACCTGACGTTGGAGCTCGTCTTTCTGTTTCTTAAAAATGACCACATTTATATACATACACATCAGCGGGTAAGGTAATTAACTGGTTAAGACTTTATTCTGGAAAAAAGTTAAAATGCTCCATAAAGGTTTAAATGCTCCATAGAGTATTCATATATTAGGAATATTCCTCCTTATGTAAAACGAAGAAACTGAAACATGCTCCATCTTTTTTTCTTCTTCTTTAAACTTTGCTACCTCTGGTAAGGTGCTATATAAATGTAACATTATTATTATTATTATTATTTCACTAAATAATGGTGTCCTATCATAAAAATTCCTTATAAACTTATGGGACTTTCACCTGTTTGTAGGATATACTGATTGCACAGTTTCATGCAGATATTAATATCTGAAATACCAGGAGAAACCAAAGTTAACAACATATTCCACAGTTAATTTAGCCTACAAATTCAGCATCATCTGGTAAGAAAATAAATATTAAATAATATTTTTGAATAATAATTGTATAATAATAATAATAATTATTAATAATAATAATTATTATTATTATTAGGCTGTTATTATTAGGCTGAAAAGGCATATACAAGGCCTATTGTATTAATAGAATCTATAAATGTAAGAGTAACATTTAAAAATGGGTGTTTCATTTAGTTTTGATGCACTTCCGGTTTAAGCCCCGCCCACACTCGGTTCTATTCGAACAGAGACAGATACAGATAATTTTGTCATATGAACAGATACAGATAATGGCTTCACTGCACACCCTTACAAACATAAAGCGAACATTATTACAGATATGTTATTAACTTGTATCACTATACAACCCGGTATCACGCCGAGGCGTGAAATAGACACGCCGGTCCACTCGCGGATGCGTGTCTATTTCACGCTTTGCCTCCTCCAGGCGTGTACATGACACGCGCGCGTCTACGTAGAATACCGGCAGGGGGCGATCGTTTCCTCGACGCCAACAACTGTCCGCGCACCAAAGAGGAAGCGATACATCGCGTTCTCCACTTCCGGGTTTATTTTTGTATATAAATACACTTTTTAAATAAATATATATATATATATATATATATATATATTTATATATATATATTTATATATATATATATATTTATATATATATATTTATATATATATATATATATTTATTTGTTTATTTACATCAGCACAAGATACTCGACAGCCCACACACACACACACACACACACACGTATAACAACGTTAGGCTACAGCAACGTTAGGATTTCTTCATGAAAGCAGCACTATGTAATGAACCTTTATTTGTCACATATGGTCACAAGTGAAAGTAACCGGCGAAATTGGCCGGCATCCCGCCCGCACGAACGTGCAACGCGACGACAACGGTATCGCTTCCTCTCTGGTGCGCGGAGAGTTGTTGGCGTCGAGGAAACGATCGCCCCCTGACGGTATTCTACGTAGACGCGCGCGTGTCATGTACACGCCTGGAGGAGGCAAAGCGTGACACCGACACGCATCCGCGAGTGGACCGGCGTGTCTATTTCACGCCTCGGCGTGATATCGGGTTGCACTATAATATCTGTATAGCTAAGAATATTTGTGTATTTATGATGGTTTTGTTTCATGCTTTCGTTTAATCGTCTAATCTGTCAAAATATTTAATTCATTCATTTTCTCCCCAATTTGGAATGCCCAATTCCCAATGCACTCTAAATCCTCGTGGTGGTGTAGTGACTTGCCTCAATCCGGGTACCGGAGGATGAATCTCAGATGCATCCACGTCTGAAACCGGCAACCCACGCATCATATCACGTGGCTTGTTGAGCGCGTTACTGCGGAGACATAGCGCATGTGGAGGCTTCACGCCATTCATAACTCACCCAACCCGATATCACGCCGAGGCGTGAAATAGACACGCCGGTCCACTCGCGGATGCGTGTCGGTGTCACGCTTTGCCTCCTCCAGGCGTGTACATGACACGCGCGCGTCTACGTAGAATACCGGCAGGGGGCGATCGTTTCCTCAACGCCAACAACTCTCCGCGCACCAAAGAGGAAGCGATACCGTTGTCGTCGCGTTGCACGTTCGTGCGGGCAGGATACCGGCCAATTTCGCCGGTTACTTTCACTTGTGACCATATGTGACAAATAAAGGTTCATTACAGTGCTGCTTTCATGAAGAAATCCTAACGTTGCTGTAGCCTAACGTTGTTATATGTGTGTGTGTGTGTGTGTGTGTGTGGGCTGTCGAGTATCTTGTGCTGATGTAAATAAATAAATAAATATATATATATATATATATATATATATATATTTATTTAAAAAGTGTATTTATATACAAAAATATATATCCTGCTAACCGGAACTGGAGAACGCGATATATCGCTTCCTCTTTGGTGCGCGGACAGTTGTTGGTGTTGAGGAAACGATCGCTCCCTGCCGGTATTCTACGTAGACGCGCGCGTGTCATGTACACGCCTAGAGGAGGCAAAGCGTGAAATAGACACGCATCCGCGAGTGGACCGGCGTGTCTATTTCACGCCTCGGCGTGATACCGGGTTGCCTCACCACACGCCCCACCAAGAATGAACTACATTACAGCGATCATAACTCTACCCTGCCCAGCAACCGGGCCAATTTGGTTGCTTAGGAGACCTAGCTGGAGTCAGTCAGCACGCCCTGGATTCAAACTAGCAAACTAGCGAACTCCAGGGGTGGTAGCCACCATCTTTACCACTGAGCCAGTTTCTGAGTTTGTAGTTATTTACATGATTAATATAACTGCATTTAAGATGTAACGCCAGAGTGTTTCCTTTAAAGAGCTCTGGCTCCGCTTATTCCACAACGAGAGTGCTTCTGTATTTACTTATTTGGTATTTTTGTATAATCCCCTCACACTTTGCCATATACATCACCTGAAGCTGTTTGGAAAGTTTAGAGTGCATCTGGACTGTGAACTGTGTAATACTTCCTCTCCTCTGTCAGTCGTGAACTGCAGTGATGCTCATCACATTTAATGTGATCTCAGTTATGTTAAATGACATCAAACGACTGTTTGACAATAACATTTTTTGTCAACAATATTTATTGTCGACGTTGTCAATAAAGTCAACTAATCATTTCAGCCCTAATCATGAGATCAGTATATCCACCATTATGACATCATAAAGACCTCATTATGATATCACAGAGATCCCATTATGACATCATATAGACCATGTTATGGATCTCCTGATATCTTGGCTTTGAGATTCTTAGCCTTCTTTAAAGTTTAATTTACCCAAAATGTTCCAAACCCATAGGCTTTCTTTCTTCTGTGGAACACTAAAGAATTGTTAGGCTGAATCCCATGACATTCACTTTTATTTTATGGAATAAAGATGAAAAGAAAGTGGATGGCTGTTGATCGCCAACATTCTCTCTACCATTTTTATTTGTGTTCCATGGAAGAAAGAAAGTCAACAACATAAGGCCGAACAACGTGAGACCGAGTAAGTGATGACAGAATTATTATCATCTTATCACATTATCATATTATCATCAGCTTGGCTCATGAATATTAATTAGGTAATGTAACACTGCAATAGCACATTTATCTTATACTATTATATTATCATATATCCACTGTCAAGTATTACTGTCTTATTGAGTCAATGTTTTATTTGTAATTGATTGATAATTTATAGATTTGACCACATATAAATAAATATACATATAATAGTATCAGATTTCCACTGCAGTGTACACAAAGCCTAAATCCACTGTCCTGTCTCTTACGTGTGACCTGCAGTGGATCATGTGATCCCGGAGCCTGGCAGCAGCGTGATGGAAGCGTTTGAGCGCTGGCATGAATGGGCAGATGAGAAGGCGTGCTGTGATTACTCGCTGCATGTGGACATCACCCACTGGAACGACAGTGTCAAACAAGAGGTCGAGAGTCTTATTAAAGAGAAAGGTGAGTTTACTAGTATTACTAGTATGTCCATGACCAAGAGACTATCCACATATTAAAGGCAAAGTGTGTTATTTGAGTGCCACCAGTGTCACCAAACAGAAATGCAAAACATTTCAAACATGTGTCCTAAACACTCCTTTTATATTTCATTGCTCAGAAAAACAAACTTACTCTGTTGCTTAATGTTGGTATGTCGGGCTGGTCGGGATGCTCAAACAAACAGAACAATGTTTTTAATATTATTACAGAGCCACAGTGCTTACAGTTTTCAAACTACAAATGGTAAACTAAAAAGTTATAAATATAATTGAGAAAAGGATCCCTTAGGGGATGTCTATTGATGTTATTTTAGGCTCTTTTAAACTATTCTTGAAATGGACCGTTAGAAAAAAGCTTCTTTACAGCCGCATAACTAATGCATAAACCTCATAACCTGTTCTGCAACATATCGTCGTGTATCACCTAATGAAGCGCTGTGCTTTTAGTAATCAAAACTGAAAAACATTTAAAGGTTGTTCAAGTTCAGCTCAAGTAGATCAATATTGGAACTATTTGTCTAGTTGATATATTATATTATATTATATGATTATTATATTATATTACATATATTATATTTTTATTACTGCTAACTTTAACTTTGTAAAGTCATATCCAGTTTACAGGGTTATAGGGGGTTTTATAGGGGTTTTCAAGTGTCTTACTATAACAGCAAATTTGGCTTTCGTTTGGAAATTAATTTCATGCACAAATACTGTTAATTGAGCTGAATTTGTATTGAACCAAGAATATTCCTTTAACCCTCCTAATGTATTGAAAAATGGCACCTTCCTTTGGTATTCATGGTCATTTTTGACCGGAATGGTCAGATGTGTAATCCTTTTTTTTATGATGATAAGGATATTATTTCTTCTTCCCTGAAGTAAGAACAATAAAACAAATTTTTTTTGTCATGTTATTTTAATTCAGAACCTACACTTCTATAAGTTGAAACATGGAGAAAATATGAGAATGTGACATAAATTGTTGGCAAATTGCTGCATCTGGTGAACAATATATAAATAACATGACTTAAAACCATGTCATGCCAGTAATAGCCAGTAGATGGCTGTAGTCCCCTAATTTATATTTTATCACAAGATATGCATTTGGATATATATACAGTATTTAGATGTTATCAAACTATTATTTGTCAAAGTTTAGCATTTTTATTTGAGCATTTACTACAATTATGCTTGTCATCAAACCTGACCATGGTGTTACAAAGAGAAGAATACAGAATAAACATTTTTCTACCAATCATTTATTTCAAACATCAAAATGTCATTTCTCAAAGTATGTAAATGCATAATGATGTCAAGAAAATGAACATCAAGAAACAGAATTGAACTGCAAAAATCTGAAAATTTAATTAGAGTATAAAACAGAAGAATATACATTTAATTTCCAAACATGTGTGTGTGTGTGTGTGTGTGTGTGTGTGCGTGTCAGATTGCTTTCATCAGCTGGAAAATAATAGTTGACTTATAATGCCAACAATAACGGATGGCTTTTATCAAAATAATATCATTTAATATAATAACTTGCTTTTCCTTTAAGAGTGACATCACATGTTGATGTTAACATCTAGACAAATAGCTGCAGTATTTAGGCTTTGTTTTAGGCTTCTGCTGTAAATAATGCAGCCTTTCGAATAGCTTGCATTAGTTAACACAGTAATTAAATGCCAGCTAACATTACTGTAATAAAGGTAAGCAATTTATCAAATAATTATACATTTAAAAAAGAAGCATTAACGTGGAGATTCTCTTGAAGGTAACTCGACCTTTAGCCTTTAAATTGAGTTTTGTTTATTGCCAAACTTGTTTGCTGATTCTGTCTGTTCGTTTAGGAGTGAACTCTTTCCAGGTCTACATGGCTTATAAAGACCTCTATCAGATGAGCAACAGTGAGGTAAGCTACATTTACATCAACATGTGTATATACAGATTCTATTCTTGTAATACTCTGATATTGTCAAATGTTGTTCCTGGTGCTGTTCATTTAACATGTTAATTGAGTGTGATCAATTATTTAAAGAGCACCTATTATGGTTTTTCAAATATGACCTTTCATGTAGTGTGTTATAGAGCTGTTTGTGAATGTAAAAAAGTCTGCAAAGTTTCAGAAATCAAAGTGCACGACAAATGGCGTTA
The DNA here is from genome assembly GCA_032164185.1 of Moxostoma hubbsi. Lineage (NCBI taxonomy): Eukaryota > Metazoa > Chordata > Actinopteri > Cypriniformes > Catostomidae > Moxostoma > Moxostoma hubbsi. The sequence goes on along the minus strand of JAVLUX010000110.1, from coordinate 5,233,590 downwards.
TTGACTCCCAAAAGAAAGAACTGATTCTGAACACCTGAAACGAGTCGTTAGTAATTCCAGACTTCCTGTACTAACCTATTTGGTAACAACAAAAAAACACCTCTGGCCTTCAAACACTACACTAAGCCGTAGACCAATCACAACAGACTGGGCCATCTGACCAATCAGAGCAGAGCAGGCTGTCTGAAAGGAGGAGTTTAGAATGAATACTTTAGAACGGATCATTGAACGAGTTGTTTTTGACACTGGGGGGAAAAAGTTAATGCTGCAATTTTAAATATGAGCAAATTAAAGTGGTTTTTGACTTTGGATGCATGTAAATCTATTGTATGAGACCTTTAAAACAAAATTAGGCACGTTTAAATCTCATAATAGGTGCTCTTTAAAAAGGTAAAGCAATAAACTAAAATTATTAACATGCATCTGGGATTTTCCCAGTAAATATTCATACATGCGATTAATTGCAGTTAATTTTATTAATTCATTAGAATATCATGTAATTTTATTAAGAACTTATTGACTGATCAATTGACTGCCCTACTTGCTACATTGTTACTGTAACGTTGTCTATTGCACACAGCTGTATTTGTGGGCAAAATACATTATTTTTGTATATGAGCCATAGTTGTGTGTTCACCTCGTATGTTTGATGTTTAACAGATGTATGAGATCTTCACGTTCCTGGGAGAGCATGGAGGAATCGCACAGGTCCATGCAGAAAATGGAGAAATAATTGCTGAGGTAAAGTTTAGGAAAGGAACATTATGAGCATGTGTTATTTCATGTTATCAGTGAGGGTCAATCCAGGACATTTCAGAAAGAGTCACGACCTTGCTACAGGAACCTGGGTTGCTTAAATAACTTGTCCTGATTTCCCTCATCATCAGTTTGTTATAGTCGGAACATTATCAAGCTTTTATCTGGACAGTGTGTGTGTGTGTCTGTGTGTGTGTGTGTGTGGTCCATTTCTTTCAGATGAAGATAAGTTATAAGATATTCTCCTCAACACTGTCACTTTTAGCTTGCTATGGCAATATTCTCTATAACGCAGCTTTGGAACAATATTTATTATGCAAAGTGCAATACAAATACATTTGATGATATTTCTCTAACATTTCTCTAATATTGTGTTGGAAAAAAGATACACTGTCATTTTAATACAGAGTCAATTCTGGCTTTAGTAAAATAACAAAACAAAAGCCGTTTATGTCATTTTGCAAACATCAGGTTGTCATTATAATATCACACTATATATTTTTATCACAAAGTGGGACATTTACATGCCTTTATATTTTAGGAAGTAGATTCCTTGCTAGGGGATCATCATATTTGAGGGTTCTTGGCATCAAACAGTTTGAAAACCACTGGTCTATTTTGCTCTTCTCACCATAAATTGATCGGTCTTTGAGAAATGATGACTTATATACTAAAATATCAAAGTCTGCCAGAGATAGAGAATCTAAATGAAATATACTGTACAGCTTTCTGTCTGGTAGTTTAGCAATTATTGAACAAGACGAGGAGAGAATGTGTTTCTAGATGAGCGTTTGAGACATATATAACACATTTATGACTTTGTGGTTCTTCAGGAGCAGGCCCGTATGTTGGAGATGGGCATCACGGGACCTGAGGGACATGTTCTCAGTCGCCCAGAGGAGGTCAGTAACCACAGACTATTGCAATATATATAAACATATCCTCCCTAAACATAAGACCATTTTTCCATTTTGATTTGTAACTAGTAGCCCCTAATAAACATGCAACAAATTATAATCGTGAGCAAGTAGTTTTCCATTAAATGTATGTCCACAAACAGTACATGCATGTAGACAGTGGGACTAAGTTGTGAAATTTTAAATAATAAGTTCTAGAAAGTCAGATTTTTTCATCAAATTATTTATTATGTTTCCAGGAGTGTTGATTATTCATGTTTTGTGACGTTACAGACGTTACAGCTAATTCATTCTGATTGAAAGTAATGTCCAGCATCATCCAATCACTGCCAACCATGTTAAAATGAAATGATACATTATTAATGTATATTATTAAATATACACACAGTATACTGATCATCATGGTCACATGTCTGTCAAACATGTTGAGTGATCCAAACATCATCTGCAGACTGAAACTCAACTTTTGATCAGATTTTACGAGTGAATGCCCTTAGCTGCATAGAGAGCTATAGGATGCTCCCTTGCTCCCTATTTAGTGAATGACTTAACCTCAAGTGTGCTATCTGCACTGATCCCAGAACAGTTTGAAATGCACCTTATTTTCATCCTAACTCCATATAAAACTTCTGAAAGCAAGATTTTTTAGCTTTTGGATGCATCCATTGATTCTCAATGTGAAAATGCACAGTGAATATATATAAGAATGCATTTACTAATGATAATGAATAGAACCATATGGACCCTTTTCACATGTCTACTTTCACGAATGGAAGTCGTCATAGTTGGGTAAACGTAATTATGGCCGCTGCCAAGTTGTATGTGTTTTCACATTCTTTAAACGTTTTTGCCTGCATTCACGTTTGGAGACGTTAACCGCATTGTCCATCAATGGTTAAATCAAAACTCAACAATGGTTGCAATTGTTTTTCGAATACGAAGGTAAGTCGATAAAAATAAATGATTATTAAGAGGTTGTGTGTTAAATCAGCAGGCACATATTTGTGTATTAAAGGATCAAGCTACAAATCTGTCTCCACAAATGGCAAAAATGCAAAAAAAAGGGAACAGTTCACAAGTCTGTGAATTGTACTTGGTGAAACTATACCTGATGGGGGTTGATGTGGGATATGAAGGAGTGGAGAGACCCATGTCCCGCTCCATCTGACTTCTAACCCTGTCAAATACACTCTCGAGTCAGCTGTGATGTGTAATCATTCCATTGAAACCGTGACGGTACAGCTCAGATTTCAAAGCGTTTCATAATTCCACCTGTGAGCGACTGCTGTAAATCCTCATCTAGAAAATACTGTCCACAGACTAAAGTGCTTCCTCATTTAATAACAAAATTATCTTCTTCATATTTAATTGCCTGAACCCACCGAGCTCATACAAAGTTAGCATCTGTTGGGAATTCATGTTTGTGCAAATAGGAGCAAATAGGAACACTGTAGTGGCACTGGTTATGACTGTTCTTCCCAAACTTCTGCTTCGTGAATGTAGACGTATGAAAAGGGTCCATTGAACAGTGATAACAATATAAAATATAAAATGTCCCACAGATTTGTTAATGTAACATGTTTTTTTAAACTTTTGAGAGAATAAATCCCACAGTCCACATATGTGGACATCACATTTATCAGGCCGCTGACGTGCAGAAAATGAATGCATTTTTTTAAAGTGACATATCAAATGACATTAGAGACACTACTCTTTACACCCAGAGAGGTTTCTATGAAAACACTTAAAGAGGTTTTTACTAGAGGCACATTTTTTGGCTCTGCACCCGTAGAAGCGCTTCACGGAACTACTTTGAAATATAGGCTTCCCAATTCCTAAATGTCTTAATGTTTAGAAATAAAAATACATGAAAATATAGAATATCGTAAGCCCTTTTGACATATAAAAAATGGGATTTTACTTTAATACATAGTGATTGATTTAAAACTGCATTTTCACTAGTAGAATTGCACAATGATCTATCATTCACTCCTGTTTTCAGTTACGCAGTTACAGATATTTAACATTGATTTTTTTTTACAAGTATAAATTCTTCTATTACATAATTCTTTTCACATAAATGTACGTACTTCTTACCAGTAAAAATGATTGTGATAAAGGACCCACTTTATATTACGAGTCTTTAACTACTATTTACTAACATTAAAATGAATACAATACAATGTAACTATTGGATTACTACATTCTCACAAGATTCAAATTTTCTGCTTCTGAGGTTGAGGTACAGGTAGGTTAAGGGTAAGGGTTTAGGATAAGGGTAAGGGTTAGGGTAAGATTAGGTTTAGGGTTAAGGATGAGGTTAACAGTGCAACTACAGATGTATTTAAATGCAGGTACTTGAAAATGTAAGTACAATGCAACAACACATATTTACATAATAAGTACATTATATCAGATATTTAAGTACATAGTAGATAAAGACACCTACTATAAAAGTGGTTCGGACATAATTAATTACATTGTTACTAAGGGAAATGTCCAGTCCTGATATAAATTATTGAATTACAACTAGTACAAATGCCAATTTTTTTAAAATCTGTAATTTGGTTTTCACTAATGGCAATGTTAGTTTGAGATATCTGAAAATGGATTTCAGATATCAATATGTAAATGTAAGATATCGTAAAATTCTTTCTTACTAGTTACAATCACATTACAGATACACTCACAGAGCACTTTATTAGGAACGTTATGGTTCAGCTGTTGTAGCCCATCCGCGTCAAGATTCGACATGTTGTACATTCTGAGATGCTATTCTTCTCACCACAATTGTACAGAGTGTTTATCTGAGTTACTGTAGACTTTCTGTCAGCTGGAACCAGTTTGGCCATGCTCCGTTGACCTCTCTCATCAACAAGGCATTTCCCTCCACAGAACTGCCGCTCACTGGATGTTTTTTTGTTTTTGGCACCATTCTGAGTAAACTCTAGAGACTGTTGTGTGTGAAAATCCCAGGAGATCAGCAGTTACAGAAATACTCAAACCAGCCCATCTGGCACCAACAATTATGCCACTGTCCAATTCACTGAGATCACATTTTTTCCCCATTCTAATGGTTGATGTGAACATTAACTGAAGCTCCTGACCTTTATCTGCATGATTTTATGTATTACACTGCTGCCACACGATTGGCTGATTAGATAATCACATGAATAAGTAGGTGTACAGGTCTTCCTAATAAAGTGCCTTTTATATTTGCCACTAGTGAAAATCTCAAGAATTAGCATTTAACTTAAATATATAATTCTGATCCAGGACATGATTAATTGTTGAAAGGGCTATCAATAGCAGCCAGCTTTATCACACTTTGTTTATCATATAAGGTATATTTCAGAAGCTCTGCAATGTTTAAATTAGTTTGACCCACAAATGGAATTTGAAATCTTGTCTGGCATCACAATCAGTGATATTTTGCACACAGGATCTGTTAGCTGTGTGTGTTTGTGTGTGTGTAGCTGGAGGCGGAGGCAGTGTTTCGAGCCGTCACTGTTGCCAGTCAGACGAACTGTCCACTCTATGTGACCCGTGTGATGAGCAAGAGTGCTGCTGACATAATCTCACAGGCCAGGAAAAAAGGTACATAATATATAATACATTCACATCATCAAAGGGTTTACCATATTCTGTACAATCATAATCTCATAATCTCATGCTGTATGTTGCAATATTCTGGAGAAGTTTTGGAGGGGTCTGAGGTTAAGGTCTTCTGGTAAGCATGGCACATAACATGTCAAAATGATTAAACAAGAAATTGTGTTGGCATGTCAGCTGTGTAATATGTGAGCTTTCACAGATGCTGTGGCCATTTCCAAGTTTACACATCTCATCCGAGTTAAATAAACCTTTTGCTGAGTTACTGTCGTCTTTAAGGCATGTATTCAAAATGACACTACCTAAAATTGCATACAGTTGTGTTTCTCTTGCTGTGACGTGTGTGTATAAATAACAGATTTATTATGCATTAGCGGTTTGCACACTATTTCCACTGCTGTGAAATGTTTATATTATATGAAATGCATTCTCTGTGAGAAAGTGAAATACTCTACTTGGACTAATGTAGAGTTATAAAGGTCCTGTAATCCATCAGTATTAAAGTAGTCTTTCATTCAGAGATAGTGCTCTCACACTTAGTGAACTCTGCCTGTCATTAACACCAAAACAATTTAATGACCAATGTTTGACCACAGTCATTTCAGTCAGTAGAAGACAAGTGATTTTTTTATTTAATTCAGTTCAATACAATTAAACAGTCCTTATTTTAGTTTATAATAAGTAAAAATCTATTTCGATTACAGAAGCCATGCGTTGGTATTATGTTAGAGAATTATAAATTTTATGTCAATTCTACACTTGAAGAAATACAACAAAGATGTACATCTGCAATCAATTGTTGTTTGGGTTGAACAAAAATGGTGGCTTTGTTTGGAAAAGCATAATGCCATACTACTCTTTCTATCCCTGCAGTATATAGTATGTAGTTTGAATACTGCAAAAATGTGTAGTTTTTAACCTAAACACTTCAATTCAGTGACGTTAGCACCTTACAAATGTGAGTTGAGTGCTTGACCATCGCCCCATGATGTGTAAATATGTACATTTGAGGTATGAGTGTTGGATCGGTTTGGGCTAACATGCTAAAGCTAGCCACAACACATTGCTTGGATTTTTGCATTTGTAAAATCACTCCTGTCAGCCGAAAACAGCAAATACATCTCTAGAAGAAATCTACAATCAAATGGTTTTTGGTTTGAACAAAACAGTGTACAGAAAGTATAATGCCATCCTACTTTTTCTATTACTGCAGTATATACTGTTGTATTTATTCTGTAAAAAATGTGCAGTTTACAACTAAAACACACTGCATGGATTACTTTATCTCAATGTAATGCACTCGACTTGACCTTCCATTTTCTGAGTGATGAAGAAACCAGAAGTAATATCAGCCACAATTTGAATATCTACTTTTTAAATCATAATTAGATTAAGGATTCCTTCCTGATCAAATTCAGATACCTAAACTCAGCCGAGTACTGACCCAATACTGGATGATAAAATGGGCAAAAAATAAATAAAAACACACAGACTGAAGGTGCACACCAAATCGCATACTTCTGTACTATTCTATCCCATTTTGTAGTTTTAGTAGTGCAAGTAGTTATGATTACACTTGAAATGGAACAAATAGAAGTGTACTACAAGTACCCGGATGATGACTTTTTCAACCGAAAAAAATTAATAAAAAATAGTGTGGAATGTTTTTTTTATTATTATTTTTATTTTATCCCCTATTCTCCCAATTTGGAATGCCCAATTCCCACTACTTCGTAGGACCTCGTGGTGGCACAGTTACTCACTGGGTGGTGGGGGACAAGTCTCAGTTGCCTCCATTGAGACTGCCAATCCACGCATTTTATCATGTGACTTGTTGTGCATGACACCGCGGAGACTCACAGCATGTGGAGGCTCATGCTACTCTCCACTATCCACACACAACTTACCACGCACCCCATTGAGAGCGAGAACCACTAATCGTGACCACGAAGAGGTTACCCCATGTGACTCTACCCTCCCTAGCAACTGGGCCAATTTGGTTGCTTAGGAGACCTGATTGGACTCACTGAGTTCGAATCCAGGGTGTGCTAAGTGTGCTAAGCTGAGATACCCAGACCCCAAATAGTGTGGAATGTTAAACACTTCAATCGCTCAGCGGTCGCTGCTTGCCCTATGTAACAGAAGGGGCGGAGTTAACTGGCCGCAACAAACGGAGAAAACAGCTATAATTAATTGTGAATGTGGTAACTAGCAAAACGTCTGTGAAGACAAATGTGAGTTGAAAGCTTTACCGTGACCCCACGCTGTGAGAACATGTACATAATTTGAGATATGACTGCTGAATTGAGTTGGGCTAATATGCTAAAACTAGCAGCAACACATTGCTTGGATTTGTAAAGTCACTTCCGTCAGCCGAAAAATAGCAAATGCTTCTCTAGAAGACAGTTGAGTGTATAGTGTATAGTAGAAGTGCGCAGTATATAGTGCATCATTTGGAACACAGCTTTAGATTGAAGGAGGGACTTGAGCCCTGTGTAGAGACCAGAATATCAATGACCCTGTTTACACCTGCTATTAAGACTTTTAATGTTAAATTCAACTTAAATCAACATAAAACAGAAGACAAACACACATGCAGTGTAGCCGCGTGTGTCTCTCTCTCTCTCTCGAACTGGCATCTCCGGCTCCCCTTAATCTCGCTCTCCCATTGATCATCTGATTCAGTGCCAGCCGTGCACCCACGGCCAAGCCACGCCCATCTCCTCACACAGTATTATATAATCTAATGTGTTTAATAGCAATTTATCAAACAACTGTTGAACAAGCAGAACAGAAACGTATATAACTTACAATGATTGGGGAAGCAACTAATACAAAGTGGATGAAATAAAGCTCAACACTATAGCATCAGGAGACTGTTGTTTATTCCCTACATAAAAAATATTCCTTCTGGTCAAAAAAACACTTTTTACTACAATCACGGTTACTACAATATTACTATAGAAAAACCATGATTTCTGCCAAAAGAAAAACACAGTTACTACAATAACTGTTACTACAGTATTACTATAGTAAAACCATAATTTCTGCCAAAACTATACCAAAACTAAATATACTTTACTACAGTCTGTAATATTACTATAGTAAAACCATGATTTTTGCCAAAAAAAAAACAAAGCAAAAAAAAACATGGAACTGTCATGGTAAACAAATATTATGGTTAAAATATGTTTACTGTAGTGAAATGGTAATTTTTTTGTGAGGTAGTGCAAACTATTGCATGCAATACTATTTCTGAAAACAAAATTCCCGCCCTGTCCTCTAAGGGGCTCCATAGATATCAGACACACTGAATTAGTTCTGTGAAGTCATTGTGGATGCATCTACCTTTTTCCTGAATGCAGAAGTGTTCCACAATTCATTTTGGAAGCCTATTTTTGTTTTCTGGTCTCAAATCTGTGTATGTTTTTTACAGATAATTTAATGTTTAGCATAGTTAATATGTAACAATTGGCAAAAAAAAACATGTGGCTTCATAGTGCCGATATTTTCAAAGTCGCGATGACTGTCTTTTGATAGCCTCATTTGTGTGGATAGATGTCATGAAGTGATTGCCCAAGTTAAGTTACGTTGATATCGTTAACTTCTTCAAGTTGTTATGACTGCCAACTACAGCAGAAGTTGATCCTGAAGTAATTTTTACTCTAACTAACACTTAAAATGGTTGTTATTCTCCATCTGGAACGCTCATATTGACAGTTTCTTATGGAGACTGGAACCAGAAAACAGTCCAGTTGCAATCAGAATAATCATGGTGCCGCCCAGTGGTCCAATTAGATGGGTATTTCCTTTTAAAAGCGAATGTAACAAGCTCAAATTGTATAGCTGTTGATTGATAGGTGATTATTCGCTGCTTCACGGCAGTTCGAACGCATTCCAACACATGAGCCCAATGTGGTCACATGCATTTTCCACTGGAAAATTCTCAAACCACTTTAGACATTTTTTACACCGATCTTTAGCATTGATCACCGATCAAACACATCTTAATAGACACTTAAGGGGGGTCTTTTTTTACTTGAACCGAGAGCCCACTCTTTGCAACCACCCACAATAACCTAGCGTTATGTCATACAAACACCACTCGTAGTTTCTTCAGATAATGTCAAAATCTAGTTGTACTCTGCAAGCATGACATTCAAGAGCCCATCTGCCATATTTCACAAGTTAATAAGAGCCTGTTGAGAGGCATACCAGGCCAGCATGGATGGATGGAAAGACAGCCAAATAAGATTAACGGAGTAGCAGAGGAAGATCAGTTGAGCCACTGGCTGGAACGGGCAGATTGGATTTCAATAATTTCAGGACCCAACATGTACTGTATGTAATGTCATACAAAGTATGAAATATATCGTATAGAGCTGTGTCCAAATTCACTTTTCATTGTGAACTATGTGGCATTCATTATGTAGCGAACAGTGCGAGTAAACACGTTAATTCATAGATCATTAATAGATTGCTACTTATTATGATTAGCTCTTTACTGATGGGTTCCTTGTGTGTTTACAATCCAATTTAACTTCACTGCTGAGCACATGCATTCAGTTGACATGAAACTCTTGCCAATGGGAACCCTTGTAGGTCAGCATTCCCATGCTGTGTCCTTGAGTTCCAGCTGTTCTTCATAATGAGGCTTTGTTTCTAGGTAACGTGGTGTTTGGGGAGCCAATCACGGCCAGTTTGGGAACGGATGGGACTCATTATTGGAGCAAGAACTGGGCAAAGGCGGCCTCTTTTGTGACATCACCACCCCTCAGTCCAGACCCAACCACTCCGGACTACCTGAGCACCCTGTTGGCCAGGTAAACACAAAAATACCACAACTTATGAGTTATACGTTGTATTTAACATAAATGTATCTGTTCCAGTTTCACCCAAATTGTGATTGTTCAAACACTCTTATTGTTTTTGAACCAGAAAAAATTTCTTTGATTAAATTATAAATAATATCATTGGATAGTAATCTATAGGGATGGGTAAAAATATAAACTTTCTGATGCATCACAATCTTCATTTTAACCATCTCAATACTGATTCTTAAATCCTACGATCGATCTTTTACTCTATGCAGCAACCCTCCACACCGCTCGTATTTGCAATCAAATTTCACACTGTACTAAAATTAATATTTTTGGCAACTGGCTGGTAAATGTTAATATTTCACTTACCAGAAATTGTGTAGTATTGTGGTGGAGTATTCAGCAGCAAGATCCTTTCACTCCTGTTGAGAGTAATAGTTGTTCCGTGTAATGTGTGTCCAAAGACAAGATCCACGCAACCAATTTGTCATTTAATAATGTCTCTTTTAATACCCTTTCTGTATTTCTCCACATTCAGTTGTTGATTGAAAACAACAAAAAATAAACATTTAATTCAAATCAAACATAGCACAGGTGAGATTAAGCCATTTGTGTCTCTCTCGTTAGCATGCGCCATTTACAGAAATTTTTCTTAAATAGACGGTGCCGTTTTTTTGTACGTGCTCAACAAATCAATGGAAATACATATAATTTGAACAAATTATGCAATTAAACAATAAACATTTAACAAAAAATTATATATGCAATATAATATCATATTTATTGATTGACCACATGGATTTGTTCAATTCTTAAAAGCTACAATGTGACCAAAACGATGAAAAACGTATTAAATCATTATTAAAATTAGAAGGTCTCCTGTATAATTAACAGCATTAGCCGGGAGAGAATTTCTTTCATATGTTAGCAAAAGGGACATTATAACTAAAATATACCCATGGAATCGAATCGAGAGCTTGTGAATCAGAATCAAATCGAATCAGGAAATCTGTATCTATACCCAGCCCAAATGAACTATTTAAAAAGATATTGCCCTATTAAGTGGCTCATCTACTTTCTGCAGGTAGTGTAGTGTAGCTGACTACTTTTTTTAACCTTAGCTTGACTATTGTTTCACTACTTGTCAAGTCAAGTCAAATTGAAATTATGAGTAGTTTGTCAGCTGTAGTTACAAAGTACATTCCACATGTAGTTTTTTAAATGACCACTGTTATGCTGTGTCTCTTTCAGTGGCGATCTTTCGGTGACAGGCAGTGCTCACTGCACATTTAGTGTGGCTCAGAAAGCCATTGGGAAAGATGACTTCACTCAGATTCCTGAAGGAGTGAATGGAGTGGAGGAGAGGATGTCCGTCATCTGGGACAAGGCTGTGGTGAGGATCATACTGGACAGATCTGAGTCTAAAATCTGGTTGGATAAGTCAAATTTAAAAGCTGTTGTACAATAGCTTATATATATATATATATATATATATATATATATATATATATATATATATATATATATATATATATATACACATACACACACACACACACACACACACACACACACACACAGTGATGTTAGCTGTTCTGGAACTTCCGCCAGACTTGGTTGACATGGAATTAGACATGCCACATTGACATATTCATATGTCTGATGTTACTTAGCTCTATTGCAATTTAACCTAAGCTGAGCGTTTCAGTTCATTGTCAGTTGGGTCAAAGCCAAAGCCCTGTTTTTCTTTTGTTCAGGCCACTGGTAAAATGGATGAGAACATGTTTGTAGCCGTGACGAGCACCAACGCTGCAAAGATCCTGAACTTGTACCCTCGTAAGGGCCGGATAGCAGTGGGATCAGACAGTGACCTGGTCATCTGGGACACAGATGCCATCCGGACCATTACTGCAAAAACACATCACTCTGTAAGAGCTCGGAGAGCTGCACACAAACAAAGTCCAGTGTCACATTATACTTAACACTATATACTCACCTTTCAAAGGGAAATGGAAAAGGCTAGGCAGAGAAAGAGAGAGAGCTGTTCTGACTGGCTTCCACTGAGCGTTTAGTTCCTGTGAGAGGAAATAAAGTCTCTGTGGATGTTTGTAACTAATCAAACATGCATGATTCAGCACTGAAGAAGCTAATAGAGGCTCTTCATCTGCTTTCCCTCATATATAAACTCCTGCAAAGTGGGGGAAGCTACTTCAAAACTTTACTTTGCCAAGACTACAAGCTACTTATAATTTAAAGCAGAAAACTGCTCTGCCTTGCACAGGCAAAATGCAGTAACTACAAATTTATTTAAAATAAATTTCCAACCGAAATCAGGTCTCTTAGACTTATGATCTGTCCTGTGACAGACAGAAAGTGTAGATTTTTTTGTTTCTGTGTTAGCTTAGTTACTGTGTTTTGGCTTTGTATGTCAGTAGAGTCAAACTACTCTGTTGAAACATTTATTGAAGGCATTTAAGTAGGCAATATATTTTATATTACAAAATAAATATCAGATTATGTCATTCATATTATAAACAGACTCAAAAACATTGAGCAGGGGTGGGGTTATATTTTCCGAGGTCCCAAGCAACCATCCAGCCGGTGGCTCCTTTCGGTGTTCAGCTGGGGGAAATGACATAAAAGTGATTTTATACCTTAATTTAAAAATAAATTAAATAATAAATCCCCTTACTGCACATGTGTATTCAAACGAAAACATATTAGAATTCCAAACAAACTAGAGCACAACCAAGTTGAAAACTTGTAATGAACTGCAGCATTTAAATAAATTATTTGCTATGATAAAAAAGGCAAAATGTCGTACAGAAACATCTAATTAGAGATTGGTGAAACGTAGGTATAGCTTGTTACTGGAAAAGCTACACTATTTTAAAAACTATTATACTACTGAAAAATGTTGTTAATGTTAGAACTCGTATTATTTTAGCTGTAAAGTAGTTTAAAGCGTCATTTTTACAATCATTTTAGGGTTTTGGGTTTGTTGACAATACATCGTAATATTAACAAAGTTGTAAAATTGGCTATAATTTTACACAAAAAAGTTTGGTACGATTTAGTCGATTTTTTCCACACTTAAATCATAGTAACACACATATTGTTTATGTCTTGTGGCTATACTGTTGAAATGGTGAGTATTTTAATGTGTACAGATTGGCCCCCATCCACTTCCATTGTAAGTGCCTCACTGGAATATTATGCCATAAATGCTGTCGATTGAGCTTAATTTGTATTAACCCGGAATATTATTTTAAGAGGAGGGGCAATCGCAATGATGGTGATCCATGAAATATCGTAATTTGTGTGAAATTCTGAGTTTGTCCTGATTCACTGATCCTGATGTAAATCTAAAGAAGCCCAAATCTTCAGTTGTCTTTTGAAAACTTTTTTTGGGACATTTCCAGGGCTGCCCCTGACCAAAGATTTTACTAGTCGACTAGTAGGTGTTAATTTAAGCCATTAGTCGACTAATCGCACGCTTATGATATTAATTTAATTAACTTGAATGTATTTTGCATCAGAAAATGGTTTTCCAGTGCTGAGAAAGAATGTGATAAATTACAGAGAAATACTAAACCATACTAATGAGCCTTTAAAATATCCATTTTACAAGCGCACGCATGAAGCGAGCCGCAGTGACAAACGCGGTAATGATTCTGAATGTGTCGGAAAAACCAACAAGAGAGTGAACATTTTGTTATTTTATAGAGAGAAATGCACATTCAGGTTGTGCCGACTGACAATGATCTCAGGGATCGAAGATGGTCAGAGTGATCGCCAGTAAATTATGCCTTTCACGATATCGTCGAGGTCAAGACGATATTTGGAATGTTTTCCCTTTAATGTATACAATTATTATTATTATTATTATTATTATTATTATTAGGCAATTATTATTATTAAATTTATATTACAAATAATTTGCCCCACGGCACACAGACACGCACTTGAAGAAACACTTTATTATATTATTAAGAACAGATAACAGAAGAGCCGTCTATGCGCATGTATCAGTCTCATGGAACATGCACATGTAAAAGGTTCTCACTCATTCTTTGTTTCTGTCTTCTGAAACACGTTTTTTTTACAAGAACAGTATCATCTGTGAGAATGCTGCAAATGACCTCAGACATCTCAGTTCAGTTCACTTTATTTCCACAGAACAGTTCATTGTGAACGCAACTCTGCAGCCTACACATCTGTGATTAAAACTTAAAATAATGCAAAAACACGTTCATCTCGAACCATGATTTATATTTCAATATAATGATCGTAATTATTATTTTAACATTTATACTTGTTTTTATGTGTTGATTTGTGCAAGTAATTTTCTGCCTACGTGTTTTGACGGATTCTTGCCTGACGGTAAATGGAAAGGTGTAGATCTATATTATTCTTTTATCACTTCATTTTTAATAGCTTTTTCATTTCATTTGCAGTGCAATTTGAATGTAGAAATTATTTGATAAATTATTAGAGAGAGAGAGAGAGAGAGAGAGAGAGAGAGAGAACAAAACAAATTTAATCACAAACTATGTATTTTTACAGCGATATACCCGTCCAGTAGAGAATGCACAGGTGAAGTCGCTTCTTTGCCAGAAAGATGTTGACAACTGTTTTAAAACCATCTTTCAAAAAGTTGAACAACACACATTTTGATTGCACTTAATTTTTTCCAGTTTCATTTAAAATTTTAGTTAAAATACATAAAAAATAAAGTTCAAGGTTTGAAAACAAGGTGTCTTGCTTTATTGTGTAGACTTAACCCTAACCCGGCTTAACGAAAATTACCCCATAGTACCACCTAGCGTCCAACCTGTGGAGTTTTTTTTCTGCAACCAACCGACCAATCGAAACTTGGTCAACCAAGACTCTTCTCATCAACTAACATTTAGTCGACCATCAGGGGACAGCCCTAGACATTTCCAGCTCAATTTTAGTGGGGTTAACTTACACCGATGTGCCAAAACATTATGACCACTCACAGGTGAAGTGAATAAAGTTGATCATCTCCTAACAAAGTCACATGTCAAGGTCTGGGTAGATTAGATGGTAAGTGAACAATCAGTTCTAGTAGTCAATGTGTTGAATGCAGGAGAAATGGTCAGGAGTAAAGACCTGAGTGACTTTGACAAGGGCCAAATTGTTATGGCCAGATGACTGGGTCAGAGCATCTCTGAAACGGCAAGGCTTTTGGGGTGCTCCTGGTAAGCAGTGGTGAGTACCTATCAACAGTGGTCCGACGAGGGACAAACCATAAACCAGCAACAGGGTGTTAGGCGCCCTGCGATGTGCGAGGGCAATGAAGGTTATCCCGTCTGGTCTGAACTGACACAAGGTCTACTGTCCACAAGTCACAGAAAATTGTAATGATGGTTCAATCAGGAAGACCTGACTGAAATTTAAGATGACATTTGTTTGATGAATATAAAACAGAAAGGTAATGTCTCCCTATAGTTTTAAGAAATGTAATGGCATAAACCCTGTCTGGCGGTCCGAATAAGTTGTACTCGGAACCGTCATATCCTGCCGGAGATAGGAGGCAGGGGTGAGGAGCCTACCCCCATGCAGGATGGGACTCAGCTGGTGGTGGTGGGATGGTGGAGGTTGCCGCATTATCACACTGAAACAGCAATGTGATAGATTGTGAGCAGACATATAAAGCAACGGCTTACATGTAATTGGCTAGGAGATACCTAGCTAATGGTGCAAGGATGTACAGCTACTAGTCTTCCCGTTAGAACTACACTGCGCTTACATTTAATGGAGGAATATGTCACAACGCACAGTGCACCGCACCCTGCTGCGTATGGGGCTGCATAGCCGCAGTCCGGTCAGAGTGCCATGATGAGCCCTGTCCACCATGAGCATGTGGGATGTGCTGGACCAATAAGTCCAATCCATGGTGGCTCCATCTCGCAACTTAGAGAACTTGAAGGATCTGCTATAATGTCTTGGTGTCAGATACCACAGGACACCTTCAGGGGTCTCGATGCTGTTTTGGCAGCATACGGAGGACCAACAGCCTATTAGGCAGGAGGTCATAATGTTTTGGCTCATCTGTGTATATTCATTTCCATGATTTTTTTCAGACTTAGGAATTTAAACATTTTGATATTTCCAAGTTTTCCGTGACCATGGTTACCCTGTGTAGAATATTAGTAGCAATTCAAGCAACCTTTGTTTTACTGAATGAGTAGAACACTTATATGTTGTCTGTGCTGACGGTAATAATGAGGAAAGCTCCATTTAGTTGCTAGTGGTCAATTCAACAACAGGAAACATTAGGCCACTTACAGGGGCGTTGTCTAAGTAGAGTGTGACATTAAACCCTGAGCAGACTTCTACATTTCCTGTATGGGGGGAGAATTATTTCCAAACCAGAGTTCTCAAACAATTACTTAAGACAAGTAATACAATAAGAGCAAAGACACAAACTGCAAGCATTAGATCCAAATATATGTAAAATCAGCAATCATGTTGTGGGTCTCAAATTTTCTGTTAAATATTTAGAATCAGAACTGAGAATAAAAATGTAACGCAAAAAATAGTTCTTGTGTAACAAGTCTGAAATAATACATAAGATCAATGAAACAACTTGACTACAAGAGATTACACCAACAAAGCTCATTTTAAGGGTTAGATCAGGTAGACACAGCAGTGTAGCGAGCGGTGCTGATTTCTCAATGAATCACTCTTTTGTCCAGAATGTGAAATGTTTGGATCATTTCAGAGCTGGTCATTTCAAAGTGTTTCATCACTGGGATTCAGATTCAGCAACTCCTGCACTGCCAAAATGACATCACGTGTCCTTTTCAGTCATTCCCCAAGAGACCATTACACATCCAAACATACATGGCTGCCATTGCAAATCACTGCAGACAAAATGGCTGATGTTTATTGATTGTTTACTCTCTGTAGCTCTGTATCCTTGGTTCCCATTCTCCTCAAAGTCAACTAAAACATGATTTCATCAGCTGAGAGTACGTTTAAAGGTTGTGTTAATCTGCATGAGCCAGAATTCTTGGCAGAAGTAGCGATCATGTCATTTCCTGTTCACGAACACAAAGGATGGACGAGTGCCAAAGACTGTGGATCAATGCAAAACATCACAAAATTTACAATATCCACTAGAGAACAACTGATTCGTGAGAAATAATAAAAGAGGGGAGTAGTATACTACAAAAGAGCAATATGTCATTTAAGAGGTGTTGAGAAATAGAAAGAGAAAAGGATGTTTTGTCATTGCTGTATCCAGCTGTTTGTATGAGAGTAAATAAAGTACTCTCTCTCTCCCTGTCTTCTACACATGATCTTTATTAGTGTGAAATATCTCACTATTTTTCTCCTCTTTGATGCAATGCATGCAATACATACTGTAACTGACCTGTGAGATCATTTAAAAGTCAGCATGAAATCAAACGTTCCCTCATTTTTGACTTACAAAACTTTGGCTTTGGCTTGCATGATTCATCAGTGAACACAAGTCCAGCCCTACTTTATATCTAGGGCTGTCATTCAATTTAAAATTTGTATCAAATTAATTTCAAGACATGCCACATAATAATGTATGTACAGTATAATGTGCATAATAATTCAATTCATTAAAAATATGATGCAATTCAAGTATATTTATATTGAAATATATTTCATTATTAGATGATACAAAATCAATCAATTTAATTTATTTCTATAGCACATTTATGAACAACACATGTTGACCAAAGCGCTTTACATAATCGGAATGAAAAACACATGAAATGATTAAAAAACGGTATGCACATTCATAAATATTCATACATAAAATACTATAGCAACACTAGTAATTATAGTTGCACACACTAGGCACAGTCATAGGCAAGTTAGAAAGATGAGTCTTCAAATGAGATTTAAAACCATCAATTGTTGTACAGGATCTGACATCGAGAGGCACATTTTTCCAAAGGTGAGGAGCCATTACAGAGAAGGCACAATGCCCTTTAGTTTTTAGAGGGGACTTAGAGATGGTTAAAAGAAGACTCTGAGATTACCGTAGAGGTCTAGAAGACTGATATTGCTGAAAGACTTCAGCATTGTAAGAAGGTGCCAAACCATGCAGAACCTTAAAGACAAATAATACAAACTTATATTGAATTCTAAATTTAACTGGTAGCCAATGGAGAGATGCCATCAGAGGTGAAATACTAACATACATCCTAGTTCCAGTCAAAAGCCTGGCAGCAGCATTTTGAACTAATTGCAGATGTGACGAAGCATGTGTAATACATTAATACAATGAGTTATAGTAATCCAGTGGGGAAGAAATTAAAGCATGTTTAACAATTTCCAGATCCTTAAAAGAAAGAAAAGGTTTCAAATTAACAATGGACCTTAATTGGAAAAAGGTACATCTTACCACAGAATTGATGTTTATTAATCTTTAAATCAGCATCGAAAAGAACGCCAAAATTCCTTGCTTGATTTTGCGAGGCAAGGGGCTCTAGATTAATTATATGTTTAATTGTTCCAAACAGTGGCATGAGAAGTCAATATCAAATTTTTTCCCCATATCATTGAACAAAAGCCCACAGTCGACAGCAATCTATTTTGCTACTTACTAATATAGAACGTGTTATTTGAATCATGTTGCAGTTGCTTATAGTTGAGAAGATTTAAAAGTTTAACAAATTGACATGAATCGGTGGGCCGGGTTATCTCAGCAAGTAAAGATGCTGACTACCGCACCTGGAGTCATGAGTTTGAATCCAGGATGTGCTGAGTGACTCCAGTCAGGCTTCCTATGCAACCAATTGTCCCTGGTTACAAGGGTGTAGGGGGGACCCTGCTCAAACGGCTATTCTTTTACACAGAGAAACTAGGATATATTTGACCAAAATTACATTATCTATAGCAAGCTGACTAACATTAAAGATGAGGAACAGCTATAGCTTTACTGTTCATCTCTGCTTGTGAGGCGCGACAGACACGGGTAATCACACACACTCAATCGCTCTCTTTCTCTAACACTCACACACACATCCTTATTTCTCCAATAACTTGTTAGAAACAGTCCAATCCCTCGTTACTATTTCTAAAGCGACTATTTCCAGGGTGTGCTGAATGACTCCAGTCAGGCTTCCTATGCAACCAATTGGCCCTGGTTGCTAGGTTGGGTAGAGTCGGGTCAGGTTAACCTCCTTGTGGACACTATAATGTGGTTCTCACTCTTCGAGGGGTGTGTGGTGAGATGTGTGTGGATGCCACGGAGAATAGCGCAAGCCTCCACACACGCTATGTCTCCGCACTAACGCGCTCAACAAGCCATGCGATAATATGCGTGGATTGACGGACTCAGACGTGGAGGCAACTGAGATTCATCCTCCGCCAACCTGATTGAGGCAAGTCAATACGCCACCACGAAGACTTATCGCACATTGGGAATTGGGCATTCCAAATTGGGGAGAAAAGGGGAGAAAAAGTCAAAATAAAATAGTTTATACATGAAACAATACATGGAAAAAATTTCGCAAATTTTTTTTGCATAAAACATTTTAATAATGCCTATAAAACATACAAAAATTTAATAAATAATATGTTATACTTCTGCAGGAGCAATGTTAATATATATATATATATATATATATATATATATATATATATATATATATATATATATATATAATATACAACAGTTAGTTCTCTTCCTCAAATCTGATTGGACGACAGATGTTCCATGAGTTCTGATGTCTCACACCATCAGCACTCGGACGCTTTACTGTTTGTATCACTCGGCTTGTGTTCACTTTGTTCTAATCTAAAGTGTAAGAGCAGCGCAGATGTGTAAAAGAGCTCTAGGTGCTTCTCTTTTCATTTATCCCTGTGTCATTAAAGATTTTATCCAGCAGCTGGTGACAAAAGACTATTTTTGTGTGTTATGAGCTAGATGAACTGACATTTATTTGAGTCAGCATCAGTGCTGACAGTCAGCGAGCGGTTTCTTTAAAGTCATCGGCAATTGCCTCTCACTCCAGTATCGCTCGGATTACTACAAGACTACAGATGGGAAATACAGTTAAACTAACAGCTTCAGCATTAAGGCCCATCACAGCTAAAAGACACAGCAGACAAAGTAATCACACATACTCAAGGTTCTTACTTACCAGAGTTTCTGTGTTGGGAGCAAAACACAAATGTAAACATTAAACATGGTGGAGGAGAGAATGAACTGGCTCCCACAAAATACTCAGGGAGGACCCTAGCCCCAAAGTATTATCACCCAAATTACAATAAAACTCTCAAATGTCATCCCTGTAATCGTGATGTTGTTGTGTTCCTCTAGGTGGCAGAGTATAACGTGTTTGAGGGCATGGAGCTGAGAGGAGCACCCCTGCTGGTCATCTGTCAGGGGAAGGTTGTTCTGGAAGATGGAAACCTGCATGTAACCTCTGGCACTGGACACTTCATTCCCTGCTCTCCATTCCCTGACTACGCTTACAAACGCATCAAAGCCAGGAAACAGGTACAGCTCAGTCTAGAACAGTGTTTCCTAAACCCTTTATTTGCCATAAGTAAAACCATACTTCACCATCAAACAGGGGAAAGCAGTCAAGGTGTAGTTCACCCAAAAATAACAATATTCTCATGATGTACTCACCCCTACGTCATCTCAAACTCGTATGACTTACTTTCTTTTGCGGAACACAAACAAAGATATTTTGAAGGGTGAATGAGGTGTTTTTGTCCGTAAAAATGTCAAGGTCTATAAAGCACATAAAGGTAATCCATACGACTTGAGTGGTTTAATCCATGTCTTCTGAAACTTTACGATAGGTTTGGGTGGGAAAGAGACCAGAATATAAGTCCTTCACTGTAAATCTTGACATCTGCAGTCTTCTTGGCTCTGTCATGAGAAAAGCTCCTTCACACACTTCTCTGTGCTTGACACATGAGCAGAGTGCTGTACACAAACCAGACACAGTGATTTCAGGTTTGCGGTTTTCACGCCCATTTAGGCTATTTTGAAAATGAAGACACAGGTTAAAATATTTGCAAAACTTTTAAAACGTACCTCATTTGCTAGAAAGTTTGATGATTGATGGTTAAACTATTAAAAAATGACAATGCAACATCCTATTGATGTACAATGATACCGGGATTGAGTACCTGGCAACCTGGATGCAATGTCAAAGCATCACCAGCTTGAAACCTGCACTGTGTTCCAATTGGGCTGGATGTCAAGATTTATAGTGAATAAGGACTTAAATTTTAAATATTTTTTCACCTAAAACCAGGGTAAGAAATGAAGGGGGGCTCAGGGAAAAAATGCCCTAAAAATGTGGGGGTGGGGGGTTATTTTTGTATTTATGCCATCTGATGTAGTTCTTTAAATTATACATCAAAAGTAGCAATATACATAATCACATAAAAATGATTTGAATAAAAGAATGACAGTGAACTTTATATGTTTAGAAAAATGCCTTTATAAACATAAAAAATGCCCCTGAATATTCAATCCAGCGGGCAATTATGGCACCTTTATGGAAAAGTTCATTTCTGACACTGCACAAAACCAATCATATAACTTCAGAAGACATGGATTAAACCACTCAAGTCATATGAATTACTTTTATGCTACCTTTATGTCCTTTTTGGAGAGTGAAAGTGAAAGGACCATATTGACTTTCATTGTATGTACAAAAACACCTCATATATTCTTCAAAATATCTTCATTTGTGTTCTGCAGAAGAAAGCGAGTCATCCAAGTTTAAGACGACATAAGGGTGTCAATGATGAGAGAATTTATCAGTCAAGTCATTTTGCTTCTCAAGTAAATGAGAATACTAGTGTGCAATTTATGAAGGCTATATCTATGACACCAAGTATGTCCTCAGACTGTGTTGATGTTCACCTCGATAACTTTAACTCAAAAGTTAAAAATGCTATTGATGGCATTGTGCCTGTGAAGGTCAGGAAGATTACTGGCAGATTACTGGCATTACTCATGCTCTCAATATGGAACTGGGTATAGCTAAGCAGAATTTCTTCTCAAACATTATACACAGCAATATAAACACCTGCACTCTTTTTGCTACTGTAGAGAGACTAACTAACCCCCCAAACACAGGATCCCTATTAAATACTCTCTGACAGCAAATGCAGTGAGTTTACATCATTTTTCATGAAGAAGATCAATGATATTAGAATGGTGATCACGTCGTCAACTCATCATGTTGCGCTGAGGATAGACAGCACCCACCACAAAAACTTCAGAAATAAGTCACTATGTCTGAATTTGAGGCAACTGTTGGCAAAACCCTGGAAGAAATAGTACAGTGTCTTAAAATGTCAACCTGCTGTCTTGACACACTCTCCACATCATTTTTCAAAAATGTGTTTAACTGTCTGGAAAGAGATCTGTTAGAAATGGTCAATGCCTCACTCCTTTCAGGCACGTTTCCCAAATCCCCGAAAACCGCTGTTGTCAAACCCTTTCTAAAAAAGAGCAATCTGGATTACTCTATATTAAACAACTACAGACCAATCTCAAATCTTCCTTTCATAGGCAAGATAATTGAAAAGGTGGTTTTCAATCAGCTGAACAAATTCTTAAACTGGAATGTCTACTTGGACCATTTCCAGTCTGGTTTCTGATCGCATCACTCACAGAGACTCATAAAGACACTTAATGATATTCAGCTAAATACTGATTCAGGTCAAATATCAGTGTTGGTATTACTGATCTCAGTGCTGCCTTTGACACTGTTGACCACAATATTCTCTTAGACAGATTGGAAAATTGGGTAGGGCTCTCTGGGATGGTCCTCAGCTGGTTCAGGTCATATCTAGATGGGAGGGGTTACTTACATAGGCAACTATGAATCTGAGAGGACATCCATGACGTGTGGAGTCCCACAAGGCTCAATTCTTGGACAGCTCCTGTTCAACTTGTATATGATTTTTTGCAGTGAGCACCCGATGCAACCTGCCTTGCCCAGCTCAAATGTAAAATTTTTTTAATCACTTTTTTTTTTCGTAAATGTGGTCCAGTTGAAAGATTAGACTTCAATGAACTCAAGAAGATGGTTTGAGTTACAGAACAAGCCTTTCACTTTTATTTATGTTTTGTGCACAGTTTCAGTTTTCAAAATCAGCAAAGGGCTTCTATTGTATCTTGCTTATAGAGTAGATATTTCAACATGATAAACCTCCTCAACTATTCTATCAGCAAAATGTGGAACCAATTTCCATTGGAGAACATGAAATTTACTGTTATTTACACATTTTTCCCCAAAACAACCCACGAGGATAAACGTATCCAGCAATCATTTTCAGCCAATCTCTCTCTCGCTCCACAAATCTGCAACCCATTTTGCAATGATCAGTGGTAAGGCCTAAAACTGAGCCTTCTTTGTTTGTTTTTCTCTCTTTTAAAGCTGGCTACACTGAAGGCTGTCCCCAGGGGCATGTACGATGGCCCTGTATCTGAATTTTCACCCATGCCAAGGGGAGGCACGCCCTCAGCCTCCACCCGAAACTCACCCACCAAAGTCCCTGTAAGGAACCTCCATCAGTCTGGGTTCACACTAGCAGGTAACCCTAGAAAATATTTTTGCAGTATATGTCTTATATTCATACAGCAATGAACAATGGCTTGAACCAAACCATTATCACTTTCACTTCATTTGTTACATATTCAGTTAAATTATTCAAGGTTAGTAACGTAATCTAAATATGTTGGATTACTTCTTCAGCACTGGCAGAATTTTTCACCTGTTTTAACTCTTAATAAGTGAACAACAAGTGAAAATCTGACAATACAGTAAGACAAAATATACTCTCTGAAAAAGCTTAAATATCTTATGCATAGTTGCTTCTCAAGTAAATGTATCTTGTTTTATTGATTAAAGGGAAACTATACAAAACAGAAATTCTTGACAGAATTCATCATAAAATACAACTGTGTCTGGGAACAGGCGTATGTAAAAGGGCTAAAAGTAGCATTTTAGCTTAGCATTAAGCTAAATGTTAACATGACAGTTTACACAATGTAAACTAACTCTGCTGCTCCAAACTTTCATCAAAACCCCACAGTATTCCCAACAACATCTTTTACAGATTTTATGTCCCTGACAGCACAGGTACATCCCCCAGACATCTATTTGATGTGTTTGTTTAAATCTGCAAGACATATTTTTAGATGTTTTGCTCATCTGCGATACGTCTATAGTATGTTAGCTCTCAGATGTCAAACAGACATTCAGCAGATGTCTTTAAGATGTTTATGATTTAGAATGTTTGAAAATCTGCTCTTTTGAAAATGTTATAAAAATGTTAAGTAGAAAACAGATTAAACACTTTTAAACCAACATCTCGGAGATGAACGTGTGCTTTCTGAGTGGATCCTGTTCATAGAATGAGTAAGAAGATGTATTATTTGTAGATTTCTATATGATGCTAAATGCTACATTGGTTAGCATTTCTCATAAAAAAATCCTTTATTCTTGTAAAAATATCCAAACTGCATAAAATAACATTGGCAAACCATAAATCTTTAATCTGTAATCATTTATTTATTGGATTTGTTTTATCTGTCAACACATTTCTTGAATTTTTTTAAGCTGTTGAAACATACTGTAGTTTGTCTATTATACTGTTTTCATGTGCTCTCTGAATTATCCTACTTCCCACTTCTGAAGTGGTAATTACGAGTACATCACATTCAAATGCTTTGTAGAACAGGAAACATGGACGACGCCATGTTCCTTCATACATATTTCTTGAGGAACTTTTATTTTGACACCAAAATATATATTACTCAGTAATCAAATACATGCTATTTTCGCAGTGTAAAAATTTACTTCATGCTTAAAATAGTTGCTGATATACATAAATTAATATGACCAGAAAGGTAAGTGCTAACAATTAGCTGTACTTAGAAAAAATTATAAAACAAAAAATCTAAACTAGCCGCAAACTTGCGACTAATTTGATGCTTGTTATTTTGAATTGCAAATGAGCTTCCGATTCGCCTCAAATGTTTGCCAGAAATGTTCAGCTCTTCGCTGGTAGGGGTGAACCTCCGGCAAATCTTTGGCAACAGTGGAAAATTTGCCGCAAGTTTGCCTCAAAGCTAATTTGCATGTGAAAATGATCAGTGGCGACTTTAACTCTCGATTTTCATAAGGGCTGTCGTTCACTACAGAAACCGTTCTTTCCTCCGCCATGTTGAAAGTTTACGACTCCTCCCATCTCGGAAACTTGGGTATCAGAAATAACTTAAAGTTGTCCAGTTATAATTACGACTTGGTGTCATTTATGTGCAAATTTCGAGTGAAAAACTCTTTACTTTATTATAATTCCAAAAGCACTTTAAAGCAGCATTAAACTCTCAAGGGGAAGTCATATACACCTTTTCACTCATAACAGCGTGAGTGCACTCTCTGTCTGCTCGTATGAATGTAACACATTATAAGAAGGTGTGTCAACACTGTTCAGATTGCATCATCAACACTATATAGCCAAAAGTTTGTGGACACCCCCTTCTAATTAACGAATTTGGTTATGCCATTAAATCCAGTAAAAAAAAATCTTAATGTTTCTTTATGCAATGGCTTGGGCTTTGTGTGCTTCCAAATTTGTGGTAACTGTTTGTGGATAGCCCTTTTCTGTCCCAGCATGACAATGCCCCTGTGAACAAAGTGAGGTCCATAAAGAAATGGTTTAATATGTCTGGCATGGAAGAAATTGACACGTTGGCACAAAGCCCAGACCTGAAACCCACTGATCACTTTTGGGGTGAACTGGAACAGCAAATGTAAGTCAAGCCCCATCGACCAATATATGTTCCTGACGTCACTGATAGCCTTGTGTCTGAATGAGAGCAAATCACTGCAGCCATGTTACTACATACAGTATAGTGGCAAGCCTTCCCAAAAGAGTGGAAGCTGTTATTACAGCAATGGGCGTAATTGATGCCTGAGGTTTTGAAATCAAATGTTCATCAAGCACATGTGGTGTCCACAAACTTTTTGCCATATAGTGTATCTGGATTAATATTTTCCAAAGGAAAAGATTACATATTAAAGGAAACAAGTGGCAATAAAATGCAAAGTAATCTCTTCAAAATACTATTGAATGTAACTGTATTCTGATTACCAACTATTTAAATTGTAACCACAATGGAAAACAGTTCCTGATATTTTTGACCCAGGTCTGTATAAAGAACCATGAGCTCATCTAACGATCTGTTTCTGTCCTGTTGTAGGTCCTGAGGAAGCCCCCATCAGACCAGCTGGAAGACGCAGCGTTGTGCCCCCTGGCGGCCATTCCAACATCACCTCCCTCAGTTAAATATAAAGAGCATGTAAGAGAGACTACCAGGATAAAAGCAGGGAAGGTTATTAGTTTGGAAAAGAAACAAAAGATAAGTAAAACACTGAACTCATGCCTTACCTTTCATTAATTATTCCTAATGAACGATTAAGACCAGTAGTCCACCTCTGATTAAAGCAAAGGATTGATAAAAAGTTCATGCATTTAGTGTAGCTGTACATTAGTTTATGTGTTTAGACAAAATAAAATTAAAGGGATAGTTCACCCAATCATAAACTCTTTTTTTGGATGAACTATTCCTGTAAGGTTAAAATGCTGTTTGGTACATTGACTTTGAATGGATGCTCTGCGATATTTTAAAATGGACGCGGTTCTCTCTCTGTAATTTCCACCAATGCACAGGCGTTTGCGTTCAGTTGAGGAAAGACTACTGCTGTGCATATCATTGGGCTTTATCTGTACTCAGTCATAAGCTTTATTTGTGTCCATCAGCTGTGAATGTGATAATACTAGTTAAATTTACTTTGTCAAATGAAGTTGTTGAAGTTTTGGGTTATATCGGAAGTGACGAGTTTTCTGAACCTTAATAAAGTCAAATGAATATTAAAATAAATCATGCAATTGTATACTTTTCATTGGTGCAGAAAATTACAGTACATGACATTAGAGGTAGAGTTAAACTTGAACACATTAGAATCTGATCCCAATAAATTAAAAAGAAAGAACATTTCATTTGAAAACGAGTGATGACAACACATATTTGTGCTTTAGAGTGTGCAGTGGGAAAATGTTGAGATTGCTTTTTAGTTCTGCTGTTTGTCATAGTTGACTCAACTGTCTGTTAATAAAGGATGATAAGAAACATTTAATGGTGCTGTATTCCTTTACATAAATCACATAACAGTTGTTAGAAACATTTCAATAAATGTTTTGATACCTAAATGGCTTGTCATATTAGTAGAGGTCTAGTTGAGGAGGAAAGGTTTATGGAAAAAGGCCAGACCTTTTTAACATCTGTTTGGGCTGTTAATAAATACTTCAGTTGGTTCAGTTCTTCAGTTGTTACTTCAATGGGCTCAATTCTCTGCCTCTGCACTTTTAATATTCCCTTATAACTCCACAAGTTCTTGTGCTTTAGATTTTATGATGAATGCGGCATACTGTATGATCCGACCCCTAAGAGCCACCTTAAGTGTCTCCCAAGCCCCGCCCACAGAGGATACTGAGGACCAGTTGGTCTCCATATAAACATGGATTTCAGTCTTTAACATTTGTTGGAAATCAGGATGTTTCCAATTGAGCAATCAACAGATGAAATGCGGGACTTAGATATAAAAAAACATATTCTAGAATAAATCTTATTCGAGTCCATCAGAAGATTAAAGTCTCCTCCCTATATTATAGAAAAAAAAGCCCTGATCATCAGAGTTAGTTGCGTAAATATTAGCCAAAATCAACCTTTGCCCCTGAATTTCTGCAAAAACAATGATAATTCTTCCTAATTTATCTTTAATCTGTTTGAGAAATTTGAATTGTAGATGTTTACTTATCAGTGTAATAACTCCCCTGCTCTTACTTGAGCCAGCACTAAAGAAAACATGCCCACCCCATATCTTCCTGTGCGTATTAGCGGATAATTCCCTTTCCGATGACTCCAGATAATCGATCCATTTCTCAACATCTGTCACTCTTGTGATCAACTCAGAGAATTTTGTTTCCATCACCGTAATCGATCGACATATTACAGCGAGATCCTCCAAGTCAGCAACAACCTTTGTCAGCACCACCAAGATGTTGGACAGTTGACGCTGAATGTGTTCTCCAGACGTGCTTTCTAAATCGAGTCCCCGGCTTGCAGGCCCATCAAAGGCCTCGTAAGTGTCTTTTAATGTCTCCAGAGTCTGAGGATTTTGACTTCTTTGCCATGTTTACCTCAAAGAGCAAGTATGTAACTGGGTGTATCAAATCTCACCAGATTATAATATGAAAATAATTAAAAAAGAGCTCGTCTTTACACGTCTGCTTTTCGCATGGCATCACGTGTCCTCCAACATAAAATATTATTAATCAGAAGATATAAATGTTGAAATAAACATTATTCTTTTCTGTTTTCTCTTATTAGCTCACAAGCTAACCGGTTAGCCTATTAGCTTAGCCACCGCTGTCCTCTTTATTTTCATCACATATCTCATCACTGTCGCCACCTAGTAATAAGACCGTCACATTGTATTTAGTACAAATTTTATATTTAATATTTTTACAAACTTTTGTATATTTTAATCTTCAAACTGTATGAATGTGGCCTCTGAATGACTGATACAAGGAGAAGGGTATGTCTGTTTCCTGCAAGACTACTACAAGTCATGCCCACTAAAAGTAATGTACCCTCCAAATAGAGCGCCCGGCCACATTTTCAGCTGTATGGGTTCCTAAAGTATTTTCCCTATTAATTTCTTCCACAGAATTTGTATAAAATAAAATGATTTGTTAGCCATGAACCAAACCAACCAGCTCCGAGGAGAATCACAACATCAAGAACTTTGTTTTGAGGCATGTGGCTCTATAGCACCGATACTTCACAGAGTCAAGATTACCCTTTTTTTTTTTTTCTCGGACAGTGCCTCATCTGAGTAGGTGACATGAAGCGATGGTCTGAGGTATATTATGTTGATAACATTAACTACTTTGAGTTATGACAACCAACAACTGCCCAAGTTGAGTGTGAGTGTTGAGTGGGGGGGCCTTACGTGTAGTCGGCCTGTTGTGAAGTGGGTGTTCTTTGTAGTCTTGCAGGATGCAGACAGATGCACATGAATGCAAGACTCAAGCATTTCACTGGTTATTTGAAGGGGGCGTAACTTATAGTGAGCGGGTCTTGTACTAGTCTTGCAGGATGCAAACACACCCTTCTCGTACAGGCAATCTAGAGCTTTATTTTCTGGGTGAAATGCCCACAGATTGGTGCCAATAGCAAATAAACTGTACCCCCCAACCCAAACCACAAACCTCAAACCTCAAACCTCAAACCTACACCTAACCATCAGTGGAAAAATTTAGTGAAAAATTAAAGCTCTGAATCAAGGTCTTCACTGACACGATTCCTTGGTTTCAATACGGGACCCGAACCCAGGTCTCCCTCGCTGCTGACGTGACACGTAATTTGGATGCAGTATTGCTGCAGTACCAGAGACTATTTTGCAGACACAGAGCACTTTTATTTAAATAAATAGGAGAAATTGGAAAACCTAACAGCCAATGGATGTTGAAAAGGAAGTCCCACCTCACAGGTAAAAATTGGATAGAGAGATCACCTGTCAATCAATGTACGTCATTAGCCGAACCTGCTTGAAAATAGCATTTTGTAGTGTGATCCCACCAAAAG
This sequence comes from Moxostoma hubbsi, assembly GCA_032164185.1. NCBI lineage: Eukaryota > Metazoa > Chordata > Actinopteri > Cypriniformes > Catostomidae > Moxostoma > Moxostoma hubbsi. The sequence goes on along the minus strand of JAVLUX010000110.1, from coordinate 5,203,774 downwards.
AAGCACAATTAATGATACCACTGTTGCAGATTATACTGCTTACTTGATCATAATATTGACCAACCATCTTGGAGATTTCAGTCTTTTCCCATTGAAGTAGATAGGACTTGTACTTTCAGAGATGGACGCCAAGTGGACTGACTTTCCTTGAAAAAAAGGACTTTGAAAATTGCAGTAATACTGAATCAAAATGACCACACTTGTACTGCAGTATAGAAAATGACAATAAAACTTTGTCCAAATGACCACACTTGTACTGCAGTTATTTTTTGTAAGGTTAGGGTACCGGAACTCTCTGAAACAATACACTGACTTAAGTGTGATCATGTTGTTTTTTCTCACAGTTTAACTTGAATCTCTGTCCATCTATCTAGATCGATCAATCGATCGGCAGAAATAGTAAGAGTAGCATGCGATTCTGAACTCAGCCTAGGTCTTGCTTTTCAATACCACATGCAAGCAGCACAGGACACTGTATAGTGGTGAGAGTGACCTCTGATTGTGGGTAAACTGAACTGCAGGTATGAATATGTCCCTGGCTAGAAAACATCTGAGTTTTTCAGTATCACACAAGTCATGATGCTCCCCAAAGTATTCCCTCAGAAGAGGAATTCCAGTCTCAGTCGCCTTACAGAGAACAACAGAGAGGATAAGTATAATTATTTTCATTTTTAACAGGTGACTGCATGAGGGTCTTTAAGCACTGTCCATTTACACAACTTTAGAACGAACCTTGCGAGATCACTTGCAGAGACATCCAAGGGTCATTCACTAGACCATGATGTAGATTATCACACCCACTTGAGGTTATCCCATTGAGGAAGAACACTTTGAGCTGTTTTCCCAGCTCTCCTTCTCTTAACATGAAATGGAAAGTTGGACTTATAGAAACAGTCTCTGGGGTGATGTATCACACTTTTAAAACAACATCCCAGATCTCTCACAGCTTATGTGAAATATCGGATTGATTGACTTTTTGATATCAATAGATAGAATACTGTACAGTATATTATTAAGATACATCATTTCAATAGACAGTAATATCTGGTTAAGAATGTGATTATTTAATATTTCACGCATTCATAATGAAACATTACAAAGCTGCTGATCGCATGATGATGTGATGGATATTTATTTTATTGCGTAATAAAACATTAAATATGTTGTATAACCTGCCACTAGAGGGAGATACTGCATCATTTTGGGAAAACAGGAAAAACTTTTACTCTAAACATTTCTACCACACTTAAACTGATCTGCCAAACACACTTAAGGTGGAAAACACGTAATTAACTTTGAGATCTAAAATGTCAGCACTAGACTGCAGTGTTTAACAAATGATCCAGAAACAGCCTTTGTGAATATTTATGAGATGTACAAACATTGGTCAGAGTTGTCAGATGATGCTATTAAAGTATTTTATTACAGTATCTGAATTGTGCATGAGACATAATCTTCTACAGCTGCACAATGAGATCCACCTATGAATCTTCAAAAACGCTACAGGTCCAGACAGGCCAAATAATGAATAAGCACAATAAATGTCAGTATGTGCAACACTGTAAGGTTCACATTTATATATTATTAGAATTAATCACATAATCTGCATTCTATTCTATGCATTTGTGTGTTAACGAGCAGCCTTATAAATCATAAAGAAAGACTTGAGCATTAAATCTTCATGTGCCTCCAAACGCATTAGTGAATTCCTTTAAACTAGTAAGGCACATATTTAAATGATGGCTGTGACGTTTCCAGGTGCAAAATGATCATTATTCAAATTTTTCCCCCAGTTTATTCATTTGGGATTTTGCAGTATTCAGTCTATGCTATTTTTCTTTTTTTTAATTCTGTTTTTTTTTTTTGTACTAGGCCTAATGCATGGGGGTCACGCCAGGTTCACATGCTTGTATCCAGTGTCCTGAGTTTCCATGATATTCCCGAGTCTCCATATGGAGATTCCCTATTCACTATGGACTTCTCATGCTTTCCACGGAAGCTGCAGTGGGCCATGGGCTCTGCTGTTGGAGTGAAGGTAAATTTGAAAGAAAAGAAGAAAGCTCTGGTGTCCCTCTAGCCTTAACCTGATAAACATGGAGATGGAGAAATGTTGTTGTTCTGTCCATCTTGAATGGCTTTGTGCGTCTCCACTGTGTTGAGGTTGTTCTCCTCAGCGTATACTTTGGTTTTTCTCGACCTCCAAAACAAAGACAGTCATGCAGAAGTTTCACATTACAGGTATCAAATGTGATATCAGCATATATTATTGTAGAAGACTGATACATTGTCATGAATCTATATCAAAACATTTTATTATTCTTTTTCTGCCCTAACAGTGTCTGGGCATCAGAGTTCTCGTAGAGACCTTAAACTTGGCAGGGTGGTCCCAAATCCCAAATGCTAATCTGACCTACACACACACACATCTTTCCGACTCTAGCTTGCACTATAATAAGCACATTTATGTTTTGTTAATAGCTCCAGATTCCAGACCCTCCTAATAAAAAGTCAAAGTACTTCAAAATTACAAGCCAATGAACTCTTTGGGTGTGGCGCCTATTCACCTATTGACCTTTAGGTACTAAATACAATGTCCAAACTTAACACAACTTGGTATACTTTGACGGAAAGTCATTTTGAGGATGCACACTAAATTTTGTATAATTCTGCCAATAGGGAAAACAAAAACTAAAACAAAAAACATTAGAACTCTGCAACTGTTTAATCAAGGAAGTTGGAACTTGGCATGCATCATATCCTAAAAATGACTTGAATTGTGAATGGCTGATCATTATTATTATTACCAAATTTGATTGGCAGTATAATAAGTTAATTTAGGGGTTTGGTAATACATTTAAAAAAATAAAAAGTTTCCTATGAAATTTCCTATGAATTCTTCAGTGACCCCAAATCAATCGGTCATATGGATTTCCATTTCTGAAAAAAAAAATTTAACTTGTCCTAGGTCATTTGTATGAAATTTTGTATCTGTAATCTAGAGATGCTACTAACAAATATGTATCAAAAGAAATGTCATTCATTTAATCGTTTAGAAGATACAAGCCAATTCGTTTTTGAATGTTGGCCATAATGACTAATTGGCTTTCTCTAACGAGTGCAATATCCAAACTTAACAAAACTTGGTACACATTTGCAACAGGACATCCTTAGAGCACATACAAAATTTCATCAATTTCCAATTCTAAGGGGCTCTATAACTTGATAAAATCCTAATTGTGCAACTGTGATCAAAGCAGATTAAATTTTACACCAAACCAACTGTGTCCACAGGATTCACAATGTGAATTGTGTCCAATGTGGCTATTTTGGTCATATTCTTTTCACATGTACTTTGACCCCGATAACTGCAGCTTGCGGCTATATTTTCAATTGTTTCCATTTTCCATGAGAAGGTGAATCTGTAAGTCTGCATCTGTTTAGTTAAGACTGTTTAGTACAAAAACTGTCCCCTCGTTCGATGCAATCCAAAAAACACCTGATTTATATTGGGTACTGATGTATGAAACTGCATTTATTAAAGACATATTGTTAAATAAGAGTGACACAACAGTAAGCATAACAAAAATTCCTTCTTACTTTTCTCTGTTGAAGACAAGAAAGTCTCTTTGGACACTCTCCAAGCGTTGTTGAATTTTACCATTCTGGAGGATAAAAAATTAATAAAAATGAGTTCAAGTGATTGCTTTATGAAAAAAAAGTAACTTCTGCCAAAATGAATTCAATAAGCCACAAGAGGTGGTTCATTACAGTGATTTTTACCATAGGTAAGGGTGTTTATAAATCCCTCTTAATCATGGTAAAATCAGTAATTCACAAACTGCCTCTTGTGGCTTGCTTTAATAAAATGGCAGCAACATCAATAAAAATGAACAAAATAATTTCTGCCAAGTCAACCAGTTCATTAGCCTAACTTGAGGCCTACAGTTGGTAAGCTAAGTAGCGACTTGCCACATTAATATAGAACGAGTGGTAACAAGTTTATTTTTATTTATAATTATTTCAGATTTGGCACATCCAGTTGGAATTTAAGAGTAGGAACAGTTTTACAAAGCTATATTAATCTAGCAATGAAGAAATCTCCTTCACAGTCTTGTGTTGTTTTGTCAGGTCAATATAGCTACAGAGCATGCTGTGTCAAATAAGATGTGATCAGTTTGACTGAAGCTTCCAAAATGAGCTTTCAACACACATCCAGAAAATGAGTTTGCCCTACAGCACTGAGCTGACTTCACAGGCTACAACAGCAGAGTGCCAGAGATGCAGCAAAAATAAGACAAAACAGCAGAAAGAGGCCCCAGAGACACTTAAATGTTCCCTTAATCATTTAAGCAAAAAGAAAAGAGCTGTGAGACACAGACAACATGTTTGCTGGTGCTATAAATGTGTGTAGTCATGACTTTGGGTGTCATTAAACGTCAGCACTTTTGTTGTTTAGTGCTTATTCAAGAAACCCCTGCCATGCAAAGGCAGTATTCAAACACAAGCACAGGTATTTCCATGAGTTAGTGTGACTGATGCTTTGCGCGCTACTAATGAGCACTACTATTACATACAGTATATGTAGACAGCCACAGCATATATAGCTAGTTTAGGGGACAGTCACTGAAAGACCGGGGCCCATTTTTTACGATTTTTCTTCTTTTTCTTAGTTTAATAATTCTTCCATTTTTAAACTGAATGAACTTTTTAACTAAATGACCTAAAAAACTACATTCTTTTACCTCCCATTTTCCTTTCTTCTTTGGCTCATGCCGAGCTGAATGGTCACTAGTCAAGAAATTGCCCATGTAACGCATCATTGAATTTGCCGGCAAGATCTGAGGCTGTATCTCAGCAATGCTTTATCTTATTGACATTAAACTTTGCATGTTTCATTTCAACCATGCCTTGGCAATACCATATAGATTTGGTGACAGCATCAGCTATTGGCCATACAACAGGTCACAATAGTTAAGAATAGGCAAAAATTTCTTCAGCCTGTTGTTATCTTCCATCAAGTGAAAGACATTTTCCTAAAATGGAACGCTCCTTTTAATTGCAGTTTATCTACCAATTTCTGTGCATGAGGCTTAAATTACAAGTTAATGTTGATTTCCTGTTGATTAAAACCCCTTTTTTCTTTTTCAGTTTGTTAACCTGGCACAGTAAAAATACCCCCCCCCCCCCCGTACATTCCTAGAATTAGGGGGAAAAAAAGAGCAAAAAAAAAACCACTACATTGAGAACAAGCTTCAATTGATAAAGAAAAGCTTGAAATACAGTACATCAAAAATGTATGGTAAATACTTAAAAGGCCTTGCTTATGCAGTATGCACAGCAATAAGTAACAATGTTATCAGAATAAAAATTTAAAGTTGGGTTTCGAATATTTTTAGAAAAAGTAATGATATAGAAAATAAAAGCGGGCCTAGAACTGAACCTTGTGGTACCCCCTAACACAATTGTAATCATTGTTTGCCTAATCTATTCAATTGTATGGGAGCATATGCAGCAGTGTGTCATCTCATTTTTCACTAAGAACTGTTACCTATTTTGATCGTGAACTTTTCCTTAATTGTTTTGCATGTGAGCACACTACCTCCATTTTCACACTCTAATACAATATCAATTGATCTGATAAAAGACCATTTACCTGAATGTAGTCCTTAAGTTAACTGATAGCTTAGATTCACCTCTATCCTGGGACATCATTAAAGCACATCCCAACTATGTACTACTTTGTCTGAAACCATTTGAATGTCTGGTAGTCTGAAGTTTTAGTTCTGACATTTCTGTGTATTGCTATAAAAAGAGTAGATGGGTCAAAAGGAGGCTAGTGGAAAAGCACAAATATTCAAAGATTGTCACAGGACTGTGATACTGACTTAAATGTAATGGGGACATGTACATTTCAGACCACATCAAATGTGATCACTGAATCTGAAAATGAATTTCCAAACTTAAGTTCAGGCTTGTTCATCTAGGCCTACCAATCATATCCTTATCCAATCATATCCAAGGGTATTTAAGCAGCTGCTTCCCTTACTCCAGCACCGATTCTTACAATCTCCCTCCAACTCCCCATCTCCACCTTTATACGTGTATATCATAACGAAAATACCAATTGTTTCAAATTGTCTTTCCATTTTCTGCTTTAGTCCAATAGTCGGGGGGAGGGGGCTTCTCAAGGCTCATGTCCAGTCCTGTGCTTTGGATGGCACATCATAAATGTTTCCCTTAATACACTCCGAGACTACAGTATATGTACCAGCAAACTTGTGTAATACCCGGATGGCCAACTGCATCTGCAGAAATTCTGAAGTGTGCACCCACAGTGCACTTTACTATCTCAAAAAGGCCATGGGAGCTGAGAAGCCATTGGATTTAAAAAATATTGAAAGGTAGAATATATTCAATTAAAGTAACACAATATTAATAAAAATTAATAATTTGAATCTATTGAAAGCCCTAGTTAAGTATAGCTGTTTTTACTAAATAGTCTTTCTTCTATTCAGTATTGCTGTAAGCATGAAAGCTCACACTGAGGGAACAGAAGAGGATTTACACTGAACGCAGACTGAACTCCAGGAAAGGAGGGTGGGAATGTGAGCTATGGGATGCGTCTCTTTATTTTGTTCTCACAACAAGAATTCAATTTTCCGCTGCATTTATCTGTGATTGGGTTGAGCTCATTTCTCCATACATTACAAACTTCAGTGGGAGGAGAGTGCTGAGCAGTAGACAGGACAGAGAGTGAGTGGGAGGATGTTTGAGATGTGGAGAGAGAGAGAGAGAGAGAGAGAGAGAGAGAGAGAGAGAGAGAGAGAGAGAGAGAGAGAGAAGCAGACATTAGGGCAACGCTGATCATACAGTAATGATCCTCACTGCTTCAGAAGATGCATTCATCCATAGCCTTCTCCACACAAACGCACCCATACAGGCTCACTCACTCACTCACTCACTCACTCACTCACTCACTTATTCACAGACTGGTTGCATGGTTAATTCATTCATTCACTCAACACCACAAACACATCCATCCAGATTCACTCACATAATCATTCAAAAGCATTTTTCTACTGTTCTTTCATGCATTCATTCATTCAACACCATATACACATATCCGGACGCATTCACTCATTCATATACACACACCATAGAGTAATTCATTCATATCCCTTTCTGCATACAAACCTATTCAGGTTCATTCATTCATTCATTCATTCATTCATTCATTCATTCAGCCATCTATTAATTCATTTATTAAATTCCACAAACACCCATACAGATTCATTCATATCTTTCAATACCACAAACCAACCATAACAGATTAATTATTAAATTCATCAATAATTCATTTGAACACCACACATAAACACTCAAACAGAAACACACCCATTGAGTCATTCATATTGTTCAACACCAAACACACCCATAGAGATTCATTCATTCATTCATATCTTTCAACACCACACATACACACCATAGAATAATTTATTGATAGCCTTTTCCACACATATTAAACCTAACCTCATTCATTCTTTCATTTAAAACCACAAACACACCAATACAGATTTATTCATTCAGCACCACATACACACCTATACAGATTCATTCATTTATTAATATATACACAAATTAATTCATAAATATCCTGCTCCACACATGCAACCCTATGCTGATTCGTGCAATCATTCATAACCTCCAAACAAGCATATCCATCCAGATTCACTCATTCAACTTCAACACTACACACACACACACTCCTATAGGTTCATTCATTCATACCCTTCTTCACACACAAACCTATGCAGGGTCATTCATTCAATACCACAGACACCCATACAGATTCATTCATTCATTCATTCAATACCACAAACACCCATACAAATTCATTCATTCATTCATTCAATACTACAAACACCCATACAGATTCATTCATTCATTCATGCAATACCAGAAACACCCATACAGATTCATTCATTCATTCAATACCACAAACACCCATACAAATTCATTCATTCAATACCACAAACACCCATACAAATTCATTCATTCAATACCACAAACACCCATACAGATTCATTCATTCAATACCACAAACACCCATACAGATTCATTCATTCAACACCACAAACACCCATACAGATTCATTCATTCAATATCACAAACACCCATACAGATTCATTCATTCATTCAATACCACAAACACACCAATACAGATTCATTATTGCATTCATCAATTCATATCTTTGAACAGCACACATAAACACTCATACAGAAACACACTCATCCAGATTAATTCATTTATATCATTCAACACCACAAACACACCTATAGAAATTAATTAATCAATTCATTCATTCATTCATTCGTTCATTCATATCTTTCGAATAGCCACACATACACACCATAGAATCATGCATCGTTAGCCTTATCCACACATACAAACCTACGCTGATTCATTCATTCATTCATTCATGCATGCATTCATTCAACACCACATACACACATAAATCCAGATTCACTCACTTATTTATTTATTCAACAACATTATTCTACTGTTTGTTTATGCATTCATTCATGCATTCAAAACCACAAACGTACCCATCCAGATTAATCAATTAAAAACCTTATCCACACATCCAGATTAATTCATTCATCTTTCAACACCACACATACACACCCCTACAAAAACAAATCTCAGTTCGTATCAGGATATATTTGGTACAATAGATGTGACATGACTGCATGAATTGTTCTGCAGTGATCAGATGGATAAAGGTTAATCTATGTGAGATGTTACCTGAGGAGATCCGTCAGAACCGTTCTCTCTCGTCTTCCTTGCTAGCCTCTTCTTCTTCTTATGCAGTGGTTTGGATTCTAATATCATCTCCTCCAGCTCAAATGTGGGGTCACAGTTGAGTCTCCGCCTCTGAAGTCATACACACACTTTAGATTCAATCAGTTGGTTCACTATTGCTCTTAGTGTTAGGGACTTAAACAAACCCCTACACTCCCATATTAAAGAGTGAAATAATTGTATACGCTTTGAACAGAACACTCAATTTAGTTTTAGTGTAGTATCTGAATTAAATGAACTGCTTCACATGATCTGTGTAGCTGCATGTTCATATCAAGCATGTATATGTGTGCTTTTTTCAATCAAACAGTTATTTTCTTTAAAAGCAGCACATACCTGACAAAGACTAGACCCCTTGTTTTAGCACAATGGTTGATTGACAAGTGAGTAGGCGGTCCTTTGCTGTTGTTGGGGATGCCTCGGTGTATACACTGCAAATGTGACGTGATCATGTGTCTCTGACTACCTACCTCTAAATGTGGTTTGACTGTAAATGTGGCTAACGGATAGCTTCTAGTATTACAGAACTCCTTGGTTTTATAGCATATCCATATCGAAGTTCAAATCATTTCATTCATTTTGAACGCTTGTCACCAGTGTGTCTAGCATGCATGTGCCCATCTCTGTATTTACAGTGTGTTGATGTATGTGTGTTGTCTTTACTTACATTAGGGAGGAAGCCTGGTGGGATTTGTTTGCTCAGCACAGCCTTCCAGTTGACATCAGAGAGGTAGTCGATGTCCTGGAGCTCCAACAGACAGGAAATCCTCTTCTGAGCATCTACACACAACAGCTGACGAGAGCAGAACACATGCTTTATTATCACTCTTTGATATAGCACTGAATCAATACTCAATATATTTATCAACATTGATTTGATTGAAATGATTGAAATGGGCTGTTGATTTAACAAGTTAATTGAGTGTGTTTAATAATACAAAAAATAATGCTTTAAAACATAATTCACACCACCATACTAAGGAATTTTCCTACCAAGATTGAAGTACCACCTCCATATTTTTGCAGGTCTCAGTCAGCAGGTGGCAGTAAGCTCAACTCCAGCTGTACAGGCAATAAACCAATAGCTGTTCGAAGACATTGTGTACGGGTCTCAAGATGCGCTTTTAAATGTTTCAAATGACCAAAGATCAGCCATGCAACTCTATGTGGCGCAAGCTGATAGGTGCTTTGACTTGTTATCTTGTAGCCAATTGGCTCACATGGCATAAACTGTTTGGTTTTCTGACTGATATTGTTTAACTGAACAGCAGCATGTTCACAAGTTAACTCAGTTTGTATGTTTTTCCTAGCAGTACCAAGTCTCTGTACTTGCTCTGTAGAAGCAGCAGCAGCGTAGCAGATCTACTCCACCAAGACCAATATCCAGGGCTGGACTGGTAATCTGGCATACCGGGCATTTTCCCGGTGGGCCGACGCACTTTGGGGCCATTCAGGGGCGCACTGGCCATCGGGAGAACCGAGCGGGCTGGTGGGTCGGCCGCGAAACTGGCCGAATGGACCGCGATAAGCTAAAATGAGCCCCTCGTTATGCAGAACAGACCACAAAACGGTGCCACGATATGCAGAAACGCTCAACAACCGCTCAACAACTTTTGGGCCAGTTGCTATGTAAAGTCCCGGGCCGATTTCTCTTCCCAGTCCAGCCCTGCCAATATCCTATCAATATGTCATACCTACATTCACATGCTAAATCTTTCTGAGAGATGGCATGCCTGAACTACATTTAACTTGGCTCAGCGTCCTGAACTCAGTTTATGGCTAGAGACACTGAAAACCAGTGAAATGCAACCACAGTAAGCAGCAAAAGCATCCTTCAGACGCATGTTTACAGACGGAATGCAAGGATGCGTCCTGTGAGAAAACTGATTGATGAACTCAATTGTTAAATGGATTGCTGTGTACTGTAGGCCAGTGATAGGTTTATATACAATGATATGGAAATAAACCAAACAATATATTGACTTCCAGAGGCACTTTTTGTAATGTCTTATATTGGATCGTCCATCACAATAATTGAAGGTCTTTAAATGATCTGCTTTGCTATATTTATTTGGATTATTATTAGAGCTGTCAGAATGAACCCGTTAACGCATGCGATTCATTCAAAAAGTTTAGCGTGTTAATAATTTTAATCATGATTAACACATTTACCGTTAATACAGCATAAACTAGCACAAACACTGGTTTGAAAGGGGAACCTCTGCGATGTGTCCGCCAGGAGTCATTACACTGACCGCACATTTCACAACACACACAAACACAACAGGGCTTCGTGTCAGTGATCAAATGATGGAGAAAGGAACTCTTAATGCTATTTCATATACAAAACAAGCCCAGATGGGACTTGTGATAGAAATCAAGTATTTTCAGCCCATGTAAGTTGCATTTTAATTACCACAGATGCACGTCAATTCTTAACAATCACCAAAACGCAGAATGAGACGTTTTTGTCTGCAAGCACTTTTCATGTGGAGATTGGCGTTGACGCTCGGATGCGAATCATGAACACGACTTCATGATTGCTGTAGGAAAGTGGATAGCCACAGTCTACCGGCAGATTAATATTGTGGAGGATGAGTGTTTAAGAGATTTAATGCCCATTGCAATGAATATGCAACCTATATCAAACTATTAGTCAAAATCCCACTTAGAATTTGGGAAACGTTTAATGTTACTTGAATTGGTGCTATTTTAGAGCATTTCTATCATTAAATTGTGGAAGGCTTTGCTTGGAAAATGGGAATAAAGCATTATATTATTACTTATTTTTTGTTTTCCTTCCTAAGTTGGAAATAAATGCATTTTGACAGGAAAAGAAGTATATAAACTTTAAAATGTCATCACTTTCAAAATCTGCAATTAATCGTGATTAACTACAACTAAATTATGCGATTAATCTTTAGAATCAACTTTTGAATCGACTGACAGCACTAATTATGTATTGACTTCTTTATTTGGCAGCCTTTTTCAGCAATTACTGATATATGCGATTAATTCGATTAATATAAGCACCATATCATTTAATTAATTAGACTAAAAATTTGTACATTGATTGACAGTCCTAGTAATTATACAACAGTTTAATTCAATGCTTCTATATGATTGGACAAAAGGCCAATCATTCCAAGTGTGTTGATGTTTAGTATAATAGCACTGGGACACTTCACTGTTTGCTTGTGATTAGAGTAGAGTTGTGTGGTTTTGCCTAAAGCGAGGAGAGGGTTTTTTGAAAGACTGAACGTCTGTGTTATCTCTCACTCCAGGATCATTCTGAATAAGTTTTCATGTCAATGAGTGGTAAGCAATGGAAAACTCATAGTGGATCTGAAGCGGAATTATTAAATAATTTTTTTGAGAATATTCACTGTCACTAGCAGTTTTAATTTGTAGTCTTAGTTTTAGTCTTTTGACAAAAATGTCCTTTAAATTAGTCAATATTTCATCATGTCATATTCATTAATCTTAGTCTGTTTACTCTGACTAAAATGAGATATAATTTTAGTCAACAAAAATAAAATCTTTTAGCTGATGATAATATGCACAATGACAAAAACTTGTGTCAAATTGTAACAGACCAAACTTTAATCAGATATTTAAACATTTAGAAAAAAAAATTATATAAATGTAAACATGTACCAAACATATAAAAGATACATAAAGGCTACATTCAAAATAATGTACAACAGTCCTTGTGAAAACCTGAGCTCCTAAATAATAGCACACAATGAATATTGAAGTATTCGCTACTCTTTTGAAGTAACTGTATTCTGAATTCATTTTCCATGCTGAACTTCTATGAACAGATGTTTCTCTAGATGTTTCTTATGGTGGCTGAGAAATGCACAAAACAACCAAATTAGCAAAGCAAATAAAAGCTGATAAATCATGGAAATAAGACAACAAAATGAATCCACAAAACAGCTAAATTACCAGAAAGTAAATATTTTTTTAAGCACTGTATTTTAAGTCATATGGCAGTCTGGCTCAATAAGGCTGCTCGATGGTTGCAGAGATCTGCTCATCCCACTGCAAGTGACTGAGCGTTTGCACTGGGCACTTCAGTGTCCGAGTGAAGGCTACAGCTTGCACACTAGGGATGTGTTGATACAATCAAATATAGATATATTGTGATACTTTTAAGCAAATGTTGATGAAGTTATGAGCAATTAGAGTTCTGGTAGAAGCCCAACTTGTTATTGGTCAGAGCACTTTGGTTGTTTTTTTTAAATATATATATATATATAATTTTGTTGTTCTGAGTCGTTCAATGTTGTTTCCATTGTGCTGTGGCTTAATTGTGTTGTGGTTTATTTACATGGTGTTTTCAGCTTTTATTTGCTTTGCTAATTTGGTTGTGTTATGCACTTCTCAACCACTGTAGTTTCTTCTTCTCTTTATGTCTTGCAGTATTATTGTATTCTTGTCACATTTTTGTCAACAGTATGCATGCAATAAATAATTGCATTATCACCATGATGTGTCTTTTTTTTCTAGTATTCATTATTTTTAACGAAATCAAAAAACCCTTCATCAACATCTAGGTTACCGTTGTAACCTCCGTTCCCTGATGGAGGAAACGAGACGTTGTGTCAAAGAATACACATATACACACGTGTCTTGATAGCCTTGCGCATCTCTGAACTTGAGAAAAGGCCAATGAGAAATTGGCAGAAAGAATTTGCATGTCCCTCCTCCGGACATACAGGTATAAATGGAGGGAATCATGCATCTGTCCATTCAGGTTTTGCACTGAGGAACCCGAGAATGAGGTTCGGCCATAACAGTGGCTTGGTTCAGCATTGTGGCTGGGAGGACACAACTTCTCGTTCCCTCCATCAGGGAACGGAGGTTACAACAGTAACTAGACGTTCCCCGTCTGTCGCTCACTTCGACGTTGTTTCGAAGAAGCGACACTAGGGGTCCCTATTCAATCACGCCATGTGCTGAACCGTGTACGTGCGCTGCTGATGCAGATGTGGGCAGGCAGTTGCGAGCCAAAGCGACAGGCTGCATCAGACTGCACATACCCTTCCCCAACACCCCATAAATTTGTCATAAACTTTTAAGTTCCCGGCACCCAGGAGGGGGTAAAAAACGACGTGCCAAGCATGGGAGCAGGGGCCATCTTAACACTATCACACGCATCAGAGAAGGCATTCTTTTCCAACTCCTATTCTTTCAGGGGGAAAAGACCCTGCGGAGACCACCACCTGCCCAGGCTGGGTGTAGGTAAATAGCGGCGGAATATGTCACATGCATTTTGATGGTAGATCCTATCTACTGTGAGGGAGGAGTTGCTACAAACATGCCGACCGGGGTGCAGCGGGGACTGCCCAAGGGAAACACGGGTCCACCCGTAGGGGGACCGTTCAGCGGAAAATACACACAGGGGGCTTAATCCACACAAGGGCCCGTCCTGTGGAGAACCTTTTCCAGTACAGAGTACTTTTTGTACGCGTAGTGGGTCTGGTCAGGGAATTCCTCTGTTGAATTCGCAGATAAGAGGGCTAGGGAGGAGTCATCCAGGGAGCCGAGTTAGTGGGATCACCTGGGATAAGAGTGCCTGGTATGTGAGTGGCGCACTGCGACCGGAGATGCTGCTGGCTCCAAAGGAGAAGATTGCGGGTGAGATGTGACATATAATGAGAGCGCACGCCACCTTGGCGATTTATGTACGCTTCCATCAAGACGTGCTTGCCCCAAACCAGTGGGAGAAACCTCAACAGGGCAAGGAATACAGCCAAAAACTCTAGGCAGTTGATGTGCCAATGCAGCGGGGGCCCTTTCCAGGAGCCTGCGGCTGCGTGCCCATTGCACACGGCGCCCCAACCAGACTGCATCGGGACACCTGCTGTAGGGGGACTCCTCGCCGCAGAAAACAGAGTTCTGTCCAGATATTGAAAGTCTGGCGACAGGAGGGGGTGATGAACACACGGTGCATGCTGCGGTGCTATGCCAATCTCGGGACTCAAGTCTGGAATCAGTTCTGAAGCGGTCTCATATGCATCCACCCCAGTGGCGCGAACGCAGCAGAGGATGCCATATGCCCCAGGATCCTCTGGAATTGTTTTAGACGAACCGCTGTGCCTGGCTTGAACAAGGTGAGGCATTTCAGCACTGACTGCGCGTGCTCTTTGGTGAGGCACGCTCTCATTGAGACTGAGACTAACTCAGATGCTCTGAACTGGGACGAGCTTGCACTTTTACCAGTTGACCTGAAGACCTAGACAGCTGAGGTGCCTGAGCACCTGCTCCATGTGGGTGCACAGTAACTCTTGAGAGTGGGCTAGGATGAGCCAGTCGTCGAGATAATTGAGTATGCAGATGCCCACTTCCCTTAGCGGGGCAAGGTTGCCTCTACGACCTTTGTGCAGACGTGAGGGGACAGGGACATGCCTAAGGGGAGGACCTTGTACTGATACACCTGGCCGTAGGAAAGGTCGGTGATGAGGCAAGATAGAGACGTGGAAGTGTGCGTCCTTCAGTTCTGCTGCGAACCAATCTTGATGTCGGACGCAAGTTAGAATGTGTCGTTGGATGAGCATTTTGAACAGGAGTTTGTGCAAGGCCCGGTTAAAAACTCATCCATGATCGGTCGTAAGCCGCCGCCTTTCTTGGGTACGATGAAGTAAGGGCTGTAGAAACCCTTCTTCATCTCAGATGGAGGGACAGGCTCAATCGCATCCTTGAGTAAAAGGGTCACGATCTCCGCACGAAGGGTTTTGTCATCTTCGCCATGCACCGAGGTAAAGCGGACGCCGGCGAAAGGGGGCGGGAGCCTGGCGAACTGAATCGCATAGCCGAGTTGGATGGTCCTGGCCAACCAGCGTGATGGGTTGGGAAGTGAGAGCCATGTGTCCAAGCTCGTTTTCAACGTACCTGGCAAGGCTTCGCAGCGGCGTGGCTGTGAGCGGCGCCCGGACCCGAGGAACCAATCGTCTAGCCGTGAAGGCTGTGGGGAGGACAGAGGGTTCCAGTCCAGCCCCATGCTGACAGCAGCCTGGGCAAGCATGTCGGCCATCTGGGCGTCAGCCTCAGACTGGCCGTGCTGACCCAAAGGCGGCAATCCAATCGAGTCTTCCACGTCAGTCGCCGGAACACTCTCCGATTCAGCGGCGAACTCATCATCCAGCTTGGGGGGGCTCGAGGGAGTAAGCAGACTAGCTGTAAGCCGAGCCGCTCTCACCTCGAGACTTGACGGAAGTCTCAACATTTGAGATGCTGTGTAATGATATGTCTGATATTCTCTGAGTGAATTAGGTATTCACATGGCTTGTTGAGGCAATGTCACATGACCTTTTTATGGCAATTTATTCTGTAAATGTGTTTCCAACGTGTTTATGCATGTTTTCTAAAAAAAAAAATCACCACAAACGAGCATATATGCTTTTATATGCACATTTTGGAAATTTTATAACGTTTTTAAATTTTCGCATCTTTGTGTTTCCATCAAGCTTTTTTTTTCCGCATTAAAATTCCAAAATTTGCATAAAAAATAAGTGGATGAAAACCAATCTATGGACACATACTCCAGTCTGTGTGTTCTTTCGTAATACACAAAGCGGGATGCTTTGGCTACTTTTGAAGCTATATTAATTGGCAAAAAAAAAAAACGATATAAGAATACATTGGTCAAATTTTGTCGGAAAATAAAAGTTACTTTATATAAATTTCTTGTTTAGAAAACTGTTGAATAAAAGTAATATCACACTCGCAATCTTGCTGTTGTTATTCTATGGCCCACAGCCATGCTGATATTTGGTGCAACAGCACTCTTGCTCATGTGATCTTGCTTTATTAATCAGTGTAGAAGTTAAGATTGCAGTGGAGTTAAGGTGATTAATATTACCTGTCTTAAAAGAGACTTGATTCCTGGGGACCAGGCTGCTGGGTAACATGGGTGAACCTTGTGGAAAGCTTGCAGGATTTCATTGGCTGGTGTGTTGGCGCGCATGATGTATGGTCTCTAGAGAGGGAACACAGGGTAACATCAGCCAAACAGCTGCTGTTAAAGGTGTTTAACAGTAAATCACACCACTAATTAAATTATGCAGGGTTTAAAGTTAATTCTGAATTTTAATGAGAAGTGCCTTTTCCATAAAATCTTGTTAAAATCATAACAAGATGACTTTTCACCATGGTGCTAATATTAAAATTAGCTGGCACAATGGCAAAAATATCTGAAGCCTAGTGTGACAAAAATGTCATTCCAAAAGTACAAGTTCCAATCTGATTAGATCTTGGCTGCTACAATGAGCACTAGCCATTGAATATTTGGAGGTTAATTTGGGTTACATTTTTGAAAGATACTTTCTACTTTCTTGTAGCATGTAAACAATGAGGGTGAGTAAACAATGACAGAATTTCCATATTTTGGTAAACTATCTCTTTTTTTTTTTTTTAAATATTTTTTTTTTTATTGACTCATAAACATATAACAAAGAACACAACATATATACACATTTAATATTTAACCCCCACTATTACTCCTCCCCCTCCCCAATCACCAACCCCACCCTGACCCCAAAAGAACACCACTGGTGTCACAAATTGAATACGCACACAAACAAAAAATAGAAGAAGAAAAAATAAACATATATAATTAATACAAAACTTCTCTCTCCTGCACACCACTCCGGAAATGAGGGAGCCCCATATGATTTCCATTCCCTTAAAATAATCTGCCTGCCAATATAATACTAGTCAGGACCCAAATTTGTATGTGTTTGTCCCTCAAATTTATAACGACCCATTGCCCAGAACACAGAGTCTTTGGAAAAACGAAATTTGACTGCCCAAAACGTCACATATGAAACGCTGAACCTTCAACCAAAACTCTTGGATCTTAACACCCCTGGGTTGTGTCTCCATCTTCTGATTGACATTTCCAGCAGGTGGGTATGTATTTAAGACCAAACCTATGCAATCTAAAGGGGGTCCAATAGAATCTATGTAATATCTGGAATTGCATAAGGTGAACCCTTGCATCTCTAGATGTAGACTTGACATTTTTTAGAATCCGATCCCACTCTCCCTCCTCATATACCAAGTTTAAATCTTTCTCCCATAATCTCTTGATAGAAGTTAAAACTCTTGTCTCCCAGACGCTGAATTAGCAGGGAGTAATACACTGATGCGTCATGACCTTTTCCAAAAGCAGTAATCACCACTTCTAGAGCATCTGCTGCTTTAGGAGGGTGTGAGCTACTCCCAAAAATAGTACAGAGCAGGTGGCACAGCTGCAAATACCTATATAGAACTGAGATCTGGGAATCTCAAAGAGTTGAACCAAATTTTTAAAAGATCTAAACACTCCACTCTCATATAGGTCACCAAGTGTAGTAACCACCCTCACAATCCACTCTGACCAGCAGAAAGGGTACTTCTCAATACATGATTTAGGGTTCAGCCATATGCTTGAGGCAACATATAAATAAATGTCAGAATTAAACACTCTGGACACTTTTGTACATACCGAGTGCAATTGTGAGATAACGGGGTGTGACTTAACTTCTCCGGTTAGTTTAATAGAAAGGCTTTATAATGGCAAAAAATGAACTTCCTGTTCAATACAAAACCAGGGAGGGGCTCTTTCAGGTGGAAGTGACCAATGTGTCAAATGTCTGAGACCAAATGCAAAATAATAAAACATTTGACTTGTAATCTGGGACATGTACCATTCCAAATGAAAGACTTTACTGTACTATCAAATAACTTGAAATAAGAGAGGGGGCATCTACAGGGAGAGATTGTAACAAGTAGTAAAATTTTGGAATAAAATTCTTTTTAATAACATTAACCTTCACATGCATAGATAAATGTAATGAAGCCCACCTGCCCACATTGCTCGAAAACCATATTAAAGGGTAAAAATGAACTCCAACTAAATCAGATATATTTGCTGGGAATAAAATGCCCAAACACTTAATGCCCTGTTTGGGCCACTGGAAAGCCATTACTGGGCAGTACACTGTCAGGGCTAACACTTCAGATTTAGACGAATTGACTCTGTATCCTGAGAAATTATATAAGGAATTAATAATTCTGTGGAGACAAGGCATAGATCTAGTGGGGTCAGAGACAAATAAAAAAATATTATTTGCGTAAAGCAAAAGCTTATGAGCCATTCCTCCCACCACCAACCCTGGAAAATCATCCTCCTTTCTTATCGCGGCTGCTAATGGTTCCAGGGCAAGACAGAACAATAATTGGGAAAGAGGGCAACCCTGGCGGGAGTAAAATAATCTGAAATTAATCCATTTGTTTGTACCGCTGCTGACGCCTTTTGGCATCAAGCAAAATGGCAGCGACCAGAGTCTGATCATTCGCCACTGACCACATGATATTGATTAAATGCCTACTGTTATCAGAAGAGCTGCGGCCCAAATAAACCCCACTTGATCTATTTGTATAAGAGATGTCATAACTTTACTTAATCGGTTAGCCAGAATTTTTGACAATATCTTTATGTCTTGCTGGATCAGGGAAATTGGATGGTAACTCTTGCACTCGCTTGGATCTTTGTCCTTTTTAAGAATCAGACTGATACGGGCTTGTGTCATGGTTGGCAGAAGCTTTCCATTCTTTAATGATCCCGTAAAAACTTCTAACAAATGTGGTGCCAGTTCTGTAGCACAAGATCTAAAAAATCTGGCCCCAGAGCCTTGATTGTAGGCAAGGCCTTAATTACCTCGCTGAGCTCCTCCAAGGGTATCTCAGAATAAAGATAATTTTTTTTGCTCATTTGTCAGTTTAGGGAGTTCTAATGGTTCCACAAAGTTTCTAATATCTTTATCAGTAGACGAAGATGTGGAATTGTAAAGATCAAGCTAGAATTCTTTAAAAGCATTATTAATATCAATGGCTGACGTAAATATTTCACCACCAGCAGATTTCACTGAGGGAATAGTAGACAAAGACTCTCTCTGCTTTAAATATATATATATATATATATATATATATATATATATATATATATAGCCAAAAGCTTCCCTGCTTTGTCCCACTACTCAAAGTATGACTGTCATTCCCTGAATAGCCAAAACTCCACCTTCTGTAACAAAATAGTATTATATCTATATTTCAGTGGGGATTTCTTTAAGACTGCAAGGGAAGCTCGGCTTCCCCTATAATGTCAAAAAAAATAATGGTCAAATATGTACTATTGTGTAAGCAATTTATTGACTAAAAATGCGTAAGAACATGTTCATCTCGAAAACGAGTTCGTTCAGAATCAGCTACATATGGCAGGTCAGCTGACTCGATTTCATTCTCATACATTCCCGTAGCGTCACAGTGCATTTCCCTGTTGAAGCCGAGCGTCCATTGACTTCAATGGGGCTGCTTTGAACAGTTTTTTTCAGTGCTCCAAAACTAGATGGTCATTGGATAAATACTGCGATTATGCCCCACCCACGGACGCTCAGCATCTCTGGGGGTGAATGAGGAGTGGGCTGGCCCGGACTCCGGGCTTCCGCGTAATGATTGGAGGATCTGTCGAAAGACTGCATCTCCTTTTGACTGAAAGCGAATCTGTACTATAAGAAGTCGCTGAAGCTATTCGCGCTCAGTCCCATCGCAGATTTCTCAAGTGTAGTCGAAAGACAAACTGCTGCAACCTATTTCTTGATATTTGTTTGGCGAAATTGCTAGTCAATTTGCATAATACATTTCACACAATTATACACCACATTCCTTGTTTCAGTTTTACCAAGTTTAATATTTTTTTTTAGATCGTTCGTTCATTCATTCATTCATCCATTCATTCATTTATACAGTAGGCTAGGCTAGTGTCGTACGGGTGAAACTGCGCACGATGGCAGACAGTGCTAATATTGTCGACCTGGTTTTGGCAAAGCCATTTGAAAGTCTTCCTTACGAGGAAAAAATTATAATTAAACAGCAGGGCAGATCAACACCTAAGATTGATTTAGTGCAAAAGATAGGGAAAAATAACAGGTCTTTTCAGCTCTCCTGGTATGACAAAGTTAGCTGTCTGACTGGAAGTGCTGTGACAAATAAAATGTACTGCTGGCCATGCCTCTTGATGAAACCATCTCACGGATGTGTTGTTTGGTCAAAGGTGGGGTTTGGAGATCTGTCTTACTTTGACAGGGCATATAAAAGACATGAAAAGAGCAATGAACATAATTTACTTTTAAATAAATGGACAAGTTTATAATGTAGGCCGAAAATGAGCTTCCACTCTTTGAAAGACCAGCAGCCGCCACTGCTATATTTCAATCGGGCTATCAGACAACATTAGGCGCTTCAGCTCTGCCTCTGCACTTTTAATATTCCCTTCCAACTCCACAAGTTCTCGTGCTTTGAATTTTTAGATGAATGAGGTATATTGTATGATCCAACCACTAAGAACTGCCTTAAGTGTCTCCCAAGCCCCGCCCACATAGGATACTGAGGACCAGTTGGTCTCCATATAAACATTAATTTCAGCCTTTAACATTTGTTGTAATTCAGTATTTTGCAAAAGGGATACATTATAGTGCCAACTATATGATTTATTTTTCTCTGTATTTGGCAGCACTACTAAACTCACCAGGGCGTGATCTGAGACTAAGATGTTTGCAATTGAGCAGTCAACAACAGATGAACTGAGGGACTTGGATATAAAACAAAATCTATTCTAGAATAAAGCTTATGGACTGATGAAAAAAAATGTATAGTCCCTACCAGATGGGTTCAAAAGTCTCTAAATATCTGTAAGACCAAGATTTTACACATCCTATGAAGTGCCAGTGTTGCTCTAGGGGGCTACACACATTTGCTTCACTAGTCCATCGGAAGATTAAAGTCTCCTCCCAATATTACATCATGAGGGGTGCCAGCAGCTTGCAGCATCCCTTCAAGATATATATAAAAATAAAAAAAGCCCTGATCATCAGCGTTAGGTGCGTAAATATTAGCCAGAATCAACCTTTGCCCCTGAATTTCTGCTAAATCAATAATGACTCTTCCTAATTTATCTTTAATCTGTTTATGACATTTGAATTGTAGATGCTTACTTATCAGTGTAATAACTCCCCTGCTCTTACTTGAGCCAGCACTAAATAAAACATGCCCACCCCATATCATCCCAAATGTTTCAGGTTCCTTCAGCTTTTCTGCATTTCTTGAAGAAACACAATATCATATTTCTTATGTTTAAGAAAATAAATAACCTTCCTTCTTTTTTTGGGGTGCCCCAACCCATTCATATTTCACACTGAGTGAGACAATCCATTCATATTAATATTTGACATATTAGAGAAATTAGATTGTGTGTCAAATATAAAAATATAAAGACCACATTCCACATTGGTACAACAATTAACGGCCAAACATTCCCCAGAACAAAAAAAAATGAAAAAAGAAAAACGTGCGCATTAACCCAATGCACAACAGTGTCAACCAGCGTCCATTCCTCTAAACTCAAACAGTCCATGTACGCCTAGGAGAGCCCCTGCGACAACTTGCCGTCAGATTGCTCAAGTCCAGTGCTTCTATACAAATTTTGTGAGAAAAATTATCTATAAAACAAACTCCAGCCAATTAAAGGAATAAACACAAAAAACATGTAGATTCATCCACATAACTGTCTGAAGGTGTGTTCCTCCAGCCGCTAGTGGAACCACCACAACAACAAACAAAAAATCATTAAGATTAAAAAATTAATTAAGCCGGCCCATTCGGCTGATACATGAGTGCAACAAAAGACCCAATCACTCCAATGTCCTGCATAAGATATTCAACAAAACAAAACTCCAGGCCACAGGAGGCATAAGCACCAAAAACATGCAGATTCATCCAGAAACTTTCCCAAAGAAATTATATTACACAAAACAAACTCCAGCCGCTAGGCGGAACTAGCACAAATTAAAAAGGCATCCAGTTTTCTCTGACAGTCGAGTGTATGTTCAGTGAGTCAGGCCCACTAGGCAGCAACATGAAAATCACCAAATGTCTTTCTCACTCCATTGTCTTTATGAAAGACATTGCTTGCTGTGAGCCTGTAAATTCTCTACGGTCATCCTTAGTATCTATTCTCAGTTTGACTGGAAACATCAGAGCAAAATTACCTTCCGTTGATGTAAGAGTTTCTTGCATTCCCTGCATCTTTCACGTTTCTCTTGTTGAATTCGCAAAGTCTGGGAAAAAGAAAATGCTGTGGCTCCTCACCTTGCGTAACACAAGAGTTCTATCAGATGATCTCAGAAATTTGGTCAGAATTGATCGGGGCCAGTCTCCCTACACAGATCTCCGAGCCAGAAACTCTGTGAGCTCGCTCAATTTCCAGCTTAGGGCCTGTTATTTCAAGCAGACTTGGAAAGAGCCAATCTAGGAATTTTTCCATATCTCAGCCTTCCTCATGCTCAGGAATTCCAATAAATCTGACATTGTTCCAGTGATTATGATTCTCCAAATGCTCCAGTTTTTCCCAGACGCGCTGCAAATCCACCTAGGTTGCTGGCGGTTTAGCAGCTAATTCCCTCTCCGATGACTCCAGAAAATCAATCCATTTGTCGACGTCCGACACTCTTGTAACCACCTCAGACAATTTCATCTCCATGGCAGTGATCAATCGACATATTACAGCAAGATACTCCAAGTCTGCAACGACCTTCGTCAGCATTGCCGTCATGTTTGTCAGTTGACGCTGGATCCCTTCCACAGCACCGGCTGAACTGAGTCCTGGGCTTCTGGCCTGTTGTTCAGGTGCTTCAGCGTGAGCACGGAAGTGTTTTTTAATATCTCTAGAGCCCAAGAATTTTGAATTCTTTGACATATTGTCTTTCTAGAACAGTTAAGCATCAGGGTGTACGAATCTCACCAGTTTATGACACAAATAGTAATAAATCTAGCAAAGTGCGCAGAGCTCACACGTCTGCTCCTCGCATGGCACCACGCTACTCGGGTGAACTATCTCTTTAAAACTGATCCCAAATCAGACTTCCAATACAAGAGACTCTTACCTGTCCACGGAGAAGTTCATATGCAGTAATGCCTAAAGACCACCAGTCCACAGCATACGAGTACTCTGGATGTGTTCCCTCAAACTGCTGGAACAGTTCTGGGGCTGCAGTTGAGAAGAAAACAGCAGATTATGGATGTTTACATAGTAAAAAAAAATATTGTATCGAATTGTATCATACGATATGACGTTCACGATTTGATATCATATGTATTGTTTGATACATAAATACATAAAGCAACACTGGGAGCTGCAAAACCGTCTCCTCCCCGGAGAGGCGGTGCAGAGCGCTCACAGGAAAACAGAGCAACTTGTCTACATAGGCGAGTTGAGAGCTCAAAGACTGATGGCAAACGGCATGTAGATTGTAGTATTACAGCATGTCGAATTTGCCAAACGGTTTTATGGCCCAATACTACAGTACATCAAACATGTTATTTTATTTACGGCAACATTACCATGCAAATCGGTGGATTTGCGAGGCAGAAACAGCAGTAGCAAGTTGCAATAAACTGCCAGCCTCTCCCAGCCAACACTGAGTGTGATTACATGCACAGATAGACACTCGTAACTATCAAAAGCCAGCTTATGTTTTTTTTTAAAAGTCAGCGTAAGAAACAGATTGCATGACACTTGTTACAATATTTTCTGCTTTTGATGTCGAAATGTAAATGAGAAAAAAAAACCTTGAGAGGAAACTGACCTCTGGCTTTACGTTGTATGAAAAAAGACATATTCAGTTTATGCCATATTATGTTGTTTTTAACAATTATGCAAGGTCGACAAAAATGTTATTAAATTTTTTTCTCAACTAGTGCTTGCTGGGTAGAAACCGCTGTTCTGTTCTTGTGTTTATTAACAGTATTATTAAAGCTCTCACCCATGTACGGTTTTGTCCCAGCAATAGATGTGGCTTTTAAGTCGTCTTTCACGATAGCAGCGATGTTGAAATCTGTCAGGTGTGCATGACCTGCAGAGAAAATACAAATACTAAAGAAAACTACATGCAATACAATATCGTCACTGTCCGAAGAAAAACATATATCTTCACTTTTGGCAATTTTGACTTTTTACCTTAGATGGAATGCGCCAAATGACCTCATCCTACTTTTTGAATTGTGCATCGAAATGACCAATGAAATGATGTTTAATCAGGCTGTCTGTTTAACAAGTATATTGTAAGATCGTCAATGAGAAAAAGAGTTTTTCCATGCTCTTGTTTTTTGAAGATACGTGTTTTTCATCAGACAGTGACTATATATTTCACGAAGCTACAAGAAATAGACGAAATACAGTGCATTCAGAAAATATTCAGACCACTTCATTTTTTCACATTTTGTTATGTTGCAGCCTTATGCTAAAATGCTTTAATTTAAATTGATTTGAAAATGCACACACCTGTCTATATAAGTTCTCGCAGCTGAAAATGCTTATCAGAGCAAAAACCAAGCCATGAGGTCAAAGGAACTGCCTGCAGAGATCAGAGGCAGGATTGCGTTGAGACACAGATCTGGGCAAGTCCACAAAAACATTTCAGCTGCATTGAAGTTTCCCAAGAGAATAGTGGCCTCCATAATTCTTAAATGGAAGAAGTCTGGAACAACCAGGACTCTTCCTAGAGCTGGCCGCCCAGCCAAACTGAGCAATCAGTGGAGAAGGGCTTTGGTAAGAGAGCTCACCAAGAACCCAATGGTCACTCTGTTTGAGCTCCAGAGATCATGTGTGGAGATGGAAACACTTGGAGAAGGACAACCATCCCTGCAACAACCATCCCTGCCAACATGGCAGAGTGGCCAGACGGAAGCCTCTCCTCAGTGCAAGACACATAAAAAAGCATCTAAAGGAATCTCAGACTGTGAAAAACAAGATTCTCTGGTCTGATGAAATGAAGATTGATCTGTTTGTCCTCAATTCCAAGCATCATGTCTGGAGGAAACCAGGCACTGCTCATCTACTGTGCAATACCATCCCAACAATGAAGCATGGTGGTGGTAGCATCATGATATGGGGGTGGGGCTTGTCAAGGTTGAAGAAAAGCTGAATGCAACAGAATATACCGATACCCTTAATGAAAACCTGGTTCAGAGTGCTCAGGACCTCAGACTTGGCAGAAGGTTCACCTTCCAACAGAACAATGTCCTTGAGTGACCCAGCAAGAGCCCGAACTTGAACCCAATCTAACATCTATGAAGACCTGAAAATGGTTGTCCACCAATGGACCCAATCCAAACTGACAGAGCTTGAGAGGATCTGCAGAGAAGATTGGCAGAAAATCCCCAAATCCAGGTGTACAAAGCTTGTCGCATCATACCCAAAAAAGACTTGAGGCTGTAATCACTGCCAAAAGTGCTTCAACTAAGTACTGAGCCTTTGCGAGAAGTGCCCTGGGTTTTTTTGTGACCACAGAGAGTCAGGAACTCAGTTTAAAATCTTTTCAAAAGGACGTGCCTTTTTACAATATAGTGTCCCCATCCTTATATAAGGGAGTTAGGACCCACACAGACTGCAGGGTGAGCACTCCCTGCTGCGCTCACTAACATCACTTCCAGCAGCAACTTTATTTTTCCCCAGGAGGTCTCCCATCCAAGTACTGATCAGGCTCAATCGTTCCAAAAAACGAATGGGTCTAAATACTTTCTGAATGCACTGTAAATACACCAGTGAGAGTCTGAAAAACATGTTTTAAGGGGGTTTATTTTCTAAAAGCCCACAGGGACAAAAGTGCCCAGTTAAAGAAAAACACAATTACAATATTAGAGCTTTGCCTATGAATAAACCTACTAAGTCTTTTCCTGCCTTTCAGGCGTAATAAAATGGGTTGATATGTGGAACAGATCCTCCACTCATGCCTGGGATTGGGGTGACACTGCAGAAGCAGAAATAACAGGGAGCCTAGTGATACAGCCAAAGTCAGCCGTTAACCTTGATGAAGATCTGCCATTGCCGCAAGGTGTGAGAGAACGGGGGCAGGTGCTGTGTTTGGTGGGGTGTGTGTGTGTTTGGTGACAAGAGAAGAAAGAGACACCTGGGAGTCTTTTTTTGTGTTAAGTTTTTTTGTGCATGCATACTATATGTATCCCTATATTATCCCTTTACAGCAGGAATTATGATAAATTGTGTCAAGAATATTTTTAATCATTTTTAATCTTCTTTAGAATAGAATCAGACAATGAATGATTTGTCTGTGTCAAGGAATAATGAGTTAATGCTTTTAATAGAACAGAGTCCGACAATGAATGATTTTATGCAGACAATATATGGAATTGGGAGTATTGGGGTGAATTGAGAAGCGTGCGTCAAGAGGAAGTCTGTTTTGTGCATATCAAATAGTTATGCTTTTGCCACCACTGAAGTAAGTTAAGCCAGGATGTCCTGTTAGAAGGAGTGATGATGTAAATAATCAAGGCATAAGATTTTATTGGATGATATCATGGGTTAATTTTTGGATGAAGAGGCCATCCTCAAAGAGAACAGAAACTGTATAAAAAAGGCATGTTCTAAAATGTAACTTCAGATGCTTCATGAACCAACTCGGCATTGTTATTGTTATAATAAAGTAAATTTTTGGAATCAGAACTTTGCGCCTTCGAGAAATCTTTGACTTGACTGTGTTTCGATGGCTGTTTTGGAGAATCTGCCATGACAAATATATATATATATACAGTATATATGCACACTGGCAACCAAAGGTTTGGAATAATGTACAGATTTTGCTCTTATGGAAAGAAATTGGTACTTTTATTCACCAGTGGCATACAACTGATCACAAAGGACATTAATAAAACGAAAAATTACTATTACAGTTTGAAACTACAAAGTGTTCTCATCAAAAATCCTCCACATGTAGCTATTACAGCTTTGCAGATCCTTGACTTTCTAGCTGTCAGTTTGTCCAGATACTCATGTGACATTTCACCCCACACTTCCGGCCTTGTCGGGCACTTCTCATGCACCTTACAGTCTAGCTGATCCCACAAAAGCTCAATGGGGTTAAGATCCATAACACTCTTTTCCAATTATCTGTTGGTGTTGAGCGGGTAGAATTCAATGAAGCTGTCAGCTGAGGACATGCGAGGTGTCTATTGCTCAAACTATAGACTCTGATATACTTATCCTCTTGTTTAGTTGTACATCTGGTCTTCCACATCTCTTTCTGTCCTTGTTAGAGTCAGTTGTCCTTTGTCTTTGAAGACTGTAGTGTACACCTTTGTATGAAATCTACAGTTTTTTGGCAATTTCAAGCCTCGTATAGCCTTCATTCCTCAAAACAATGATTGAGGAGTTTTTGACCTAATATTGACCTTAAGACATGCCAGTCTATTGCATACTGTGTCAACTCAAAAAACAAACACAAAGACAATGTTAAACTTCATTTAATGAAACAAATAGCTCTCAACTGTTTTTGATATAATGGCAAGTGAT
The DNA here is from genome assembly GCA_032164185.1 of Moxostoma hubbsi. Taxonomy (NCBI): domain Eukaryota; kingdom Metazoa; phylum Chordata; class Actinopteri; order Cypriniformes; family Catostomidae; genus Moxostoma; species Moxostoma hubbsi. The sequence goes on along the minus strand of JAVLUX010000110.1, from coordinate 5,175,500 downwards.
TTTCTAGTACCAGATGATCAATTTAGCACGATTGTTCAAGGATAAGGTGTTGGAATGATGGTTGCTGGAAATGGGGCATGTCTAGATTTGAATAAAAATTACTTTTTCAAATAGTGATGGGGCTGTTTATTACATCAGTAATGTCTTGACTATACTTTGTGATCAGTTGAATGCCACTTTGGTGAATTAAAGTACCAATTTTCTTCCGAAACAGTCAAATCTGTACATTATTCCAAACTTTTAGCTGCCAGAGTATACAGTTGAAGGCAAAAGTTTAAATACACCTTCAGTTTTTCACGATTCCTGACATTTAGCATTAGAAAACATTCCCTGTCTTAGGTCAGTTAGGATCACTACTTTAATTTAAGGATGTGTAATGTCAGAAAAATAGAAGAGAGAATGATTTATTTCAGCTTTTATTTCTTTCATTACATTCCCAGTGGGTCAGAAGTTTACATACAAATTGTTAGTATTTGGTATCATTGCCTATAAATCAGAGCAAGTGAGCGAAGCGGAGCAGTGTGACACTCTGCTCAATAATCCGCTCCATGCGTGTGCGCTCCGCTCAGCCACCCACGGACCAAGCGGACACTCCGCTCAAGTACTGCTCACGCTCACTGGCAAAATAGCATCCCCTCAAATCCCGCTCCGACATTCAATTTCTCTGTAGTATACTTGGTTCCAAACTTGTAGGGTAGGGTAGCTACAAGGGGTAGCTACAGTGGCCCAAGCAATTGCCCCTTTGCCCACATGGGCTGAGGTGCCCCTCTGGGTGAAATAAAGTCTATAGGCCGACATTTATTAAATTATCAAATGTACACATCTGAAATGATGTGATTGTATTGTTGAGTTTTAGTATATAAATTGTCGCTGTTTATTTTGGACTGATTTACAACGGCTGTTAGATAAAGTAATATTTACTTTAAACAAGTCATCAAATACGCCTCTAAAATTGATAAAACACATGTGCGTTGGTACAGAAACTCGCAGATGTGCATATTTCCACTTTTTGATTTAAACTGGACCCGAGTGATACAACCAACCCAGAAAAACACTAGTTTTATTGCTGGTAAACTATAAAGTTTGTTCGAGTCCTTTATGGCAATAATGAAAACATGGACTGGTACCAGGAAAAATATTGCAGGTAGAGGTGTTGTCTCTATGGAATGATTATAGATTTGATATATTAATAGGTTTCTGATTTAATGCTATCAGACTTTATGTCTTTAAATTAAAATGAGCAATTTCTCATCCTAATTTTGTGTTCAGTTTTAAAGAGTTTATTAAGTTATTTATTAAGTGTTGATGCTTTATTAATATCCCCTACAATGTTATATGTACAAATCATATGCAACCTAAAAGAATGTGGTTATTTATATAATAATTATTATATTAGTAGATACTTTGTTTTTCCTTGATATTTTTAAAGCATTTTTATGTGTAAAACTATCATGTCTTGTGCATGCGCTCTTTATATGTACAGCAGGGTTTAATCATGGATTTAACAAATAAAAAATATTTGTCATGCATAAAGTCAGATTTTGTCCAATATATAGATATATTATATGAAATCATGTTTAATAATCACAACACAAATATTAATTATTTAATTCACAAATTACATTGGGGCATGAGTAGCTCAGCGAGAGAAAGATGCTGACTACCACACCTGGAGTCGTGCGTTTGAATCCAGGGCGTGCTGAGTGACTCCAGTCAGGTCTCCTAAAAAAACGAATTGGCCCGGATGCTAGGGAGTGTAGAGTCACATTGGGTAACCTCCTTGTGTTCGCTACAACGTGGTTCTCACTCTCGGTGGGGGCGCGTTGTGAGTTGTGCGTGGATGCCGCAGAGAATAGCGTGAAGACTCCACATGCGCTATGTCTCCGCGGTAACGCGCTCAACGAGCCACGTAATAAGATGCGCGGATTGATGGGCTCAGACGTGGAGGCAACTGAGATTCATCCCCCACCACCCAGAGGACTTTTTAAGAAAAGTTTTATTTTCTAATGTAGACTCATTTATAGCTTTTTTCTCTGCGCATGAATGCAGCAAGCATTGTTGAAGATATTATCTGCAACCACTTCACTTCTTCATAACATCTACAGTTCGCTCTGGCATGCTGGATATCAGCTTCTGGGCCAAAGACTGACTGATGGCGATCCATTCTTGCCTTATTAGTGCTCGGAGTTGATCACATTTTATGGGCTTCTGTTTCTCCACTCGCCTCTTGAGGATTGACCACAGGTTCTCTATGGGATTAAGATCCAGGGAGTTGCCTGGCCACGGATCCAAAATTTAAATGTAATGATCACCGAGCCACTTCATTATCACTCTTGCCTTGTGACATGGTGCTCCATCATGCTGGAAAATGCACAGATCATCAACAAATTGCTCCTGGATAATTGGGAGAAGTTGCTCTTGCAGGATGTTTTGATAGCATTCTTTATTCTTGGCGGTGTTTTTGGGCAGAATTGTGAGAGAGCCCACTCCCTTGGATGAAAAGAAACCCCACACATGGATGGTCTCAGGATGCTTCACTGTTGGCACGACACAGGACTCATGTTAGTGTTCAACTTTTCTTCTCCGGACTATCGATTTTCCAGATGTCCCAAACAGTCAGAAGGGGGCTTCATCAGAGAAAATATCTTTGTGCCAGTCCTCTGCTGTCCAATCCTTGTACTTCCTGCAGAATTTCAGTCTGTCCTTGATGTTTTTCTTGGAGAGAAGTGGCTTCTTTGCTGCCCTTCTTGACACCAGGCCATTGTCCAAAAGTCTTTGCTTCACTGTGCGTGCAGATGCACTCACACCAACCTGCTGCCAATATTGATCAAGCTCTGCAATAGTGTTGGCACGATTCTGTAGCTGACTCCTCAGGAGGAGACGATCCTGGTACTTTCTGGACACACTGGGACATCCTGAAGCCTTCACTGCAGTTGAACCTCTCTCCTTGAAGTTCTTGATGATCCGGCAAATGGTTCTTTCAGGTGCAATATTCTTTGCAGCACTTTCCTTGCATGTGAGGCCACTTTCATGCAAAGCAATGATGACTGCACATCTTTCTTTAGAGGTAATACACAGCAGCGGAAGGGCATCTTTAAAAAGACGAATCCTGAAAAGGATGTTCAACGCTCGCTTGTGTATGTTGCTCTTTTTATTTCCTGAGTGAGTGACCGAGGGGAACTAATAATTCTGCAGTGGTCTCTTAAATTTTTTCTGGAGCTGTATACACAGTATATATATATATATATATATATATGGCCCTACATCAGCCCTGCTGTGAATCGGCCGCAGGCACGAGGCCGCATGCCGAGTGTTGTAGGTAATTACAGCAGTGCTGATGTAGGGCCATATAGCACGATTGCGGTTCAGTGAACAAGTAAATAAATTTTTTTGGGGGAAAAACCAAGTAAGGTCATTAAAACGCATTTGTGCAAGGAACTACTTTCTTACATGATGAATCAGAATCTGCTGTTGCTGGTTCAAAACAAATGATGCGTCCAAACCTCAGTTAGTAATTCAAAAATGTCACATCAGAAATAGTATCACGCTTGTGCTGTTTCGAACAAGTTATTGGATAAACAAGGATGGATTGATGGGTGTGTTCATGTCTACGTGTCTCTGTGTGTGTGTGTGTGTGTGTGTGTGTGTGTGTGTTTGTGTGAGAGAGAGAGAGAGAGACGGACAGACAGACAGACAGACAGACATGGAGCATGTGCGATCACTTGTTGCCACACCCAAGCAGAAAAATTAATTAACTAATTTAGAGAAAAAATGATATAATATAATATGATTTGTTATTACAAAGCAACAAATGATCCACAATATGGACACATATTTTATATAACCATTCCATTTGAACCTATACATTTAGTAAAACACAACATTAAAATAGCACTATGCATGAAGGGGTTATAGAGAGAGTATACATAGATGTTGTGCATGTGCGCAGTGTGCTGCTGTTGATATGAATGTAAAACAGCCTCACGCAGAAGAAGGCAAAACTACATTATTTACACACACACACTGGAACTCACAGATAAAAGAAGACAAATGAGTTTCCTGCAAAGCAATCACAGACTCCATGTGTCTTAGCCTGTCTGTAGTCCGGAGGCTTCTTCAGCACATGAGTGTAGTAGCAGAGTAAAAGCGACTATACACACTAAAGAACACTATGAATCCACAGGTTTCAAATAAGGGATGGTGCATCTCAAGGACATAGAGGAGAAACACAAAGTGGAGTTGACTTAAAGAAATAATTCACCCAAAAATGAAAATTCTCTCATCATTTTCTCGCCCTTACGCCATCCCAGATGTGCATGACGTTCTTTCTTATGCACAAATTAAGATTTTTAGAAGAATATTTCAGCTCTGTCCATACAATGCAAGCGAATGGTGGCCAAAATGTCACATACTGTAGGTTAGCATAAAAGTAATCCATAAGACTCCAGTGGTTAAATCCATGTCTTCAGAAGTGATACGATAGGTGTGGGTGAGATAGAGATCAAAATGTATAAATGTTTTGAGAGAACTTTTTCTCCCGGCCCGTATGCATAAAGAATGAGAATCACCAAAAACACAAGAAGAAGTATGTGAAAATGAAAGTTAGGGGATGTTCCATTCCAAAGGCCTCATCCTTATGCCCTAAACCCTTCAGAGGGAGAGCTCCAGAGGGTTGAAGGGTGTAGACCTAAAAAAAAATCAGTCATTTAAGAATCCACTTCAGCATCATCTATCCAAACCAAAGGAGCCGCTGCCATTGCACAAAGGCTGACACTAATAAACATCACCTGCGCCTAATCAGAAATATTCACATGTGATTTTGCATCACTAACTGCTTTCAGAATAGAAATGGAAAAGAAATGATTTAAAGACTTGTGAATTAATGGAAAATAAGCTATATGTTTAAAAATGTGTTTTATTTATTCATTTATTTGTCAATAAACAAATGTATTTATTAAATAAATAAAATGCCACTTTTTATTATTATTTTATTTAAACTTCTTTAGAATAACTGATCCAGTGAATTTACATTAAAGTAACACAAGCATTAACCAGTTTCAAACAAAAAGCCAGGGGTTAAAATCATTTTTAAAAATTCATTATAATAACTAAAAGCTTTTATAGACTATGGAGATGATGGGATATCACATCTTTTGTAGAAACAGATTGCAGTTGCAGCTGGTTTAAATTACACTAAATTACACTTGGCAAACCTCCATATTTGTGACATATGCTCCGGTTCTGGTCCGCTTGGCAGCAAACCCTATGGAAACAGCCATTTCGAAGGGTTCTTCTAAGCAGCTATTTTTTGAGCCTTTTAGTTTGGAACAATCCTTCAACATGTTGGCCAAAATCGTTCCCCCTTCAAAGTGCCCTTCGGAGGTGGATTTATCCCATTTGGAATGCAGGGATGAGACTTTAATATTGATCTGTTTCTCACCCACACCTATCAAATCGCTTCTGAAGACATTGATTTAACCACTGGAGTCTTATGGATTACTTTTATGCTGTCCTATGTGATTTTGGAGCTTCAAAATTTTGGGACCCATTTACTTTCATTGTATGGACCAAAAGAGCTGAGATATCCGTCTGTTTTCTTCAAATGTGTTCTGCTGAAGAAAGAAAGTCTTACATATCTGGGATGGCATGAGGGTGAGTAAATTATGAGAGAATTTTCATTTTTGGTTGAACTATTCCTTTAAGTGATGCTCTGTCATGTTCACCTGGGTAGCGATCACACCGAGGCAGTGTTTGTGAATGGCTCATGTTCTTACTGCGAGGACATGACCAGGTTTGTATGATGACATCGCCACTTCATCGGAGAGCATTCAGGCATCTGAAGCTGAAGACCTGATCGGACTCCTGTCCTCGGGCCAGCCCACCCAGTCAGAGTCTGCATTGAGCTGGATTGGAACCCTCCACACTCCCCCCAACCCTCGCAGCTTGATGATTGGTACCTCGCTCTGACCACTGAGCACCTCTCAGAGCTACGGAGGTCACAAGTGCAAGCACTCGGGTGGGTGATGGCCACCCTCGTGGTCTAGAAACGGCACCTGTGGCTGAACTTGGGCAAGATGTGCGACGTTGACAAAGCCCGCTTTCTCAACACCCCCGTCTCGCAGTTCGGTCTCTTCGGCGACACCGTCTACGACTTCACCCAGCAGTTTTCGGCGGTGAAGAAAAAGACGGAGGCCATCTCTCCCATCATGCCGTGCCATCGTAGCGCAGGCCGTCCCCCTTCTGCTCGCCGCGGGCGTCCCCCTGCTAAAAAAACAATGGCAGCTCCACCTCAACCTGGGCCCAGCTCTCAGCCCCAGTGCCGAGTGCCCCGCAGATGGCGTACGCCCCCCATCTCCAGGACCTCTTCTAGGGCCCGTAAGACCCCTAAATGCTCCTGAGACGGCGCACCCAGGAAACCAGACATTTACTCTGGAGCTGGTGGCAAGACCACACTGTCCCCCGGTGGAGGGCCAGGAGGAGAATCTTCAGTTCTCCCTGTCTCTTTTGCCGCACCCCCTTTGATCTGCGGTACCCAAATTATCAATAAAAGAGCAATTTCATCACTTCCTTGGTCATCAGACCGGTGCGCGCCGCTCTAACGTCACCTGGCACCAAAACTTTGCAGTCGCGGCTCCCTGGATGCGGCAACCTTGCCTCCAGACGCACGACTGCCCAGCCCCGGGAGGACAGCGCTGACGACTCTCGAAGATATCCCTACAGGACCTCCTCCTCTGTCTATATCCCGCCCCCTGCCAGATGCGCGGAGCAATTTAAGTGCTTTCAGTTTTTTCTCAGCACCCAAGCCTCGGGACACGCTTTTTCCTCCCAACTAGTGTTAATTTTGTCACCTATTTTTAATTTAGTCTTAGTCTTAGTCTTGTGCCAAATGTCCTTGTTAGTTTTAGTCATATTTAGTCATTCACATATCTTTTTTTGTTGGTCAAGTTTTAGTCGACTAAAAGTCTCGTCATTTTAGTCTAGTTTTAGTCAAAAGAAAACTCAATATATCTTAGTCAAGTTTCAAAACATTTTAGTCTTTTTTTAAATAAATTATTTCTGAGATTAATTCTGAGATAACCATTTCAGTCAAATAATGTTTCACACATCTCAAATATTGGTTAAATGTCATAATTACCTGACAAAATACACTTGTTGAATGATATGTTGAATTCACTTTGTTAAACGTGTCTGGTTTTCTGATTTAAGAGACACATTCACAAATGATGAACTTGTTCTGAAGAGTATTTTATTAAGCAAATAAGTTACATAAAATATATATAACCTGCATAATGTATGTGCCACAACACCATAGCTAACTGCTTAATTTACAGCGTAGATGCCTAAAATCAGCATTAGCTTATGAGACGTATATTAAAGTTAACTTCCCTGAATGTGTGGGTGGTTAGCCTTTAGATGTCGCTTAAGGTTGGTGGTGTTTTTCCCCCAATATTTTTTGTCCGCAGTGCTTCCCGTCAGTTAGAATGACACATTCTGACTTTTTGTCAATATCATTGTACCTAAAATGCGACCAAATATCGCGCCTCTTCCTTAACCTAGCATGTCGTCGGCGCTCGTCGCGTGTTCGCCACTGTCTATGATTGTTGTGTTCTTGCTCCATGTAGTTTCGTGTTGCAGCCACAGGAGTATGAGACCTGTAACCGTTACTTGAGCAACAGCGCAAACTCATTCGGAATATTTTGAAGGCGTAACAGCTGAATATTCGCTGAATATTCAATCTCATGATGAAAAAGTAGAGACGATTGTATACGAAAATGAAGAGAGATTTTATCTTAGTTTTTATTTTATGCAAAACATTTTAGTCTCGTCTTTTTTCGTCAACAATAATGCATGTTAATTTAGTCTTAGTCAGCGTTTTTGGACATTGGTGCAGTCTCGTCATCGTCTCGTCTTAGTCATGGAAAAAAAGGTCGTTGACAAACATGTTTAGTCTCGTCTCGTCTGACGAAATTAACACTGCTCCCAACGCACTATTACATGCTCCCACCGCCACGAGGCCCCACCCGGTACGTCCAAAACGATCGTCCCGTTAGTGCCCCTTGCACGGAGCTTAGACGCATGGCTTGCGCTTTCCAGACCGTCACGATGGCTGGCCAGGACCATCTGACATGGCTACGTGATTAAATTCGCCAGGCTCCTGCCTCATTTCAGCGGTATTCGCTCCACCCCATTGCGTGGCGAAAACGCCAGCACTTTATGAGCAGAGATTGCCAATCTGCTACTCAAGGACGCAATAGAGCCTGTCCCTCTAGCCGAGATGAAAAAGGGTTTCTACAGCCCTTACATCATTGTACCCAAAAAAGGCAGTGGGTTGCGGCCAATCTTGGACTTGCGAGTTCTCAACCGGACTTTACACAGACTCCTGTTCAAAATGCTCACGCAGAGGTGAATTCTAACCTGTGTTCGGCATCAAGATTGGTTTGCGGCGGTAGACCTGAAGGACGCATACTTCCACAACTTCATTCTGCCTCAACACCGACCCTTCTCATGGTTCGCGTTCGATGGCCAGGCGTATAAGTACTAGGTCCTCCCCTTTGGCCTGTCCCTCTCCCCACGTGTCTTCAACAATATCGCAACCCTTGGACAGACCTCTGTTTTCTGCAAACAGGATTCCCCCTACATCAGGTGCCTGCGTTGGCACATCAACTGCCCCGAGTTGTTGGCTGTACTCCTTGCCCTGCGGAGGTTTCTCCCTCTGATTCGGGTCAAGCACATCTTGATCCATTCAGACAGCACTGTCACGGTAGCGTACATAAATCGCCAAGGTGGCGTACGCTCCCGTCACATGTCACAACTCGCCCGCCATCTCCTCCTTTGGAGTCAGACTCAGATCGCTGCTCGCCACTCACATCCCAGGCGACCGCAACACGACGGCGGACGCACTGTCACGACAGGTCTCGCACAGCGGAGAGTGGAGGATCCACCCCCAGGTGGTCCATCTGATTTGGTACTGCTTCAGCAGGGCACAGCTAGATCTCTTTGCCTCCCAAGACAACTCCCACTGCCCGCTCTTGTACTCCCTAACGGAAGCCCCTCTCGGCACAGACGCGTTGGCACACAGCTGGCCCCGGGGGCTGCGCAAGTATGCATTTCCCCCAGTGAGACTTCTTGCACTGGTACTGTGCAAGGTCAGGGAGGACGAGGAACAGGTCACCTTGATGGCTCCTTATTGGCCCACCCGGACCTGGTTCTCGGATCTCATGCTCCTCGCGACAGCACCTCCCTGGCAAATTCCCCACAGGAAGGACCTTTTTTCTCAGGGACGGGGCACCCTCTGGCACCCACGCCCAGACTTCTGGAATCTCCACGTCTGGCCCCTGGATGTGACGTGGAACACTTAAGCGGTCTACCACCTGCAGTCGTAGACTCGATCAACCAAGCCAGAGCTCCCTCTACCAGGCAGCTTTACGCCCTCAAGTGGCGTCTGTTCACATATTGGTGTACTTCCAGATCTGAAGACCCACAGAGATGCGCAGTTCGGTCAGTGCTTTCATTCCTGCAGGAGAGGCTGGAAGGGAGGTGTATGTCGCTGCTATTGCAGCCCACCACGATGCAGTAGATGGCAAGTCCTTTGTAAGCACGACTTGATTATCAGGTTCCTTAGAGGCACCCGGAGGTTGAACCCTTCCTGACCAAGCCTGTTCCCCTCCTTGTCTTGTCAAAGGGAATCGGACATAGGGATGATCAGTTGTGAACAAGACACAAGAGAAGTTGCTGGAGTTTATTTATATTTTGTGTGCAGCTTAAGGGGTATAGAATGTCTAAGTGGCACCAGTAAGGGTTATTTATTCTTTGTGCTTAGTGTATTGTGATTCAAAACATAGATATATTATCTTTTACTCACTTGTTTGGCATTCATCTTGTAAAATAGCTCCAGCCTCATCGAAAGCAAACACTGCGATGTGCTGTGCACGTTTATGGGCTGGTTATGGATTAATGCTGTCAGATCATTGTTTGGTTCCAAAAGTCAGTGGAAAAGCTGGCCAGTATTGAGATAAGCAGCTCTGACATTATCAGTATGGTGGAAAGGGGTGTGTGGGTGTCTGGAAATTAAAGCTTATTGGATATTTTTTAAAATGTGATGAGTTGTTTGACTTGCTCCACCCACACATCCTGTTTCAGCAGGAAATGCATCAAAACACCAACTTGACCCATGCTCGTCAAAGTACTTCATGGAGCCTCGTAAACAATAAGGTCAATATTTATGAATAAAACTATATGATAAAACATTCAATATCTCTTCATTAAGACTGACAGTTTATATTTTTGTTGCTTTGTACTGTAAAATACATTATTAGTAGAGGTCAACCGATATATCAGTTTTGCAGATTAATCTGCACTTTTAACAGATATCTGAAACTATCAGTTATCTGCAAAAATCCACACCGGTAGTTTTTCCAGTGCTGGAGCAGCTGGGAATGTTTCTGCACTGTTTTTCGATAGTTTTTCTATGGAAGCACACCGAATGGATGTCTTTGATTGTTTCACCATATTTCACACTTTTTCAGCGGCTCGCACAAAACCACCACATTTTTTAGACACTGTGTCAATATTTTCAGTTTTAATAACACGTTCTGTTTCATTACTTGCACTGTTTAACTTCTTTTAGCACAGGTGTCACAGAAAATTTTACTTCAGGACAAGTTTTTGTCTTGACAATTATGTCACAATGCAAAAAAAGTACTTGTCTTAAAATAGCAAAATCACATTTCTTATTTCTTTCTTTTAATTTTGAAATAAAAAATTAAACATGTTCCTGTTCCTGAAAGGTTTTGTCAGATTCACCCATGCAGAAAAAAAATATATTTTAGGTTGCTCTAGAGTTTTCAACCACTAGCTATGTGTGTGTGTGTGTGTGTGTGTGTGTGTGTGTGTGTGTTTGCATGGGTCAGAACTCACATTCATATTTATCTCATTATTCATATTATCATATTAATGAGAAATTATGCAGTTTGTTAGCATGTCTGAATTTATTAGTTTCTTTCTCCCTGACAACACCTGTTTGCCAAATCCACATGAAGCATCTACACTCTTAGAAAAACGTTATTTGGGGTTCTATATAGATCCCCAGGTTATAGGTTCTTTTCTCAGCTCCAATGAACCCTTTATGACAAAAAGGTTCTATTTACAAAGATTTACAAGATTTGCAAAAAAAGTTTATTTTTTTGTTGACAACTGCTTAATGTGAGTATGTACAGTGTATTTATGTAGGTGTATACATCCATTTCCATTTTAAAAGTTATTAAATCTGTTGAGCTGAAAGTTTGTGGGTGACGTTACCCTGGTAAGTAAGAAAATGTTATTCATTTGTTGATTTTTTTAAATTATTATTGATTTATTTTGACCTAGGTCATTGTTATTTATGACTGACACATTTATTTCAGCAAGCACAACGAATAAATGTCGACAAAACTGTTTAGTCCAGGCCTGCATTATTCTCTACCAGTCATTTCAAATTGAATCACTAAAATCGCTGTTATGGATTGACTAGTAATTCTGATGAGAGGTTAAGTTATAATTAAATTTTCTTTGCATCTAGAAAACATGGTAAAAACAAAACAAGTTTCCAGTAGCACATCACAGCACTGCATATAACTCAACTGATATAAAGAGATTCATCAAGATCTATTCATGAGTGTGAATATATCAAATGTCCATAGTCAAAGAGAGGAAGTGATGGATGTTTCAAATTCTATACTTTAAATGACTCTTATTTGGCAGTTTTATTGTCATGTACAAAAATATAATGATGCTATATTTTTTTTATTGACGATGCCATAATAATTTAACATGGGTTTAAGCAAGACCTTCACCTAACTCAGAGCACTTCTGAAGTTCTGGACATCAATATCATCAGAGCCATGAGAAGTGAAAGTCAAAGTCATTTAACTTCAAAACAATGACATAAACAATGTCATAAAAGGTAAAAATGTTATCAATATTTTGCATTGCATCAAGATTTTTATGATTCTAAATAATGTTTCATTTCTTTTATAGTTCTTTTAAATGTTTTTTATATGGTTATTTCACTTTCTTAGTTATATAGTATATGAACTATTCAATTTGCATATCCATTAAATGTTTTCCTGGTAATAAAACAAAAACTAAATAAAAAACTAAACAAAAAACAATGCATATTGGGAACCCCTAAAAGGTTCTACATAGCACCTTTTCACCTGGCTCAAAGAACCCTTAAAAGCATTCTATATAGAACATTTTAGAGGTTCCAAATAAGAAGTGAGCGACAGAACTCTTTAGGGTTCTCAATGGAACCTTTTCTTCTAAGAGTGTAGAACATTTCACTGTCATAAAAAAACTTCAATGCCTTTGTGAATAAACGACTGTGACACAATGAAAAGGAAAGCATCAGGTATTTCAGAAGGCAGTATTTATGGGATTGCTCAGGAAACTTAAAAACAACAACAGTGGCAGCAGATGTAATGGTGATGTATCTGTGTAACTTACCATTCTCATCCAGTAAAATGTTGTCTGGCTTTATATCTCTGTGAACACACAAATAAAGTTCAGTTAGAACAGATGAAAATAATTCTGTCCATCTGTATGAGGAAGCAAGCCATTATCACATAAATAACACCATCATTGGAAAATCTGAGCATAAGGAAAGACACAGAAAGCAGAAAATGTAAAGTGTGTCACATACAATTACAGTTCTGTCAATCAGAGTGTGCTTTGAGCAAAGAGGACGGACTGCTGACAACATCCTGGTTACTTTTATAACTCCGTTTCCTGATGGAGGGAACGAGATGTTGTGTCGATGTAGTGACACTAGAGGTCACTTTTGTGAGCCTGAGATGCCTCTGATATTTCATAAAAGGCCAATGGGAATTGGCGAGTGGTATTTGCATGCCCCTACCCTGGACATACGGGTATCAAAGGAGGGGACGTGCATACCGCTCATTAGGTTTTGTGCTGAGGAGCTCAGAATAAGGTTCCGGCCATTTCAGCGGGTAGTTCCACCATCAGGGAACAGAGGTTACGAAAGTAACCAGGACGTTCCCTATCTGTCACTCACTCAACATTGTGTTGATGTAGTGACATTAGGGGTCCTTTACAAAACTAGCTGAACTGGGTTACGTGGATCGGCGATGCGAGACGGGCAGACTGCTGTGTGCCGCATAGCCAGCACACTGGCCGGCCCGAACCTCCCCTTATGCTAGTGTGAGTGTCGAACAGCCTTTTTGGGGATGAGTCGACTACCCAAAAGGATAGGGACAGGTTTGTCCTAGAAAAGTGCCTCTTTTCCCTCTTTTTTTTCCTTTTCTCCCCAGAAAAAGAGAGAATTCGCTAACAGACCGGGACGCCAGTGTCCGCATCTTGGGGTTGTCACTCCCAAGGGTAAAACACCGTGGAGATCACACTCCGTCCAGAAGGGGGGGGGGTATTAAGTGGATATACGTCACATGGATTGCTGAGACTAGTCGGAAGTATGTCATGTGGAGAAGTCCCATGGTAGGTCCTGCCCAATTGGGGAGGAAGCTCTACGAGCATGGAGACTGGGGCAGAAGGGTCTCTGCCCAAGGAAGATGCCGTTTGCCAGCAGGGAAACGTTTTTCAGTGGAATATACGTTGCGGAATATACAGGCACCTCGTAGAGGGGGCCCTACCCTGAGTGATGGTGTCTACAACAGCAGGTGGTAGGACACTGAGGTCTTCTGCATCCCATCCAAGGGCCAGACATGGAGGTTCCAGAGGTCTGGTCACGGGTGCCAGATGGTGCCCGTCCCTGAGAAGAAGATCCTTCCTCATGGGAATTTGACAGGGAGGGGCTGACGCGAGGAGCATAAGGTCAGGGAACTAAGTCTGGGTGGGCCAGTAGGGAGCCACAAGGGTGACCTGCTCCTCGTCCTCCCTGACCTTGCACAGGGTCTGTGCAAGTAGGCTCACTGGGGGGAACACATACTTGCGTAGTCCAGGCGGCCAGCTGTGTGCCAGCGCATTTATGCCGAGGGGGAACTTGTTCAGGGCATACCAGAGCTGGCAATGTGAGGATTCCAGGAAGGCGAACAGTTCTACCTGTGGGAGGTTCTACCATTGGCCTTTTATCAAAGATCAGAGGAGTCTCGGGCTCTCAAGAGTGACCCCAAGTGTCACTATATCTCTCTTATTAATAAAGCTGCGTATTGCCAATTTTCTTCACGATAAGAAATGTAGTGACATGTATTATGATTCAATAAGTCGCGAGCCATCGCGTTATAATCTAGCTGCATTAAGCATGTACGCTCGAGGGATGAGCGTCCCTTACAGAGTGTGTATCAGCCAGATTCAGTTTCAATCTCTCTCTTCAATCTCTAGATCGGGACATTCATGCAAATCATAGAAGAGGTGCTGACTGCACAGAGAAATGCTAGTTTTGGAGTTTGTTGTTATTTACATGATTTACTTCTGTATTATTTAAACTTTAATAAAGCTATAATGCATTAAATATAACTGCATTTAAAATGAAACACCAGGGTGTTTCCTTTAAAGAGCTACGACTACGCTTATTCCACAACGAGTGTGCTTCTGTATTTAATTATTTGGTATTTTTGCATTATAATCCCCTCACACTTTGCGATCTACATCAGCTGAAGCTGTTTGGAAAGTTTAGAGTGCATCTGGACTGTGTAATTTTTCCTCTCCTCAGTCAGGCGTGATGCTCACGCGCATCATCATTAGAGTTTAACGTGATCTCGTTATGGTAAATGACGTCAAATGACTAATCCACAACAACGTTTGACAACAATTTTTTTATTGTTGATAACGTCGACTAATCGTTTCAGCCTTAATGTATTATGAAGACAAATACTAAAAGTTCAAAATTTGCATATCAAAGCAAAATGGAGAGATGCTGAAGTCAGTGTGGGTACAGGCTCAAGTGAGAAAGGTCAAGTTTGTTGAGTTTAATTAGCTGACATTTACACATCAGCAGCACACATTACACAGGGGGAAGCTGCCAGTGAGAAAAACAGAACTGCTATTCTGATTTTAGGAGATCAGAAACTACACTACAATAAATGATGTGTAAGATTTACTTAATATTTCTTTTGCAGGTTTTTGGACACCATTTTTCTAAGTAAATTTTAATGTTATAAAATTAAGTAAAATCTACTTAATGTAATGACAAAATATTTATTAAAGTAAGTAAATTAACCTTAACATTTCAGTTAATAAAGTAACTTTTACTTACAAATCTGATGTGCATTTAGTCAAATTGAAATGAAGATTTTAATGGAACATTTCACATTTTTAACTTTCCTTATAAACACGTGTTTAATCATGTACCACGTGACATACGGAAGCCTTCCACAGGACAGTTTAATGCATCACCTTGCATTACAGGCAAAAGAAACTAAAAACAAGGCTGCACGCGCAGACCTCAAAGCACAATGACGGTAACAATCAATAGGTCATTTTTTTATCATGAACATATAATTTTGAGTAGACAATGAACTTCAGACTTCACAAAAACCGAACCGAACGTAACAAAATCAACAATAAAAACTGTTAATAAACTTGTAAACAGTGAATTCATGCAAGCTCATTACTTATGCTGGGAACACCAGCTTCGAAAAGTAAAAAGTAATTACTTTATTTACCTGTGAAATTGACACAAATTATCAAATAAATATGACAAATATGACAAAGTTTTCTACTTTAAGATTGATACATGATGATGCATTGTAAAGATAACACTCAATCACGACTAATATTTACTTATAATTTACTTGTATAATATTACTAGAGCATTCATTTTTACCAGTTTGAATTTAAGTACAAAAAAAAAATGTACTTCATATTTTCAAGTTCACACTTAAACTAACTTTTCCGATGTAGAAAGTACTTCATGTTTTCTGATGTATTTACTTTGACCAAAAAAAAAAAAACAAACAAAAAAAAACAACAGTTCAGTGTATGATTTCTGTTGAAATATAATCAGTGCTCTTTTGATAATTTATTTTATTTTTATTATTTGGTTTTATTTTTGTTCCTTTAATCTTTTCATTTACTCTATTCTCTGCCAAACTACAATATATATATATATATATATATATTAGGTCAATCGATTCAAATTTTAAATCTAATTAATTACATGGTGTCCCGATTAATTAATCGCGATTAATCGCATATACAAATATTTGCTGAGAAAGCCCCTCATATAACAATAATTCAATATATAATGATTATACATATTTATATCGATATATAATTATACATAGTTATCTTTAAATATTTAAAAATTATATATATATATATATATATATATATATATATATATATATATATATATATATATATATATATATTCAGATAATTAAAATGCTTTACATTCCTGTAACAGAAGTGTTCATCATTGATAAGACAAAACAAAAAGCAGAAAAAAAAAGATTTTTTACTACCATATTATTGATCATAAGTCAATCATTGGCGTACAGTTCACAGCAATCCATTTCACAAGTGAATTTATCAATCAGTTGGAGATTTATTATGAGGGCTTGTTTAAGGACCATCAATTTATACCTGCATCAGACGTCTCGGGTGTGTTGTGTCATAAACATCAAATATTTAGGTTACTGTGTCAAGTTAAATATAGTTTAATACTCAATCTTTAAACACATCTTGAGATCCCTTAGTTCGCATTTGCACTCCTTCAAGTGTTTTGAACACTTGAACGTAACGCATGTTTGTGTTGTTCTATCTGCTGAAGTGTTTTCTTCACTGTATAAACTGTGTGTTGCTCACACAGCTGAAGTTTCACTTACTGCCCTCTGGAGTAAACAGGTGGTACTACAAGCTTGCATTTCTCAGGAATCTTCCATATTATGGTACGTAGGCATGCGATTAATTGCATTTTTTTTAACGCGTTATTTTTTGTAAAATTAATCGCACTGAATTAAATTGACAGCCCTAATATATATATATATTTATCACCTTTTCTCCCCAGTTTGACATGCCCAATTCCCAATGTGCTCTAATTATTTGTGGTTTTGCTGTGACATCTCAATCTGGGTGGACAAATTTTAGTTGCCACTGCTTCTGAGACAGTTGGTCCGCGCATCTTATATTACCACAGAGACTGAGAGTGTGTGGAGGCTCATGCTATTAACTGCCGCATCCACGCATGACTCACCATGCGTCCAACTTATAGTGATCACGTGGAAGGTAACCCACATCACTCTACCCACCCTAGTTGCTTTGGAAGCCTGACTGGAGTCACTCAGCACACCCTGAATTCAAACTCGTGATTCCAGGGTTGGTAGTCAGCGTTTTTGCTTGCTGACTATCAAAATCCTAATTACAAACTTTTTGCATAATTTGGCAAAATTACAGCTTGATTGACGGCCAATAAAAATATGATTGATTTTTCTGTTTTCTTTAAATGCCACTTGTCTCAAATTACATCTCAATCATGATCTTCACTGACACTCGTTTGGTGTGGTGAAAATGATATCAATACTGTGAGACAGTCGTAATTTTGAGACAGAAATATTTTTTACACAATAAAGATTGAAATGGTTTATTTTTATTTAACTCTTTCTTTTGATTACAAAGTCTGGGTCTAGTACAAGGCTAAAACAGTCAAATCTATACATAAAAAGCATTTGAAAAGTAACAAATATAAATGGTGAAAGCATGGTAATACATTTCCAATTCAGAGACCCTTCATATAACAAAAAATAATAAAAAAGTTGAAATCGGTTTGTTTTGAAGAAAATCAATCCCTGTGATATACCAAAAGTTGAAGAAACCACCATACACACACACACACACACACACACACACACACACACACACACACACACACACACACACACACACACACGTTGTGTTTCCATGTTTTATGGGGACTTTCCATGGACATAATGGTTTTTAATACATCATAAGAAACTTTCTGCATTTTTACATTTTCAATAAACATCATTTATGATTTATAAGCTGTTTTCCTCATAGGGACCAACAAAATGTCCCCACAAGGTCAAACATTTTGGGTTTAAAAAATAAATAAAAATCTTGTTGCACTTAAATCTGTTTTGAATGCTATTCTGATGCTAGTAAAACT
This sequence comes from Moxostoma hubbsi, assembly GCA_032164185.1. Taxonomy (NCBI): domain Eukaryota; kingdom Metazoa; phylum Chordata; class Actinopteri; order Cypriniformes; family Catostomidae; genus Moxostoma; species Moxostoma hubbsi. The sequence goes on along the minus strand of JAVLUX010000110.1, from coordinate 5,157,424 downwards.
TTGTGGTATGGCACTTTTCATACAAATCTCTCCTTAAGATGATTCGCTTATGTTTTCCTCTTTTTTTAAGTCGCTTTGAATAAAAGCGTCTGCCAAATGAATAAATGTAAATGTAAATGTACTATCCTTATGGGGACATTTGGTCCCCACAAAGTGATAAATACACACTAAGTTTCACTGGATTTACTATATATAGGTATGTGTTTGAGTAAAATGAACATTTTTGTTTCATTCTATAAACTACTGATTAGGTGATCACCTGAACCAAATTTCATTTTACTGGGAAAAGTCTAAAAACCACTGCTGTGGTCATCAATATCCTCTTAATTGGGACCAGCTGGATGGCAAAAACAATAGTACCTCAAAGTAATTGGAATAAAAAGAATAACTATTGACCATGCAGAAAGTGTTGAAAAGAAAAGTTTTCAGTGAGGAAAAGAATGGTTCAATTCTGGCATTACTGGCAGAAGGATACAGTGAATGTCAGCTTGCTTCCATCCTTTACATTTCAAAGATGGCGGTTCATAAGAACAAGGTCAAGCAGCAGACATTGGGGACTCTCCACTGACCGGGATAACCGCCAACTCAATCGAATGTCACTCAACAACTGTAGGATGACATCAAGTGACCTACAAAAAGAACGGCAAACAGCAGCTGGGGTGAAGTGCACTGTGAGGACGGTTCGAAACAGGCTCCTAGGGGAAGGGCTGAAGTCGTGCAAACCTAGAAAAAAGCCCTTCATCAATGAGAAGCAAAGAAGAGCCAGGCTAAGGTTTGCAATAGACCATAAGGATTGGACTGTAGAGGACTGGAGTAAGGTCATCTTCTCTGATGAGTCCAATTTTCAGCTTTGCCCAACACCTCATTGTCTAATGGTTAGACGGAGACCTGGAGAGGCCTTCAAGCCACAGTGTCTCGCACCCACTGTGAAATTTGGCGGAGGATCGGTGATGATCTGGGGTTGCTTCAGCAAGGCTGAAATCGGGCAGATTCATCTTTGTGAAGGACACATGAATCAAGCCACGTACAAGGTTATCCTGGAAGAAAACATTCTTCCTTCTACTCTGACAATGTTCCCCAACTCAGACCATTGGTTTTTCCAGGAGGACAATGCTCCATGCCACACAGCCAGGTCAATCAAGGTGTGGATGGAGGACCACCAGATCAAGAACCTTTCATGACCAGCCCAATCTCCAGACCTGAACCCCATTGAAATCTTCTGGAATGTGATCAAGAGGAAGATGGATGGCCACAAGCCATCAAACAAAGCCGAACTGCTTGAATTTTTTTCACCAGGAGTGGCATAAAGTCACCCAACAGCAATATGAAAGACTGGTTGAGAGCATGCCAAGACTCATGAAAGCTGTGATTGAGAATCAGGGTTATACCACCAAATTTCTGAACTCTTCCCAAGTTAAAACATTAGTATTGTGTTTAAAAATGAACATGAACTTGTTTTCTTTGCATAATTCAAGGTCTGAAAACACGGTACCTTTTTTGTTATTTTGACCAGTTGTCATTTTCTGAAAATAAATGCTCTAAATGACAATATTTTTATTTGGAAGAAATGTTGTGTACTTTACAGAATAAAAAAAGGTTAATTTTACTCAAACACATACCTATAAATAGTAAATCCCGAGAAACTGATAATTTTGCTGTGGTCTCTTAATTTTTTGCAGAGCTGTATATATATATATATATATATATATATATATATATATATATATATATACACAAAAATACATGTAATTTCATGAAAGTAAAAAACAATTAATACTTGTCAAATATTTCTACAAAATCTTAGCCCAAAATTGACATTCAAAGGCATAACCTGTTGAAGGAGTGATATGGGAACCCATCATGAGTGATTCCTCCACACCTCACACACCTGACTCTTCTGAGAGCTTGATAGCAGTGAAATCTGACCAGCCTGAGAGCAGCAAACTGATCCACCAGACTTTTCTTTCGCATGACTACTTCAACAACCTATTAGCAGGATCTAATGGCCTCATTACATCACATATCATGATGAGGGCTGTAAGTGAGCCACCATCCTGGTCATCTGATCCCTGCTTTAATACAGAGGGACATCTGGGGCCCGACACACAAGCCCTTCAATAACCCTCTCTGTGGGCACCTGAACTTTGCTAGGTATGCTTGATGAAGGGAGATCGCTGCTTTTGAGCTGGTTTGGTGGACTAAGTTATACAATGTCACTAAAGTAACTAGCCTTTTTATTTCCATAGTAGAGACACTAAATAAATCACACTAAAATGCAAGGCATTTAAAATTTGATGTAGTTCCGTTTTTGGAAGATTGCAGGCCTTATGTGAGTTAAGACAGTTCTTCATAAAATTCAAAACATCATGCTTTGCTATGACACAGGATTGTGCATTATTTACAGAGCTGAGCTCAAAGCCCAAAGCAACTCAAAGACGTACAACTACAATATAGCAAGACAGCTCTTTAACTTTAAAAGTAAAATGATGGCTATATGTCAAGCTCAAATATTAGTACTAGTGATCATTATTATTAATATTAAGGGGCGTTCACACACGTTCATACTTTCTTGCTTTAAAAACAGCTAGACAGAGCACTACAGAATCTAACAGAATGTAGGTGTCTCAAGACACTTTTGAGATGCAGTGCAAAGATGCAAATAGACCAACAATTACAGCCCCTAAGAGGGTAAGTGACATCATCCGAAAAAGGAAAGTCATTTCAGAGGCAGAGCAAGTTGTTACATTGTGGTGAAAGATTACGAAGACAAACATTTTGTGGAATTATTTTTCTGTGGAATAACGTTCACTGATTAATTGTGTTCAAACTAGTAACTAAGTAACAACCACCTAACAACGCTCTATGGACCACCCAGAACACCCTAGCAATGCCCTAGTTTTTTAGACCTTCACTTGCATTGTATGGACCTACAGAGCTGAAATATTCTTCTAAAAATCTTTGTTTGTGTTCAGCAGAAGAAAGAAAGTCATACACATCTGGGATGGCATGAGGGTGAATAAACGATGAGAGAATTTTCATTTTTTTGGTGAACTCTCCCTTGTCTTAAAATTGTCTTACATGATACAATTTCTCAGAGCAGTCTTGTGTTACCTCCAACCTCCAAGGTATTTTCAAGTTTAATTAAGGAAGATTGTGAAACTTACATTAACATTTAGTCATTTAGCAGATGCTTTTATTCAAAGCGACTTACAAATGAGGAACAAAACATGCAATTTGTCATACAAAAGTCAACAAAATCTTCAGTATCGCACTGTCAAGTTCTCATAGTGGCTGGACTAGAAAAGATGCTAGCTCAGAAGAAAGAGTATTTTTTTGTTAAAAAGTAAGTGCATTAAGTGTTGATTGGTTAAGTGGTCATGGAACAGATATGTTTTCAGCTGTTTCTGGAGTGCTGAGATGGTATCAGCAGATCGTGTTGAGGTTGGAAGTTCATTCCACCACAGAGGACCAGAGAGAGTGAATGACCATGAAATTAACTTTGTGCCTCTTTGTGATGGGGCCATCAGGTGCTGCTCATTCACTGACCGTAGAGAACAAGTTGGGATATAGACCTGGAGGAGTGAACAGAAGAAGGAGCTGTTCCATTAGCTGTCGTGAAGGCCAGAGTCAAAGCCTTGAATTTGATGCGGGCAGCTACTGGCAGCCAGTGGAGTGAAATCAAGAGTGGGGTGACGTGAGTCCTCTTTGATTGACAGAAGACCAGCTGTGCTGCAGTGTTCTGGACTATCTACAGTGGCTTAATGGTGCTAGCTGGGAGACCGGCAAACAGGGCATTACAGTAGTCCAGTCTTGAAATGAACAGAGCTTGGATCTGGAGCTGTGTAGCATATTCAGACCGGACATGATTTTCCTGATGTTGTAAAGCACAAAACTGAAAGACCGGGCGGTTGATAAAATGTAGGCAGTGAAGTTAAGCCGATGATCCACCAAAACTCCCAGGTTCTGGGCTATCCTGGTTGGTGTTAGCGTAGTTGAACCAAGATGAATAGTGAGGTTGTTATCAACAGATGGGCTGGCCGAGAACCCGAGGAGTTCTGTCTTGGCAAGTTTGAGCTGAAGGTGATGTTCCTCCAGGCCGAGATCTCTGAGAGGTAGGCAGAGATACGAGCTGAGATAGTAGGGTCATCAGGCTGGAACAACAGGTGGAGCTGAATAGCAGAGGTAGGAGAAACTATGTGCCTTAATGATTGGTCCGAGTTATGTAGTGTGGATCGAGTAGAAGAGGGGTCCAAGCACTGATCCCTGAGGAACATCTCTGATTAGCTGGTGTGACTTGGAAACCTCTCCTTTCCAGGAAACCTTAAAGGATCTACCTGTGAGGTATGACTCAAACCATACAAGCAAAATTCTTGTAAAGCTTAGGGAAGAGAGAGTGGACAGGAGAATCTGGTGGTTCACAAACTTTTAAATCTTTTTTTATACTGTATATCTAAAACTAACATTTATTTAGTTTTAAAGTAATGAAAAAATAGTATTTTAGTTTAGGCTCAGTTTTTTCCAATCATGTCAGTTTTTATTTCAGTTAACAAAAACATTTGAATTTAGTGTTCGTTTTAGTTTTTGTTAATGATTATGACACGGGAGTATGCCATGGACTACTTTTATGACACTCTTGGGTCCTTTTTTAGTGAGTCAGTATCAACTGCATTGAACTGTATTGAAATTCTTCCTTTTGTATCCCCCAGAAAATAAGAAAGGGCTTAGAAGGACATTAGGGTGAGAAAATGTTGACAAAATTGTATTTTTAGGTCAACTATAAGGTGACTTTAAACCGTTAGTGCTTTAATAAGATGAGACAAATGATGAGACAAAGGGTGCTGCCGAAACAAAAAAGAAACCTGTCTAGACATCGGCCACAGCTGTCATTATTCAGAGAACTAACAAACTTTGAGACGTGACATAGAATCAAACATGTAGACAAACACACACTCATACAGGCACAAATACACACAGATAGAGAGCAAAGCAAAGGGCTTTAATTAAGCAAAACACATCAACGTAAGATCCTTCCCCATTATGCAACGCAGTTAAATGCATCCGTTTGAAATGATTTAATCTGACAGGCGCGACTGTGAGGGAGAATACAGCTCTCTAAAGAGAAAACACATTACCAGCCATCATCTAGAACATACACAAGCAGCCGGCTGAAAAGTGTAGTGTGGATTTACAGCACTGGACTAACAGTAACATTTGCAGACTATAGCTGTGGACAGTTTGTCTGCTTTTAAGTATTGTTACATACTGATGAAATGGAGGTGAAGGACAAATGGCAGTCAGCATGCACTAAAAATAAAAGTCTTAAAAGGGTTTCATAACTCTTAGCATTATTTGGACTGGATGAGGTAAATTAAATGAAATTACATTTAAAAAAGTTTAATTCACAGACATAAATTGTGATTTCAATCCTGTCTGAATCAACCATATTTACAATTTTGTCCTACAACTTCAGAATAAATTACGAAGCAAATTTCTGTAAACTCACTTTTCAGAAATTCATTCTTCAAAAGTAATATGATAGGTGTGGGTGAGAAACAGATTAATATTTAAGTCATTTATTTTCTATAAATTCTTCTCCTTGCCCAGTAGATGGTGATATGCACGAAGAATGTGAATCGCCAAAAAACAAAAGAACTCTTAGGAGAGAAGACCGCTTAGGATGGCTGAAAGTAGAGATTTAAAGTAAAAAAGGACTTCTCACCCACACCTATCCTATTTCTTCTGAAGACATGGATTAAACCACTGGAGTTTTATGGATTACTTTTTTGCCACCTTAATGTGCTTTTTTGATCTTCAAAATTTTGGACCATGTGGACCTGCATTAACTATACATGCAAAGCTAAGATATTCTATAAAAAAATATTTGTGTCCAGCAGAAGAATAAAGTCATTCCATCTGGGATGGCATGAGGATGAGATAACTGGAGAATTTTCATTTTTGGGTGAACTATCCCTTTAACAAAGTCAACATGAAACGGTGTTAGCAACTAGTTTTACTTTTCTAATGTGACATATTTCCAAGTGAAACAGGGAATTCAACAAGACCAAAATGTAGAACGGGACTTAATATTAATCATCAAAAATGTATTGAATCATGAGTATTGATTAGATCAGAAGGTGGTTTAAGGGAAGGGGTTGAGAAATAAGAGGTCTTGGTAACCTTAATCGAAAAAAGATTGTCATTTAAAAATCAGGTACCTTTGTTACATTTATTACAAGTTATTCCATCTTGATGAAAGATTAAAAAGACAAACATTTATTCATGTATTTTTTTGTCCACAATAAGACCAGGGTTGTGTATTAAGAAATTACACGGTGAAGTCATTTTTGATTTCATGTTGACTTTAATTATACACATAATATTATAGTTATATAAGTAATCACATATAGAAGTCATGTTTATAGGATGTTGATAATTGAGCAGTGTGCTAGTGTTAATAATTAAAATAGCTCAAAGCAACAAAACAGGGTGTATTATTTTCATCTCATTCGCCTGTGCGAAAGAGTGGCATCCGTCTCAGGGGAGACATCTTGCTTTAGGGATGGGAATACACTTGATGGTGTTTTGCAAAAACACTTGTGTTGTCTCTTACATAGTATATATGATATAATGATATACTATATTAAAATGTTCAATCCATTAAGAAGACATACAGATGTTATTTTAGATTAGAAGAGATGTTTACAGTTAATGGGACGTAAAACAGAATGAAATAACCCCTAAATAAAAACATTATGTAATTATTGCTATACGCTTAGTGAACTATCCCATTAAAATGGTCTCTGAGTAGCATATCCAACAAACAGAAATATTTTGGGCTTATGTGTCTCTCTGGGATGGTACAACCACACATTAGTCTAGTGTTCATTCTGTATCTGAGTTTAGTTTTATTTTCGGCTCACATGTCAACTTGTGTGCTCTTCAGGACTCATACCCTGGTCCTTTAAAAAGCAAGTGCAATGCTCTATCAGTTGAGCTATAGTCGCGGCATCCGACACCTGACCTTCGCGGGATGATGCGTATATAAACGCATTCAATGGGAGATGCTGATATAAACAGTTAATATTATTTTTCCTTAGTGAAATGCAAATCTATTCGTTTTCTGTCATTGTATAAGTGGATGTGTGAAACCTTTGTATAGTTTACTTCGTTATTTTTAATTCTCCAGATGTCCCACAGTTTCTGCTGTATTTGTTTCCTTAAAGGGATACTTCACCTCTGGGAAGATGAATGTGTATTTAAAATTGGTCATTTATATAGTATAAATGTGAAATTATTTTTGAATTTGAAGCATTCTAGACTGAGAAAAGGCAGAAAATGTATTTTTTACACATGTGGCTGAAAGACAACAACTCCCAGAATGCACTTGCTTTGCTGCCCTTACGAGGCCACTCCCAAACCACGCCTACCGGTTACAGGCGGCAGTATCTGAAAATATGATACAACTAGGCTTGTATTGATACATCGTGACTCTATAAATCGTGAGTTAGTTGATAAATTGACTGACTGGAAGAACATTATGATAATTCCGTGTGTCCAAACTCTGTACATGACGTCTTAGTAACAAAAAGAAAAACAAACAAAATACTCACTTTACACTAAGCCGTCTGTTTGTCCCTGCGGGCTTTGGCTGGTGTTTCCAATTTATCTTCGGGATCCTAAAATAAGTTTCCAGGACTCCCCTGTCCATGTGTGGTACAAAACTTGGGTGCTCAGTTATACATGCTCATGTTATTGGTGCAGTTTCATCAGCGGATTCAGCGATCTCGTCCAGAAGAAAACGGCATCGCTGAAATTCGCAACAGCAATAGGACTCTCTATCTGTTTCCATAGGCGCACAGCGAGAGCACTGACACCACCAGTCCGCCCCAACTCGAGTCTGAATATAATTTAACACTCTCTTCCTCCTGCCTGCCAAGCATGTTTTGCTCCCCTGCTACAGCAGCTGCTCCAGCCTCTGTTCATCGCTGTATTGCGGCTCGTACAGGTAGCCGCGAGCATCAGATTCTCGCAACAGATCTTCGAAATCCCCTTCTGCCATTTCAACTTCAAAACTACCTTCCGCAATCGTGATTAGTCTACTTGTATACAAACTTTCTACACAGAGCAAGAGCCTGTTTTCTTAGCTTCTACAGAAAGATGGCTGACACTATCTTCACTTTCTGTGAGTGAGATCCCGCCCCATATGGGCGTGGTGAAAACATGAGGAATACTGGCTGTAGTTTTAAGCCTCTGGACCAAAAATCCTCCGATGATGCAAAATGACGATTTTTGCGTCATCGGAGGATTTTTTCCAGACTAAAAATAAATAAATCTCTCGTCTCAGGGGGATATGAGGGGGGGGAGCTCGGTAATTCGAAAATACTACTGGTTTTCTACTGATACAAAGCTTAATGCTAAATCCTGAAGTAACCCTTTAACTTTTCATGAATTTTGCTGAATTGCACTGCAATAGTGGGATTTTTCTCTAATGTCATATCCTCTGGGATTCCCCCGACACACTTGAGCACAAACAAACACGGGCACTCTTTAAAAAACCTATAAGAATGGCACTTACTGTATGTGTTTATTATTACTCTGCATTCATTACCTGTGGATAATGCATTTGTTGCGCAGGTAGTGCAGGGCCAGGGCAATTTCACACACGTAGTGCTTCACTGTGCTCTCTGTAAAGTGCACATTCTGTTGTAGGTGATATCGTAGGTCTCCTCCTAACAGCAGATCAACCACCATGAACATGTCCTCTTCATCTTGAAATGAGTACCTGCATTACACAAAGAACATGGACAGAAGATAAAAGACTGATTTCAGTATTCCAAGAAACAGCAATACTTTATCTCGAGTGTTGCTATCTTAAAATAGCTATCTATAAGTTGCTATCTTCTTTTCTTTTTTTTTTTGCAAACTCTTTACATGAGACAGAATCTCTTTTTCAGAGCTATGGGTACCAAAAAAAGTTGTTCCTTATGGTTACACTGCAAAAAATTAATATTTTTGTCTTGTTTTCCATTAGAAGTAATTTTCTTGAGAAATAAAATGAAAAGATATTTTGTAATATTTTCTGTAAAATCTAACAAAATTAGTAATGCCTAGGCTTATAGCAAGAAAAAAATGCCAATGGAGTCAGAAAACAAAACTTCATTCAGAGGGAAAACTTTTTCTTACCCATATGGCAAATGTATTTTTCTTATTTTAAGCATATATTTTTAAAAACAAGACTTAATTCTGGTTCTCAATTTTTTATTTTTATTTTATTTATTTTTTTCCCATTAAAAGCACTTAAAGCAAATTGTTTTCACAGTTATTGTTAGAATGTCATATATCCAAGAACATATGGGTCACAGGACAATGTCCAAATGTTCCCAGATGTACCGGGAACGTATTTACACTACAAAACTGCAAACATAAGAACATACTTTATTAATGGTATATAAGTAATTTCTTCATCCACTTCATGCCATATTCTGAGAGTATGTGAATTTGGATGCATCTTTGACCCAGAGGGTCAGTTTTTGCTCAAAGCAACCCCTAGAATGGGTGAAGAAATGTGATCTAAGTGACTTTAACTGTGGAGTGAGTTTGTGTCAAACGGGGAGGTTTGAGTATCTCAGAAAGTGCTGATCTCCAGGGATTTTAATGCACAACAGTCTCTAGAGTTTACAGAGAATGGTGCGTAAACAAAAAAAACATCCAGTGAGCAGCAGTTCTGTGGGCAAAACCGGAAAAGCAGGAGGGTGACAGTAACAGGTGAGTAGGGATGTCAAGAGTACTGGTATTTTGTAGCAAGTCAATCCTAAAACTAAAAAGATGTTACAATACTGTGCAGACAACAAATCTGCCATAACAGTGTGATGCTATAATGTCAACATCGACCAGAATCTCTAAGGAATTGAATCTCTAAGGAATGTTTCCAGCACCTTGTTGAATGCATTACATGTACCTGTTGAAAATTTTTTATTGAAAAACAACTCAAAAATATAGCTCTTTGCTGAACTTGATTCAGTTGAGGACAGTGTTTGAAATGAGTTATCTTAAATGGAAGCTTTAGCATAAGTTCTGCCAGGAAGACTCAATTGTTACGTCACTCATTACCTTCTCATCTATCCAATCGCGTTCTAACACTTGCAGTATAAAAGATGGGTACTTACACATGTCTGAGTTCACAGATGCTGACGCTTTCGTTCTCCTCCACCCTCCCCACCACCAAGATGATCCCTTCCTTCCTACACACCACCACCAGGATGGTCCCTTCCCATACCTCACTGGGGGTCGGCTGCGCCCCTGCCTTCATCGCCAGGCAGGAAATGCAGAGTCCGGACCCCCGGATTGCGAGCAACGGATGGGGCCTACGCCAAAGAACTTTTATCTTTATATTGTTTGCCGAGCTGTAAATAAATGGTTAATTGTTCAGTATTATTCTCCCGAGTCTTTCTGGTAGAACTTAAAATAACTATGTAATCTCAATACAAACAATTTGTGTAGAAAGACCCTAGTTAAATTGAGTAAACCCAACAAAATTAGTCGTGTCAATGTAACTCAATTAAATCTTATTTATGTACTAACTACTGAAACTGTGGTTGTAAGTACTACAGATTAGTTTAGTAATATATATATATATATATATATATATGTGTGTGTGTGTGTGTGTGTGTATAAATATATCTATATGTGTGTGTGTGTGTGTATATATATATATGTGTGTGTGTGTGTATATATATATATATATGTGTGTGTGTGTGTGTGTGTGTGTGTGTGTGTATATATATATATATATATATATATATATATATATATATATATATATATATACATACACATATATACACAAACATATACATAAACAAACGATACATTTTTAAAAAGCCCATGTCCCAATTGTAACCATTCAATTTGACAATGATGCAATGATGATAATCTTGGATATTTGAGACAATCTACATAATTTAAATAAACTGTATCACTCTGAACTGAATTAGAAATGGCTCAGGAGACAGCTTAAAATATTAAAATGTATTTGCAGATATGTCAAATTTAATTTAACATAGTACCAATCAACTAGATATTGAATGCTATAGGCATACTGAAAAATCAGGACATGACTGGAAAAAAGCCATTATGTTTCTGATTGTATAAATTGTAAATCGAATACACGTGACCTCCTTCAACTATAACCACAAATTCTATCAGTCTGGACAGTGAAGGAAAAACTCTGAACTTTTTAAGGCTGGAAATTAGTGTATGCAAAATTCAAGTGCTATAGAAATTACACAGTTTTAACTTTGTGTAAATAAAGAGAATTAATCCATTGCATTAGTTCGCTCACTTTTAGTTCCAACTCTGACTCAACATTTTTCAATTCATTGCATTTGTCCTTGTTTCTCCTCATAGTATTAGATTTTGTAATCATTTGAGCCATGAGTGTGTTAGATTTGATTTTGGCCTACTCAGCTAGTTGATCGACATCATTCTGAAGGCTGGCGCACATCTCCATCAACACCTCACTTTTCTTTTTCAGTTCTTCCAGCTCATCTTCCAAAGCTTTTCTCTTAAGTCCATGCATGGCACCCTCTCTCTTGCTCCTCTCTTCATCAAGGTAGATCCTGTATATGGTCCTGGCTGAGGCTACAGAAGCCAGTAGTTCACAATTGTCCTGCATTGTTAATCGCAGAAATCAGTTTATTTTTGAAGTATGGGGCAAGTCCACATTTTAAAATGTAGCTGGTTTTGTCCTTTCCACATGTGAAACATTCGGCTATTTGCGAATCAGGAAACATTCCCTGGAACAACTCAGAAACACCTTCATTTGATGCATATGAGTGGTGCTGCACCTCTGCCTGCAACCAAACGCTGCTCAAAGTTCGATCGATTTTCCTTCGGTAGTGGATCTGCAGGAAGCGGTGGTCAGCAGCAGTTGTGGTGGTAGTAGTAGCTGCTGAAGATGTTACTTTGTCGGTCACGGCGAAGTAACTTGAGATAGTTAATTGCTGTCTGCCTTTTAAAGTCGATTTGTGGCCATCGGACTGCATATGAGATTTAACGGCTCCTTGTTGACAACCATGTCCTAAATTCTTTGTCTTCTAGCCTCTTTTCCTGGAATTTGCACTTACCCATTTCTTAGAAACTTTACTAAATTTACGTTCTCTGTTCTAACTCCTGCAGGTCCCAGCCCGCCGCTGTCCAAACATCCGGCGTTACTTCAATTTTGCACCGGCCGGAGGCAATTACCAAACTGGATCCGCGTGTTTATCACACCAATGTACATATTTTGCAACAGCAAATCAGTTATTAATTGTGAAGGCTATATTTAAAATAAATTGGTAATATTATTTTTTCAAAACTATCTAAAATTTTTAATGCCTGTAGGAATAACATTTAATGCTTTTTAATGCTATTTAAGGCCTTAATTTTCGCAAAATCCATTTAATGTCTTTTAATACTTTTTAATGCCCCGTGGAAACCCTGTTTGGTTATCACAACAGTTGCTCAATGAATCGAGCAATCAATTTCATGTGCGACATTTTTAGCTCAAGCTCCACTGTATGCTATAATAGTAAACGCCAATACACCAACATTAAAGGAACTCTTCTAAATCTCAAGATAACAAAACATGAAACACTATCAAGTACCCCCCTTTATATTCATCTTGCACAAAAACACATAAAATATAATTTAATTTGAACATTTAATCTCCCTATTGAGTCCTATGTGAAGAATGCAGGAAATTAGAAATCCCATGCTCAGTTTCATCAATGCTACATCACAATTCATGTAGTACCAACTCAAATGGATTAAGTAAACTTCCATTTTACAAATTAAATGGCTAGAACTCAATGAAGTCAAACAGTTGTGACAAAATGTTCTAGAATTGTGTTGCTTTAGTAATACAAAAATCATTTTTTTAATTGTAATTGGTAAACTTAACAAGTCTGTTACTTACACAAAGCTATTGTATTGCTTCAGATGTCTTGGAATATAGCACCTGAGTCTTAAGTGCTACTTTTATGGTGCCTTTAAAGTGATTTTTGTGGTGCATTTAAGCTCTTTTTGGAGCCACTGAATGTACAGTATTTTTCACAATATACAGTAGAACTGACAAGTGCATGGCTAATAGTTACATTAATGAAAACAGTCAAATGAATATTAAAGAATGGATACAAAATACATTTGAAAAACATACTAAAGCTAGCTTTAGTACCAATTCTCTGTCTCTGGAAAGTTTTTTTAAGGCAAAGATACAGTATATCCCACTGGTAGATATGAGCACTGGTCTGCCTGTGTATCTCATCAATCAATCAATCAATGATTAACACACTCAAGAGGTTTACATCAGCAAACACTTATTTTAAACTCATTTGAAACCTAAAATTGATTTTACGTACTGTACTCACTGCCTGTTTAAATGCTCTTCCATTTCTATTTGAATAATTACAGTTGCAGAGAGCACTCTCAGAGTTATAACATAAAGACAAGAGGGTTTTCTAACATAAGTCATTTTCTATTTCTAAATTAAAGTTCATATTGTTTCAGAGGGTGTGTGGGGTGTGTTTCTCCAAAGTATCGTTAGCCAACTAAAGTCACAAGTTCTGTTGTTACAAACATAGTTCAACGATTTGATGTTTCCCAAAACCATAGTTTCATCAAACATTTGCAAACAGCATCAAAAAGTTGAGTGGTTGGAACTAAAGCTCTTCACATGTGGTTACAAGCATTGTTTCTTGTTAGTTTGTTGTGTTTACGTCATTTGACTTTGCTGAGGCTTCCTTATCTTTCATTTCATTTATATCTTTCATTCTGAAAGACTTCAAAATACTGCTGGTTCCTGGGTTTTTGCAGAAAGCGGTGTTCTGAAATGTCATTTAAATGTGGCCGTTTTCCACATGCCGTTTAAAGGGATTAAGACAAAATGATTAAAAACATCTAGGCATACGTGTACATCCTATGTAAACGCATAAGTGCCGTTCTCATAGGTTTTTAAAGATTGCCCGTGTTTGTTTGTGCTGTTTTGCAGTTGTTTTATGTGCACTGGGGGAACCCCAGAGTTTGATGTAAGAGGAAAACCCCACTATTGCAGCAAAGCAGCAGCAGGTCATAATAAAAAGTTTAGGAAACAAATACCGCAGAAAATGTGGCACATCCAGAGAACTAAAAATGCATTGCTGTGGAAAAAAAACGCTTATTTAAGAGTAACATGAATTGCCGATTATACAGCGCATACAAAGTTTCTTTCAGATCTTAAAGTTTGGTAGATTTAGCAATACAGCCTATCAACTAAATAGCAAGCAATATCAACTTAATAGGCAACATTAACAAGTTGAATAACTGTATTTTTGGGTGAGCTATCATTTAAAGAACCAAAAACCAATACACTATTCTGAAGAACCTATAATAACTTCTTTGCTGAACCTTAAATGCAACAAAGAACCATTGAAGAACCACTATTTCTAAAAGAGTGTGAATATCGCAGATACTCAGACCATAATAGAGCCACTCAATATATCTTGACTTTTAATTTAGACGACTGGAGTGCATAGTGGTGTTTAAAGCCAGTATCAGTTTATATTCATGAAAGCAGGCAGATAGGCAGGCTGTTGAGACAGCTGACAGGAAGTGATGTAGGAGATCCTCAATACAAGAGGTTTCATGTAGGAGAAAAGGTGTCTCTTTATGCTCTCAAGACGCTTACTATTCATTGCTGGTCAACATTATAAAAAGAAGTCTATAGATTGCAAAATGAGGTACTGTTGGAGAAAATGAAATGTTACAATGAAAACTAGTTTTTTACATATTCAGACTATGTTTGAGATATCAAAACATGTCTAAGTTAAATACTTGGGGCTAATGGTTTGTTCATCACAAGACCTAAGTACAGGCCCAGTCCCAGATCAAAATAACTGAGGGTGCTTCTGAAAATAGTGGGGGTGCTCTGTATAAAGTGGAGATGTATCATAATTACACATTTTTTATGTTTAAATGGTACTTAACATAAAGAAAATTTAGTTTTTTTTAATATAGAAAACATTTATTGCTTAGGGTGTTTTTTTCCCCATGATCTGTTGCTGAAAATGACAGCAAAATGCTGCTCCTGTAGATTATCAAGATGATCTTACACGTTTATAAGTTTTGATGCAGCATTCACAAAATGCAAGGATTTTTGTGTTTGCTGGTATTCAAGAAAATCTGCTTGCCAATTTACAGTATTAGTTTTATGTATTCAATTGTGCAGGGTGCAATTGCGTGCAATAATTGTGCAATTATTTTGGTACTGGGGCAACATCAGCCGTTAAGTAGAATATGGAACAGAGAAGATAAAAAAAATGGCCAGACATAAACTCAATGAATGATGCACAATTTTCTCAAGTGTACACCGACTTATGGGACCATTCTGCGATTGCTTGAAGTTTTGCTGCTACTTTTCTATCATGTGATAGTAAAACTGAATAAAGCTGAATTATTAATTGATTATTTGACCATACTTCAATGCAATGGTAATTTAGTATTACATTTAACACTCTGTAGCAGAAGTCTGGTTTAAAAGTAAAATTAAATATTAAAGGAAAGAAATTCTAAAAGCTTATTTTAATGTTGGCCGCAAAGTGGACCCATTTACTTGTTTTATTCTCAGAACATTATCAACCTGTTTACACGCTCATGGGTCATGATGTGGGTCTCGTCAATGTTTAACATCCCATTCAGCACACAACTGAATAGACATTCAGTAGACAAATAGATAACAGATGACTGGCTGCATGACACTGATAAATGATTACCCTTGCTTGGATTTAGTCGCGTGTTCCCTCCGTGCACTATTGAGCACTAAGTTGTTGTTTGTTTTTTTGCAGAGAGAAAGCGCGTACACTAGCATGCATAGTTGCCAGACCGTATAAATTAAGTATGACATAAGGCAAAATATTTCCAATTTGTTTAAGTATAAATCACTGATTGGGGTGTTGCATCTATTATCTGGCAATCCTGAGCATATTAAAAGCTTGTGGATGCGTGATAGGTCCAAAAACCAGATAAATTAAAGATCTAATAAAAAACGTTCATGATAAATCGACCCGTGGGCAGTAGTTTGCCCTGGTCTGCAATTGAGGGTGCTCTAAGATCGTTTGAGGGTGCTTAGCACCCTCAAGAACCCCCATAGAACTGGGACTGCCTAAGCCTGAGGAATAAAAGCAGATATGCTTTCTTAAGCAAACACCACTAATGATATTTACTGCCAAAAAAGTCTTCAACCTTATCTGCAAATTAGGATATGTTGCAAATATGTGGAAAAAGGAGGTGTCTAAAAAGAAACTACGATCAGAAAATGATGGAAACTTGCCAATTGCTAATTTGCTTTTTATTTTTTTCATTAATGAAATAGTCGACTTTGGACAACTGTCTACTTGACATAAAAAAAAACTTTTAGCAGAGCACTACATATATAAATAACTAATAAATATAGCATTTTTTGTATGACAGGAAGGTTATCAATGGCCAATATCTTGGGCTAGAAGATCACTGGTTTTCTTTGCGTGCTGATCCTCAATTAGGCTTCAAATGACTTACCAATCCTTTGAGACCAAACAGAAAACAAAACTCCAAATATAAAACATTCTTTGTGTCTTGCATAAACAAGATACACCATCCATTAAAACATCTAGTAAGCTGCTTACTGCCGACAATAGTCAGCTGCCTTCTTAAGAAGTATCCTAACTGAAACGGATCCTAACTCGCAGTTGATACCAAAACAGTTTGACGTAAGCATATTGCTAAGCAAACAGTGTGACACTAATAAGCATAGACTACAAAACTTACAAAAATATTGGGGATCTTATATTTTTTACATAGGCAACTGCCTTCTAATTCAACATCCTGACTGAAGTTAAACCTAACTCACAATTATTCCTGCCTTCATGTGCTATATGAATTATCCCACTTCCAATTTCTGAAGTGGTAATTACGAGTATGTCGCATTCGAGTGCTTTGTTATCAGAAAGAACGGGAAACATGTACGACGCCAGTTTCATTCATACATATTTGTGAGGAACTTTTATTTTGACAGCATAATTATTTTTACCCAGCTTGCTGACGATAACGGAATTTTGGTCAAATACAAGCTATTTTCATGGTGTAAAATGTTGCTGATATACATAAATGAATATGACCGAAACTGCACGTGCTAACTCTCCTCTTCCATGTTGAAAGTTTATGATTCAGAGTTTGTTTATGCATCCAAATTATCTATAACTTGAGGGGTTGTTCATGTGCAACTTCCAAGTGGGAAACTCATATTTACTATAATTCCGATAGCATATGAAGGCAGCAATACCAAAACAGTTTTATGTTAGCAGGTTGTTAAGCTAACAGCATGATACTGATAAGCATAAAATACATAAAACACACAAATATTGGGTAAAATAAGATTTTTTTCCTTAGGTAGCTGCCTTCCAAGGCAACATCCTGATTGAAATGGAACTTAACTCGCAACTGATACAAAACAGTTTGACGTTAGCATGTTGCTAAGCTAACGGAGTTATATTAATGAGCATAAAATACATAACACACAAATATTGGGTAAACAATATATTTTTTTATTAAACTGAACTATTTTTATCGATACTGTATGAACTAGTTCAACTAAATATACTGAAATACTCAGTATTGAATGAAATATACATTTATTTATAAGCAACATTTCTCTCAAGTTGTCCACAATCTTGGATGGATTTTTCGCTTCAGGAGTGCGAATGATTGTTGTTTTATGATTCTGATACAGATGCATTTGTTTTTATGTAACTTGACAATATATTAACAATTTTTAATTTGGCCGTTTTTAGAACTGCATATTTTTGGACATTTTTTTTTCTTTGCTGTCTAATTACACATTGGGGTTTTTTTACCTTCCAAGGTTTACAGATATCCTACATTAGTGCAAATAACACATTGAACAAATTACTGATGCTATGGAAAAAGCATTGCAGGTAAATTAGCTTTAGATGCCAACATGAGGTCTGTCACATTGATTTTACACTACACTTTGATTGACGAGCTTTATTTGCCAGTACCCAATGCATGCTCAGCGGCTGCTGTCAAAGAGGGACCAAATTACACCATCGTGCTAAAAAAGCGCAAGGTGTGAGACTACTAAGCTATACTTCCAGTACGCACACACTGTAAAAGATTGATTCACTTTGACTGCATTTGTAGGCCTCTACCATTGAGATGAGTTTGTATTCTTGCTGAATACTTGGTAAGAGTGTTATTAAGAGACAAAGATAGAATTCTGTAATTACTTCTACAATTGGTTGTCAAAACCAGTTAAGAACTCCTTATGACAGAGTACAACATCATTTGTGATTACAAAACCTACAGTATACGTATGTAAAAGGGATTTTAAATATGTCGCTATTTATGTCTCTTGTTTATGTTCTGATATTAATAACACCTATTTTTACGTAGTTTAGACCAGGAAACTATAATCACATCTTAAAATGCTCTTCAGTTTGGCAAATCGTATCCCCTTCCTTTGCTAACTTCCCTCTGTCTCATGGACTCGAATGTACATCATTGCTTATGTTGCGTAAGTGCCCACTTCTGCCAGAAGCCTGGAACCCGGGCAATGGGGTAAACGCCTTAAAAATAGTTCACCCAAAAATGAGAATTCTCTCATTATTCACTTACCCTGTTGTAATCCCATATGTGTTTGTCTGTCTTTCTTCACCATAACACAAATGAAGATTTTTAGAAGAAGATAGCGCTCTGTCAGGTCCTTATAATAGAAGTGTATGGATGCCAGCACTTTAACAATCCAAAAGTCATATTTAAGCAGCAATAAATTAATCCACGTGACTCCAGTCAATCAATTAATGTCTTCTGAAGTAAATAAATAAGTTTGTGTAAAAAATAAATCAATAATTAAAACATTATTAACTTTTAAAAAGTGCTTCCTGTGTCAGCGATATCAAACGAGAATTCAGAAGCGGCACTTATTTACAACAGAAATTCAAACTGCATCAGAGCCCAGGATGGAAGCGCTGATTTGAAGTTATTAACTTGTTTCTTACATAAAACTATCAATTCATCAATTCATTGATTCATCTCAATATAACTTTTCTAAATTGCATAATTGACCTAACTTCACTTCCATCATACACTACAGATATATGGGTTTGGGGTAGGTCAAGTGCAATCTGTGGTGTTATGTCACAATCAAGTTGGATTGTGGGATAGGGAGCTGCCTGAAGCGTCCATCTGAGCAGGCTCGCTCCCTCTGTCAAATTCAAGGGGTTGAGGTTCTGTCAACAGAAACTTCCCTCGCCCACATAACGAAGTGGAGCAGACTTACAAAATGGCAGCGGGGATTCCCCCGAATGGAAGTACTCAGCGGAGTTAGGAAGTGTAATCAAACTTGAAATCATGATCGCCAAGGAGATCTGTCAAGATGTGCACTGAAAAAGGAATAATATTTTAGTTTGTTGTCCCCCAACACCATCTGGATCACTTTAGAAAACATTGATTAAACCACTGGAGTCTTAAGGATTACTTTTATGCTGACTTTGTCTCCTTTTTGGAGCTTTTGGAGTTCTGGTCACCATTCATTTGCATTGTATGGAACTACAGAGCTGAGATATTCTTCTCAAAATCTTCAAAGTTGTGCACATCTGGTAGGGCATGAGAGAAAGAGTAAATGATGAGAGAATTTTCATTTTTGGGTGAACTAACCCTTTAAATTAGACATGAGGAGAGGAGAATCCAACTTTGGTCAAAGAACTTTTGTGTTAATAAAATGAACAGCTTCAGCAGTCTGTAAGAACAAACGAATTATGAAATAGGAAGTAGAGTAACTGCTTTCCTCTTTAAATATAAAGACTCAGTTGGCCAGTCAGCATCTCATTAAAAATAATTAGGCTTTCCTTCTACCTGACAATTTTAAGACTTCTGTTGTCTCTGCATGGTGCTGCATGGTGAAGTAATTGTGAATCTCAAGAAAAAACTATCTGGTTTGCATTTCAATCCAATATCTGAGTTTGCATAATTTGCAATGATGTGCCAGCTCAGCAACTGCCATTGAGATGAATTTATCAAAACCCACAGTTAGAAGTGGCCTTAAAAGGGTTAGTTACCCTTATCTCAAACTTGTATAAATTTCTTTATTTTGCAGAACACAAACAAATATATTTTGAAGGATGTATGAGTTGTTTTTGTCCATTTAATCCAATGGGGTCCAAAACTTTCAAGCTCCAAAAAGGACATAAAGGCATTTTAAGAATAATCCATATGACTCGAGTGGTTTAAACCATGTCTTTTGAAGTGATATGATAGCTTTGGGTGAGAAACAAAGCAAAAATACAGTCCTTATTCCAGCTCTCCTACACATGCCCATGTGAAAAGATTGTTGATGCGTCCTTGCGATGCAGTCTAGGTGGAAGTGAAGTGTTTTGGAGATTAAAGCCCAGGGTATACTTCCAATATGACGCGAACGTTCAGCGTCTGCGTACCGTCGAACACAAGCCTGGCAAAGTATACTCTATATAACTGTGTGTTCATACACAGGCAGTTAGCGCATGCGCACAACGACTGATATGAGACACTGGACTTTCTCTTTAGACTCGAGTTAAAAAAATGCCGGTATCTCCAGACCTCCTCACACATGCACTCTTGACTTCTTCTAGCGGTTCTTCGTAACAGCAACGGCTCAAAATGTAGGTTTTGCCACCTTGTGGACCCACTAATTAGTGCAAATAACTCTAGCGCATGCGCAGTCTGTGTGTTCAAAGACATGAAGTTCGAAAAATCAAGCTGTGCACGTTCAGTGCTCACGCAGTCTGCTGATGATGAGATTTGCATCATGCGTCCTGTGCACAAATGCTCAGTGTTCACATCTGAGCGAGGATACTTTGGGCTTAAGGACTGATTTTTTGCTTTGTTTTTCACCCAAAATTGATTGTATCACTTTAGAACACATAGATTAAACCATTAAAAGCCGTATAGATTACTTTTAAGATGCCTTTATGTGATTTTTGGAGCGTGAAAGTTTGGACCCATTAACTTAAATTGCATGGACAAAAACACCTCATACACTCTTAAATAAAATCTTATTTTGTGTTCTATATAAGAAAGAAAGTCATACAAGTTTCAGACGACATAAGGGTGAGTAAATTATGACAAAATTATCATTTTTGGGGGAACTATTGCTTTAACACAGGGTTAAATGTTTACTCTTAAGACGTTCCCTTTACAAAACTATACATTTTAACCTAAAAAAAAAAGTTAAAGTCCAGTTGTCACCTACCCCAAAGCAAAACAAAGTCCAACTGCCAACATGATTAAGCGAACAAATTTGAGAAAGAAATTCAAGCAAGAGATCGAGAGTACAGTAGGTTGTATGTGTCAGATGACCTTAAGTGCCTCCTTCACTCCAGTAGAAGTCTCTCATCAGGCACAGCACTGCAGGGGAACACACACAACACGCACTTTCTTTTCAAACCGCTGCCAAGTACATTAACATTCCCCAGGCTTTCACAAATTTACATCCCCATGCTGCAAGACTATTATTCTGAGGGAGCCATTTACGCGGTGTAACGGGAACAAGCTGGTACGTGCTGTGCAGTGTGTGTAAACCTCACTCCCCTGGCCTCAAGAGGCACACTAGTGACTGACTGATGCTCCTCATTAGCGCGCCGAATCCCGTTTGGAGCGGGTCGAGCAGGATTGGTTACAGTGGTGCCGTGACCCATACGGGAGTGAGGTTTAGGTAGGTGAATGTAACGGGAGCCAGCTTGTCCGTGCTCTGCAGTGTGTAACACTCCCCTGACCTCAAGAGATGCATTAGCGACTGATGCTAACGCCTCCTCGTTAGCCGTCCGCCTCCCATGCCGGAGACGCCGGTTTGAATCCTGTTCGGAGCGGGTCGAGCAGGACCAGTGACAGCTGCGCTACTGTTAGACATTAGAGATATTAATCTTTGGGTTGAAAGCAAATCGATTCGATTCACAATTCATAGGTATTCGATTCAAAATGATTTGTTTTGCTAATTCAGAACAATTCAATTCACATTGAAATTCTATTTGATTCAGTTTGATTTAATTAATGATTCGATTCTGGGCTTTTTTTCAATGCATTTATAGGATTCTTTAAATAAATAAATAAAAAATGACTACTTCAGATTGTTCGTGCATCAAAAGTAACTTGATAGAAAATATTAAATTCAGTATATGTACAGCACATACAGGCTACTTGGAAAACAACAAAAAGTGTAATGTGCTTAAAAATATTTTAGAGCTGAGCTTATCATATATATATTTTACTAAACAAATTCTGTGATTTATTTTTTAAAGGTTTTATTCATTTGCATGACTTTTCCAGGGCTGGAAAACGCAATTTTAAATTCCAGATATTTCCTGGCACTTTACTATTGTTGTTTCTCCAAGTTTCTGAAGTGGATAGTCATGAGAAGATGCCAGAAAATGCCTGACGCGCTTAATAACTTCAGATAACGCTAGCCCGTTGCGTTTGGACTGATGCGGGTTTTTCCTCAAGCGTTTTACATTGTTGAATTTTTACTTACCAGTTTACAAGAAAAAGAAATTCGCTTTTTCTGTTAGGAAAATTAGAAGATACACGAGCATGTCATTTTGCGATTTGAGCAGATTGAATGGGGAAAACTGTGTTGAGGTTTGTATGTTGTTCGGACACTGTGTCGGCATGTTTCGCAACATATTTTCAGGAGGGACAAATACAGTGAACCACCGGCCCGCTTGGTTCTCCCGCTGGCCAGTCCACCCATGATCAGCCCCAAAGTGCGTCGGCCAACCGGGAAAATGCCCGGTATGCCAGATTGCCAGTCCAGCCCTGGTTACGGATGAAACTATAAGTGGGCGCTATCCCACATGTGACAAATTTTATATTTATACATTTTTAAATATTGCACACTGTTTTGCCGTATCAGGATTCATTTGCTTATTTAGCATTTTAAAATGATTACGATTATCAATTGTAGATCGATGCATATGAATCTGCAGGATAAGTAATCGATGCACCGAGAAAACATATTATTACATTTGTAATTAAAAACGACTGTACTGATTTAGTCATTTGCATTTGATTTAGATAGTTTGTGCTCAGCAAGCTTCGACCTAGTCTGATTATGAAAAACAGAAGTGTGCCATGATATTTTGGGCTGTTCATTAAAATGTGCTGTATGTAAATGTTTTTAAATATAAATTATTTCTGGTATCCAAGCATAATATGTAGAGACAGCAATAAATAAGCCATTCGAATGAGGTAACTATGGTTAATTTAATTATGGCCGTAAAAAGGCTTTTCAATCGCACTCTACAAGTCATTTGTCTTATTCAGCTCCATTCATTTGTTAAAAGCATCATGACAACACTTAGCTAAGTTTAAGACACTGGTTAGTCCCACGGCCAACTTTAATTTTCACACTCCTTTTATTACCAATTTTGCCCCCATTTTTTTATTACCAATTTTATCTCCTACCATAATAAAAGCAGAATCATAATGTGGCAAAATCTCCAGTCCTCCAAGAGGTGGGCCCTAACGTTAGTTTCATTCTGAATGGCCACATACCTTAGCATACATCTTGAAAAAGAGAGCATTACAAATAAAATAGACACACTGGACCTGTTATTTGATAAGACACCTTTCATAAATAGACATTTTGATGGAGATTACATTGGCTGTATCTCAGCACACAGTGTGCTGCCAACTTAGCATTTTTGAGCATCTCAATTTGCATCTCTAAACTTCTTAGACATTAGATGTGTCCCACATGCACTATACTGTACATGCACTAAGCCATGTAGTGTAGTTTCGTCCCATATCAAACACTAAATGTTTTTTACTACACACATGCATTCACCGTTAACAACTGACGGAATTGACATTTCAAACGCATGTGACGTGTTGCCGTTAGCTTTATGTTAGCCAACCCCAGTTCAGCACTTGTACCTCAAACAAAGTACATATTCACACAGCATGGGGTAATGGTAAAACATTCAACAAATAATTGCAAGGTGCTGTCTTCACTGAAGTTTCACTAGTTGCTACATTCTCCATTAGCAACTACTTTGGCTGCTTCAGTGTGGAGCTCTCTAGCATTTTTGTTACTTTTGTTGGTTTGTTATATTTTTTGTCTCTCTTTCTCGATTAGTTTTACCACGGAAGAACTGCTGAATATTCAATCGTACCTGATCATTTTTTGCCGGTGTTTGATTATTCAGACATTTTATTAGACATCTTAGTTGGAGGCACAGCTGTGCTCTACAAGTGTTCCACACACGAGGGAAGCGAACCGGTGGACTTGTGAAGCTTCGTCAACACGGCTTTATGACTCCACTGATAAGTATTCATCTGGTAAATATCCACTCCCTCGCCAACAAAACAGGAGAACTGCTTCTGCTCACTCAAACAAATAAGGACTTTCCTAACTCCGCTGCTCAGTGTTTCATGGAACCCTGGCTAAATGAAGCCATCTCGGACGTCGCGTTTCATCTGCCGGGCTTCCAGCTGTTCAGAGCGGATCATGTTGCGGAATCATCTGGGAAAACGAGAGGCGGCGGAACATGCTTTTACATCAACGAAAGTTGCAACGGCTTTGAAGAATATGTGCTGTCCAAATTTATAAGTGCTCTTATTTTTCGTAGTTTTCCTCATTCATTCTGGTGAGTGTTTATATCCAGCAACAAACATGCGTGAACACAGCATTGCAACAGCTGGCTGATCACATCACAGACATGGAGCAACAACACACAGACTCACTTATTTTCATTCTAGGAGATTTTAATAAAGCTAACCTCACCCGTGAACTGCCAAAATACAAACAACACATCACTTGCCCCACCGGAGACAGAAATATACTGGACTACTGCTACACCACTGTAAAGGATGCATATCGCTCTGTCCCACGTGCAGCTTGGTTCATCTTCTTTCGAACTACAAGCAGAAACTAAAATCAGCTAATCCTCTAGTAAGGACCGTAAAGAGATGGACTAATGAAGCAGAGCTGGAACTACAAGCCTGCTTTGAGTGCACAGATTGGAGTGTTTTTGAAGCAGCTGCCACAGACCTGGATGAGCTCACAGATACACAGATTCAATAACGATAAGCCATAGTTTACAGGAAAACTCAAACAGCTTTATCATGCTAAAGAGGCTGCTTACAGAAGTGGGGATAAAATATTGTACAACCAGTTCAGGAACACAGACTAAGGAAATCAGTGTGGCTAAAAAAGCTACTCAAAGCTGAAAAAAAAAAATTCAGCCAATGATCCAGCATCTTTGTGGAAAGGCCTGTAAAGCATCACCAAGGCATCTCCCCCTCGCTCTGTAGGGAGTCAACTAATGGCTGATTAACTGAATGTGTTGTACTGCAGGTTTGAAAAGCCCAGTCTCACACCCCTCCCCTGCTCTGATCTTCACTTCACACACACACCAACACCTCCTGGAACCCCCCACCTGCTACTCAATCTGCACTTATGATCTGTGAGGAGGATGTTTGCCAGGTCTTTCGGAAACAAAAGCTTCAGGCCCAGAGGGTGTTTCACCTGCCTGTCTGAAAGTCAGCCCATTTTCACACAAATCTTCAATAGATCACTGAACCAGTGTGAAGTTCCCTGCTGCTTCAAACACTCCACCATTAACAAAAAAACCCCTGCAGGACTTAATGATTACAAACCTGTTGCTCTCACATCTGTGGTCATGAAGTCAACTGGTTTTGGCCTACCTGAAGGACATCACTGGACTTCTGCTCGACCCCCTTCAGTTTGTTTACTGAGTAAACAGATCTGACCTGGTACTTATGCAAAGATCCTATTTGTGGACTTCAGTTCAGCCTTCAATACCATTATGCCTGATCTTCTTTCAACCAAACTGACAGAGTTCTCTGTGCCCTCCCCAATCTGTCGATGGATCACCAGCTTTCTGACAGATAGGCAGCAGCTGGTGAGACTGGGGAAACTCACATACGGATCCCTCACTATTAGCACTGGTGCTCCTCAGGTATGCATTCTCTCTGCACTGCTCTTCTCCCTGTACAGGAATGACTGCACTGCAAAAGACCCCACAGTTAAGCTCCTGAAGATTGCAGATGACACCACGGTCATAATCTGGTGCGGTCACAACAACCTTGAGCTGAACACACTCAAAACAGTGGGGATGATAGTGTACTTCAGGAGAACCCACCCTCACTATCCTGAACAGCACTGTGGCAGTAGTAGAGTCATTCAGGTTCCTGGGCTCTACCAGGGGTTGTACTTCCTTCGCCATCTGAGGAAGTTCAAGGAGCTCCTGATACAGTTCTACTCAGCCATCATTGAGACTTGTCTTGTGTACATCTATAACTGTCTGGTTTGGTTCAGCCACCAAATCAAACAGAAGGAAAGTACATTGGACAGTCAGGACTGCTGAGAGGATTACTGGTGCCCCCCTGCCCACCCTCTAAGACCTGTACATCTCCAGAGTGAGGAAACGTGCAGGTAGAATCACTCTGGACCCCACACACCCTGCCCACTCCCTCTTTGAACTGTTGCCCTCTGGCTGGCGCTACAGAGCACTGAGCACCAGGACATTCAGGCACAAGAGCAGTTTGTACCCTCAGGCCATTTTCCACATGAACAATTACACTGCCTCAGGACTCCCCCATAGTGCAATTATGTAAATACATATCTCATGTACATATGTAAATCCACATATTTAATTCAACAACTGTACATACTCCTACCTTGCACATACATTACCACTTGCACATATGATATGCCATTCTGTTATATGTCCTATTATTTATGTCTATTTATACACTTACCTTGTTTTATATTCTGTCTCACTGTAATGTTCTGTGTGCACTTGTTTCTCCTATCACCAAAAAACACTGTGTATCCTTGTGTACGTGAGAACACTTGGCAATAAAGCTCAATCTGATTCAGATTGTTTACAACTGTTTTATCAGACCAGAAATGCAGCTAGTTAAGTCTGCCCCTTCCACTACGTACTGCAAAGTGTCCAAAATTCAACACTCCGTTTTGGCGGTTAAAAAAGTACACAATCCAGGTACTCATAGTGCACTTCTTTTTGTTGCATTTTCAGTGTTAACATACTACTTACACTACAAAATAACATTGATTAGTGCAGAAGTGTGTGGTTTGGGATAAACTTTTGAATACATTTTTCATGCATGAGTCAATTTCATAATGCATTGCAACAAACTCAATAAAAAAAATTCAATATTACCTGGTGCATGAGCCAAGGAAAATGTTGTTTATAAAGAACATTAGCCTATTGTTTAAGTACTGAAAAGAAACAGTAGGTAGGCTAATTGCTCCATATAACAGAATTAGAATATGTAGGATTTCACCTAATATGTGTGTTATATGCATTTTTTGTGCTTATTAGATCAAATAATAATCAAAAAGATGCAATGACAGTGACTTAAGACTAACAATCTGCTTAACATCTCCTTTTGTTCTTCTAAAAGAAAGAAAGTAAAACAGGTTTGGAAGTCAATGCCTTAAAGAGTGTGTCAAGTCAGCTACTTATGAGGTTCTATTTCAGTTAGGAAGCTGTTCATGCACCTTAGACAGCTGCCCACATAGACAGTGAGTCAGCTATAGCATTTGGCTCTAAAGACATCCATTGACAGCTTTTGTTATCTTTGTTCTTATAGCCTATTTTATGAAACACTCTAAACCGATGCATTCTAATTATGTATTCAACATTCAGCAGATGTACAGAACATTATTGTCAGTATATACTACTGCTCTTTGACTTCCTTTCAAAATTGATAAACTGCATAATCCCCAAAAGACACTCACCAGAAATTTACCAGGAAAGGGTGTTCAAGGTTCTGCATAATCTGTAGCTCTTTGAAGACATTGCGCACCTCATTGCGCTCCACACACTTGAGTTTGTTCATATACTTCATGGCGTACATCTTTTTAGTGTCCTTCTTCTGCACAATGCATACCTAGAGAATAACAGATAGATATCAGAAACATTAATAGTAAATTAACTATTAAAATGTCTGCCATTTCGCCAAGGTAAAGGTCTGGCAAGACAAAAATCCAAATGTAACCAAATATTGTAAAAGAGCACAACAATAGGTTCCAGAGGTAAAAATCCCTATCATTTTCTTTTAGTAAAAAATAAAAAGCTTTCAAGAGAGACCTATGATGTGCTCAAAAATTGTTAAGTGATGATATACAGTATGGAAGTCCCAAATCAGTGCGATTCAACTTTCAATAGCTGAATTCCAATGGAAAAACTACATTACCCATAATCCTAAAAGAAGATCCACCAATCAGAGAACTTACAGTTACAATGGAAATGGAAATTGCAGTGACTGCCCCATCCCACGAGGCATTGCAAATTATGTAATTTAATCATCTTACACTCTCAAACTTCTTTTATTTTTATCTGAATATCCCAATACTTTATGGAATTGTAGTTCATCCCCTCATGAAAGACGTTAAGTGTGTTAAAGGTATATTCCGGTTTTAATACAAGTTATGCTCTACAGAATCTGTGGCAAAATGTTGAGATTACCACAAAAAATTATTTAGACTTGTCTGTCCTTTTCTTTAAAAAAGCAAAACTCAAGGTTACAGTGAGGCATTTACAATGGAAGTGAATGGGGCTAATTTTTTGAGGGTTTAAAGGCAGAATTGTGAAGTTTTGTAAAAGCACTTACATTCATTCTTCTTTTAAAACTCATGTATTATTTGACCTGTTAAATTGTTTAAATCATAATTTTGATGGTACTTTTAGGGTTTGTTTACATTACATAATCATGGCAATGAAGATTGTCTAAAAGGTTAGTAAGTGATGTTATCACACTAAAATCATGTTAACACGCATTTTGTTAATGTCTTGTGTGCAATACTTTTGAAACAGTGAGTATTTTAATGTTTACGGATTGACATTATCTTCCATTGTAAGTGCCTCACTGGAACCCAGATTAAAGGCTTCAAGGCTTAAAACTCTTTATTGAAGAATTCTTAGAAATGTCAATAAAGAAAAATGTATGGAAAAATACTTTTGGGGAACCAAAAACAGTTGATGATTACTGTTGAGCTCTCTAGAAGAGCAAAAGTTAGATTCCCACAATGGAAAATGTCAGCTTGTAAAATAATTGTAATTTTTATACTGAGTATCGAGCATTACTGGCATTATTGGCTTGCCATATTGTACGGTCGATGTAGTTGTAATTAACCGTCTTGAGGCTGACTGGCCCACTTTATCTTGAGTCGGTTAATTGAAACCCACAAATTAGGTCTTGCGCTACAGTACCAATGTTTCAAGCACAATCAATGAAGGCCACTGATGATTCACTTGAGCTTTAGTTCCATGAGCTTCAATTAAAAGTGTGTGCTTCAAGTGAACGTGAAGCAAAACTTACCTTTCCAAAACTGCCTTTTCCAATGGCCCTCAAGATCTGAAAGTGGTCAAAATTGACTGTAAAGAGACAACAAACCAGATGAGCTTTCATGCAGATATTAATCTTTCAAAAGTACATTAGTGAATTAGGCCAGTTAAAAGATACAACATCTACTACAATGCTAGATTGACTTGCATATTACTCTTTTATATCTAATATTATACATTTGCCGTTACACATTATGACATCAAATTAATCCAAACTCACTGTCTGACCTGTCAATGAACCATCTTTCTGTTCTCTCAGAGCCTGTCTATTTGACGCTGCAGTCTAAAGCAGTTTAATGTATGCTGACAGCAAAGAGCAAGACAGTAATTCAAGTCTGATGATCACTACTTTGTTGGTCAAGGTTGGTTATAAATATTTGTAATCATCAGCTAAACACAGCCTGATCTCATGAAAATGATGTGACTGCGGCAACATTTTAGCAAAATGACATTGCGTGGTTCATTACATGATTCACTGCACTTTCAAGGTGAACTGTTCACTGAGGGACGCTACTGCTTTTACTGCAATGCCAGGATGTACAGGATGTTTGAATTTCCAATTGAATTTTAACCACTGAAATTTTAGAGGCGAATTTGCAAAGCAGAATATAATGGACTGAATATTACCTGTTGAAAAATAAAGATGAAAAAAAAAATATTTTTTTTTTTTGGGAATTTAATATTTATTGTTGAATTTTTAATGATGAAATTTTGTGCTAAATGTTTTCTATTGAAATATTCATAGCTTAAATATACAACCATTAGAAATTGCATCCCCAAACAATGCAAGTACTGTTATTGCAATGTGTTTATTTTTCAGTGGATTACTTTTATGCTGCCAAAATGTAACTTTTGGACCATCAAAGTGCTAGCACCCATGTACTTCAATTATAAGAACCTGACAGAGCGCTATCTTCTTCTAAAAATCTTAATTTGTGTTCTGCTGAAGA
Source organism: Moxostoma hubbsi (assembly GCA_032164185.1). Lineage (NCBI taxonomy): Eukaryota > Metazoa > Chordata > Actinopteri > Cypriniformes > Catostomidae > Moxostoma > Moxostoma hubbsi. Next base: position 5,127,036 of record JAVLUX010000110.1, on the reverse strand, counting down.
AAGACAGACAAACACATCTGGGATGCATCAGGGTAAGTGAATAATGAGAGAATTTTCATTTTTGAGTGAACTATTCCTTGAATATCCACTAAAAGACCATGGGTCACCAGAAAACCAATAAGTTTGGCTTATTGTGGCTTAAGTCAACTGAAAACCTCATGAAACTTCATCAAAGTGAACACTAATCATCCTGATGTAACTACAAACAAAAACACAAAATTTTACAGGAAGACATCATTAAAAACAATAAAAAAAAAAATTAAAACCATCCTTCCTCAGGGGAATTTGCCAGGGAGGGGCTGTCGCGAGGAGTACGAGGTCCGAGAACCCAGCCCGGGTGGGCCAATAGGGAGCCACTAGAGTGACTTGTTCCTCGTCCTCCCTGACCTTGCTCAGCACCTGTGCAAGAAGGCTCACTGGGGGAAATGCGTACTTGCACGGCCCTGTGGGCCAGCTGTGTGCCAGTGCGTCTGCCCTAAGGGGAGCCTCTGTTCAGGCATACCAGAGCGGGCAGTGGGAGGTCTCCTGGGAGGCGAATATGCCGAACCGTTCCCAAATCAGCTGGACCAACTGGGGGTGAAGCCTCCACTCTCCACTGGGCAAGCATTGTTGTGATATGTGGTTACCACAGCCCCAAGGAGGTGCAGAAAAATTAAATAAATTCAAACAAGTATTCTCCTCTTGGCCCTCCACTGGGGGACGGAGTGGTCTGCTTACCAGCTCCGGAGCGAACTTCTTTGTCTCTGGGTCGATCGTCTCAGGAACGCCTGGGAGCCTTCCGGGTCCTCGAGGGGGTCCGTGAGACAGGGGGCGTGCGCTTCCTGTGGGGTGTTCGATGCCAGGGCTGAGAGCCTGGCCCGGGTTGAGGAGGAGCTGCGCGTTGCTTTGCCGCAGGGGGACGCCCTCAGTGAGCAGACGGGGCATGGCCCGTGGCGGCAGGTTTGCGGCGGGGCAGGATATGTTAAATTTCCTCCGTCTGCTTTTTCACCACAGAGAACTGCTGGGCGAAGTCCTTGACGCTGTCGCCGAAGAGGCAAAACTGGGAGACAGGGTCATCGAGGAAGCGTGTCTTGTCCGTCTCGCACATCTCGACCAAGTTCAGCCACAGATTACGTTCCTGAACCACAAGTGTGGCCATTGTGGCCCTGAGGGCGAGGTCGGTCGCTGAGCGCAGTTCCTGCAGGACGTCGGAATCAGGACTACCCTCGTGCAGATCTTTGAGTGCCTTGGCCTGGTGGACTTGCAGGAGGGCCAAGGCATGCAGGGCGGAAGCGGATTGTCCAGTGGTGCTGTAGGCTTTAGCGGCCAGTGCCGACGTCGTCCTACAGGCCTTGGAGGGGAGCACAGGGCGACAGGTGGCGGTGTTCTCGGGGCATAGGTGGATTGCAACCGCCCTCTCCACCTGGGGAATCGCCATGTAACCGTGGGCCACTCAAGGGTATTGAGAGCGGATGAGCGAGGGTTTTTTTGACAAGTGGAAGAAAGGGACTGGGGGGGCGTGGCTGTGAGTGACGCGCAGACCCAAGGAACCAATCATCCAGCCGTGATGGCTGTGGGGAGGACGGAGGGTTCCAGTCCAAGCCCACGCTGACGGCGGCCCGGGCAAGAATGTCAGACATCTGGGCATCAGCCTCAGCCTGGGCGTGCTGGCCCGAAGGTGGCAGCCCAGACGAGTCGTCCGCATCAGATGCCGGACCACTCTCCAATGCAGCGGCGAGCTCATCCAAATCGAGGGGCTCTAGAGGATAGGCAGGCTGGCTGTGAGGCGAGCCGCTGTTGACACGAGCCCAGACGGAAGTCAACGAGTGTGCCGGGGGGCGGGCGGTTCGCTGGGACGTAACCGGCGAAGCTGTGCCCGCTGCCATCCCCAAATTGCCTCCATTGATTTGACACAACGTCGAAGTGAGCGACAGATGGGGAATATTCCCTCACATGTCTCAATGCATTAACCAAACACACATAAATACATTCAAGTGCAAGGGATTATCGTTATTTCCTCCAGCAAATTGCTTCTCCAATTGGCATGCTCAGTAGCAGATGCAACAAATTAAGTTCATTATAAGTTAATTATAAAAGTTCAACCTAAAAGTTCCACTTATCAATTTTTTTAATTAACCTCAACTTCTACGTTAGATAGTCCAATCAACTTTTAAAATTGACTTTGTCTGACAAAGTTATTTTAATTTTTTACAGTGAACATTTTTAATTTGATGTTGCATACAGAATGGCTCGTGAGCGCTTTTCTGTTCCCCTCACATCTCAAAGATAAACTGCTTTGAAAAAAAATAACAATATGAATATGATACACCACAACATTAAAACCACCTGCCTCAACATTAAAACCACCTGCCTAGGTCCCCCTTGTGCCGCCAAAACAGCTCCAACCCGCATCTCAGAACAACATTCTGAGATTCTATTCTTCTCATCACAATTGTACAGAGCAGTTATCTTAGTTATCGTAGACTTTTTCAGTTGAACCAGTCTTGCCATTCTCTGTTGACCTCTCTCATCATCAAGGCATTTCCCTCTGTAAAACTGTCGCTCCCTGGATGTTTTTTTCTTTTCAGCAGTTACAGAAATACTCAAACCAGCCCATCTGGCACCAACAATTATCCATGTGATTATCTAATCAGCCAATCATGTGGCTGCAGTGCATAAAATCATGCAGATATGGGTCAAGAGCTTCAGTTAATGTTCACATCAACTATCAGAATGGGGAAAAATGTGATCTCAACCATGGCATTATTGTTGGTGCCAGACGTGCTGGTTTGAGTATTTCTGTAACTCCTGGGATTTTCACACACAACAGATTGGTGATCGGTGTTATGGAGGAACGGGTATGGTCGAGCATTTGTCTGGAAAGAGAGTAAGCGGTAAGGGTTCTCACCTGGGATGAATTGCTTGTTTCTGTGTTTATAGTGAGAGACATGGGAAATAAAAGGGCCTGTCCTCAGAGTGTGAGAAATAGACAGCCCAGCTGACAAGCTGTTTGTGTGTGTTGTCAATGCCGTTTTTGAATATTTAAGTTATATGAAGCTATATCGTTGCGCATTGAAGCAAACTTATTATTTTGTCAATAAAAGTGACATTTCTGAGTTGGAATTGACATCTCCCACTTCTTCGTTCCTTCAAACTTGTTACACTGGTGCCGAAAGCTGGGAAAACGAGGAAGAGGATACGCAGCCATGGAGTCGTCGCTGATGGAGAGTGTCTTCAGGTCCATGGCCAACATCCACTAGGCCCTCCTGGACCTGTAGCAGCATTTCGAGGTGCTCCTTTGGACCCTGGAGGATGACCAGTGGGTGCTGCGGAGCCTTGTACCCCAGGAGGGATTGACCGCGCCTTTTCCCCAGCAGCAGTGAGCCCTCACGTGTTGCTCACAAAGATGGGCTCTCAAGATGATCCGGAGGCCTACCTCAAACTCTTTGAGCACACAGCCAAAGCCCTGAGATCATGCAGGAGCAATGGGCGGTACATCTTCTACTGCTGCTGGAAGCCCAGACTGCAGTAAAACAACTTCCGGTCACCGACCTCCTGAACTTGTTCAAAAATTCCATCCTGTAATGGATAGGCCACAGCCCAGAAGAACACCGCCAGCACTTCCGCTCCTTGGCACTGAGTGAGGTAGGCCGCATGTTTGCCTATGCTAAGTAGTTCAGTGACGCCTGCCGGCAGTGGGTGCTGGCTAGGGAGAACAGCGACGGCAACAATGTGATTTAATTTAATTTAAGCTTTAAGTTTGGTTAAGCTAAAAGTTAAGGTTTTTGTTTCTGTGTTCACAATGAGAGATGGGGAAATAAAAGGGCCAGTCCTTAGAGTGTGTGTGTGTGTGAGAGAGAGAGAGAGAGAGAGAGAGAGAGAGAGAGAGCTCAGTTGACAAGCTGTTTGACCGATGAAGTTATATGAAGCTATATCATTGCGCATTGAATCGAACATATTATTTTGACAATAAAAGTGACATTCCTGAGTCGGAATATATGCACACGCACACACACACACACACACACGCACACACACACACAAAACTTTAAAACACAAATTACAGGCAGTCTCTTGAATTTGGGTAAATGATGTAGGTCAGCCACTTGAAAATGCTGACATCCTTTTTCCGGGGGTCATGTGCATGTCCTAAATAGTAAATGCCCCATTTCTAAGTGAACAACAATGAGCACAACAGGACTTGAATAAACCAAAATATTGCCTAAAGATGTCAAACTTTGAGCTAAAATTTACAATGAATAAAATGGCTCTCCATCTTTCAAAGCCTTCAAAACCCAAACTTGCACTGATGTAATAAAAACATTTTACTCTTCATGAACAATATCTCAATTTATGCAGCTTGGTGAGGAGAGATGTGCTGTGCTGATTTTCATCTAGTGGACGATTAAGGTGCTAATATACTTAAATCAAAGGTAGAATGGGTGAGATATCATTTCGAACAAAATCTGGCCAAAAAGAGAGTGTTTTTGCGGATATTCAAAACAGCTTGCCATTGCTAACTTTTAAAATGTTGTGCTGACTGTTAAAAACCTTTTTACTGTCATTGGTCAATGTAATGAGAGGGTGTGACCTGGTGCTCCTCCTCGTTTGATCTTTTTCTGGTTGATTTGTTCTCTCAGTAAAGATCAGTCAATATAAACACACTGAATTCAGTTACCAAGCTGCTGAAAACATACCTACATCTGTGCAATCATTTGTTTATAAAATATATTATTACATGGGTCTCTGGAATACTTGATTCTGATTGGTCATCTACTGTTCTGTAATTTCTGAATAACAACTGCACATCCGGGTATATCAGACCAGTCATCCGGGTATTGCGAGTCATCTTTCCTACATCTCTACAATCTATACGATCTATACAAGTAAGATACTCAAATCAATGTTTTATGACCATTTATTTATTTATTTGGAAAGTAGTCTTGTAATAAGATGGACCAGTCAGATGGTCATTATTTACTAAAAAACACAAACAGAAACCAGAGGTGGAATTTAGGTGTTCAGCTATTATTTCTTCCCACATAATTACATAATTTAAACACAAATCAATATTTCATGTATTTGGTTAGTACAGCAGCCATGTAATAAGTGGGATAATGTACAGTCACCCGGTTGTTATTGCAAAATAAACCCCTCAAGATACAAGATCCTTCCGACATAACAAAAGGCTGACGGTACATTATCCCTTACACAACAGATGATAACCAGTGCTTATTATGCCCACCAGTGTGGGGTAGTAACGGATTACATGTAATTGGGGCTACATAATCAGATTACAAAATCAAGAACTTTTACTGATTTTTTTTTAATTAATTCTAAATTAAAACACTGATATACTTCAACGATGGTACAATGGTACTTGTCAAATTGAAGGCATGTGACATCAAATAAAGTTAAATCCGAAAGTAATCAGATTAGATTACCTAAAACATGTAATCCAAGAGAATACATTACAGATTACAATTTTAGTTGTGTAATTTGTAATCAGTACCAGATTTAAAAGTAATCTACTCAGAACTGATTTCCACCTATAGCTTGTTAGCGTTAGCATTAGCGCCACAAATGCAAATGTAAAAATTACAAATTACACATTATCTACTCCATATATAGCCATTTAAATCCATGTCAAGTGGTTAAAACAGCTTATTTTACTGATCTCATGTGAATTCTGTTCATAGAATGTATTGCATGTTGTCTTATGACAGGACAGTGTACATCTCATCTTTAAATGGTCCTCTAAATGTGAGCATGAGCGAGTCATATGGTTCACAAACAGTATACTCAGTATGCTCAGCTGTTTCATCCTTTTTTCTAGCTTTCAGCAAAGAACAAAGTATCACCATGAGGGTATCTAAACCATAAAACTGGTGAAAAAATAGACTTACATTGAAGGAGAAACCCAAACCATATCAAGAGACCAGAATACAACACTTAGGGACTTAGGGGTGGACTTTTTCACTTGACCCAGTAAGCAATCCCAAAGCAACCATCCAAAACGCCCTAGCAACCACTTAGCAATGCCTTAGAAATCATACACAACACCCTAGCAACCACATAGCAACACGCTATCAACACCATACCAGTCTTTGGCATGGGCATTTTCAATTTCAAAACAATCGCTTAGCAACATCCAGAACACCCTAGCATCCACACAGCTATGCCTTAGCAACCATACCCTAGCAAACACCTAGCAATGCCTTAGCAATCATACACAACACCCTAGCAACCACATAGCAATGCTCTAGCAACAACCTACCAACCTATTCGTCTTGGGGATGAATTATTTAATTTCTAATTTGGCCCAGTAAGCAACCACCTAGCAACCATACACAACACTCTAGCAAACACATAGCAATGCCCTAGCAACACCCAACCATATTATCTTTGAGTTCACCAAGTAAAATAGGCCAATCTTCAATTGCTGTAACTCTACTTACTGTCCTATAGGGCTATCTCTTTCTTCCTCACACACACACACACGCACACACACACACGCACACACATGTGGTGTATTGGAATCTGGGTTGTAAATTTTTAGACTTACCTACACAGACTTTTATAAGCATAAGATTTATAAGTATCTCAATAAAAGCCTTTCTACAGTCATCAGCTTCAGACTGTGAGATTTATGGTCTTTGTTTTGGATGATTAGCTTTTTTAAAGTGAGCAAATGCATATTAGTGAAATTAAAATACAGACAATTATGTGAGGTTAACCCTTTAAGCTCTGAAGGTGTTTTTAAACATTTCCTGTTTCAGTGGCATACCAAAAATTAAAGGCTTACAATTCTTATTATTTATTATATATTCTTATTAAATAACGGCTTAAATGTCGATCTGTTCCTCAAACAAAGGTATTGTATGTTTTCAGAAGACTTGGAATATAGTGCACAAGTCATTTAGACTACTTTTAAGGAGCTTTTATCGTGTTATTTTGTTCTTTTTGGAGCTTGACGTCAATAGCAGCATTCTGTGGTGAAATATTTCAGTATAATGATTACTAAACTAACTTATTGCCAATTTCTAATTTATCTCTCCTAGTTTCATGTCTCTCGTATCACTTTGCGCCATGTAAAATCATTTTGACACAAATCAATATTTCATGTCCTTGTATTTATTTATTTTTTGAGTAGCCGTGTAATAAGAGGATTAATGTGCCCCTCCAGAGTGATACAAGAGCTCTCACTCATCACGTCGGGGTCCTGATCACCTTGTGGGGGTTTATTTTGTGATAATGATTGGCTGATTGTACATGATCTTTTCCTCAACCTCTTATCTCAACCTTATCTAAACAATGTGTTTTGTTATAGAGCAAGACTCACCCTCTGCAGTGTCCTCACTGACCGATGTCCTGCTGGACTGTCCAAGTCCCATGTCTTCTTCAGATTTCTCCAGATTAAAATGGAAACATCTCTGTGTTGGTTGATGAGGATGTAAACCTCTTTAACAGAATGACCTGTGACAGTACACATGAGAGGGCTGAGTTCAGTGATAATGTGAGAAAACATCTGGTCACACTTTTATCATGTTATATTGTCTGAGAGAGCGGTCTAGTTGTGTCACCTGGAAAGGTTTCACAAGGACTATACTGCATCTCAGTAAAGATTTTGAGTCACAAGTTCAAATACACAAATATATATATATATATATATTAGCCAAGGCTTTAAAGTATGGGTATATACAGAAATTTAGTTCTAAAAATAAACTCAAATTCAAAAGAAATATAAAAAATATTTACTTAAAAAAAGAACTTAAAAATATTAATTAAATACTACATTTGTTTTTAATTCAAACATGTAAATATCAATGCTTTAGCTTATATAAGTAAATATGATTTATGATTTATTTTGACAATATGTCATCATGTATCAGTGCTAAAGCAGAACGTTTTGTCATATGTATTCCCTAATTTGAATACAATTAATTGTTAAATAAAATAAGTATATTTAACTTAACTTTTCGAAGCGGTTGTACCGGGTTTGAATAATTAATGAGCTTGCTTGGTTTCACTGTTTTATTGTTGATTTTGTTGTTCTTGTTTTGTGAAGTTTGAAGTTAATTTTCTACTTAAAATTACCAGTTCGTGATCAAAAAATATCTGTTAATTGTTATCATAATCATACATTATGGTGCATTTTGTAACATGTTAATAATGAAAGTTATAAACGAGGACTGTTTAAGTAAAATGTTGGCTACCTTTAAATTTTTACTAAGCTTATTTAAATAATACGTACATCAGATTTTTAAGTAAAAGCTACTGAAAAGTTTAAGTTAAATTGATTCTGTCACTTCAATATAGGCACTAATGTAATGAAATGATGTACATTTTATATATTAGGAAAAAAATGCAATCTATACAAATATAGATTTGTGAATTTTTTTTTGTATATATATATATATATATATATGTGTGTATATTTAATATTGTAATAATTTACAAAGGTATTTACAATACCAGTAACAATAACATGTGAATGAATGATTCATTGGGTTACATATTACATGTTACTAAGTACGCTACAGTTACTTAATAAGTACTTATCACTGAAGTGTGACCAAAATGTTATATGACTTACTGCACATTAGGATTTTTGTTTTAAGACTCAAATAAAAGGTACAATCACAAACAGACCTGTAGATGAACTCCAGACTAGTGTAATATGACGTGAAATCATAAGAACGCAATAGAAAGCATTCACCTACCGTATTGCATGCCAACATGAATCAAATCCGATTAGCAAATGATCGAAAGAACGATCGCAGTTTACCGGCAGTTATGCACAACACAAGAGCTGACTGCAGTAAAGGTGAGTGTTGGGACACATGAATCGAGAGTATCCCGCACAACTTCTTCTCTCAGTAAGATACACCGCAATGCTGTCAGCAAAACCATGCAGAGCCGGAGTCAGTGACACACACACTTGCATATATGCTCCTTACCTCCAATATACATATAAACACACTGCCACACTGCGCATCGCATCTGCCTGTCCGTCTGATCTGAGAGCGGTGACGGTGAGCTTTCGTCCTCAACTGTTGAGCACAATGATGACCATGCGTCTATGTGCTGCTCTGATCTGGTGGTGATGATGGGGGAAAGCGTCCCACTAGTGCACTGGTGGGGAGGTTGAAGTGATCTGTATTCAGTGTTAGTCTGCTGCTGGTCTCTTCGAGAACTTTGTGATTGGCTTCTTCATCGACGCAGTGTTTGTACAATCGGATCATTTATCAAACAGACACTCGTAGGTTTGGTTACTGATGAGGCGCTCGTCTGGAACTATTAAATTAATGTAATAATAATTTATATAAAAATAAAAATTAAAAAAATCACTAAAAATGACCTTCATGCAGACAATGACTTGACACTTCTTAATTTCTGAATTAAAATGGAAATGTATTTATTTGTGGCATGTCCTAACATGCAGGGTGTGCAGTATTAACTAAGAAATGTTTCATTAACTGGTTTTGCTTCAGGACCCTGATTTTACATTGGACGTATGGTGACCCAACTACACAGTTTTAAAATGGTTAAAGTATCGTACTAAAGAAAACAAGAATGTCTTTGAAATCAAACACTAACATGTATTACTGTTACCATGAACTGCAGGGACCAAGACAAATGTAAAAATGATTAACAAGACATAGACTGAGTTGGAAAAATGACAATTTTGTAAATTGTTCATGACCCTATTATTTTTGGGTCACCACACACCAGTTGAGAACCCTAATATGACCTTAATATGACATGGCACGATTAGCTCATGTTGTGAAATGGTAAAACCCCAAGAAAATATATGGAATATGGAATTTTTTTATTTTATCCCCTATTCTCCCAGTTTGGAATGCCCAATTTCCACTACTTAGTTAGGTCCTCGTGGTGGCGCTGTTCTCACCTCAAACCGGGTGGCGGAGGACAAGTCTCAGTTACCTCCACTTCGGAGACCGTCAATCCGTACATCTTATCACGTGACTTGTTGTGCATGACATTGCGGAGACTCACAGCATGTGGAGGCTCATGCTACTCTCCACGATCCACACACAACTCACCACACGCCCCACTGAGAGCGAGAACCATTAATCACCACCACAAGGAGGTTACCCCATATGACTCTACCCTCCCTAGCAACCGGGCCAATTTGATTGCTTAGGAGACCTGGCTGGAGTCACTCAATATGCCCTGGATTTGACCTCGTGAATCCAGGGGTGGTAGTCAGCGTCAATACTCGCTGAGCTATCCAGGCCCCAGAATTCATTCATTTTATATATTCATTTATTTATTCATAATTCATAAACGCATAATATTTCAGGTATTTTAAATACTGAACTGTTTTTTGAAAATGACGATTAAAGGTGCGGTCACACCAGTTTTGGCTAAGTAATGAATTACTATCTACACATTACATCTTCTACAGTGTAATTAGATTACTGTACTAATACTCTGTCTGAAAAGTAATTGCATTACTTATTACTAATTACTTTCTAAAACCCTTATCAACCTCGACCAGATGAAAAATACAATGATAGACATGAAACTGTTCTTTTAATTCTTTCAAATAAATCAACTCAAATAAAATATTCATGAACAGGCCAAAGAATTTAAGGAGGAAGTGTTAAATTAGAAAACATACATTTGTACTTTAGACGTTACATTTTGATTTTAAATTCACTATTGTTTTATATAGAATTGTTCTAGAGTCTATACGGTAATTAACACAATTACATCAGAAGTATACTGTAATTAAATTACTTAAAAATTAAGAGTAATTCCATCCTTTTTTCCATGAAAAATAATTTAATTACAGTAACGAGAGACTTAGTATTACATTACACCCAATACTGTGCCACACATAACTTCGCATGTGAAATTCCAGTCAACTCAATAGTAATCTGCGCGATCATGAATATCGTATGATGGATTTCCAGTGGTGAAGAATTCTCCCTCTTGGATTTTCCATTGAGTTTGGTGAACTTTATGGCAAACATTCATTGCATTGACCAATAGGAAGCTGCTTGATTTGGCAGTGACCTCTGAGTGGGCGGTGCATCGTACAAAGCTGGACAAGGATATCATTTCAGCTTAACATTAAACTTAACTCTGCCAGAGTATGAAGTGCAGCATTAAAAAGAGGCTGCTTGGCAGTTATTTTTCTGCTGATCTCACATGCCCTCAGCATCCGCCCACTTCATCTTGTCAACATTAAAAAAGTTGAACTCCTAAAGACATGACTTGTAATTTTGCAATACATGTAGGAAATCATGAGCACTCACGTTAAAATGAAGTCTCCAGTCAAATCAGTGATCTTATAAAAAGCTTTTTTATTCTACATGGAGAGGGTCTGCACATGGGGGCTGCCATGTTAGAGTCACATGACCAGCTGAATACTACTCTCTTAATCTCAGTAACTGTCCTGTTATTGGATACTTTCAAGTAATCATGAATACTACATTTCTACAATGACATCTGAATCTGAAAACTATTGATTTTAAATGATGCTGCATCCAAACCACTAGGTGTCAGTGTAAATCCAAGATGACACAACGACAAACGTTACTGAATGCTCTTTTTAGTCAAAGAAAACAACATGAATGCAATCTTTACATTTTTAAAAACATAGTGAGTACATTTTAAACTCGTTTTTTTTTTTTTTCCTTTTCGTCCTTTTGTTAATTCTGTGAAAGTCGTGGGGATTGTTATTAAGATATTTGCTTATCATGCGTTTCTTACTTTATACAGCATGAGGCTATAATGAATTTGCTGTGGGTCATCTGTTTTTGCGAGCTGAAGCCTGTTTAGACAGTTAGGGCAATAGGATCTCTCAAATTCAAGCCAAATCACCATTTCACTCTTGGCACTTCAGAGCGCTTTACAAGATTAGATGCTTGATGCACACACAGCTCTTTTATAGCTTAACTGGCATTTACAAGTGCACTATAGACACCTTTTCCTGAAAAGATACATAAAATGTTTGATCTCACATGCATACAACTTCACAAAGAATCCAACTTAAATTATACAACTGTTATGTATTCAGAAAGGAAAGTGAGTGCCGGAATGTTCTGAAGTAGGATGAGTAGTAAGAGTAGTATGAGCAGGATTCCATTCCGAATTCAGCCAGTGTTTGTTCTCAGTGAAGGTCAAGCAATAAGATTCTGCAGATGTTATGCTGCCCTCTAGTTGTACAGAGCTGAAATGGGATATTTTTTACCCAAGTATGCATTTTTTATGTTTACAATTATGATTCGTTAATTTGTGAATGATTTATAGTTCAAATATGTTTGCTGTCAGACTGCAGATTTAGAAAAACTTTGAGTTCTCAATAACAGTCTTTTCTTGGTTATGGCATTTCAATCATGACATGCAATGCTGTGCATGATTTATCTTTAAGATAGACGTTGTGGATGCAAAAATGCATTTAAAAAATAAATGTGTTTTATTATATTGATAGCTTGTCACCAAATTTTTACATTGTATTTTTATAGATTTTAAAGAATGCTCAATAAATTTGATGGAAATTGTTATGAAATTAAAATGCATAAATCTTCAAATATTTTTGAGTGAGTTTGGAAATAATGCTGTCTAGGACATTATTGGCCCTTATTCTTGAGAGCCTGGTTTCACTTGCGATCTTGGCAACTTATTTGAGTGCAGACTGTGTGTGATCAATCATGTAACATGGAGACCACAGGTATGTGACATTTATGGGTCTCATTTGTTTTTTTTTGTTTTTTTTTCTTCTTTCTAAATAAGCTGTCCATCTTTCTTCATGCACGTACAAGCCCTCTATACCTCCCTGAATTTAAGTGCTGAAGATAACTTTGTCCTTATTTTCGTGACAATCCTTTGTTCTATAAAGCTTTGGAACAAATGATTACTTGAATCTAATGCAACATGATGACACCTGAATAGAACATTTGTGCTAGAACACAATACTCTCAGAAATCATGTGTTATTTGTATTTATTCTTTGGAACATCTTTTCCGTATGATGGAAAAGTCTGGGTCATCTTGACTTTCAAAAACTTAAAGGAGTATTCCAGGTTAAAGTTAAGCTCAATCGACAGCATTTGTGGCATGTTGATTACCACCAGCGACTAAAAACTAAATGTTTTTAATTTTGGTTTGTTCTTAGAAAAAAGTATTTACAAGCATACAGTTAATTCAAAGATAATTTTTATTACAAATCTGCTTCTCAGTTCAAAAAGCATGAATTCTGTATACATAGTTGTTAAAAATGTCTTCATTCTCAGATTGCTACATCCACAACAGGCAATTATAACCCTTTGGCCTTTGATTTCATGGAAAAAATGATTGGAACAAAATTAACCAGTTATAACTGTTACCAGCATTTTAAAGGAAATGTTTCACTCCGGAACAATTGAAAATGACTTAGTTCACATTTTCGGTTACATTCTGTCATGTTTATTCTGTTGGTTCCGGTTTTTCGTGTCTCTTATTTTGAAAAGTTCATGTCATGTTTTGTTCCTGTTTCCTTGTCATGTGATCTTCCTGTTTCCCTTCATGCTCATGTGTCTTGTTTTCATTTGTTCATTGTTTGATTACTTTGTTATCAGTTATAGTTTGTTCATTGGCTTATGTTTCCCCATGTCCATGCACTGAAGCCCTCATGTTTGCCATTGTCTCTTGTCTAGTTTCGATGTATGTTTAGGTCAAGCCATGTTTATGTTTAGTTCTATGTCTAGTTTAGTTCTCATTTACAGTTAGGGTTTTGGATTTCATGTTTATTTAATAAAACTGCACGTGGGTTCTACACATTGTCTTCATCATTGCCATTGCCAGCTACATTCGTTGCAGAATACTGACCACAATTATGACCGCCCATTATGGACCCAGCAGTTTGACTCCTGCATCTTTGTCAGGGGAATCAACCCCTGGAGAATTATGTGGAGGATTTTTGTGCTCTGGCAGACCAAGTGGACGTTAATGAGGTTGCCCTCAAAGACATTTTTTGCTTTGGACTGAGTGAGCCAATCTCTACTTTGATGCCTGGCGGTCGCAGTCCCCTCAACCTGGCTCAATATATTGACCTCGCCCTACAGATCACTGGTTCCACGTTCACTATGGGGGAGGCGGACGCCGAGACAGAGTCCCACGTCATGGCCGCCGCCGAGCCCATGCCTGCCAAGGTCAGCGAGCCAGCGCCTGTAGGCTTGACTGTCCCAGTGCCTGTAGCCTCGACCGTCCCCGTAACCACGCTCCCTGCTGGCCGAAGGAGAAAGAGAGCCAGTGCTCAACCCCATGGAGGTCGCCCCCCAGTCTCTGCCAGTGCTCTCCTCCATGGCTCCGCCTTCCACGGCTCCACCCCCAGAGTCCTCCATGGTTCCGCCTTCCACGGCTCCACCCACAGAGTCCTACATGGCTCTGCCTTCCACGGCTCCACCCCCAGAGTCCTCCATGGCTCCGCCTTCCATGGCTCTGCCCCCAGAGTCCTCCATGGCTCCGCCTTCCACGGCTCCACCCCCAGAGTCCTCAGCCACGCCACAGCCTGCTCCATGCCATGTCGCAGCCACACCACAGCCTGCTCCATGCCATGTCGCAGCCACGCCTCAGCCTGCTCCATGCCATGTCGCAGCTGAGCCTCAGCCTGCTCCAGGCCATGCCGCAGCCAAGCCAGAGTCAGAGTCAGCTCCAGGCCATGCCACAGCCGAGCCAGAGCCAGAGTCAGCTCCAGGCCATGGCGCAGCCGAGCCAGAGTCAGCTCCAGGCCATGTCTTAGGCCCGTCTCTGCTCCACGATCTGGGCCTGCCTCTGCTCCACGGTCTGGACCCATCGGCTCTGCCCCTCGAGCATCTCATGGCCACCCGTCCCCAGTTCCCTACAGAACTCTGGACTTTAGTCATGGTTTATGTGTGTTTTTTCAAGTGTTGGGGCATCGGGAGCCGCCCCTTAGAGGGGGGGATATGTCATGTTTATTCTGTTGGTTCCTGTTTTTCATGTCTCTTATTTTTAAAAGTTTGTGTCATGTTTTGTTCCTGTATCCTTGTCATGTGATCTTCCTGTTTCCCTCCATGCTCATGTGTCTTGTTTTCATTGGTTCATTGTTTGATTAATTTGTTATCAGTTCTAGTTTGTCATTGGTTTTAGTTTGTCTTGTTATCTTGTTTAGAGTTTGTTCATTGGCTTATGTTTCCCCATGTCCATGTTTTTAAGCCCTCATGTTTGCCATTGTCTCTTGTCTAGTACCTTGAACCTGGAATATTCCTTTAAGTGTGACTCATCAACAAACAATGCACAAGGATGAAGACTAGCTAAGAAAACACATTCTGGGCAAACAAGTTCTAGTAACGTAATGGTGGATTATGGGGTTTGATACAATGGAACCTGCCATTAAAGAGTCAGTAATAAACTTTTCATTCAGTAAAAATGTAAAAGTAGCATACAAAAATATAAAAAAAAAATTTGGCCAACATAAATTGCAATTGATAAATTGTAAAATTCCAACATATACATTAAAGTATGTGACAACTTGCTTTATACCTACGACCTCACATTTATTAAAAATACCCATGTCTTGGATCCATATACAGTATTTGGACATTTTCACTTGGGGTGTACTCACTTTTGTTGCCAGCAGTTTAGACATTAATGTCTGTATGTTGAGTTATTTTGAGGGGCAGCAAATTTACACTCTTATACAAGCTGTACACTCACTACTTTACATTGTAGCAAAGTGTCATTTCTTCAGTGTTGTCACATGAAAAGATATAATCGAATATTTACAAAAATGTGAGGGGTGTACTCACTTTTGTGAGATACTGTATACTGTATATAATCGATCCATCGTAAATGCATTCAACTAGACAAAACTGACATTCTTGTATTGTACAGTAAGCAGTCAGTGTCAACAAAAAAGTAGAACAAAAATAACATTTTCATATTACAAACATTTCCAGGGATGACTGCCGGGGTGAAAAATATTTGAGCAGTACGGCTCACACGATGACAAACTTTTCATTTTGGTGGCATTGGTCAATTTACTGACACAATAACTAGATTTTGAAGCATGAATTAAATGTTTTGGGTGAGTTACTACATTTTGCAGACATGCAATAGAGTTGTGATGTCACATAAAACAGTTGTGACAATTGCACTTAATGTTTACAGAATGTTAAGACTGTTTATATTGAGAAAAACTGTAAAGTTCAGAGGAAAGAATTCCTAAAATGTTTTAAGTGTTTTTAACCATCCAAAAATGTGTGTAATGGGACTTTTGATTTAAAAATGAAAAGTTGCCACCTTTTGTGACAACAATCCCCGCTCTCCCCTAATCAGCGAATGAAATGTTTTCTGACAGCAAATGAAATGTTGGAATTCATTTAAATTAATTTGCAGAATAATTGTATTTTGCACAATATTTACTCAAAATTCACTAAATCCACTATTAAACAGTAAATCAAACTAGAGAAAGTTTGTCAAGACCAACTTGATGTTACTGCTTGACAAAGCCGGATAGATAGATAGATAGATAGATAGATAGATAGATAGATAGATAGATAGATAGATAGATAGATATATAGATAGATAGATAGATAGATAGATAGATAGATGGATGACGGATGAATGACAGATAGACAGACAGACAGACAGACAGACAGATGATTCTCAATGTCAACACTGTGGAATATTCTGTCAATTCCTGCTTGGCTTGGCTGAGCACCCCAGCAATAGTGTTTTGACAATGAATGATGTGAATTCCAACGTAATTGATTCATATATCATGTCCTGATTCATAATGAGCACAACATGTTTGAATCTGCAGTGTTAAGCACATATAAATGGTGCTCATAGAGCCATGCGGTTCACAGGGAGCAGTCAGCATGCTTACATACACATTGCTGGTTCTGATGCCCGTGGTGTGGGCTCAGCCATACCCCATACCACCAACCTGTTACATGAAAGTATTGAGCATGGGCAAAGAGATCACTCAAAGAGCGACGGACATTAAAAGAGACCACAACACTGTAAGTCTACAGTATGTAAAATGAATTGAGGTGAGTATATGAAAACAATATGTCACAACAATGTTCATTTGTTGTTCTTTATGTTGCAGTATAGATGCACAGCTCACCTGCCTGACCTGTACATTGATGTGCATGTAAGTATCTCCTTGCACAATATAAATCTAAAAACTTGCAAATAAGCATAAAACATACCTGCAAAATAAATCTGTCAATCCATTGTTTGAGAGGTAAAGCTTGCTTGTGGTGTAAAATAATGCTTTAATTTTCAGATGTTGTGAAATAAAATGGGTGAATCTTTTAGTTAACGGGTTATATTTTAGTTAATAATTTATATACCAAAAATTGAAATAATAGAAATATCAATAGAAATAAGGAATAAATATAAAACTATATCAAATACAAAAATCAAGTATAATAAACCAAGCCTATTCAGGGACCATTAAGATTTTTATTTTCTATCTTAAAAAAAAAAATACAAAATTGCATTGTGACAGTAATTAAACGATCCTGTCTGTATGCAATAATTATTATTATTATTTGCATTATTATTTGTATTATTATTTGTATTATCATTATTATATTATTATTATTATTTGTATTATCATCATTATTATGATTTGTATTATTATTATTATTATTATTATTTGTATTATTATTATTATTATTATTATTATTATTTGTATTGTTATTATTTGTATTATCATCATTATTATTATTATTATTATTTGTATTATTATTATTATTATTTGTATTATTATTATTAAAGTCAGAATAATTTGAAGGCAGTACAACACATTTTTCCATGATGTATAAATACTTGTGTAATTTTATTTTGGAATAATACTGTTTTGTTTTCTTATAATAATTTTTTTTTTTTTTCAAAAATTATATATTTTTTCTTTGATTTTGAGGTGAAATATGAAATGTCTTGACAGTTTCCATGATATTTACCCTAACAGCTTATCCACTTTAAACATGTCATGATCTTAAGGTTATTTGTCTGCTGAAGAAATTATTGATTGTCATAACGGATCAATCACATATTCTGTGTGATGACAGAATGCTTGTGTGATGTCCACTATGAACTCGTATCTGTCTATGCTGGGCGACCTGAGAGAACGGCGATGTGCATACACCAGGAAAGTGCAGGCGCTCGCTGCTATGATCCGACAACTCTACATCATCATATCACAAAAATGTCATGGGGTAGGACATACCTTTATTTCTATTACCATAGGAACCTAAATATACTACATATAGTGACTCTTTTATAGGTTTTTCATTTTTTAATAGAAGGTCTCTACAATCAGCCCTTATATCAACTGCTTTGATAAAGCCATTATATCTCCTAATATTTACCTACTAAACCATTATGTTTACCCAGTTGATTTATTTAATTTTTATTTTTGAGGAATTGAGACATGCAATTGATCATGTGCAGTGTGCTTGTTTCTTTAAAAGTTTGATTATGTGTTGTAGGAATTTCACTAGTAAAACTGTAGTAACCATGTCTTTGATGCAGATTATGATTTTCTCACCATAGTTTTACAGATACGGAATTGAGATTTGTTTTTGCCTTTGTTTAAAAGTTACAGCAATGCAAAATGAACGCGGTGGATGTGAAACAGGAAGTGAGGCTGTATTGACAATGCTTTATCCTATCGAAACTAAACTTGGTTTGCTTTATCAGGACCATGATCTAATGCTGCATTCCATTCAACTCGGAAAGTCACAATTGACAAATTCCTACTAGGAAAAGTGCAAAGGAACGCCACTTGAAGTCATACGTCTAACTTGGAAACTCGTGCAGAAATCTTCATCTTCGCTGATATCCAGCTGCAACATGTCGGCACCCAGAGAGATGTACAAAGTTACTGATAAACATTCTCTTTTATTAAATCATATCGATCAGTGAGTCAAATTTCCAATATTACATGATATTAAAACTTGTTTAACAAACGTTTGCAGATGTACAAAGCATGGCAAATTACAATCTTATGATTACTGTACACTTGTAGCACAAATGCTAGCATTGCAGCATTGTTTATGAATTGGGTTGCTAGGAGACATCTCCGGTGACAATTGAACACCTTGCTAAGCTAACGAGAGCGTTTCAGTTTTGATTCCTTACACGTCATCTTCCGAGCATCTGGCAATGTATTGCATTTATGGTCAGAAATCAGCGATATCAAGGAGGAGTATCCCCCATCTAACTTTGAATGGAATGCAGCATAAGGGTACATGCAAAGTTTGGTGACAGTGGTACTTATGGGTCAAGAAATGTTAAAAATGTATATTTTTACCCATTTGGACCCGTATGTCCTAACATCGGTTATAACACCAGTCATGTTGCCTCTCCTCCATTTTGAATTTTATTAAAAATGTATGTATCATCATGAACGATGATTTATCAGTTGATGTATGTGACAGATTTAAAAGAACATTTGTTTGGATCATTGACATCATGTCCTGGAGGAAACTGAACAGTTTGGAGACAGCGCAACCTATAGTTAAAAGACAGCCAACACTTTCGTGTGCTGAATCAAACCTTACTGGCATTGTTGAACATGTCAACTGAATGGCAGTAGGTACACTTTTGGACTACTGTTGCAAAGGTTGTGGCTTTGATCCCCACCTAGACCAGTATTACAGCTGAATTTCTATTGTACTGAAGGTCTTTGTATTGTGCTTACTGAATAGATGCAGGGTTTGTCCTCGATAATTTCTGCTTGCAGGTATTCTTGTTGTTGTTCATCCTTTTTCTCCTCAATGGGAGTTTAATGCACCACTTTGAAACATACATAGAAAAATTATAATATTTGTCACACTAATAGTGTTGTTATGAACATCCCTGAGACCAGGTATGGGGTTCCCATGCCAAACTCTATAGTGCCACCACCAGAACTTAAAAAAAAATAACTTCTTTTGATTCTAACTTTTGAACTGTTTGGTCTAGAAACAAAATTCTTACTTCTGATAACTCTCCTCATGGTGGTTTAATTGCACCACTTACATTAGGACTCCACCTATTACAGTGGCCACCATGTTGGATTGTGGTGTTTTTATTTATTTATTTTTGCTACTCCTACAAAATTTCCAGATGATCTTCTGCCCAAGCCACACAGAAATTACAGAATTTAGATTTTCAACTTTGCTGAAAAATTGTGATAGTATGGTGCAGTGGATAGTGCACAAAAATGTGAAGCAGCTAGGTACAGGTTCGATCCTGCCCTGTGGCAACTTGCCAAGTGGTTTTAATTTGTTTTGCATGTCGTATTCAGTCTATGTGTTCTTTGTGTCCTTCTAAGTGTGGTGCAGTGAATGCAGTTGTGTGGCCTGGCCTGCTATTTGCTGCTTGCAGCTATATTTATTACTATTATTATTATGTTATCGGCATTATTTAAAGGCAGTTCTACAAATATAACATGTAAGTATAAATACACCATTTTCTTCAGGAAAAATATAATTTCTTATTTTGTCAGATTTTTTTCCATAATTTTTCTTAAAATGTATTTACCCAAACAGCTTACTCACTGTAAACATAATTTTCTCTTAAATGGTGTTTATGTTTTGTAGGAATTGGTTTTCACCCGTGATAACTGTGCAGCATTAGAGCACGGAGGATGGAGAGGCTGAAATCATGTCATACATCACTGAAGGGAGTTTGAACAAAAATCATATCATATAAAGCCTTCACTCATTATAGAAACAGTTGCTATTCATAATCTATAGGTGGGCGCTGATATGTGCTCTGATTATATGGCACTATTTTTATTATTTCCGCATTTAGAGTTCAAATATAATCTATTATAATATAATATAATATAAATAATCAAGCACTCTATATTGCCTTTTTTCTATATTCTGTACAAGTGTAGATGATAATGAACATGAATGTTTTATTTTCCAACAATATTATGCTGATTATACTGTTACTATTGTTCATTTTATTAATTAAATAAAACTTAAAAAATCTGTCATGCACACTTGAACTTACATATGTATTTTCCTTATATGCATTCACAATAAGAGGAAAAATGTTGTTTATAGTTTCAGATGAAGTATAGCATGTTACACTGCAGGACACTGCTTGACATGTCATGTCAGCTGTCTATAATGCTTTCCTTGATGTTATGTTACATCTTTATACTTCTTTGTATTTTTTATCTTTTCTGTTTTTATTAATTAGTCAGAAGTTTCAAAATAAATAATGTATGTATGTTTAGGATGTATAATATTGACCTAAAAATAATAAATACTGTAAATGTAACATTAATGGTACCATATATAACCACTAAGTGGAGTTTGTGTGCAACAGATGTTCTTCAAAAGTAAACTTTTTTCAGAGTTTACATCTGTACCTTCTTGTTTTCTGTGCGTCTTTAGCAGATTATATAAACTCATTATTAAACACATATTAAATAGGATTCATTGCAATAAATCCGATTTTTGGTTGAAATGGGTCTGCTTGAAGCTTATGTTTAAGCTTTACAAACTACAAATCCCATAGTCCTGCAGTAGAGTGATGTGGGCGTGTCTCTGTGTGCCTGTTAAAGTCACAGCAGCAGCGAGTTACAGGTGATAACAGGCTCGTGTGAATGAGAACATGAGTCAAACGTGTTTCACTCTCTGGACAGTCCGCATTGACCAAATGCAGTGGAATAAACCTTTGGAAATCTGAGATTGTTTATTTTCTCAAATGGTGAAGATGTCTACTTTCTGTGGAGCATTGTATAGTTTCAACTCAGTTTTCGCTTTTATTTTTTCCTGAAGTCTTCTGAGTAATCATCTACACATCATCTGTTTTGTTTGTTTTTAGCGCTTAAGCCACCTTCTATATCATTTAAAATGGCTTTTGCAAAATTTAGTAAGATTCTTCGACTTCCTACTATTGACATGAAGAAGAAAGTCAAGCAATATGAGCACGTTCACCGGGATGTTAACCCGAACGACATGTGGGAAATTATCGGGGAACTGGGCGATGGGGCTTTCGGGAAAGTCTATAAGGTGAGTTCAGATGTTTTAAAACCTGTTGGACTGGCAGCGAAACGGCAAACCGTACTATGGCGAGGGAGAAGTACATGAATATTAATATTGTCATGCTGACGTTTGTCTTAACCTTCCAACAGCTTAAGCTGATTAATATACATAAGCCAAGCCTTCGCTTGAGTACGATTCCTTGATTCGCTAAACTGTTTAGCGCCCGCATATTATTGTCTACCTTTCAGCCAATCAGTTAGGCCATCAGGTCAAACGTCATGTTGCATAATAAATATTAATAAGATTTCAACAAATTTCCTGTTTGGCAGACGTTTGTGGTCATGATTACCAGAGTTTATGCCAAAAACAAATAATATAAAGTGATACAAAAAGCGTTTTCTGTATGTCATAAGAATTATTAATAAGTTGGGTTGGGCACTATTATTTACATTAAAATACACTGTTATATTGTCAAGTTCAAGTGCCAAAACATGTATAGAAATCTTAGATTTTGTTCATACTCTTTACACTTGAAGCAAATGAAGCACACCTGAAAGAAATGAAGCACACCTGACTCAATATTGTATTGTGCAACTCCTGTACTGACACGTATAGTGATATGCATTGTAGTGGCATGAAGTAATTTATCCCTTAAGGTGCTAGTACTGTTCACCCTGTTGCCCTGCTTACAGTCACTGTGTAGGAAGATGCTGGAATGTGCTGCAGTTTCGGTAGGCGGAGAGGAGCACTCGTGTAGGAAACGCTGAATTTGTCTTTTGTCCCCAGCAGAATCTGTGGTGAACTCTGGGGGCAGTTAAAATGACCCATGACATCAAGGGTCACTGTAACCCTCTGACCCCGAGAGACTGGGTTGACTGGGGTTAAATACAACTTTAACTCGCTTTCATAGTGAGGTGAAGAAATAATACTCTAGGTTTATTCTATGTCAAATCAACCAGATTCTTTTAGAAATGTCTTCGGCTGAAATTAACACTTTCTGAAGAAAGATAATCATAAATGATGACAAAAGGCAAAATATTAAATGCCATGGATCAATAGTAATCCACTATTTTGTACTACAGCAAAAAATAACTTCAGAAAGGTGGCATCATCATTATTTTATTTGTTCACCGAGATTAGTAGGTTTATTACTAAAATCAGTTCACTTGAGAACCTCTTGTTGCATTACATGCCAGTGGTGTGAGTCCAAGATTTGGAGAGGAAAAACAAACACTGTTTGTCCAAAGTCGGAGTGCCTATTTCTCTAGAAGTATTAAAGAAATTCTGCTATCCTTTTAAATGTGGGTTCAGAACAAACATTACTTTTTGTATTTTAATTTCTAAGGCTCACAAAGTTATGAGGCTCTCAATGTTGCTCCATCCGAAAATCGTTTAATTTGACAAATGTTCAATGGTCGAAAACCTAATGTGGGTCAGCTACTATGAAGCTAATTTTTCTTGTTCAACAAAACAAAGCTCAAGTACAGATAATGTTGAATACTGGAAATGTACTTTTTAATTTATTCACATAAAAACAAATGTCAGAATGTCAAATCTCGAATTAGTTGGAATTTCTATGATTATTATTCCATGGCGTGTAATATAGTGTTTTTTTTTTTGGAACTACATAAATGATTGTTAGATCATGGGACCTCTGGTTAAGTTGACACAGAATCACCCTGTAACCGTTGCATTTTAACGAGGGAATTATTATTTTTTATATATATATTATTATTATTATTATTTTTTCATCATAATTAAATGCATTACAACATACACTACCATGATGTATAAATACTTTACAATTTAAATAATATATGGCTATTTTTTTGCATTACACTAATGACAATTTGGGAAGAAAATGTTTCAAGTGTCTTGAAAATAACATTAAAAGCAAATAAATAAATAAATAAATAAAAAATAAAAAAATAATCGCAAAAAAATATTAATTATTTCTTTCCGTTTTTGATTTTTGGGTGAAACGTGTAAGGATGTGGCATAAGGCTCCTCATAGATATTATTAAAGTGCATTTTATTAGTGTGATTTATGAGAAGCCACTTACCAATAAGTTACTGGGGAGAGAGAGAGAGATAATTCATTGTACTATAGTCAAAACTTAAAACTTTAACCATTTAAAAACATAAATGCCAAATCAGCCTGCATGGATGACATTTAACACCACATTTGACCAAATAACAAACACTTCTAGAGATTCCACTTGTGCTAGTGGAAAAAAGAGGTAATCAGAATTTTAAAATGTCTGAAATGAGAAAATCAGTATTGTGTTGCTAAAGGAAGATATGAGGGGGGATATCTGTGGGCTTCCTGTTTTGCTGTGGGACCTCACAGTCATCTACAGAGAGGAAATGTGTCAAGAGTGTTATGAGTAATTCTGCACCGAGATCATAATGAGGATAAAAAAATGTGGCCTTTTCTACTGCCTAGTGTGCTGTCATTTAGAACAACAGGAGATAGTTTGCTTTAATGAGAATAAATTGTAGCATTTGCTGTTAAATAAACACGAATTAAGCAAAAATAAAATTGCATTGTGGCCCTGGTCCTTTGTAGTTTTGAAAATGGTCCTGCCTTGATTGTGTAGTAGCCCACTGGTGCATTGTTCACTGTATTTGTATTTGGCTTTGGTACACATTTGTTGACTTACAATAACAGAATCAACACATCAAACTTCCTCCTGATGATCAGTTATCTGGAACAGAGTATATATATGTATAATAGTGCTGTCAGTCGTTTAAAAAATTTAATCGCAAAAAAATCGCATAAACTCCACAAGCGCTTGTAGACAAAAATGTTTCATTCTGTGTTTTTGCGATTTAGCTAAGACTTGACGTGCTTCTATGGTGTTTAAATTGCGCCTTACAGAGGCTGCAAAGTACTTGATTTTTGTCACAAGTCCCATCTGGGCTTGTTGTGGACATCAAATATCGTTAAGAGCTTTGTTTCCCATCACTTGATCATTGATACGGAGTTGCTGTTGTGTGTGTTGTGGTTTTACATCAGTGTAATGACTGCGTGCAGACCCATCGCAAATGTGTTAATCGTGATTAAGGAAAATGTGTTTAAAAACATTTTAAATTAATTGCATGTGTTAACACATTAACTTTGATGTAACACTTATGTATATACAAAGCTGGTGAATATTAGGATATAAAAAGCATATCTATTTGCATAACAAGCCTTACAATGGAGCCCTGGTGTATTTCAGTCTTGTTAGTAGTTAAAAGTTCTGAGTTAAATGCACCAGATGGTTGCACAATAAACTACCTTTTTTTCTATTAATTGATATAAAAAAAAAAATAAAAAAAAACCTATCGGCAGATTAATCTGTTATCGCCTTTCAACCACCTTGGTTATCGGTATCGGCAAAATCCACAATCAGTCGAAGTCTAGTATTTATAAGATGGTCCATTAGCACCTAAAATAATAATAAATACAAAGTAATCAAAACTATGAAAAAATACAAATTGAAATTTGTTTAACCAATAACATTAAATGAAATGGTATTGAAATAGTTCTCCTTTACGCTGGACACTTGTTGGCTGCTTCCTTTACTAGACCACTCAAACACGTTCTTTAACAGGGTTGCCAACTTTGGTTACCTGGTTGGAGTGAGATTTTGGTCTGGGCCCCACCTTTAATGCACGGGCGAATAGTTCCAACCCTGGGGCCCCACGGTACCTGAATGCAGCCCTGGACATAGGGCGTGTATTTTATATATAGGGCTGTTCGATTATGGAAAAAAATCCTAATCATGATTATTTTGGTCAATATTGAGATCACAATTATTTAACATGATTATTCGTTGACTTTGGAATAATCATGCATGTATTGAACTTTAAAAAAATACAAATAATTGTCTTTTTAACAGTGAATTTCCTTGAACTTGACAGGGTAGGGTATGATGTTATTGCCATATGAGAATTCTGTTATGTTACGTATGGTAGTCAAATAAAGGAAAACCTCCATCATCATCATCATTAACAGCAGGGGTGATCACAGTTCTTTCATCATGTTACTGTAGTAAGATCTAGCATGTACATAAAGGATATACATCATCACAATCCCAAAATTTCAGAAGTCGGTTTCAAGTTCTTAATTATTCAATACTAGTAAACAATCAATAATAAAATAACAATTAATACAAATATATAAACAATAATAGAACAAAAATACAAACTAAGAAAATTCAGTGCTTTTTAACAGCTTTAAAAGTTTTTAATAGCAGTTTCAAGTATTATTATAAAACTACTTCTGTTCTTCACTTCTATGATTATAATACATTAATACTTTTTAAAGCTATTAAAGTTACTCAGTCAAGAGCAGTGAGTGATTTCTTGTTATGGTTGTTTGATTATTAAAATGACACACTAGACCGCAGCAGGTCTATTAGCTTACATTTATACTTACAAGTCCGACATTTTAATACAAATCTTCTTTCTTTCACTCGACATGTTTTCATGTATACCTCACTAAGACTGATATTTTGGAGGTATTTGACTGTTCAGGTGTTTTGGTAAAATCAAACTAAACTTAATTAAATAGCAATTATTTTCTAGTTACAATTTCATATTGTTACTACAGAATAAACATGATACATTTTTTTTTGAAATGGTGATGATGTGTGTTTTAAAAAGCCTCATCAGTGGTGTTAATGATGTTAAGACTGTTGGGGTGCATTGCAACATTTTTGTGGTCTCTGCTGAGATATCGAGTGAAGGCTTGTTGAGTCGCGCAATTGTTCTGCTCTGTCTGGGCTATCCCAGAGCTCTGGTTCTATTATCTGGTTATCTCTGGAGCACTCTGGTGAAGGTTGCGGTGGTAAATTTGCTTCGGCAGCCTGCAAATTGAAGTCACGCACTGATGGAAAAATTCTGCGTGCAAGATTTGTTGTCATGTTAATTGGAGTGAGATTTATGTGGAAAGCGCGAGACAGAGCTTGAAAGCGTGTGTCTCATGCCAATTGTGTAAGAGTTGGCAACGCTGCTTTAAAAAAAGAAAACTTTAGTACTGTAAATGAATAATGATCATTTTCAGGCACAATTTATATTTGTCTACAAAACTAATTTCATGCAATTTAACCATAAGCCATAAATTATGCCAGTTGTGTCCAAGCAATTCCTTTCTTAGTTTTCTGCTGGCATATTAAGGAGTCTCGTTGTATTCTCCTGTTATTTCTGTTTGTTAATGTTGAGTAGCTCTTAAACTGTCAATTATTGATGGAACACGTGTGAATGCCCATGGGCACTTTGCGAATGACAACCTGTTGCACCTGAATGCCGAGGTCAGTTTTGACCCGCAGCTCTGTGTTTGAAGATCATAGATTGTGCTCTTCAGATGAAATTGTGTGAAGTCACATGTTTCTGGTATAGTACTGAAGTCTGCTAATCAACAGCTTTCAGTGGTGTTGGGTTCACACTGATAAGAATGTCTCCTCTATGGGTGGAGATGAACATATTCTCCACCGATCTATTGCACACATGAGCTAAACCATACCAAGATCAAATACTTGGTCTAAGATCACAGTCTATGGATCTAGAATGGTGCTCATTGTTTTTTCCTGTCCAATAGTATTGTTAGTTTCATAATTTCCACCCATCTCATTGAAAACATTTAAGCTACTGTATTGAACTTTTATACAGGGAGAAGTGTGTACACAAGTGTGTTTGTATTTGCCAGGTTATTCTTTAGAAATAGTTTCATTTGGTCATTAGATTTTTGTGGTCACATGATACCAAATGGACCCTATTCACTATTAACTCAAGATAGTGAATAAAGAGTCCAAGGACTAGCTATTGCCTAAATATTTATAGAAGCACAAAGTTACTTACAATTTATTCTTATCCTTCTACAACTTTAAAACCGATTTTCACAAATGAAACCTATTAAATTTTAGTAAAATTGCCATATTGTCACATGCAACAGCTTTCAGTCTTTTATGTGTTTTGCTACCATTCATGTTTGGTGACCAAAGTGGCATAAAACTCAAAGGCTATTTAGGTTTTTGGTTTAAGATTCACTCGGATGAAGAGAAGCGCTTTACTCTTACTATCTGTCAAATTTAGCGCCATTTTTTTACTCCTAAGTCACAGACGTAAAACGGCATGGAGTATTTGCGTCAACTCCGACAGAACTTTGTGACTGACCCTAAGCAGACTTCTGACATCAGCGCATCCTGATGTCATACTTGTTCAAACTGTTCATCTTACTACTTCCTTCACACACAGTATCAAATCAGAACTTTTCTGGTAATGCTACAACACCTTGTTCCGGGAACTTTCCAGAGCTGATTTACCAGTATTTCCCAACGGGTCTTGTTTACATATTACCTCTAAACGGAAAAATTACGTTAATTTTCCAGAAAAGGATGTATGTGTAAAAGCGACTGACTAGACGACTACTCAATTTTGTTCAACGACTTTCCGAGACGTTCAATCAAATAGTCATGAACTAATCATGGCTTCCTCTTGCTACGTTCATGTCATGTCGGAATTACCATAATTATGAGTTTCTTTCTAGTAAATAAAGTTCACTACTTTTCAAACTCGCAAGTTGGAAACTCTGAATTTTATTAAAGCGCCGCCACCAGGGGGTCTGGGTATCTCAGCAAGTAAAGACACTGCCTACCACACCTGGAGTCGTGAGTTCGAATCCAGGATGTGCTGAGTGATTCCAGCCAGGTCTCCTAAGCAACCAAATTGGTCCGGTTGCTAGGGAGGGTAGAGTCACATGGGGTAACCACCTCTCACTCTCGATGGGGCATGTGGTGAGTTGTGTGTGGATGCCGCGGAGAATAGTGTGAAGCCTCCACATGCGCTACGTCTCTGCAGTAATGTGCTCAACAAGCCACATGATAAGATGAGTTAGTTTGGAGCATCACATACAAAAAAAAAGACTGTTGATGATGCATTGACTTTTGCGCTACTTTTCGGTATGACTGATGACTAGTCAACTACCCCTACCAGCTAATAGAATTGGTCTACATGAATTATAACACACTTTACTTCTTATAAAATGTTTAAATCCCAATGAAAGGTAACAGTTCTGTGCTGTGGCCTCTAAAGCGGTTCTGAACCTTGAGGGCCCATATGGTGGTCTAAGAACATCTTGAGTGTGTTCCTCAGAGTGTGGTGTCAACAGCAGTAAATGGGTTAGCCTTTTTATTGATTTTTTTTTTTTTTTTTAATTCTGCCTTTATTGGTCAGAGTGTTAAAATGACCCTCCAGGATATCTGACTCGGATTACATCAAAAGCTTTGACTGCCTCCCCACTCCCTGGAGCAGGTGCTGTAATCTGCTCGATGGATATGTAAGTGGATTTGGGATATGTAAGTGGTTTATTTATGGTTATGTTTCATTTGAAGAGATCAGCCCCTAAGCAAGTTTTCTAGTAGTGAGATGGGTCAGCTGTAGTCTCGCAGAGCTAGACATTTTGCAGCAAAAGGACTGGTCCATATTGCATATTATTCTAGTTAAGAATCACCCTCTTAGACTGGAAGAGCAGTCTGGCATGTAAAGCGATATTGTTCCCACATGCAGTATAGGGATATAGAGGTAGATACGTCACAATCATAGAATGGCATTGACCCCAAAAAATAAAGAAAAAATGGCCACTTTTTGTTCACACATTTGTAAAGCTGACATGGAAACTCAACAAATTAACTGAATGACAGTGGATTCCACATTTCTGTTCTTTATTTCTCTCAGATTTAATAGCATTCCTGTCTATTCTGTTTTATGTGGCATAATCAGACCATTGAGTCCAGAGAGTAGAGATAGAAGTTGCCACCACAGTGGTAGGGTGCAATGGGTGGTTGCTTGGGCATTGCTATGGAGTTTCTAGGTGTTTAGTCCATCCCTATGGTATTCTGGTCTCTAGATATGGCTCGAGTCGCTTATTTATAAAACCTGCTTTTCAAATGCCAATATAGGTCGTTATTTTGCGCAAATGCATATTTTGGCCATGTGTTTTCAGTCACAGAAGTTGCAGTCATAATAAGTAAGATGCAATGCTGGTCATGTGGAGTTAATCTTTAAATGAAAATGAAACTCCTGAAACTCTGACTTTTATGTTAGCTCCTCTCAATCAGAGGGTGTTGAGTTTATTTTCCTGTTGTTTGAATGAGGTTAATTAATGGGTGTTAAGGCAAGCATCACTATTACTATTGCTCATAATTGTGATCTAAACAAACCCCTAACTTTTAAATATTAAACTTTATGACAACTAATCCCACACCGTTTGTGTCACGGACATGAATGATTCCTCAAATCATGCAGCTTGTTGAGGAGAGGTCTGTTAGTACTCTTATTAGTGATCAAACATATGATGGATGGATCTGAGCCATATCTAGACCAGAATATAATTTGGGGGTGTGCTCTATTTTGACTTGGGCCAGTAAGCAACTTGAACTCTTCCCATTGTTTTCAATGATGATTCTCATTACTGTAACCATATAAAATTAAAAGATGCTGATGTAAAGGCTTTTTTTTTTTTAAAAACTGTGGTGAGAACTCTGCTGTGCTGAAACGGTGGGTGTTGTGACCCTTTAATGCAATACTAAATACAACGTCCTAGCAATGTGTTAAATAACACTCCAAACGCAATTCTAAATACCTCTCTGAACGCTCTAGCAACGTGTTAAATACCACTCTGAATGCAATACTAAATACCACTGAGCGCTCTAGCAACCAATAGTATTGTCCTAAATATCACTTAGAACACCGCAGCAACAGCATAGCAATATGCTAAAAACCATTTAGAAATTCCCAGCAAATACCACTCGGAACACGATTGTAAATGCCACCTGGAAAATGATTGTAAATGCCACCCGGAATGCGATTGTACATGCCACTTGGAATGGCGCAGCATTCCCTTCGAAGGCTCCAGCAACAACATAATAATGTGCAAAATACAACTCTGAATGCCCCAGCATCAGCAAAGCAACAAGCTAAATTCTACTTTGAACGCCCCAGCGACCACATAGTAACATGCTAAGTACTTCTTTGAATGCCCCAGCAACCACATAGCATTGTGCTAAATACCACTCCATATGCCCTAGCAACCACCCAGAACCCAGTAGCAATGCCAAAGCAGTGCAGAACACTTTAGGACCCATGTGACATAACGCCCCGGCAACCACCCACGACACCCTGGCAAACAATCACACCTTAGCATCATGGTGGCGAGTTCTGCATTGACAAGCACCACTAAAACTGTCTTCATAAAATACAAAATCTAGTTTAATGTGTGATGCTTTATCCCAAATGAATCAGTCCCCTCAGCCTACTGTCATTCTCTCCTACAGTATATTACTTTATAAACATGTCAAATTTATGCAAGCTCTAAAGTTAAAGCTACAGTAAACATGTTGTGGTGTGTGCTATTAGTTGAGATGCTTCTAAAAAGTGGAAGTCTTTTGCATTTAAGTGGTATGGTTTCTTCTGAAAACATCGGCAGATAACCACAGTAACGGACTCCACCTTGATCAGTGCTATTTACTATCACAAGGTGTTACCCAAAGAGGTTTCATTTCTCATGCTTGGAAGTCCCGTCTTAACTATATAACCAACAAAACCTGCAGTTTATTTTCAAAATGTATTATATAGCTCTCTGAAATACTCTATTCTGATTGGTCAATCTTGGCATTCAGTGGTCAGATATATCATACATCATGAATACAATATATAACTGACTAACAATACATCATCCCATGACAGGAATATTTACCACAAAAATGAAAATCCCTAAACTTGAATGACTGACTTAATTTCTTCTATGAAAGATGTTTGGCCGTATGCTGGCCTCTGTCTCAATTCAATTCCATTGTATCTATGAAAAAAGATGCAATGAAAGTGAATGAGAGTAACATTCTGTCTAATATCTCTTTTTGTGAAACAAAGTCAGTCATACGGGCTTGGAACAATACGAGGGCGAGTGGATGATCGCAGAAGTTTCATGTAAATCGTGCTGTGTGTTGATGTGAAATTGGTTTGTTTTTCAGGCTCAGAATAAAGAAACGGGCGTGCTGGCTGCTGCCAAAGTGATCGAAACCAAAAGTGAAGAGGAGCTGGAAGACTACATGGTGGAAATCGACATCTTGGCATCCTGTGACCATCAGTACATTGTCAAACTGCTCGACGCCTTCTTCTACGAAAACAAACTATCGGTAAGAGCGTTAAACCAGCCAGAACACAGTTCATCAAAACAACAAAGGGTGTTGTCTTACATCATTTTTTGAACTGCTCAACATTTCTAATCCTTGGAGACGTCATACACGCCCACATTAAAATGATTCTGCCTAAATATGTTTAAACTATTCCTGCATCTGGAGTTGTATTTCCAGTCCAGTGGTGCACTATTGTAACTCCATAGATGACATGCTGTCATGGTATCTGGCTGTAAAAGTGAGCTGTTAATGATGATCCGGTTAAAGCATTGCTGGAATTCCTCAGTGGGAAGGGAAATTTGCTTGTCTGAGCGACATGTGTCTCCTGAGATCCTGGTGTTTGGATGAAACTCCTTTCAGTGCTCAAACACTCTCTCTCTCTCTCTCTCTCTCTCTCTCTCTCTCTCTCTCTCTCTCTCTCTCTCTCTCTGTTCTCTGAACCCCAGAAGACTGATGAGAAAGATCTCTCTACCCTTAACATCAATTATTGTACTAACACACATACCTGCTGACAACTCATGAAGGTTTAGATTATATCTTTAAATGCAAGCATAACTAGTGCTTAGTCATCATAATACAGTCGGATTGTATTAGTATACTCGCTTTAGTCGTCAAAATGCAGTCAGATTGTGTTGGTATACTCTCTTTAGTCGTCAAAATGCAGTCGGATTGTGTTGGTATACTCTCTTTAGTCGTCAAAATGCAGTCGGATTGTGTTGGTATACTCGCTTTAGTCGTCAAAATGCAGTCGGATTGTGTTGGTATACTCGCTTTAGTCGTCAAAATGCAGTCGGATTGTGTTGGTATACTCGCTTTAGTCGTCAAAATGCAGTCGGATTGTGTTGGTATACTCGCTTTAGTCATCATAATACAGTCGGATTGTGTTGGTATACTCGCTTTAGTCATCATAATACAGTCGGATTGTTTTAGTATACATGCTTTAGTCATCATAATACAGTCGGATTGTTTTAGTATACACGCTTTAGTCGTCAAAATACAGTCGGATTGTTTTAGTATACTCACTTTAGTCATCAAAATATAGGATACTCTACAGATTTCATTGCTGTTTAAAAAGTAAAAAATTAATATTCACATCCATGTTCAATTTGCAGTTTTGCGCACTAAAGCAAGCAAGCAATATTTTTAATCATGGGCAGAAGCCTGGCAGAGCTGTCTGGGTAACCCTTGAGCTGTGTCATAGACGAACATATTTGGGTGTGGACGATCTGTCTGGCCATAAAATCCCTTGATGAAAAACATCCAGTCGAGAATGTTTACAATCTTTGTAAAAGGAAATGGTTGCATACTAGTTGTTAAATATAACAAGTGCTTGTTCTTTTTAACTTGAGTGTGTCAAGTTATAGAGAGTTTGGTCACACACAGGGATTCTGGTTAAAAAAAAATCTTCCTCTTATGTGGAGGTGCCAGGTGAATGGACAAATTTAAAAAAAAATATATATCTATAATTGTGTTTTTTTTATATATATATATTTTTTTATATTTTACATATTAAAAAATAAATTGTGTTTATAAATTGTGTGTGTGTGTACACTTTTTAGGGAAATCACCCTACTAATAGCTTACTTAAAGTTTTCTCTGCATATTAAGCTGGGTAAGAAAGGAATTTAAAACATCTAAAAAATTGCACACTTCACCCTTAACAACTATGTGTTGTTTCTCTGAGGTCACGTTGAGACGTTATTTACTGAGGTTCATGACAGTAAGGAGTCATGTAAGCATGGAAGAGTTGTGTGAACTTAGATCTTTGCCCTCTCATGACATGGATTAAGCATGCCGTATCACTGACAGTGCTCACGTGTGTACGCTAGCATTTAATCACAGCATGGTGGCCTTGCCATTCTGAGCTTCTGTAAACTGTTGCTTGTAAAAGCCAAATAAGCAGATGGATAAAGGATGTCCGCTCAAAACCTCCAACATAATCCTCTCTTATCTTCTCTTTACCCTCATCAAACACTCACACACTCTCTCAGCTCAAGTACATTGGCTGACACTATGTTACAAACATTATGTTTTGTCTAACATTGAGTCCCTGCTGTAGTTTAGTTTCAGAGTATCTCTAGAAATGCTGAGACAGATGAAGGTCACTAGCTGGTTTTGTTTTTTACTGGCTGGTATTATTTTAATAGACAATGGAACTATGAGAAATGTTGAAGGGGCAGACCTTTTTCCCCTTGTGTATTTTTTTTAAAATTTATTTTATATTTAAATACACACATGCAGTTTCAAGAAAAATTTATGTGAACCCTTTGGAATTACCTGCATTTATGAATAAATCTGTCTTAAAGTCTGGTTTGATCTTCATCTTAGTTACAATAATGAACAAACATTGAATCAATGAAACATTCACAGTGTAGGTTGGAAAAATTATGTGACCCCAAGGCTAATGACATCACTAAAAGCTAGTGTAAAGAGTTGGCAAACCTGGCATCCAATTAATGAAATGAGATTGGAGGTGTGGGTTAGAGCTACTTTGACTTATAAAAAGCAATCAAACATTGAGTTTTCACAAGAAGCATCTGCTTACGTCGACCGTGCCTTGCAAAAAAAGATCACAGAAGACCTACAATCAAGAATTGTTGCTTTGCATAAAGCTGGAAAGGGTTACAAAATTTTGTATGCTATTTAAAAAATGAATAGGCAGTAAAGGGTGTATTCTGAGGAGTATGCAGTAATTATCATGCTGATATTCAATTCCAAACACAGCCTGCAATCTTAGAAGAAAAGGTTCCATATAGAACCCCAAAGGGTTCTTTGAGCCAGCTGGAAAGGTTCTATATAGAACCCAAAAGAAGAAGTGCGTGGGACTATGTAGTACATCAAAATCTTTTATTTTATTTTCCACTATATCTCTTGAGTTAAGTATATATGAGCATCTGTGGCGCATGGTTCCTATCTAAATGCCAGTGCAGCTGGGCGCCAGTGAGGTGAAAGTGATAACATCATAATCAATTATTCAACAAGCTCAATAGAGTTCAGGGCAAGTTTCCAGAGTCACTCAAGTATCATTAAAGTGTCAATTGTTTGTTTGTTTGTTTGTTTAACCTCTTGTTGTGTTAGATTGAGATGTGCGTAGGCGCTCAATCTCACCTATGTGTGTGTGTGTGCGTCCTCAAAGTCTCAATCAGATTTTGTTCTTGTTTAACTGGTTGCACTGCCTTCCTGTACCTGTGCGCACCTTGCTTGTCATGTAGAATATTCCAAACATTTCTGAGATGATAACAGCTGTTGATTGAACATTGTTGGCTGACCTCATGAAGACTGGTTACTCCAGTTCACATTGTGTTGGTTGAGGTTTACATGAAATCGGTTCACCTTTTCATTATAGTGTATCTTATTTTTGAAGGACCCTCCAAGTGATTTTTAATCTCAGTTTATTTAGTTTATTATAGGATTTTTCAAGGTCTAGAGCAAATTTTCCGAAACTCGAGAAACCCCACAGCCCTGAAGATATCGGGGAATAAATCGGTGGCCCACCAGCCCCTTTTAGTACAACATAAGAGTGCAAATAAGATGAAAGCCATGAAATCCACAAGCATATCTTGCCTTAATGCGAACAACAGTGTCTGAGAAATTCACTTTTCCTTTTAAGGGGCAATATTCGCCTATTTGGATTTGATTTTCAGAGGCATTTTTTTACCATTTTAAAAGGGCTTTTTTTTTTTTTTCTAGCCATAAAAATATACCTTGTCAATTTCTGTACTTAAACAAATTATTTGAATAATGAAATAGTCTGTTCCCTTTAAAGACCGACCTATAGTGAGCTCAGAGTTTGTTCATCCAGACTGATCTCACTGTGAAATCAGAAACAGTGGGTCGACTTCTTTACCTAAAATTGTTCTGTGCTTACCGAAATGTGAAACTGACACCAGTGGCCAAAGATGTAAGTGTTGTTGGGATTATGGGCATGTGTGAGCTAAATTTTCTGGGTGAAATGTCCACGGTAGAGCGCCAAAAGCGAGTTGTTTTCATCTGTACAGGCTGAAAAACATTGAGGAGGAATGCATATTTTATAAACCGTACCTTGCAAAACCAACCCCCAAACCTAAATGGACCATCAGTGGAGCAAAAATGTTATGTTAAAGGGAAAATGCAATCTCTGAATCGTGCTCGTCACTTATGCCAATGCGATTACTTTTTGGTTTCAACGCAGGATATGAACTGGGATCTCCCACGCTGCTGACGCATTGCACTTCCGGTCGCTAAGGTACTCCTTTAAAAAAGGTAAACCGCTGGAGCCGCAGCAAAAATGTCTGATAGGAGATACCACTTGTAAATGGTCTGCACTTATAAAGAGCCCTTTTAACCTGCACAGTATTCAAAGTGCTTTACACTGTTTTATTCACCCATTCACACACCAATGATGGTAGAGCTGCCATGCAAGGTGCTAGCCTGCCATTGGGAGCAACTTGGGGTTCAGTGTCTTGCCCAAGGACACTTCGGCATGTGGAGTTGTGTGGGCCAGGAATCGAACCACCAACCCTGCGATTAGTGGACAACCCGCTCTACCAACTGAACCACAGCCGCCCGCTTGTCGGGGAGTCAGCATGATGTGTCCGATTCTCGGGTACTGGAACTCTAGGAAACAACATGCTGACTTTCCATGTGATCATGTTGATTTAATCAATGTTATATGCTTCTGTTGAAGCCATCGGTCCATGTTATTTCAACTATTTTAAAAACAAATCTTTTTTTTAACTACATGTCAGTCTCCATATTTACATTTCTAAATGTAAATATTCTTTCTATAGTTGTAAGAAGGCCACTGCAATCAGGGTATACCATTGTCATGAAGGGGTACCTGTCTGCAATGATGTTTAGGTAGGTGGCACGTGTCAAATTGACGTCCACATGAATGGTTTCCCTGCAGAATATTGCCCAGCTTGTTTTCTTCCCATGGTGCATCCTGGTGCCATCACTTCTCCGGGTAAACAGCACACACATAAAAGGCCGTCCACGTGATGAAAAAGAAAATGGGACTCTTCAGACCAGACAACCTTCTTCCACTGCTCCAAAGTCCAGTTCAGATGCTCGCGTCGCAATCGTAGCAGATTTCGACGGTGGACAGGGGTCATCATGGGCACTCTGACTGATCCACAGCAGGGTGTGATGCACTATGTGTTGTGACCATAGACTGTAAAAAAAGATGGACGACGCCCCTTCGCTCTTTTCCATCGGAGAGAACTGAAGCCGCCAGTGTCCCGATATGGCGCTGACATCTTGGAACTTGAGTCTGCGCACTTGCGTTTTCGGGACCAGTCATGCGCAGTAGTGAGCAGGAAGTAAAGCCGTGAAAACAAGGCCCCGCCCTCACTCTCGCAGAATCAATCGCAAGCACACGCCCCTGCACTTTTTTTTAAGTGGCCTCTGTCTGCTCCGTTCTGCGCCAAAATTCAATTTTGATGTCCGCTGATTGCAGTACCTCGTTAAAATAAGGTAAATACAACTACTAACCACATATTTAAAAAGTAACACATTAATATATCCTATACTGTAAAATACGAGTCCGTTGGTGCTTCAGTGACTACTTCGCTCAGAGAACCTGTCAATCACAGCTGTCAATCATGACGTAACAGCACCGTTTTTATAGCATCAAATAACTAACTAAAAACAAACTTATTTTAAAAACAAACACTTGAAATTACATCAGCGTGATAAAAACTACAGTAAATGACAGAAACTGTCTTTGGAAAAAAGATATGTGAAGTGTAATTTAATTGTTTAGTTGGTCTCACGTCCCGTTGAATAACATGGGGAGGCGGGGTTTATGACCTATACTAGGACCGGCCTCTGGGGGGCGATCGAGACGTTTTGGCTTCACTTTTGAGGGCTTGTGCGGCACGCTTGGTTGTGACGCATTCCTCCCGTAACCATCATTAAAGTGATGACCGGCAGCACCCCACAAGCTTTGCCGTTTCAGAGATGCTCTGACCCAGTCGTCTGGCCATAACAATTTGGCCCTTGTCAAAGTCACTCAGGTCTTCTGCCCATTTCTCCTGCATTTGAGAACTGATTATTCGCTTACCAGCTAATCTATCCAGACCTTGACATTTGACATTGTTAGGAGATGATCGTTATTTGTTTCACTTGTGAGTGGTCATAATGTTTTGGCCCAGCAGTGCATGTATAACTAGGCTTTAATTAGAATATTAAGAACTATATCAGATCTTACAAATACTTCCATATTTTGAATTTCGGGCATTTTTGTCACTTTAGGTGGTATTTCTGCCAAGAGCCCCCCTGGTGAACACCAAACTGTATGTGAGGTTGCAGCATTGCTGATGTCAAGGATTTGATGTTTGACCGACCAATAAACCGTTTAAGGTGGAGGTTCGGCTCAATGCGCAACATGTAACGCAATATCCTACTAGTTGCCTTGACAACCTGTTTTCTCTTTGATTTATTTTTGGGGGAAAAGTTTTCTTCTATTCTAAATGAACATTTTCCTAAACTGAACTTTTAAATGCATACTTGAGTTGTGCAGAAAAGGAAACTTGAATAATTTGCTGAAGACATGGCCCTCTGGATTTTTGCATATTGTAAATGTTTCTGTTAGTTATAAGTTTGATTTAGAAAATTAAGATAAATTTAACTTATTGTTTAATCATTTGCCCACAAATGTGTGTATTTCTGGTTGGTAA
This sequence comes from Moxostoma hubbsi, assembly GCA_032164185.1. Lineage (NCBI taxonomy): Eukaryota > Metazoa > Chordata > Actinopteri > Cypriniformes > Catostomidae > Moxostoma > Moxostoma hubbsi. The sequence continues at coordinate 5,088,238 of JAVLUX010000110.1, read as the reverse complement.
ATATCATCTTTTAAAATAACACTTGATTTTTTTTCAAGGAACTCCCTTGCAATGGAGTGGGCCACAACCCATACTTTAGGAAACCCTGATCTAGTGTGCATGTTTTTATCCGTAGGCTGTAGCGCTTCGATAATGTTGGGTGTACACTTCCTGTACCTTCTCTCTGTAAACACACAGTCGTGGCTCTTGTTTGGAAATGGCTGGATTATCCGTGCAGCCAGTGGTTTGTTTGACAGCGTCGTCATTGCACGCGCTCGTAATGAATACATTGAAAGGGAGTCTTTTGTGTTATGGCAACTCTAGCTGTATCTACTGTTTGTTGATCATACGGTGATTATATAATAGTCGGGTCATGTGACAAGTTAACTTTTTGTTTATGGTCAGCACAGATTTGTGTGTATTTAAAAGATCATTACAAGTGTTTGTAAGGGCAAGAATCACTATTGCTCATAGTTATGGTTAGGGATTTAAAAGAAACCCAGTAATGTTGTTTTAAACTGAAGGTGACATTGTTGGTCATCAAAGAAAGTGGCATCCAGTGGATTCATTGGATGGTTCATTGATTCATTGGGTTGACGGCATGTGTCTTTGCTTTGGAAAGTGGTTTATATATCTTGGAGGCTTTGTGAAACTTTGTGTCGCTGTATTATCGCCTTCATCACTAAATATACACCCACTTGTGTTTAGCAGTCCACAGGGGTCGAGACATGAGTGGGGTGGGTTTGCTTTGACGGGACAGTATTTCCTTGAACAAATCGCTTTGGATTCTTTCACAGTTTTGACCCGGTTTGGTCAAGACATTACAAAGTTCTGCTTGAAAACAGGAGAATCTCTCTTCAAGTACATTTTAGAAAGAATAGTTGGACAAAAAATGAAAATGTGTCTCCAAGTAGGTCAGATAGATTGACAGATACAGTAGATGACAAGCACAACGCATTCCTTATGTTCCTCCTCTATTGGTTCTCATCTCCTCATCTCAAACTCAGGCTTGTGAAAGTTGCTGTTGTGTCTTCATGTTGAATATAATTAAAAAGGAGCATTTTCCTATTTTTACATTTATAATTTTGGGAACTGCATTTAGAAATATATTTGTTACTGACAGGCAAAATTATAATATGTGAAGCTCTTGGTCCGTTATTGTGATGGCAAGTGCTGTAAATCATACGTTTTCTTGGCTCACACCAACATGAAAAGCAGTAACCCTATTAATCTAGGGAAAGTTTTGCAAGGAAAAATGCATTCTGTAATGATTCAGGAATTTGCCTTGACTGTGCAGTAACAAAATGATAAATTACTGTAGATGGTTCTCATTTAAAACACATACAATACTCCTTTAGTTGTTTGTAAACTCATCATCACACTGAAAACATTATATTAAGAAATAGAGCTTTATATCTACAGGCATACTTTTCAAAATATGCTTTATCTGGGACATTCTTGCACAAATGAAATCATTATTGCTAAATACAGTTGTGTTACTTTAATACTAAAAACAGTGTTATTTCTTAAAGTGATAGTTCACCCAAAAATGGAAATTCTCCCATCATTTACTCACCCTCATGGCATCCCAGATGTGTGTGACTTTCTTTCTTCTGCTGAACACAAATGAAGATTTTTAGAAGAATATGCCAGCTCTGTAGGTCCATACAATGCAAGTGAATGGTGACCAGATCTTTGAAGCTCCATTTAATATTTCAGTCTTTTCTTTTTTTTTTTTTTTTTTTTTTTTTTACGATAAAATCTCCTCTCTGCATAGTAGATGGTGATATGACAGCAAAACATTTGGAGGTGAAAGTGGGAATTTATAATAAAAAGGACTTAAATGTTGATTTGTTTCTCACCCACACCGATCATATCGCTTCTGAAGACATGGATTAAACCACTTGAGTTTTATGGATTATTTTAAAGCTACCTTTGTGCTTTTTGAAGCTTCAAAGTTCTGGCCACCATTCACATGCAGAGTATGGACCTACAGAACTCAAATAAGAGTCTTTGTTCAGCAGAAGAAATGCATAAACGAGAATTTACATTTTTAATACTTGTGGTTTTATGATATATGTTAGCATGATACAGTGTTATTTACTTCTTACTTGAGGGCAGGTTAATATTGGTGAACTGAAAAGAAAAGTTAAAAGATTGCAAGATGTGGAAAAAAACAAGCATTAAGAACAAAAAGAGGGACAATTTTGATTTCATAATTGCTTTAGAGATGACTGAATACAAATGTAGCAAAAAAAAAAGGCTGAATGTTCTTACTGCTAGATTTTTAAAATCTTTATTTGTGCTTTACAGCATTATACCTTCTGTAAATGTGCTCCGTTAGAGGAATTAAAACTAAAACATAAGCACAGTCCAGAAACGCATGCAGAAAATCAGTTGATGACACATAGTTTCTTAACTTCCTTAGAAATAACAGTGGCTTGAGTACATTTTTGGTTTCCTTTTTTAAACATTTTAAGCTTTCATACAGCTGTATAGCACATTGGGTCTGTGTATGTGGCTTTAAAATGTGCTCTAAAAATAAATATGATAATCGACTTCATTAATATCCCAGTTCATCTTTTCCAAACGATGGCAGTTGAAGGTTACTCTCTTTAACCTCCTGAGACCCGAGCATGACTTTCCATTCCCCTTTTTGATTTGTAACTAGTAGTATGGTCTCAGAACAGTTCAAAATGCACCTTATTTTCATCCTAACTCCGTATACAGCTTCTGAAAGCAACGTTTTCAAGCTTTTGGATTCATGTGATAAATGCTATAAAGTTAATATAGGATATTTTAAGGATGAGCCTGTAATCCACGTATGTGGTCATTGTGTTTAACTGCGTGCGGTTTGATTTAATCAGTGACATTTTTAAAATGCCGTATTGGATGAAACTTGAGACTCTTTTGACTCAAACTGGTTTTAATGTAAAACCGTAATGAGGTTTCATACCAGATATAGTTGTGTTGCCGTTTCTTCCAAAGACAATCTCCGCTGAGATCGGTGCCATGTTGTTTTGTCACGTGACTCGGAGCGTCGAAAGTTTTACTCTTTAATGACAGCCTAGAATTTCCTGAAGTGAGATCAGTCAGTTTAAATGAACTGAAATGATGTATGGCCTATAGTAAAGCCAAAGCATAATGTCCACACATGTGGACGTGGGGGCTCAGAAGGGTAAAGCTTAAAAAAAGGACCCGTAAGTGTTATAAAATTAGGCCATGTGACAGACTGCTCTTCTCATTGGAAATCTTGACGTCTGTCACACCTTCATGAGAGAAGGTCAATAAATGATGACAGAATTTTCATTTTTGGACTTCCTTTATTTATTCTCTCATTTATAATTTCCGCCTCCCCTAAAATAGTTGTTTTAGGCAGACTATGCTTTTAACATTTTATAACTGAAATATAATTTCCATACTTCAATTTGTGTTTTCATAGTTTATGGATTTACTAATAATTGTAAAAATGAAGTAGTTCTGACTTTTGGACTAGTAGTATCTTTGCAAACTTATACATTTTTTAACTCCGAGTTTTACTCAGGTGAGTGTAAAACAAGTCCAGATACTCCTAAATGTGACCTGAATGTCCAGAGAACCTCCGGCGACAGACTGACTATGTCACGTTATTCTGTTTTTGTTAACCCCACTGAGTTCCTCTCCTGAGAAATCTCCTTCCTTCACAACACCACCTCATGTTCAACCTCATTTCTCCCCTACAGATCATGATCGAGTTCTGCCCTGGAGGTGCGGTCGACGCCACTATGTTAGGTAAGATCCTTCTGCTTTCATCGCATCTTATTATTTTTATGAAAGCCCCCAGCAGCGTCGTTTCATGTTGTTACTTCTTAGCTCATGGGTGAGTAGGTAAATTCTCTTTTCTGCAGTTGAAACAGGATATTGCATAATTTGGGGTGTTTTATGAACAAGCTAGTCAGGGTCACTCGCAGTTCATTGCCTTGGGTTACAGCTCTTGGCCTCAAGAAGCCACATTTTATCATATTTGACAAAATGTGGCCTTTCTCTTCACAAAACCAAGAATGGATCAGGCTGTAGAATGAGACCTGCATACATGTGTATTTCGGTAAATCTCACGAAACCTGTCAAGAATGTGTTTCTGGTCCTGATTCACCATAATAATAATAATAATAATAATTTCTTTAGCAAAAAGAGAACACAGCCTGTTTTAAGGAAAATGTATACTTGAATTAGAATACAATATAATATTTGAATATTATTATTTATATCTTTTAATTAGAATAATTCTCTCTCTATATATATATAAAAAAAAAGTTTATATATAAAAAAAATAATACAACTGAAGTTGAGGAAACAGGTGGTACTTCAAGCTTGAATTGCTCCGATGGTTGAATTATTCCTTATTATTGTCCAGGGACATGATAATTGCATTAAAGAAAAATTAAATTAATCTCACAGAATTGGCACGTTAAATCGCAGCCCTAATTATACATAATCATTATGAATAATTTTTTTGGTTGGTGTGATATTTTGTTTAGGAAAATTAAGCACATTTCCAACAAAATTCTCATTATTGTTATGCATCTGGACACACACACACACACACACACACACACACACACACATATATATATATATATATATATATATGTTATAATCATAATGCAATATTCTTAATGGTCCTCCAATAGGTTTCAGTTTCTTTAAGAAAAATAGAATATTTTACGTATTTCCTTTTTATTTTGAGGTTAAATGTGACCTGAACATAATTTCAGAGATTCAGATAAGAAGCGGTTTGGTGTTTGTTTGTGTTTTTTTTTTTGTAGAGTTGGACAGAGGTCTTGAGGAACCTCAGATTCAGGTGGTCTGTAAACAGATGCTGGAGGCTCTTCAGTACCTCCACAGCATGAAGATCATCCACAGAGACCTGAAGGCTGGAAACATCCTCCTCATGCTAGAGGGAGACATCAAGCTAGGTGAGTGTTGATGTGTCCTCGGACCGATTGTCTGAATTTGTTTAGGCTAGGTTTGAGTTGATCCGATTAAAGTCTTTTGTTTCATAAATGAACTCTTGCGTCTTTGGTACTTAAAAACTTTTGGTTGTTTTGGTGCGCTTTGTTTGATATGTTTCTCTTAGTAGGTCTCTGTTCAGGATTGTGGGTAATGTGGTTCTTCAATGGAAGTTCCTCTATTAAACACAATTTTTACAATAATTAAATTGAAACAATGCAGACTAAGTGCTTTAAAAGATTTACCTTTGATTACCAACCTCTGAGCTGACAGTTGGTCTGTCTTTAAAGGTTTAAAGGTTAATCAATTCCCCTATAGAGAAAATAAATGGGATTTTTACTCCTGGAACCAGACTGTTGGGTTCTATAGGGTTTCAGAAACTTTGCTGCTTGAAATTTTACTACTTCTGTTGGATGAATTTTGTCACTAAACTTTCTGTCATGCATTCTACGATTGTGTTCTCAATAAAGGACACATGATGCTGCTTTAGAATTCATCTAATTCCATTTTAGTATGCTGCAAAATGGCCTACCTTTTGGATAACCTTTGTGTTGGAGGCCTTAAAATGTTGTCTAGATAGGCAGCTCACTAGGTTTTGGAACAGAACCAATATGGAATTATAGACTCCGAGATCAATGGAAGTACAAATAATAAAAAAAATAATAATAATTTCCTGGACTCGAACTCTGAATGTTTTGACCTGTATTCCAATGTGTTAACCACTGGGCCATTCAGTTGACACTTCTCAAAAGTGCCAAAGAGACCTTCCAAGCTGAGAGCAGCAGGTTTTAAATGAAAAAGAATCATTCAATAAATATTTAGAAATGTATCTCTGACAATTTCAAAAGATGGAAGCAATTATGCATTAAATGTTTTGTTATAATTGACTAAGCATTTTGACCACTGTGTCGCTGGCTCCAAACTGCTTATGTACCCTCAAGACATGATGTCAAAGCCCGCTTCCAACTCTCATTCAAATTGGGCAAAGCGTTTTAAATATAAATGACTTTTTCATAAAATTCAAAATTGCAGAGAGGTTATATGGCTGATATTGGGAAAAATAAATGTTGACCCAAGGAATCCTAATACACCAAACATAATTTTAAGACAAACGGTTCACAAGTTATGGGCAAAAATAGCCAATTTTGACATTTCTTGTCCCATAGACGGAACTGTCACCAAACTTTGCATGTTACCTGGGATCATGGTTTTGATGAAGCATACCAAATTTAGTTTCTTCAGGACAAGGCAATGCAGAGCTATAGCCTCAAATTCATTTTCACGTTGGCATAATTTCTGAACATTAGCACAAATTAAAATGATTTCTGGTTAGTTCTGTGTGTCTATGTCTGGAGATTAATTTGAGATTATTTAATTGTTTGGACAAATAGGACAAAGTTTGAAGGGCGTGAAAAGTTTAAACCGTAAATGTCAATGCAAGATGGCGGCCATAATAATAATAATAATAATAATAATAATACTTCTAACTGATACAATAAGGGCTACATACCTTTGGTGCAAGCCCCCTAAATGTGGCCTTTGTGGCCTACAGGACCTATAGGACCCTCAGAGTGACTATGGTGTATTTTGCCACCAGAGCGTCATACCATGCTGACAGTAAGCACAGCCAAACACAGCAGTTACCATGATCAACTTCATATTTGAGTAACTTTACAATAAAGATGAAAATCAAAATTCAATTAGCCCCATTATCAATTATTCATACCCATTATATTAGAATTATAGTCCAGTTCTTGTCCTCTCAGTTGACATGCTCAGTAAGTGGCAAAGAGATAAGCTGAGTTTGGAGTCAGCACACAAGTGTGTTTTCTTTTTAACTATAGGTGTGCTGTCTTCAATCAGCTCAGGTACCCTCACGACTTGATGTCAAATACGCATCCCAATTTTCAGTACATTTTAATTCATTCAAAGCATTTAAAAGATAACATTTTTATTATAATATTCAAAATGTCAGAGAGCTGATATAGCTGATATCAAACACAACTGAAAGAAAGAACAGTCTGAATACGATGTTCATCTAAACTTCTATATTGTTTTCAACTTGTCCAGAGCTGGGCTTGAACCGGTGCCCTTTCAATCTGCCCACCTCACAGGTATGTCACAGACCGCTGTGCAATGAAGCCACAATACACCAAAATTTAAGCAAATATTGAATAAACACTCTGACCACTATGTAGAGCTGTCTCTAAACTGTTCCGGTATCCCCAGGACATGATGTTGAAGCATACCAATTTTCTTTCAAATCCAAAAATGCATTCAAAAGATATAAAAATGTTTATTATAATTTAAAATGGCAGAGAGTGGGATATGGGATAAAATGGTGGTGGTATTGTAGAGTATGTCCTAGAGACCCCAAATATGGTATGGTGGCTATTCATGACCACCCCAGTCAGTGTGCCAAATTTCATAATTTTCCTACTTACGGTTCTATGGGCTGCCATAGACTCCCAGCCAAAAGAATAACAATAATACGGAAAACTAACGTATACAATAGGGGCTACAGCCCCTTTGAGGCTTGGCCCCTTATAATACAGAAAACTAACAGACACAACAGGGGCTACAGCCTCTTCGAGGCTTGGCCCTAAATACTAATGGATACAATAGGGGCTAGCCCCTTCAGGACTTGGCCTCTAATTAAAATATGGCCTTTGCATGAGTGCTGGTGTGATTTTTATCTTAGATCTCCTTCTGTTGACCTCTCACATCATTCTACACACACACACACGGTCACAGGAAGACTAACTTTCCCCATAAACCTTTTAAAAGTATCGTATGAGGATTACGTTGTGCACCAGATTGCCAAAACCTGACTAATGATATTTCATTACACTTCTCCACTCGAGTCTCACAGGATTTTGTAACTGGATGAAAGAATTATCCCTCAGAATTCTGCTTCGTTAATGACACTCCAGAATATCAGGCCAAAAGATTCTAGAGTAACTGCCCTTCAACAGTTCCTTTGAGAGAAACATGCCCCGTAATATGCTCACTTCCCTGCTATATAGTATGACAAGTGAGTAGGATGTCTGAAAACTGTATTCATGAAACAGTTGGAAAACACTACCCGGATGACCTACTGCATTGGTAAAATCTCTGTAATCTGCAACTTCTGGTTGTTTATCATTTTAACTCACCTCAGATGCAGGTTTTTCAGACGTCAGCTCAATAAAATCTATGGGATCCAAATGTCAAGAAGAGTTACTCTATTTGACCTGAACAAAATGTGTCTTTCATAAAAAGACTAATAAAATAAAAAAAATTAAGTTTGATCTATTTTACACTTATTTTAGTGTCCTTGTTACAGTGTAATCCTGAGCATTATTATTTTTTATTTAATTTTATCACCTTTGCTCCCAATATTGGAATGCCCAATTCCCACTACTTAGTAGGTCCTCGTGGTGGAGTGGTTACTCGCCTCAATCCGGGTGGCGTGACACCGCAGAGACTCGCAGTATATGGAGGCTCATGCTACTCTCTACAATCCACGCACAACTTACACGTGCCCCATTGAGAGCAAGAATCATTAATCGCGACCACGAGGAGGTTGCCCCATGTGACTCTACCCTCCCTAGCAACCTGGCCAATTTGGTTGCTTAGGAGACCTGGCTGGAGTCACTCGTCACACCTGGATTCGAACTTGTGACCATGCCCCCTTCAATTCTGAGCATTATTAATTAAAAACATGTACTTGGTATAGGGTTATGGTTTGTATTAGGGTTAGTTACTTGTAATTATGCATAATTTGTATGTATATTTATAACAAGGATACTGTAAAATAAAGTTACCATTTTTTTTTATTTATAACTTCACATACAGTCAATAGGGTTTAAAAGGGTCCCCTCTGTTTTATGGCTTGTGGTTTCACCACCTAAATTTGGTGGACAACATTTTTTAGAATATATAGAATTCCCCCAATTCACATAATATCCTTGCTAAATCGTATGTAAAATTGGTGAATCCCAAATCATTGTGTGTTAATAGTATGCCAAAATATGCCTGAATGTTGTACTTTTTCTAAAGTGCACATCCACAATTTGTTGAGGTATGGAACCGGAGGTTGTGACAGTTTGTGATTTGAAGATGAAGTTGAACTTTTATAATACATTTTAGGGCAATACAGTTAGCTAGATGCTAATGCTAACATGCAAATGCTATCAGAACACAGCAAAGTTGTCTGTGGAATCAAAACACAATTTTTTTTATGTAGTATTTAGTTTTAGCTACATTTCTGCCCTTCTTTGGTGATTTTGCCCTGTCCCACCGTAGTGGTCTTGGCCAGTGGGATGCCACCCATCCCATAATACACACATATTTAAAAATGAAATAATACATCCCATATTGAATTAAAATGGGTCGTGATTGGTCTCGTTTTTAAGCTGGTCTGATGCAGTCACCCCAAATCATTCAAGAGGATTCATTTAAATTGACGTTCATTGAAAATTGTGCCTATGGTGGGTAAGGGGTTATCTGAAAAGTCCTCACATTGTGCTAAAACTGAAAGGTGTAGTAAGGGACCGTCTGAAAGCTTTACCCAGCGATCTATGTACTCTGGTAAAGTTCCTTCTACAGATGTTTGAAGTGACATTAATACCTGCTTTTAAGAACTGAAGAGATTGTAGAAGTTTTAATGTTGCATTTTTGAAGAAGGACCAAATCTTATAATGCACTATCTCTGGTTTTATTGCAGCTGATTTTGGCGTTTCTGCAAAAAACACGAAAACTCTCCAAAGACGAGACTCTTTTATAGGGACACCATATTGGTAAGTGATTATAAATATAAAAACATTATCTCTGGTCCTCTGTTATTGGACTGAATTCGTGTTTTGACTATATCAGACTGCTTTAAATCATTTCAAACTTCTATAACATTCTACTCCAGTGATATTCAGGGTTTCTGTCACACCACACTGGGCAGGTAATCAATCATTAACTAAGGTTTAGCATGAATGTCCTAAAATGTATGAACTATTTATCTTACCTTTGGCCCTTCAGGACACACAGAAGCTCATCTATTTCAGCATCTCTTTATTTACATGCCCTTAGATTTCTGTCTTTTTTCATTAATTATTTTAGTGGCTAGTCAGTGATTGGCCTGCAGCCCTTTTACGACAGATTTTCTCAATGAAAATGTATTCCAATCCATTTTTTTAATTTTATATATCTGCCCTGAAAAAGAAAGAACTGGTTTTAAGATGTTTTAGCTGGTCTCCTATTCTGATTACGCTGGTGTTTAGCTGGTCAGCTTCCTGGTCTCCCAGCCTGACCAGTACCCACAAGACCTCTAAAACCAGCTTGGCAGGCTGAGATTTCTATTGGATGTGCATCATGGGACTCTAGCACCTGATGGTTCTGCTCTGATATGTCCTATGTGTTCAGGATGGCTCCTGAGGTTGTGATGTGTGAAACCATGAAGGACGCTCCATATGATTACAAAGCAGATATCTGGTCTTTGGGCATCACACTGATAGAGCTGGCTCAGATCGAGCCGCCCCACCATGAGCTAAACCCCATGAGGGTCCTGCTTAAAATTGCTAAGTCTGAGCCTCCCACCCTGGAGCAGCCCGCCAAGTGGTAAGCCACAAAAAGGGGGGGGGGGGGGGGGGGGTGTTATGTGAGTGAACGCCTAACTGTGTGCTGACCTACAATGTAATACCCAAAGATGGGCCTTTCTTGGAGTACAACTGTTGCTTGTTTAGTTAGATTTATAGCTTTCATCATTTCAAGGATCTGTCAAAAATATGTTTTTATATGACAGAGATTGTATACTGTGTGAATGTTTAAGGGTTTTGTATATTTTAGGTCAATGGAATTTAAGGATTTCCTGAAAAAGGCCTTGGATAAAAACCCAGAGACGAGGCCGAACACTGCTCAGCTTCTCGAAGTAAGGAATTTCACACATACTCAAGTTATACTTCCCATATACCATTTCCCAACAGGAGTCTGAATTTATTTAAACTCAAGGCTCTTTCAGACAATTTGTGCAAATGAATGTGCCTGAAGGAAACGCCCTCAGACAACCCCAAGTCACCTCATCAAGGAAGGCACTTCCTGTCCCAGTGGACGGAGGGAATTACTGCAATTTACATTATTGGTGTAGGATGTTTCTGCACGATCCTCCGCTAACCACTGGCGGAAACTAGAACTGAACAGCTGAGGAATTCAAAAATTGACTGACTGTTTACTTTCAAAAGAAAGTTCAGATTAATATTGGAATATGGTCATATTCTTAATATATACAAAGTCTTTCTAGCAAGTCAGTCCACTGTCAGCCATGTTTGAAATGCTTTCCAGCTCCTATCTACTTGAATGGGGAAGGTTGTTTTCTCGAGACCTCCATGGGGTAACACGTATGTGAAATATTCCTCTCATTCAGTTATCAAAACGAAAATATGAGGAACAAAATCACAATGTGTCTTCACATTTTTTCACTGCAGGCTGGCTTATCTTGTATATGAGTCTGCGAGTGCCATTTGCAGCATATAATGTAGGCCCCCCACCCCTGCTGATACCACTTTCTCTTCTGTTTCGTATTGCTGAATGTAACACTCTCACACAAAAAACAGTCAGAGTGACAGATGGTTTATGGGCTGAAGGTGACATTGATAGGAGGTATTATGTTATTGTGTGAAGTGCTGTACCCTGAGCTCATATATCTCCATTTTTATCCTGCGTGTCAATACTTAACCAAACATTCACCACAAAGTCTAAGTGTTTATAGGCAGGTCTGTAGTTTGAAGTGATCATAGAAACCAAGATGAAGGTCGAGAAACCATAAAAGCCCTTAACACACCATGAATCCCTAGTGAACTGCCCTTATGAGAATGTTGCAAAGGTGTAGGCAGCATTATTATTATTATTATTATTATTATTATTATTATTATTATTATTATTGATACGTTTTGTTTACAGTAAGCAAATCTAAAGTAAATCTTCAGGTTTGCAAGTTCAGGTTACAATTTTAGACTTATTTATTTCAGACAAATATTTGGCCCCATTTTGACAGGTGTGCACGAGTATAGAATCTGGGCGTGACAACTTATTTGCTTACTAAAAATAAAACAATTAAAACCTTAGATTTAGCACTGAAACAAATGTTTTATTTGAAATTTATTAACTTCTAAAGCCACTTTTTGTATTGTTTGTGTCATTGTATCGTTTTGTATCAATGCTTTGCTCTTCCACAACAGAGTTTTGAATTTTCTGATTTTATTATATTATCATTATATTATAATAAATAAAAAAAATGGAAATTAGGCATGGCAACTGATTCATATTTGCTTACTAAAAATACAAACTGAGATTAGGCACTGAAATGAAACTTAAAACTTTTAAAAATTATATTTATAACTGAAAAAATACAATTATACGAGACTTGTAACTGAAAATAGAGCACTTTAAGGAATATTTCTATTTTTAAGTTTGTAATTTGGCTACATACTGTAGATTCTTTACCCTACAATTCATTATTACTTGTATACATTTATAAACTATTTATAAATGGCAACTTCAGGCTCATGTTCCTTGGCACTTCTGCAACTGAAAAGTCAAAACTGATCTGTCACGAATGTGTCTTCTGTTGTGCATGCAAAGAAATTGCATAATATAACAGAAAGTATATGAATTAGGCTGCAGTATTTGTCTTTATTGACTAGTTTTCTCTTCATTGTCAGAGTCAGTTGCGGTCATATATTTGAGGGTAATTGATATTGTTGGCCTTGTGTTTTTAATGCTTGACTTCCCATCGCATGCGCTCAGCAGCTGCGACACTTCAATTAAACAAGGTGCAACTCAGCTGAATAAAACATGAGAGCAGCATTTATGTGTGTTTCACCAGTGCTTTCACAGCTTTCACTGTACCTGTGCACCTCTGAACATCAACTAACTCCGCTGTTCTCATAATTAAACACCGGCTCGCCCGCTCGCTTGTTCTGTTGTTTGTTTATTCTGTTGCTTATTCTAACATTCATTTGTCCTGTCCTTCATTCATTATATCATCCATTTGTTTATTCGTTCATTATATCGTTAATTTGATCATTTGTTCATTCTAGCATTCGTTTGTTCTGTCCTTTTGTTCTCATTTATTTGATCATTCATTTGTTTATTCTAGCCTTCGATTGTTTGCCCTATAGTTTATTTTAGCGTTTGTTCTGCCAGTGGTTTGTTCTAACATTCATTCGTTTATTTTAGACTTTGTTTGTTGTAGCGTTAATTTGATCATTTGTTCATTCTAGCTTTTTTGTCATTTTGTTTTATCATATATTTATTCTTTAGTTTGTTCTAACATTCGTTTCTTCTGTACTTTGTTCTTTTATTTGTTTGTTCTGTCATTCATTCTAACATTAATTTGTTCTATCGTTCGTTTTGTCATTAATTAGTTTTTTTCTGAAGTTCGTTTGTTCATTCTATTTTTATATATTATCATTTGTTTGTTGTATCGTTGTTCTTTTGCTAATTTTTTGTCATTCATTCTATCGTTTGTTCTAACATTTGTTTGTTCTGTCATTCAATCTATCGTTAATTCGTTTTTCTATAGTTCTTTTTATCATTTGGTTGTTCTGTTAGTTCTTTCATTCGTTTTTTTATCAATCACTCTATTGTTTGTTCCTTCTATCATTTGTTTGTTTTTGTTCTAACGTTTATTTCTTGTATAGTTCATTTGATCTAAATATTCTATTGTTAGTTTCATAGTTTTTGTTTGTTCTAATGTTCGTTCCATTATTTTTTCTGTATTTCATTTGTTTTAACATGCTTTCCAGTGTTTATTTGTTCTATTGTTTGTTCGCTCTATTGTTTGTTTGTCTATCGTTCTATCCACATTATCTGTGTATATATTTGACTGAGTTTATACTCTTTGATTGTAAAATGGAAACGGATTAATCTTTCACCATTTGGTCTGTTTTTCAGCACCCATTTGTGCGCGCTGTAAAGACGAACCGGCCACTGAGAGAGCTGGTAGCAGAGGCTAAAGCTGAAGTGATGGATGAGATCGAGGACAATCATGAAGAAGCAGAATATGATGAGCCGACTGACCTCTCACTTGTACAGGTCTGACATTTCTCACTTCTAAAGCACTCACAATATCTCTTTAATTTGTGCTGATAGTTTTGTAGATCATATAAATAATGGAAAAGTGCTCCAGGTGCAAAGAGAAATTATATTGTTGTAAGTTGTGTTTGCCCACTTTTGACTTTGGTTCTGGAAGTATTTTTCCCAATATATTTTCAAAAAAGTGTTCTAAGCCATGCACCAAACCAATCAGCTCTAGGAGAATCACAAAATTACAAACTTTCATTTTGAAGCTAAAACGTATAGGAAAAAAGACAATGTACAAGACTCTGTACTTAATGTCTTAAAGGAAGAAATAAAGTACAGTCCCGTGAAACATTGGAGTTAGAATATCGATGCATTATTATTGTTAGTTAACATTTCACAATACTTGGTAAAGAGTGTTTTCCCCTCTAATAGCCATAATATTATCTCAGGACACCCGTCTCAAGGGCAATAGGCGCCACTACACCCAGTTGTGCCTGAAACAGCACAATGTGATTGTGATGTCACATCCTCAAACATAATCTGACTGTAACAGAACTTGTTCGCACCCAACTTTAACATTGGTGTCTCTAATTAAAGAGCAATTCTAGGCCCTCCTTGTATTCCAGGGATAAAGTGGTGATATGGCACAATGGTATTGTTCAAAAATAGCTCTTAAAAAAACGTCCTCTTCCCGTGGCCTTCAACCACTTAAATAATGAAACAAAAGTCATGCCATTCACACTTCTTTAGAATTAAATAAAGCACTGGACCCTTCTATTACACAGAAAAAGTGGTTATAAAAACATTTAACTATAAGAATTTTACAAGAGACATACTTCAATATATTACATATGATATGATTACTGTTGTTATTGTTCTTACTTAGGGTAACTAACCCCATATCTATGGTGTGTTAACCATCCAGCACCATCTGTGCTACAGACATGAATGAATCCTCAAATCCAGTGGCTTGTTGAGAAGTGTGATATTACATATAAGTGAATATCGATATTATTTTTGCCTGGTAGACAATTCAATGGTAAAAAAAAATCCCATAGACTTACTGTACGTTGAATAAGGTACTGAACCATATCAAGAGACCAGTACTTGAGCTAGGGTTCTTTTGACACAGTCCAGTAAATTACGACATGGTAATGCATTGACACATAAACAACCACATGGCAACCACACACATTAGCGATGCCCTAAACACCACCCAGAACACTTTAACAATGCAATAAACACCACTCGGAACACTTTATCAGAGACTACTTGGCCTTACAAGAACCACTTCTATTAAAACAAATGGGAGAAATTGGAACACCCAATATGGTGGGTGTAGAAAGTCCTGCCTTACAGGTAAAAAAACAGCCAGTCACCTTTTAGATACAGACAGTTAACTTGAAAATGTGCACACGCACATTTCCCTATTAAAGTATATAGGACCTGTACTTTTATGCTACTCTGGAGTATCTCAACTTCTGTTATCTTTAGTAAGATACAGTGAAGAGCAAGACTATAAAACTCTACAAGACATGAGGGCTAAATTGTGCTGTGGTGTACGAGTTTACACTGATCTCTGACCAGTTGCCTTCTCTAGTGTCTTCATTAATAGCCGTTCATCATTTCAACACATTTCCTCCATAAGTTTGAGTGTGGCCACTCAGCTGGAGCATTATTTGTTTACGCTGACTGACTTTAATAAACCTGTGACTTGCCATTAAACAGGAATGCTTTTTAAACCTTTTTGAAGGAGTTCCCATGTATGCTGGACATTTGTTGACCAATTTTTCTTCACTATGTACTCCAACTCCTCCATTAAAAAAAAAACAAACAATTATTTTAGTAAAGAAATGTGTAGGCACAATTTATAAATGCCTACAACAGGTTTTTCACATCATTAGAAACAAATTCAGTCAAACACTGGTAGTGTATATATCATAACCTTCTCTCTATCATAACCTGTTTCTAGGCCCCAGGAAAGGACCCGACTGAACCCAGTGAAACCAGTTTAGAAGGGGACCATCCTCATGACACGCACCTCACCGAAACTCTAATGGAGGTTGAGGAGGAGCCGAGGAAGCCTTTGTCCACCGAGACCCCCATCAAAGAGCAGGAGGACAGCCTCAGCGATAAGTTCCCTGATGAAGATCACGACAAACCCGAGAGCGAGACATCAGGCAAGACCTCCAGCTCTGACTCTGGGATTGAGGATGGGAAAAGCACACCTACCTTGGAGGAGGACACCAAAGTGGTTGAGAACTCCGAACCGGAGCTACCTTTACCACCGATGAAAGCAGAACCTTCATTGTCATTGGAGTCTTCTTCAGACACCCAGGAGCAAGCATCGGTGATGTCAGTGAAACCTGAGAAGGAAGCCCACCAAAAGGGAGCTCCAGACTCACATCTATCCACCAAACAACCATACGAGATGCTTGACATAACCACATCCAAGGAGCGGATAAACCTGGTGTCTGGGGTGAGCGACAGGTCGTCTTTGGTAGGGGAGGATGTGGAAAGTTTGGTTCCTTATGCAAACGGCAGGTTATCGAAGCGATACTCTGACACTGGCAGCGAGAACATGGACATTAGCCTGAATATGTCTGGAGATATGTCCGTCAACAAGGACTCCGGCACCATCTCTGTTCGGGTACGTCTGTATTTGTTTCTGTTTTTTTATACATAATAGACCTGTTTGCTGGAGGTTGTAAAGTTCCTTTTTAGTGAAACTAAAGCTCTGTTCCAAAATCTAGTGAGTTGTTTTATGCATTTTGACAAGCTTAGTTCAGATTCACCTGTTCATTGTTGTCCGTGCAGATGTACGTTTATGTTGTGGATCTAGCCGATTAATGTCAAAAATGGATAGGATGTGTTCGAGTGAGGTAATTAGCCTGGTATTAAAGTCAGTTCAAAGCTTTGTGCATCTCTCTCCCATCTGCCGCGGTCTCTTCTTAAATACTCCTGCCTCCCCTCGCTAGAACACACAGGTGGAAGTCATTCACCACTTATCTTCCCAGCCTCGCTCTGCCCAGACGCCGCTTGGCTCCGCCCTGCTCACCAAATATATATTTACAAAACTCTCTTCATCTGGTGAATATATATGCTATAAAAAGTATCATTTGGAGCCAATTCCCCAGTGTATTTCCAGCTTGTTTCTAGTTAAAAGTCCTGCGTTATGCACCAAATTGTATTTTTCTGGTTATTATTGTGATTTTTGGTCGCACAATAAACTGCTTTGGAATTTATGATGCTCTTTTTAGGCTTAATGTATGAACCCTTCATAGTAAGCAAAGGCTATGAAATGTTTTATCATTCTAGAAATATTTTTTTATTTTTTAACTACCGGCCAATTAACCTTTCATAGGATGCATTCATGATGTTTTTCCATATTTCACTGTTTTTATATTAACGATTGTTTAATAAACATTATAAATAGGGTTTTTAGGAACTTGTGCCAATTCAAAAATAGTTTTAAACTTTCAAAAATCACGTCTTAAGACCCCTTTATTGATGGAGTTGTGCTCCATCCATCTGTCTTTTATAGAACGAAAGAAAGAACATTTACTGCTGTGTGGCTCCTTTACTCATTTTATGCTTTCTGAAATACCCAAGTAGGTATAGCTGCAACCTCCAAATGTGGGTAGAATATCCAAAAGAGGGCGGGGGTTTTTTGTTTACAACTTATTTTTGTATAATTAATCACACCGAATTAACGTGTTAAATAAAAAATTACATCTCTGATGAATCTCGACTTTGACATGAATGCAATGCTTTTCATACGTCTTAATTTCAGACCGCTTTGCATATTACAATAAACTCTTGAAAGACATGCGCACTGAGAAAAAATACAACAGTTACAGATGCACCCTCTACTTCACATTGATCTGTGCCTAGGTAAGGATACGTAAATTATATTTTTTCTGGGAGGGGGCCGTCCCATTTTCCACGAGCAGGAATCTGGTCACCATACCAATAAAACACTTGGTCTTTTCACGAATACTTCCACTTCTACATATACCATGTTGACCTCTGTATACCGAGTGATCACCAGCTACACATTTGGGCCGCAGTTGAACAGAGCCCTGCTTATGAGTGCTAGTGGAACGTTCTGGAAACGTGTGGTGGCACTGAGTGGGCAGTACACACTGTAGTACAGTGAAGGTACACAGCTCAAACAGGGTGTGGAAGTTGTCAAACAGAGCTGAGCCTGTCTGCAGAAACCTCACCCATCCAAATCAGCCCTCCCAAAACTCCGCCTGAACTCACTTCCTAATGCTCAATGGACAAAACCATACAGTTCTGCATGTATTAAAGATTTGACTGACAGGAAGTGACACAGATGGTGTTTTTCACTAATAGGGTACAGATTTTTCTTTTTTTTTTTCTTTGAAAGAGGCACAATCTATGGCAACACTGAAATTGAGAAAAATGGCTTCGAAGTTCTTTTTGGTTTCAGTATGGATTTTGTAGATACTGCAGTTTTCACACTCCGTTAGTAAATGATGACTACATTTTTATTTTTGGGTGCTCTATCCCTTTAACATGCTGATTTTGTCTCGTCACACCTCGGATGTTTCGACCTTCTTGACCATATTGAACAATTAAAATCCTACAAATGTGTCATAATTTTGAATTTATATTAATTCCTTAAAATATTTTTAATTAGTAATTATAAATACCAAATGCGTAATATTTAGCTGTGTCCCACATTTTTTTTAATGGTAATTTATGGCAAATATTAGTTTAGAAAAAACTTCAAAGCAACATTTGGCCCCAATAAGGAAGCTCTCTCATTGATAGCTAAATCTGCAACCATTTTACCCCAAATTTTTATTAATTTGATATTTATTTAATGTTTTATATGCTAAAAACAATAATTAAATCATACTCTTCAATAACACAAATAATCAAATAAACGTAAAATAGAACGGCTTATGTAAGATTTAGTTTAATTGTATTTTATTTAAAAAAATATATATTATTTTGATGATTATTTCTAGAACCACAATTCAAAAGATTTTCAAAAGAATCACAAAGTAAAATATGAAGTCATCAAATACAGGCATATCATTTATGCTCTGATAACTGCTGCAGTAAGCCCCAAATAGCAAAAAATCTGCTTTATATCTGCTTTTACCTTAGGACGTTCTCTAAAAAATGAGGCATTGTTTAATTGTCTGTGAGCTTGCTTGGCTAAATAATCTAATGTTATATTTTAGAAGTCCAGAATAAAATATGTCATCCAGAAGGAAAAGCATGCTAAACAATTCATCAGAAAAAATGATAATGATAAAATGTTATATATCATCACAAAGGGAGGGGGGGGGGGGGGATCTCAGCTTTCTAATGACACTTAAACTGAGCTTCTAGTCCACTCAGAGGCCGAGATATTCAGTGAAGCAGTGGGGGTGGTGCATGAACTGAAAATTAGACTGAATGTCTATGGACGAGCACATCTGTGAGGGCTAAAATGCATTAGAGCGCCACCTACATTCCAGATCAGTATATTGTGATGGAATGTGCTGGAGAATTTTTTTTTCTAGTGCTTGTTGCCACCTAGTGGAATGAAATGAGACTAATTCAAAGTGAGGTAGAGTGAGCAGAGCATAATTACATGTTTACAAGATGTTTTTATTATAAGATTATAAACGCATACAATATTATTTATGAATAATTGAAGTCTTTTTTTGGGGGGAGGGTCAGTAAAAAAAAAAACATTTTGTCTACAGTATGCGTTAATGGTGAGCTTTTAAATTTGAGTGTAAAAAATTGCAAGTGGCATCCCAAAAAGGAGTTTAAGAGGCTAAAGTAATTTCTGTGAGTGGAGTTTTCTCTATGTAAACAGTCCCTTTCTGGTGCATATCATACAGAAGTTACACGGTATCTCTGACTTATTGGTTGAACAGGCCTTATTTAGTCTGGACCAGTCAAAACGCTTAAACAGATTGTAGTTCCCTTTGGTACCGCTAGTTCTGCACAAATTGCACACTAAGTATTGTGTTTATGCTTTTGAACAGTGTATTTGAATGTTTTTCCCAGTACAATGGTTTGCCCCATATATTTCCAATGTAACTAAAAACAAGAAAATAAAATCATGTTTAGAGTTAAAGTTGAGGAAGAGTTGAAATGATTTTTTTTTTTTGTCATAATAGAGCTTAAACTTGTATTGAACCCATAGCATTTCTTTAAATGAAGTCATTCACTCGCATTTTTCAAGCAGCTTGCCTTTTGAAGATCATGTCAGATCTTCCATCCGTTACCAGCAACCGCTCTTTGTTTCTGGTTCATTCAGCATTGTACATCTGTCTCTATGTGATGATTGTCAGGACGGCCATCACTGGCGTTCTGTTCATTGTTTAGGGTGCCAGAAAACAGCCTAATTTCTCATATCTGCTTTTTACTCTGTGGAATTCATCAGTTTAACTCTTTCCTGACCTTCAGTTCTGATACTGTAGGGTCAAAATGATCCAAAGATTATTTTTATTTTTTTTAATTTTTCAAATGGTTGTGCAGAAGTATCGAAACCTGCGGCAGACTGTAACCACATCACAGGATGGACAGACAGCATTCAGTGTCTCACAACAACAGAAATGACTCCAAACACACTCAACACATACACTTTCCCACAAAGCTAGAGTCAAAGATCTGTAGTGTGCCAGGCGACAGAATGTAATTACACTGCAAGATACTAATAAAAAGTAGTTAACTGTATTGAAGCTGTTTATAAGGGCAATATCTTTATGAATACGACTTTCAGATGATATTTTATTAGTAAAATCAGAGCAGTATTTAACAGACACAGACCGTGAGAATCTCAGTTAGGGTAATATAACTTAAACGAGTATATTAAGTAGTACTGGGGATTTTGATTCATTCCAGTAACTTTGCAGTTTACCAGAAAGACTCATTCAGTATGCATTGCATTTAATGAAACACGTGATCACAAAAAGATATCATCATCATTCTGCATTGAAGCCTTTTTTGGAACCAGTTCAATAAATTGAATCGACGTTTCCTAGACTTCTTGAGAGAGAAGTTTTTGGAATATGTAGTTTGCTGATTAGCTACAGTCAAACTACTGGAAACCTTGCTAAGTTAGCGTCTCTTTTCAGTTACCAGTACTCCCCGACACTGTATAGGCAAAATTAAATACAAACTCTCTTCCTTCAGTGTCCTTCAGGATGTGCATATTTACTCAGCTGTGTTATGCACATACAGGTCTTAATGCACAAGTGATGACATTTGTCTGACAAGATCCAAACCATGTCACCATCATAACCGTATTGGATCTGATTAACTAGAGCGTGCAGTCTTCAGCATGCCATTGGTACATGTGCCATCTTGATAATACAAATTCCTTGCATGAAGAAATCCAAAAGTTTGTTGGTATTCTGAGCTCATTTACTGCTGTCATTCAATGTGAATATGTGAATCTCACAAAGTGAAGTCCAGGTTACATGTAACATCAAAATAAAAATATTACAATAATATTTTTAGATATTTGTGTGTGTGTGTGTGTGTGTGTTTTTTTTTTTTTTTTTTTTTTTTTTTTTTTTTTTTTTTTTTTTTTTTTAGGACAAGCACACTTTCCCCTCCAAATTCTCATTACTGTAGTGCATCTGGATTATTTACTTGGGAATAATTGATTTTTACAGGTTTTTTTTTATTAGATTCTTATTGTTATTAGAAGTCGACCAATCATGGATTATGCTGATTATGCGGAAAAGGCCTATAACCGATTATTCGGCTGATGGTTTTTAAAATCTATTCACAGAATGTTACAACATATTCTTAATCGGAACAGACATAGAGGCCAGAGTGCAAACTGAATAAAACCCTAGATATAGTTTTCTTTTCAACCAAAATCCCAATAATAATCAGAAAAATAGACGATTGGGTGCATAACTTGGGACTTTTAACTCTAAACATGCCTGAAACACACCCGGGACTCTTATTTTGAAATGACAGAGACTTGCCTTTGTTACAGTTCTCTGTTTTTAATACTGACTAAATTTAGCTTTATATAATAATAATAATAATAATAATAATAATAATAATAATAATAATCACAATATATGAAGTTGAAGGTGCTGTCGAGGAATGCTTTCATAAAGTCACATTTTTCCTTGCATGCACTCACTTCAATGTAAAAACTTAATTATCAGAGGAACACTAAGGAATAAAAAACTATCTAACTATCGGCATACATTTTTGCCAATAACCGATAGTTTAAAAAAAAGCAACTATCGGTACCGATTAATCGGTAAAACTGATATATCAGTCTACCTCTAAATTATGCTGATTTTAAAGTCATTGCATTACAATTAAAGGCAGTACAATGCATACTACCATGATGTATAAACACTTTTTCTTAGGGATGCACCGATGTATCGGCTACCGATATTTATCAGCCAATTACTGACCAAATTAAAAACATCTGCATATGAGTATAATGAGGTTCAGGAATGAGGTAGCGGTAGATGGCGATTCCAACTCAGGAATGTCACTCTTATATTCACAAAAATAAACACGTTCGCTTAAAGCGCAACTGTGAGGCTTCAAATCAAACACTCATAAGTTGCAACATGGCAGCGGCCAACAAACAAGCAGCTTCTCTCTCTCTCTCTTGACTGCTGCTGTCTCCTCTCCTTAAAAGCCCCCAATCACTCCTCACTGAAACACAAGACAGGTGTTAAGCACAGGTGGAAATCATTCACCGCTCATTTCCACTGCTTCACTCTCCACAGCCCGGCACTCGGCCACGACTCCGCCTCCACAATGGGTAATGAGCATGAAAATCGCAGATATTTATTTATAATGAATTCGTAACACACCCTGTGAATTCAAATGCACAATCCAGAAATAATAATAGCCACAATATGTAGAATGTTTAGAACATGTCATATTTAATTATTATTCTGTCTCGTTCTCGCGTTAATGCAAAAAAAATATATATGTGACTGTTGTGAAAGCGGCACTCACCTAGGCTACATGATGAGGCAAACCATCTAAAACGCTTTGAAACCAGTGGATTTCTGAGATATCAGTATGATATCCATTAATGCTGCGTGATCGATCGAATTAAGATTGAAATTGCAAAATGTCCTTGCAGGATTATTAAACCAGAAAAGGCTGGATTTTAAACTGTGAAAGTTTTAGATATGCAAAATAACCTTTTTTCATATCAATCATCATGTTGTCATATTTAATAATAATAATAATAATAATAATAATTTTTTTTAAATGTTTTTTTATCTTATGTATGCATGTATCTTTCATTGTGGCTCTCTTTCAAATTTTGGCCTGTGGATTGGCCATTGGATTCAACAGATCTGATGTTCAATGGAAATTATTTATTGTTTAAGTGAAAGCCTTTGTACCTCTTTGTACATTTAAGTATTCCCAAGTAAAACTGTGGTCTGATGACAAAATGCGTTAAGTTGCACTATATTGGTACCTTTATCGGCCTATAGGTTTTAGTTAAAAATCGGTATCGGCCAAACCTATTCATATCGGTGCATTCTTACTTTTCCTATATTCATATATCTTTATTTTTGATGGATTATCGTTATTAGACCAAGTTTATATATATTTTTTTGCATTATGAAATGTGAAAATGTGAAATATGCTAAATTGTTGTCTCAATAATGTTGCAAAGCAAACGATCTTATTGGTCATAAAACAGGCTTCATTTTCTTTAAGCCAAATATAATTTCCTTATTGATTTTGGGGTGAAATATGAGCTGGACATGTTGTTCTTGACAGGTTTGGTGAGATTCCTGCTCATACACTCGAGCTGTCATACATGTGTCGTTCATGCGGTGTTCACATTCAGCCCATGAGCTGCTGCCACTTCCTGTCAGAACTGGCTTTGCAGGATCATAGCAATCTCACTACTTCCTGTTCACAGCAGTCTCTTTCTTTCTCTATTGTGCCTCTGGTTCTGGTATACACTTTCAAATCTTTTGTTTATCAATTTCTGCCCACAACCTCAAATCCTCCCATCGACACAAGTCAACCTCTTGATTTTCAAGTTTTTATTTTGTGGGCGGGTGATTCTCACAAAGCCTATTAAGAAAATGTTCTGGTCATTTTTAACCTCAAAACAATTCAAAGGAAATATGAAATTATATTTTGCATAAAGTACATTTTGCCTATATTTAGGACCTTTAAGATATTTCATATATCAGATAAATATTAATATATCAAATAATAAAAAAGAATGAGGGATTCTCCACTGAAGCATTTGTTCCCCCTACATTTTAAATATCTGGGACACTTCTGGGACTTTTAGTGACATTTTCCCCCTGAGCCATGGTCCCTCACCCATCATTCTCTTTTATTTATTTATTTATTTATTTATTTATTTATTTTTCTTAAATTTCTCATTACTTTTTGTTTTCATCCAGGACTCCAAGAAGACGCTCAAACGCACCCGTAAATTTCGGGTTGATGGTGTGGAAGTGAGCGTCACCACCTCCAAAATCATCACTGACGACGAGAAGAAAGATGAGGAGATGAGGTTCCTCAGGCAAGTTCAAACCCTCACCTCTCCTTTCTCTCTTTAATCAAGCTCTTTAGGAGGAAACAGCTGTTTGTTTGTTTTTTTCACTTTTTCTTGGATATCGGCTGAATAAACAGACTATTTAAGGCCTCCGGTCTTTCCGAATGGGACATAAATACACAAGAGAACCATAGTGCACTGCCAGAGGAAGTGGGCTGTTTTTAAAGGCCAAAGAGAGTGATCAGATCTCACTTAAACAGGAGGAAGATCAATGCATCATCTGAAATCTCATGAACTGTTCAGTTTTTGGGCTGATCTGTTTATATTGAGTTATATTGATCATATTTAGTTCATTTATTTATATACTGATAAAAAATATGGACAAAAACATTGTGCAAAACGTATCCACTTCTGCCATCTAGTGGTGTGAAAGTGCTTGTACATGTGTGCTAGATCAGTTCCAGACACTAGATCTTCTCTAAGGCTTTAGTCAGAATAGCATACTAGCATAATGTTCATACTATTTATGCAGTATGTATATTTTGCACAGTTGTGTGTGAAGTCATATAATAAATGAGGCAAGGGCGTTGTTTCCCATGATGCCGTCTGTGGGCCGTGAGTCACAGAACAGACAGTTGCTGCATTCTGGACATTCTTTGGTCAGCGGGACACTTGGCATGTGTTATTCAACAACCAAGCCCTCTTTTATTAGTGTGGCAAGAAAATTCATTCTATATTACAAGTTAGTTTTTTTTTGTTGTTTTTTTTGGCCATCCTCTAACATTCAAGTTCATAGAGTTTTGACCAAAATCATAATCATATGTATTAAAGTTTGGCTTGTAAACTTGTCCTGCACGGTTTGGGCTGTACATGAATGATATGTGAAATTGTGCAGTTTAACTGAAAGATCAGACTTATGATTTCCACACGGCGAGCGATAAAATCCTTCATAAACTCATATTGAAGGAGGGACCTGAGCCTTATCTACACCGCAGACTATGGATGGTAATCGTAAAGATTTTAACCATTCCGGGTCCAGTTCCTTAACAGATTTAATACTTTTGAGGAACAAATATTTGGAAATAAATGCCATTTTAATTGCATTTACTCCCCTTAGAAGTCTGTTGCCAAAGAAAATTCAGTCTGTTTATATACATTTTCAAAAAAAATATTATTCTTACTGAAGGCATAAATGCAATCTCATGCTTGTTCTTCTACATGTACTATATTAAATTTTATCTAAAAATACACATTTAAAACAATCTGCTAACATCTTTCATTCAGTCATTTTCTCATTCATTTTGTGTTTTGTTCTGTAGATTCAAAAGAATCCGCTCATAAGTGTCATTAGTTCGGGAATCGGACTGCACTGATTTCGCGCTGAATGTTTTGTTCTGTAAATAAAAAAAAAAAAAAAAAGCAGTCTCCATAAGAGTCATACATTCAGGAATCAGACTACACTGATTTCATGCAGAATGTTTCATGCTGTAGATAAAAAAAAAAAAAAAAAAAAAAAAAAAGCAGCCTCCATAAGAGTCATACATTCAGGAATCAGACTACACTGATTTCATGCAGAATGTTTCATGCTGTAGATAAAAAAAAAAAAAAAAAAAAAAAAAAAGCAGCCTCCATAAGAGTCATACATTCAGGAATCAGACTACACTGATTTCATGCAGAATGTTTCATGCTGTAGATAAAAAAAAAACAAAAAAAAACAGCCTCCATAAGAGTCATACGTTCAGGAATCAGACTACACTGATTACGCTGAATGTTTCGTACTGTAGATTCAGAAGAACCAGCTCATAAGAGTCATTCGTTCAGGAATAGGACTACACTGGTCACGCTGAATGATTTGCGTTTTAACTTGAAAAGAACCAGCTCATAAGAGTCATTCATTTGGGAATCAGACTACACTGATTTCACAGAATGTTTCACACTTTAGATCCAAAAAAAAAAACTGGCTCATAAGAGTCGTTTTTCCGGGAATCGGACTACACTGGTACACACACGCTGAATGATTTTTGTTGTAACTACAAAAGAACCAGCCCATAAGCAGAGCTGCAGATTGTGACTAAACTGGCCAAAAATAAACAATTGTAAATGCAACAAAAAAATAATTACATCAATAATTTAAGATCTAGTTGCCATTGGCAACATCCAGGAACAATTTGTGTGCTTTTATGTGTTTTTTTCCCCCCCCTCAGAAATCATCCTTTGAGTTACTGAATTGCATCTTTAGAGCGTGTGCCATCTTTTCAGTGTCTTCTGAAGTTTTTCACCCATTCTGTTGAGATGACTAGTGACAAACACAATGCGAGATATATTATATCTGATTTGCAGACAAATTATGCTTTTGAACCGTGTCTTTTAAAACATTTGTCTAAAAGATTCCTGAAATGAGTGAATTCAAGGAAGGGAACCTCCCAGAACACCTTAGCAATGGAAGCTTCTCAGAACACCCTAGCAACTGCATAGCAATGGTCTGGCAACCAACCATAACATAATGGTGTTTCGCCATTTTTTTACGCATGTGTGTAAATGTCTGTTTACTTGCACATGCAGGCGTCAGGAGCTGCGAGAGCTGCGTCTGTTACAGAAAGAGCAGCATCGCTCTCAGGCCGTGCTCAACCTCAAACTCAAAGACCAGCGAGAGCAGATGCAACGCAGATTTGACCAGGAGATGAATGTGAGTGTCTCTCTGACACTACAGTATAATAAATGTAAGAATCCATGTGAAATGTTCAAAACGAGTAACAGTGCTGAAATGTCCATCTATGTATGTGTTCAAAGGCCAAGAAGAAATTCTATGACACAGAGCTGGAGACTATGGAGAAACAGCAGAAACAGACCATAGAGAAGATGGAGACGGATCATGCCATACGACTGCGTGACGAGACCAAACGCATCCGTGCCGAACAGGAAAAAGCCTACCATAAGTTCATGGACCAGATGAAACACAAGAAGAAAGAGGTGACAGAATGAGTCATTTCTGAAATGTGAAAAAAAATACAAATGTTTGCAAGTGTGACTAACGTGTGCAAACACTTTGTGGGGCCACAGTAGATAGATGGCATATACATATACAGTGTGTTGATTTTGTCTCAGGTAAAACAAGAGGTGGAGAAACTTCCCAGGAGTCTGAGGAAAGACAGTATGAAGGTCAAATTGCACAACTTTCAACAGATGAAAGAAACTGAGGTACGCTTCACAAATGGATGGCCACATCAGATGACATCTACATTATTATTGTAATCATCAGTGTTTGTCTGTGTCCGAGGTTGTCTGTAGTATAATTCATGACTGTTCTTTGTACAGGAAGAGAAGTTTGTTGCGGATCAGAAGGAGTATCTTGAGTCAACGCTGAAAAGTATCGTTGACGAAAACAAGCGAGAAATCTCTGAGACGGAGCGCCAGTTCCTCAACAACAAACATCATCTCATCAGAGGTATAGATGGGATAGTATGTATAAGAGGATAAAGCTTAATTTCTCACTTTAGAAATGAACTGTCAGATTTGGAATAAAAAGACATTTTAGAATTGCATGATATTCTTTTTTCACTTCATGTGATTTCAGTGTTGCAGATCCCCATTTAGTTTAAAAACAAATAATTTTTTTTTTTTTACTGCTGTTTTTTTTGCTGCTGTTGCTGCACTTTTAGAAAAACACAAGTCATGCTGCATCAAGCGTGTATGATGTGCTGCAACACAATTAGACAAAAAATACAATCCCCATGTAGCAGATCTAGACCAGTGGATCTGGTGAGGAGGAGGGTTTCAGAGAAACGAGCAAATTTAAATGTTAGGCAAAGAGAGAATACACAGGTTGTTTGGTTATCCCGTCACACTTCAAAGGACCTATCAGCTTGCACCATGTGTGCCGATGGGCTTAAATATCACATGCGAGCTGCTGATTATCTAACAGATAATAAGTTCAAAAAGCCTATCAGTTCGCACCATTCAGAGTTTCATGCTTGCACTAAGGCCATGTCCACAGTAATATGTTTTCATTTGAAAACATACATTTTTCCATCCACACTGAGACTGCGTTTTTGTCCAGCGAAAACTGCTTTGGACTGCATCTGTGCCTCTCCGACCGGCTTCAGTAAATGTTATATCTCCCCCTTGTGGTTTCCCAAAGCTATTATGCCATTGGAAAGCAGACAAATTAGGCTTTTAATTTAAATGTCAGCTAATGTTAATATATTGATGCCTAAAAAATATATTGATAAAGTAACATGGCAATTAATAATCATTATATCATTATTATATGACCTCTTTAACGATAATATATACTTGTAAGCCTTTACAAGTGCGCTTTTCGACCCTAACTTTTTTTTTTAATTATTTCCATGGCATTTTTGCCCCGAACCCCCATGTTACATTTTATTTTATTTTTTGGGACCACAGCAGTTATGTCCAGTGGCATCATGAAAATACCATGAGACCATGAAATTATATAGTGGAAATGTCCATTCTGGGGGACGTTTTGGACTCTAGATCAACTCCTAGACTCATTGCTTACAATCCAACCACTGTTTCCTTCTGCTAGAGCGAGAAGCCACTATCTGGGACCTGGAAGAGAAGAACCTTCATGAGAGACACCAGCTCTTCAAACAGCAGCTGAAGGACCAGTACTTCCTGCAGAGACACCAGCTCCTCAAGAAACACGAGAAGGTTTGAGAGCTTCAGCTCTTTCCACCGATGTGAAATAATTCAGTGGTCTGACACTCACCCATATCTGATGGTTTGTGGTGTGACAGGAACAAGAGCATATGCAGTGTTATAACCACCGCATGATCGAGATCCTGAAGGCCCGGCAGCAGCAGGAGAAGAACAGACTGCCCAAGATCCAGCGCAACGAGGGCAAAACGCGCATGGTGATGTTCAAGAAGAGCCTGAGGATCAACTCCACTGGAAGCTCTGCAGAAGACCGTGAGAAGATCAAACAGGTACAGCGGCTCTTTCTGTCACCTCACATCTCTGTATGTGTTCTCCGCTTTAATACTTGGCTCTCTCCGGTTCAGTTTTCCAGACAGGAGGAGAAGCGTCAGAAAGCGGAGCGACTGCACCAGCAGCAGAAACATGAAAATCAGATGAGAGAGATGGTCAGCCAGTGTGACAGCAACATGAGAGAATTACAGCAGCTACAGGTGACACAAACATACTGTACAATCGTGAGATTCACTTGAGTCTGTGCAGCGTTTTGGATGTTGAACGTTACATTGTAATTTGCTGCTTTTGCAGCGTCTTTAATGTGTCTGACTTGGTCAAATATTGAAAGACAGGACACCATAAACCTCTAGCAGATATCAATTTTGTAACTGTTATGTTTGATTGTATCATGCAGAACGAGAAGTGTCATCTGCTGATAGAGAATGAGACACTGCGTCTGAAGTCACTGGATGAGCAGCACAACCTGCAGCTGAAGGACTGGAGAGAGCAGCTCAAGCCCAGGAAGAAGGTCTGACACACACTCATTTCTCCTGACTTCTCACAGTACTAGCAGATAAATAACTGAGAGTTGATTCTATGTAGAATACACGCACAGTTTCTGGACGATATATTTGCATTTTAGGCAAATAAATTGGCACAAGACATTCCTTTAGTCCCTTTGACAACAGGTTTATTTAACAGTTTTTCAGACATGCAGTGTGTATACTGTATATATCATTTTTATAAAAATATTTTTTATTTTTTTTGTCCTTTTCTCAATACTCAAGGTAGCTTTACATAATTATATTCACTGATTTTTCAATTTCATATTACTTGCTGTCATCTAGTGTCATCAAAGAGCAAACATCACAGACATGCCAAAGACAGGATAAAAAAAGAAAGTAAATAATTATGTTTAATGTACGATTGTGAACATTTACAATTTATTAATTATTGGATTTATTTTTGTAAAATGATAATTTTTTTTGGATCATATTATAAACCAAGTAAAAATATAAAAAATATATTTTACAATAAAAATTGTGTACACACACACACACACACACACACACACACACACACACATATATATATGTATGTGTGTGTGTGTGTATTGTATTGTATTTTTTTTTTTTTTGTATGTGTGTTTTCCTTGGGTTAAAATCTGATCCAAACATGTTTTCTCTGGTCTCGGTTTACAAAAACCACCCATTCCCATATATATGTATATTAGACACAGTATACATTTTATATATACACACACTTTTTTTTTTCTTTTTTTTTTTTACATCTATATATTTTTTACATGCCTGTTATTTTGCTTATATAATTACAGTTCAATTAACAAGTATTATTATTTTTTTAAACCGAGTAAGGTCATTAAAACGCATTTGTGCAAGGAACTACTTTCTTACATGATGAATCAGAATCTGCTGTTGCTGGTTCAAAACAAATGATGCATCCAAACCTCAGTTAGTAATTCAAAAATGTCACATCAGAAATAGTATCACGCTTGTGCTGTTTCGAACAAGTTATTGGATAGACGTGTGTGTGAGTGAGAGATAGAGAGATCTGTTTTGTGTATTAATGCTTTGGCAATATTGTATGTAAAACGCAATCATGCCAATAAAGTACTTTAAAATTGAGAGGGGGAGGGGGATATGGAGCATGTGCGATCACTTGTTGCCACACCCAAGCAGAAATGCCGTCAGCTTTCTCAGCGGAAAAATACTGTCCGAGCGGGGGTATTTCTCCCCATTTCGTGGTAGCCGTGCAAGAGTCGATCACTATAGAAACAGCGATGTCCTCCGCCATTTTAAACGGACTGTATCCAGTGTGGAAACTCGGTAAGCCAGCGAGGACCTCTTGTCAAAGTCTCTCTCTCTCTCTCTCTCTCCCCCTCCCTCCCCCCCCCCCTTGGCATGAATGTAAACAATACAATATTGCCAAAGTAGAGGTTGCGTAAAAACAGATCTACACTTTAATCTATAATTAAATTTAGTGTAACAAATATAAAAATAAATACAAAAACAAGTTCAAACTGCTGAAGACCACAGTGTTTAAATAACTGACATATACTTACACATAAATGAATATACACACATAAACTGAGTCTGTCTGTCTGTCATCCATTTCTATCTACCTATCATAAAGGATATACATTTTTTTCTTCATTTCATTATGACATTGTTTTTTATCACAGTTAAGCATATTTTCCCCAAATTCTCATTACCATAATGCATCTGGGCATTTTACTTTTGAGTTATTTGTAATTATAATTATTCTCAATAGTATTATTGTGTATAAATAATAGTAATCAGTAATATAGTAATAAAGATCAGAATCAGAATAAATACGATGATGTAAAAGTACATAATATTTTAATAATATATAATGGTTTCCCTTCATTACATGGCTGCGTCTCGTCCTCTGGAGGTCGCATTTGTCATATCTCGTGCTCACAACCCACAATTCTTTGCTTCAACGGAAATGTAAAAAAAAAAAAAATATGATGTTCAAACGCATGTTAATTCCCAAGTTGAAGTACCTCAGTTAGATGAGTGGTAGAGTATATAATATGTATTATTATATTAACATATAGTATTAGACTAAAAGTACACATGTACATCATTATAACTCTCCTAAAATGTACCTCACGCATTCTCTTCTAAAGGGACTTTGTTCCCTTTTCACTCGAAGCGCTCGCGCTTGTTAAAGAGTGGTGTGCTGTCATAGCAACCGTGTTACCTTCTGTTTCCGTTTGTACTACGTAGGCCGTCTCGTTTAAATGAGGCTCACTCGGTATACAGCAGCCTTCAAAGGACGCGTCCTACCAAACGAGACACAGCCAGTGAGTTTATGTCTGAGAATGTTGTTGAAAAACGTTTCATTGTCTTGAAAATGTCACAATGGAAATCATTTGAATGGT
Source organism: Moxostoma hubbsi (assembly GCA_032164185.1). Taxonomy (NCBI): domain Eukaryota; kingdom Metazoa; phylum Chordata; class Actinopteri; order Cypriniformes; family Catostomidae; genus Moxostoma; species Moxostoma hubbsi. Next base: position 5,055,851 of record JAVLUX010000110.1, on the reverse strand, counting down.
CCCAAAATATGCTTCATTTAAGCAAAATGTAACCTTGTTTTTTTGTTCTTTTAATTTCGAATTTTGGTGAAATGTTCTTTACATTTTTTTATTAAATTCACCCAACTTTAGACTTTAAATGAGAGCTAAAATATCTTGGAGATGTTTGCTTGCTGTAGCACTCTGAACTACTGCATTGTTAATTAATGAACCGCATACAGTGGGAAAAGTGCCTGACAATCAATTGTTCAAGACATCTACACATTTACACATGTAGATGTTTTACAGATGGTTGTAGATGTAAACTGTGTTGTTTCCTCTCAGGTTTTGGAGGATGAACTGAACCAGAAGAAAAAAGAGCAGGAGATTTTCTTCAAGATGAGTGAAGACTTTGAGTTTCAGAACCTCGGCTCGTCCAACAAACTCACCAAGTTCCTGCCATACGGTGATTCCTCCACCACATGAGCTGCTGCCCACACGACACACACACACCCTCACGCCAGCGGACTGCACACCAAGTATTTGACTTCTTCATTGAAGACTTTATGAAGGTTTAATTGGATATTAGCTCACAGATCTCAATGAAAATACACAATAATCGCAGAGAGTGCTGTTTGAAGCTCCTAACGCAAGTTTTGGGTTAACTGAACCGTGTTTATCACACTGAAGCAGTGCAAAGCCAAAGAACAAAGTTAAAATATTGCTAAGAATTCACCAAAATAATCAATCACCAAAATTGGGCTACTTGGCTCCTAACGGTATATTTGAATGTCTAAATCAGTAATCACATCCAGCTATACTTTTATGTTCATTGGTTGATTTCTGGTCATCATTGAGAAAAGTGCTTTGATGACATACATTGATTTAAAAGGGTTTATGTGCTCATGAATAATTAATTAGGGGGATTGAGCTGTTTCACTTGGATTAGTTTATTATTTACCACTCAAGATCTGTATTTAGACCCTCTTGCCTTCGTTTAAAAGCTTCTACTCTTCAAATTTGATCTTTTAGTTAAATTTCTGTTGCCAAATATATTGTATAAACATTATATATTCTTATATTTTTTTTTTTTTCTCTCAATAATCTTTTAATGTATACTAAAATATCTAAAGTTGCAACTATATCACTTTACTTTTCTAACAAATTATATAATCAAATTCAACCTCATGCAAAAGTTTAATTGCTGGAAACATTTTGTTGCAAAGGAATTTCCATTTGTAATTTTTTGAACCGCTGCAGAAGTTGTTCTTGACTAAACTGAACTGCAGAGATGCAACTTTTAATTGGTACATTTAAGTTATTTTACTCGTTATATTTTAATTTTTTGTTGGTGTATGTATTAGAACGCAACAAATTTGCCACTTTTATTATTATTCTGCAATGTTCACCAAAATGTGAGTTATACTCTGCCACCAAACTGTCAGTGGCACATTTACTGTAAACACAACACACTGGATGAGATAAGACCGTGCTGGTACTGACCGTACCTGCAAACGCCAAAGTTATAGACTCCACTAACATAAGGGTTGATTTTTGTTTACGCTAAAAAGATGCTTCATATGAAATTATGTTTTCCCATTTCGTTTTATCATATTGTTGGCTGTTTAAAGCACTGTCACCTAACCAAAGTGCAATATGTTTTGTTCTTTCTTTAAATGTGTTCAGATTTTACCTATTGTGTTATTTTATCCATTCTCCAAAACATGTAGAAACATTTGGTACGAGACTTACACCTGTTTTTCAGTTCCTATGCGATTTTTAATTTGTAGTTGTCCAGTTTTTAATGTTTTCCAAGCACAATTTAGATCATTCCTTTTATAAGTCTAGTAACCAAAGGTTTTGTGTGGATGGATGTCGCAGTGTAAAGAACTGTTGTCTTACAAGAGTACATATAATAAATGAGATGTTTATTATTCACCCACAGAGTTCTCTTTATTTCAATCAATTTCGGTTAGCGCTTGTATAGAAATAATTGTTTTGGAGTAGCTGGAGCCCAAGAACTGAAGCTGTGTAGATACTTCCCATATGGGAGACTATGGCATCTTCTAGAACTATTTGGTAAAATAGTTGTTAAATGTGGTACACCCATAAGAGTCTCAATTGCAACTAATGAAAATTTGGGGTTTTCTCAAACCCTCTAGTGCCACATACAGTTTTTGTACATTTTAGTTTACTACTTTTGAATCAAATGACTGACACATATATATATATATATATATATATCGATAATCATCAGGAAAAGCTTCCGATTATCGACACGTGAAAAAGGCATAGATCCCAAGCCTACTCTCTGTAAAGTGCCAGTAAAGCAGAACTAAGTGTCACAATTCACTTCCATAAGTTCTCTAGGATTATAAATAAAAGAAAAAAAATCATAAAAGACATGAATACAGAATGTTTTCAGTTCTTTGTAAAATCTTTAAAGAACAGGTATAAATGGAAGTCAGCAAAACAACTGTACCCTTGATAACTGTCCCACTCATAGATGTCATATCAGTATGACTGTTACACCTTACACATACAATAAAAACATCAACTATTTAAAATGTTTATTTGGTTTACATTTAAGTAAAAAAAAAAGTTAGTCTAAACTTGAAATACTATGGACAAACAAGTATCACACAAATTATGAGAAAAATAAAATAAAAAAATGTCAGCACATCTCCCACGTTATCCTTTTAACTTCCTCACAAATCACAAAAAGACCCATTTGAGTCTCCAAAGTGCAATTCCTGCCAATGCCTACTGCATACACATATGAGAGAAACACAGATTAACAATCACTTTCCACACAGTACATATTAAACCCTCTGTTTCATCACTCATAGTATAATGATCTTTCTCTCGCAAATGAACTGTATTTTAAGTACAGCCACACCAGAACACATTCGGTTATCCTCTCTTCTTCTTAATTCACTTAACTCGGGTGCTTGCACACTTTTTAAAGTTGGGACGTTTGATAAAATAGTTTTATAAGCAACTAGGAGCTGATGACCATAGAGCAAAGTGAGCATATGATTTTCGGTGCTCCCGGTATTGTCAACAAATCCGATTGGGCACCGATGTAACACTGATTTTAGTTTTCTGATCAACAAATGACAATGGACAATAAAAATGTAAAAATACAACATAGATATTTTAAGTAACATACTGACTACACTTTCAAATGTAGTGTTAACAATAAACTTGTTTATCAAATCTATGCTTGAAACCAGTCAAACATGAATGTTAAAACATTTGACAATGATTGTAAAATATCTAAGCACCTTTTGCCAGCAGTATGAAAATTTGGGCAATACTGGCATAAAAAAAAAAAAAAAAATGACGATATTGTGGCTGCTCTGAGGTAATCCATTATTCTTATTTACAATTGTAGACGATTGGTACAGCAAACAAATGGGGTTGCTATTTTAGTGATAGTCATGAAGTGAACTTAAAATAGAAATGTGTGCCACTGTACTGTAAACCATAAGGTCATTTGTTCAGATCTGCTTCTGCACAACTTTACTTTCCACAGTGCACAATTCTACACAAAATCTATGAAAAGTGCAAATTTAAAGCATGAAATAATTCTTATTTAAAACTGAAGCAGAAATATAAGCAAAATCTGGATAAAGAGCTTTGTCTTTAAAGAGATTGTTTTCTGGTGCTACTAAGACATTTCTATGGCTTGCTACTAGTTCTTAACACTTACCAACGCTGTAAACTAAAAGATCTGTAATGGAAAAATAGCAAGCGTTTAAGTCTTTAAAAAGGTTTCCGAGCTTTGGTTTTGCCATGTTAGCTCTAATTTGCCATTTGTAAGGTTTTGTAATGTGTGTACTATAGAATCATACTCCATTTCTAATCTAGAGTTTATATCTGCTGATATACACTGCACATAGACAACACGTTTTGCTTATTTGCATATACTACGCAAAAAGCACTGAGCAATTTTCATATATTGAGGCGGCGAAAAATCGTTAATATATTGCTAGTTGCCTTCAGCGATACATTTAAAAAAAAAAAAAAAAAAAAAGGTTTGATTAACATAAAAAGGGCAAGTAATGTGTAAGATGTTTTTTCAGATGTTAGCATTGAACATCAAATGGATTTCCCCAAAGGGAATATTACAAAAAGCAAGCAACCTAATTATTATGGCCTGTTGAACATACAAAGGATGGAATGTAATGTGAAAAATATCAAAAAGGTACCATAAATAAAAGATGTTAAATAAGTTTTCAATTAAAGACAGCCGTGTCAGAGTACCTAAGGTTTCTTGGTCAGGTAATTTGAAGGGATCCAGCCCTCCAACACTGGCCCATCGCTCACATTTTTACAAAACCACCAGCCACTGGTACTCCGCTCCAGCACTTCGAAAACAGCGCCCTCTTTGAAGCCAGGTGTCTGCTCATCTCCTTCGAAGTCAGCCACAGCTAAGAACAGCTCCTCTTTGGCCGGCTCCTTGATCAGGGGTGGGAGTTTATCTCTCGGCGGTCCAGGTTTTTCTGTTTTAATGAGGGGCTTCGGTGGCACAGGCACTTTTGGTTTGGGTTCCTCCTCCTTGGAGGCTGGCAGAGCAAAAGCTTTCGTTTTGGGTGGCGGGGGTCTGACTTGAACAGCTGGCTTGGCCTCCTGAAAGTCTTTTTGAGGAGCTTTGGTTTCTGTTGGACTGGCAGGCTCAACACCTTTCTTCGGTGGTGGAGGTCTTCGAGGAGCCACAGAAGGCCTTTGTGGTGGCTCCTTTGGTGCAGTTGAGTGTGGTTTAGTCATTTCTGATGGGTCATGGCCATTTTGTTGCTTAGGGGGGCATTTTGGCTCTTCATTTGATTTGCCATTATTTAAGGTGGTGTTGGATGAGGAGTCATTCTGTTGGCTAGGATCACTTGAGTTGCCACCAAACTCTGGAGGCTTAGATGGACGAAGCTTACTCCTCAGGTTTGTGATATCCAACTCGTTCTTAGCTGCTGGCTCTGGTTTTGCTGCAGGGGCAGGTTTTGGTCTGACAACTGGTTTCGGCTTTACGAACAGGGCTGGGCTGGGTGAATCAGGCTTTTCTTCATGCAAATCTGGCTTTGGCTTTGGAGGCTGCTTTGCTACAGGCTTGAGGTTAAACTTTTTCACCTCCTTGGCCAAAATTTTGTGGCCACACTCCAAGCCCATCTCATTGCGCAGGTGGAGTTGCTTGTTCTTTTCTTCTTTCTTAATCTCTTGGGGTTTGTCCGGTTTGAGGGGAGTGGCTTTTGGTGTCACCAATGGGAGAATGACCCCTGGAGCTGGTGGTTTGGGTGGGAGAGGTTTGGAAAGGTCTATTTTGGGTTTCTCCTCCAGTTCCAGGCTCTTGTTAATGGACTCTCTCCTGGGTGGCAAAGCTGGCTTCTCCTCAGATGTGGGTGAGGATGGAGGTGGGGGTAAAGGTCCTGAGAGATGGGGACTGCTTTTGACTGCATTGGGCTTCCATTCTCTCAGCTTGGGACGGGTGGGAAAATCAGAGTTGGATGAAGGTTCATCTGGCAGGGGTTTAGACCAACTATCTGAGTTGGCATTAATACTGGAGGTTTCATCAAGCTTCAGCTGAGCCATCTCACCAGGAAGGGGGGCCAAAAAGTTAGGCCTAGAGGCATTGCTGGTCTTCTTATACTTATCAATGAATGTGACTGGAGCCCAGCCTTCCTTGTCATCTATCTGAATGTACCACCAACCACTGGAGTTCTTCTCAATTACCTGAAAGTATCAGAGGTAAATGTAAAGATGCAGGTGGCCGTATTCAATGGAGAACTTGCCAGTATTGAATTAAGTGTTGTCTCCTTTTGTACTCACCTCAACTTTCACTCCTGACTGGAAGCTAATGCCATCAGGAATGGTTGTTTGAAAGTCAGCTATGGTGTAGTACTCCTCCTCTACTTGTGGAGGAACTGGTGGTTTAGGCAGGTTCACTCCTCGTGGCTGTTCAAGGAGTTGGTAGACAAATGAGGCAGAAAAAAAAAAACAAAATCAGAATTTTATGCAAAGTTGGCATTAGTGTTGCCAACTGTCAAATATTAGCCTGAAAGCCCATATTTTAGCCAAAATAAAGATCGTGAAGTATGTGGGACACCTATTGTCCCGTATTTTATTTGTCCAGGATTGGCGGTGAAACAATTAGGGGAATCCCATCCCGTGTGTGCGCAGAAATTTGGCAACCCTAGTTATGTCAAAAACGTGTGCAAACTATGTTCAAAACAGAAGAACAAACACTTGAGATACATTCATACAACTAGTTTCAATCTTACTATTGAAAGATCCCGGCGTGGTGGAGGTCTTTGTCGCGCCCCTGCTTCTGTAAAAGTGAAACGGACAGAGTTCAGAAAGACTAAATTGCATTCTCAAAATGAAAAACTCTACCCCCCCCCGCATTTTATTTAAAATGCATCAATACCATTTTCAAGATGCCTTTGTGTTACCGACATTTTACACTGCAGTTTTAAGTTACAGCTTCATTATCCTTTAACTATTAGATTCAGTGAGGGGAAAAAAAGTATTTGATCCCCTGCTGATATTGTATGATTGCCCACTGACAAACAAATGATCAGTCTATAATTTTAAAGGTAGGTTAATTTGAACAGTGAGAGACAGAATAATAACAAAAAAAATCCAGAAAAACACATGCCAAAAATTTTATAAATTGAATTGCATTTTAATGAGGGAAATAAGTATTCGACCCCTCTGCAAAACATGACTTGGTACTTGGTGGCAAAACCCTTGTTGGCAATCACAGAGTTCAGACGTTTCTTGTAGTTGGCCACCAGGTTTGCACACATCTCAGGAGGGATTTTGTCCCACTCCTCTTTGCAGATCTTCTCCAAGTCATTAAGGTTTCGAGGCTGACATTTGGCAACTCGAACCTTCAGCTCCCTCCACAGATTTTCTATGGGATTAAGGTCTGGAGACTGGCTAGGCCACTCCAGGACCTTAATGTGCTGCTTCTTGAGCCACTCCTTTGTTGCCTTGTCCGTGTGTTTTGGGTCATTGTCATGCTGGAATACCCATCCACGACCCATTTTCAATGCCCTGGCTGATTTGACGGTACATGGCCCCATCCATCGTCCCTTTGATGCGGTGAAGTTGTCCTGTCCCCTTAGCAGAAAAACACCCCCAAAGCATAATGTTTCCACTTAATGTTTGACGTGGGGATGGTGTTCTTGGGGTCATAGGCAGCATTCCTCCTCCTCCTCCAAAGAGCTCGATTTTGGTCTCATCTGACCACAACACTTTCACCCAGTTCTCCTCTGAATCATTCAGATGTTCATTGGTAAACGTCAGACTGGCCTGTACATGTGCTTTCTTGAGCAGGGGGACCTCGCGGACGCTGCAGGATTTCAGTCCTTCACGGCGTAGTGTGTTACCAATTGTTTTCTTGGTCCCAGCTGCCTTGAGATCATTGACAAGAACCTCCTGTGTAGTTCTGGGCTGATTCCTCACCGTTCTCATGATCATTGCAACTTCACGTGGTGAGATCTTGCATGGAGCCCCAGACCGAGGGAGATTGACAGTTCTTCTTCCATTTGTGAATAATCGCACCAACTGTTGTCACCTTCTCACCAAGCTGCTTGGCGATGGTCTTGTAGCCCATTCCAGCCTTGTGTAGATCTACAATCGTGTCCCTGACATCCTTGGACAGCTCTTTGGTCTTGGCCATGGAGAGTTTGGAATCTGATTGATTGATTGCGTCTGTGAACAGGTGTCTTTTATATAGGTAACAAACAGATTAGGAGCACTCCCATTAAAAGTGTGATCCTAATCTCAGCTCGTTACCTGTATAAAAGACACCTGGGAGCGCTCCTAATCTAGAAATCTCTTAATGAGGGAAATAAGTATTCGACCCCCTCTCAATCAAATACAATTCAATTTATAATATTTTTGACATGCGTTTTTCTGGATATTTTTTTTTTGTTGAAAAATTTGTTTTGATAGTAGATTTTAATTTGTAGATTTTAATTTGTTCAAATTAACCTACCATTAAAATTATAGACTGATCATTTCTTTGTCAGTGTGCAAACATACAAAATCAGCAGGGGATCAAATACTGTTTTCCCTCACTGTATATTATATACTGTATATGCATAGCCTGAATGAGGAAGCTTTGGTAATCTTTAGTACCTTAAAGGGTTAGTTCATCCAAAAATTAAAATGATCCCATAATTTACTCACCCTCAAGCCATAGTAGGTGTACATGACTTTCTTCTTTCAGCCAAACGCAATTGGATTTATATTAAAAAATATCCTGGCTCTTCCAAGCTTTATAATGGGAGTGTATGGTACCTTAGATTTTGAAGCCAAAAAAGCGCATCAATCCATCGAAAAAGTAATCCATACAGCTCCAGGGGGTTAATAAAGGCCTTCTGAAGCAAAGCAATGCATTTTGTATGAAAATATCCATATTTATAACTTGGCTTATATTTATATGGCTTCCAATAATGGCCGTTCGCATGTTCACAAGAGAGTCAAGTTCCGGCATATGATGTAGGTGTAGCGTAAGCTCCGTTAAGAAGTGACACCATTTTTTTGATCTTTTGCATTGTGTGCTACAAACAGTTCTGCATGAAAATGCGATTTGCATTCTCCTGAATGAGCTTGACAAGCGGAGGTGTCTCAGACTAGCAGTTTGATGCCCCTTTCCGTATCCCAAAATGAATAGGGATCTTACGGTTACCACATCCCATGTATAATTGCCTTTACATGCTACTAATAGAGTTTTTCATTCTATGTGCCTGCTTAAAACCTGGATTATTTCTGCCTGCACATGAAATTTTATCTATATTTACTGGTTTCAAAGTTCAGATTAATTGTTAGGTAGAGAATCGGAATCAAATCGAATCATTGTCAGAGTGAATCGTCCCAACCCTAGTATTCATAGGTTCATTTAGTATTTATTTTTTTTCCCCATAAGAAACATTTTTTTTAGGTGTACTTACTGCGCTTGCTGTCAGAGAATGGTGAAAATCGGTCCCTCTGATTGTCCTTGTTTTCCTTGCTGGCATTCTGCTGTTTGCCAGCCACATCTAGATCATTAGTGCTGGCGTGAACTGGAGCACCAGCCGCCATCTTCTGACTGAGAATGTCAGCCTTCTTCAGATAGGATGCCGGGGCCCAACCCTCTTTTTCCTGGTACCTGGGAGGTGATGGAGTCAACTCTTAGTCTCAGAAGAGACTATTTTGAGGTCTTTTTTTTCTGGGGACTTTTGTGTTTGTTTTTACCTGATCTTCCACCAGCCTTCTAAGTTTTTCTGAATGACCTCAACAGTCATGCCTCTCTCCAAATCGATTTCATCTTGATCACGGGCAGAGTATGGATAGATCGCTGTGTACTTTTCCTCTGGAGACATGAAAAGAATGTGTTTACTTTTAGTTCATAAATAAAATCCAACAGCTACAGCCCATTTACCCTGTATATGTTCAGTTTCAAAATTTATATAAAGCCTCTATATAGCCATTTATTTCAGAATCAAATGATTTATACGCTTACAGCAGCAGTTGGCCAGAGACTTAATAGGGTGAAGATGATAATATACAAAATCACAATCTAAACACATTACATGACGCGCTACGAGGTTAGGTTGTTTTAAATGTGTTTTATCTCTATTCATAGCAGTTCAATGATGAGAACAATGTTTAAACATTTTCTTATTCCTCTTCGGGTTTTTGAATCCAATACTCGTTTCATATCTGCGCACTGCAAAATGACCTTCAACCACGTAAACCCTTAAACATTTTGAATGTACCAAAGTTGACAAAAAAACGAGATACTGGGTTTATCTTAAACAATTTCAAATCCAAATACAGGTGCTGCTGAGCAAAAACATTCTGCCTGACATTCAAAAACGAGAGGATGACCTGGAGCTGAGAACCTTCATGCAAATGACTTGTTTTAAAGTACAAGGAAGAACAATGTTCTGGAAGAGGACATTTCTGAAAGGGTTGGACACAAAGAAGACAGTAGGAAGTGAAATATAAGCGGAAAAAGCACACAGCTGTTTTAAGCAATTTATTAATGATCTGATTTGATAGTATGATATGAATTGGTATTAATTTGGCAAATTACTTAAATTATGGTCTGTTCATCATACAAAGATATTTGATATCAACAGAAGATTTTTTTTGGGTGCTCTATTAAAGGAATGTTCCGGTTTCAATAAGTTGAAATAAGTTAAGCTTAATAATTTGTGGTATAATGTTGATTACTACAAAAATGTGTCCCTCCTTCAAAAAATACATCTAATATCTGGGTTCCAGCAAGGCACTTAGAAGTGAATGGGGCCAATCCATCAACGTAAATAATATGCGCGTTAACATAATTTTAGTGTGATAAAATTGCTTGCGATCCTTTTCTGTGTAAAGTTACATCCAATTTTGCAACTTCGTTGTCATAACGCTGTAATCCCACAAAGGTGAATTTAAACAACTGTACAGGTAAAATAATACACAAGTTTTTACAAAAGAATGAATGCAAGTGCTTTTATAAAATAATTTTTATACAATTTTTTATATTTTAAAAAACTACCTTTTAAACCCTCCCAAAATTTGCCCCATTAGCTGATTTTCCACTATCAGGCCAGTGCGAGCCGGGACCATTATCCTGCATAGCCTATAACGAAGCCAAAAAACTAATGTGGACGAGGGGTCTCAGCAGGATAAATAAGTTTGTAGAGATCTTCAAAGATGTTAAGTACTGCATTGTTACCCTCTAGGTGGAGCAAATAAAAGTTGTACATAGCAGGATATAGTGTCACCTACAATCTGTTCTCTTACCATTTATGATTGATTTGTTTAAATTGTGATTGTATTTGATTGATTGTTAATATTTACATGTTTTCATGACAAAACATGCATCATTCAAAATCATTTATAGGGTTCAGAAAAGCAAAGTTCTTAGGAAAGAAAATGGGTGACAAAGGGCAAATTGTTGTGAAGACGTAAGCTAAGAAAAAGTCAAAGGAAGGAACTGAACGAAACATACATGCCATTCATTTTACACAATGTTCCTATTCAGTGACTCATGCTATGGTCATGCATGTTGTCTGCACCATTGCATACAGAAGGACACACATGCTGAGGGTGGGGAAATCATCGCCACAAACAGAGATAAAGTGGTTTGCTCTCCACCTTGGCCAAAGCCTGTGCTGAACAGATCCCCTAATGTACGCCGGCGACCGACGTGCCTCGGCAGTGACCAGAACTTCCGGCACACTCCAGCAGAGAGCAAGCACACACATGAGAGAACCTTGATTTCACCTTTATTTACACTAGATATGCTAGGTTACCAAACATCTAATATTTGCCATGTAGGGCAGAACTGAAGATACATTTTCATTACTTCACAAAGACATGTTGTCTAAAAGAAAGAGTGGACTCAACAGTGTGCATGCAGTTAAAGGGATAGTTCACCCAAAACTGAAAGTTCTGTCATCGTCACCCGTAGACTTACTTTCTTTTGTGGAACACACAAGAAGATGTTGGGCAGAAAGTTAGCTTCAGTCATTATTCACTTTCAGTGAATGGACAAATGATGCCATGAAAGTGAATGGTGACAAACTAAAATCTACTATCAAGAAAGTCATGACAGAACAACATGGGGTGAGAAATTCATGGCTTTTGTGTTCATTTTAGGGTGAACTATCCCTTCTAAATAACTCTGTTCTTCATTTTGCTTTTTGTATATTGCCATTTTAAATGTAAGGAGATCTGAGAAAGACATTTTCTCCAAAACGTATTTCCTTTAAAGGTGAAATTTGTAATTTCTGCGCCACTAGCATCAACAAACGGAACTGCAAAAAAAGGACAATTTGTAAATTTTCTGATCAAAGTGAGTGAAGCTTGCCCAGGCAAGAAACTGGCCACCACTAGGTGGTTTCCAAGGGCATGTATTGTTGCACATTACGATGATGTTGTTAGGAGGTTCTGGGTGGTTGATGGGGTTTGCAGCCCTTCTTCCCGATCCTCAATTGGTCAGAGAAACGGGTAGTCCCACCCTATACTCCATTGGTTGAGCCATTGACTGATGTCAGGCCGTGGAACTTACCAATGGTTTACTTATCTTGCCTGTGCATATTAAACAGGAAAAGGAGAAAGTATTCTGACATCCAACAGTTACACATTTCACCTTTAAGGGAGTCTAGTTTTATTCTGGGCTCCATAACATTAGCTTGGTCTGTGATGAGAAAGGTTTGATGAAAAGAGTTTTACCTTCTTCTCCTGGCATTGAGAAATCATCAGGGTCATCCTGAGCTTCAAGACATGTGGCAGGTACCCAACCTTGAGCGTCATCTGAACTAACAAACCACCAACCTGTTGAGCAAATCCATCCTTACTAAACACTCCAGAACTGGCTGAATATAAATCAAGAGTTCATGGCAAATGTGCCACAAATTCACCACTGACTGTTTTCACATGCGTGTAAGCTTTGCGGCAAATTGTCTATTGTTGTCAAAGGTTTTCTGCAGGTTCACCACTAGTGGTGAAGAGCTGTAAACGTCTGGCAAACATTTGTGGCAAAAGTGCACAAGCTCATTTGCATGTGAAAATGTGTGGCAAGATTGAAGCTAGTTTGCCAGAAATCTAGATTTTTTACAAGGGTGCAATAATATGCTTTTTTTCAGGCTTTAAGACTTGTACAACTGATAAACAAAACGATATTGAGTCTATGATTAACCAAGTTGGGGAAAATTCAGAATTTAACGATTTAAGTGAGAGAAAATAATAATTGTCAAATTATTAATAACTACAGTCTTGACCAACACAAAATAGGACTCTTTTGAAAGCTTAGGAGCTCTACTTTCCAGTGCATGTAAGCATTATAAACAAAACCGTGCAGAACACAACAGAAGTGTTCTGGTTTGATCCTTTTTTTTTTTTTTTTTTTAAATATATATAAATGACTACATATTATTGGAATTAGTAAAAACATCAAACTGATCTGTGTCATATGTTGTTGGAAACCCCTCAAAGAGTAGAATTCAACCAGCTCATGTGTTTTACTCACAGACAAAAAAATTAAGTGAGTAATAGCTAAGTATACAGTTGAAATCATTAAAACATTTTTTAACAACCCCACAGATTTCATTTTAGCAAACTAAAGTTTTGGCAAGTTGTTTAGGACATCTACATTGTGCACGACACAAGTAATTTTTTCAACAATTGTTTACAGACAGATTGTTTCTCTTTTAATTGACTATATCACAATTCCAGTGGGTCAGAAGTTTACATACACTAAGTTAACTGTGCTTTTAAGCAGCTTGGAAAATTCCAGAAAATGATGTCAAGCCTTCAGATAATTAGCTTCTGATAGGATGTGTACTGAATTGGATGTGTACATGTGGATGCACTTTTAAGACCTACATTCAAACTCAGTGCGTCATTGCTTGACATCATGAGAAAATCAAAAGAAATCAGAAAAGACCTCAGAAAAAATATTATGGATCTCCACAAGACTGGTTTATCCTTCGGAGCCATTTACAAATGCCTGAAGTTACCACGTTCATCTGTATTAACAATAGTACGCCAGTATAAACACCACGGGACCTTGCAGCCATCATACTGCTCAGGAAAGAGATGCATTCTGTCTCCTAGAGATTATAGTAGTTTGGTGTGAAAAGTGCAAATCAATCCCAGAACAACAGCAAAGGACCTTGTGAAGATGCTGGAGGAAACAGGTAGACAAGTATCTATATCCACAGTAAAACGAGTCCTATATCGACATAACCTGAAAAGCTGCTCAGCAAGGAAGAAGTCACTGCTCCAAAACTGCCATAAAAAAACAGTTTGCAAGTGCACATGTGGACAAAGATCTAACTTTTTGGAGAAATGTCCTCTGGTTTGATGAAACAAAAATTAAACTGTTTGGCCATAATGATCATCATTATATTTGAAAGAAAAAGTTGAAAGCAACCGTGAAGTATGGGAGTGTCAGCATCATGTTGTGGTGGTGCTTTGCTGCAGGAGGGACTGGTGCACTTCACAAAATAGATGGCATCATCAGTTTAAGTTTAAATGTATTTGGCTACGGTGTATGTAAACTTCTGACTTCAACTGTATGTCTTTGACAATTAGGTTGGTGTTGCTTATATGCCGCATTTTCTCTTATAACTTTATGAAAAATGATCAGAACATACAATATCATATATTATTATTTAGAAGAGATGATTATCTTTCAAATGAGCCCACGCACAAAGTATGCATAGATCATTAGACAATCCACACAAAACACCATGTTACATATGGCCATCAGGAGATGGCACCATTAAATTACAGACTCTGTGATGACTCAAATGGCACAGAATGAAACTCATTCTGTCAAATCGCATTCCTAAAATCATGTCTGCATGCTATAGATACTTTTAGTCATTGTTGTGTTTGCATGTGTAATTAGTTCTTATGTATAATTAATATGTTTTATTTGTTTGGAGAGACTTTTGGACACTGATAAAATATTTTTGTTATTGTTGTTGTTGGATTTCAAAAAAAGTATCATACCAGACTCGTTCTTCTCGATGACCTCCACCACTTGCCCCACGTACAAGCTGACCTCAGAGCTCTCCTGCTTCTCATAGTCTGTGACGGCCACATACTGATCCAACAGCAGCGGGTCGCCCAAGGACGAGTCTCCTCCTAGAGGGAATGAGTGAACAGGTATCAACAACTCTCCTGATGTTCCACCACAAGATAAGAAAGAAGCAAACGTGATTGGAAAAGATCAAAGCAGGAAAACAAGCCAAAACTTGACTTTTAGTGCAGGGAATCTTGCGAGGAAGCGAACCCACGCCAAATCAACACCGCTGCAGCAAATATGGAAATGGAGTGGAATAATTATTTAATGCATGATTTTTTTTAGGGCTTTCTAGACGAAAACATTTTAGTTTACTTTACAAAGAACATTCATTAGAACCTAAACAATATAACTGATGGTATAAACAGCACCAGAGCAGCACGTAAAGATTAGTTTAATGATTTATATTAAAACACTGAAGCAGTCACTGATTGTGTTCCAGATTCATTTCTTTGCTTGTGTCTGTGAATGATTTCATGAGGTTACCTCAAAAACACATATTTCCATTTCAAAATATTTTTGCAGAAAGGTGGAGACAATAAGTACATGATTGCTGAAATTGCTCCATATGTTTGGAACATTACAAGGTATATTTCAGCCAAAAATGAATATTTTGTCATCATTTATCAACTTTTTCATTGAACAAAAAATGAGAAAAATAGCAGAATGTTGCCCTGCTCTTTTCATTCAATGAAAGTGTACAGTGATCAAGGGGAAAGGACCAAATGCACCATAAAAATATCCTCAAAGTAGTCCGCATGACTCATGCACCATACTCCGAGTTTTCTTGTGTCTTTATTTCCACAGAGGAAAGTCATACACTTTTTGATTTGAACACACTGATGAAATCATTCTCAGATAAAAGTTGTTCTTTCTACTGAATTCAACAAAAAAAGCCACAAAGACGCTGTCTGAAGCCTTTAGAACCCTGAATGACTGAATACATTAGAGACATGATTCTACTGTTTTTAAAGCCCTGATGTGAACATCTTAAATCACAAGGTTGAAGAGAGCACAACAAAGGCCAGTAACATACTTTACGCAAGTACGCATGATCAGATGCGAGCGCTTGGCCAACACGTATAATGTGCGTTCTTGTATTAATGTGGTGGTTGAAATAATGTAGACTGATGGCTTTAGCAGAAGTATATATCATCAATTAAAAAAACCTCGGAGCTCATGGAAGAGCTGTCTCTAAATGTTTATTAGCTATTGCTTATATTCAATTACCCTATTGATTTTATTTTTATTTATTTCCAGAACCAGACTGTTGTGCTCTGTAGAAGCGAACAGTTCACGCTAATGTTCACTGGCAATATTGAGACTGCGACACGTACTTGCTTTGCATTATGAATTGCTGTGGTCTGACACATTTAGGAACCCCAGATGCATTTAAACATAATCAAGCTATATATCTATTATAATAGTGGCCAATCTTTCCCTAAAAACAACTGGCTAACTATTTGAGGAAAAAAAATCAATAAACTTGTTTTCCCATTGATTTATTATTTTTCTTACCCCATTGCATTTAAGCACAAATCTCACTAAATTTCATTAAAAGTTCTCTAAAAATATGACAAAGGGATAGTTCACCCAAAAATGAAAATTCTCTCATCATTTACTCACCCTCATGCCATCCCAGATGTGTATGACTTTATTTCTTCTGCAGAATACAAAGAATATCTCAGCTTTGCAGGTCTTAATGCAAGTGAATGGTGTCCAGAACTTTGAAGCCCCAAAAAGCACATAAAGGCAGCAAAGTAGTAATTCAAACGACTTGAGTGGATTAAAATGTCTTCTGAAGTGATGCAATCGCTTTGGGTGAGAAACAGATGAATATTAAAATACTTTTTTTTACTCTAAATCTCCACTTTCACTTACCCTTTTAGAATGTGAAAGTAAATGTGAAGATTTATAGAAGGAAAGGACTTGAATATTGCATCACTTCAGAAGACATATTTTAAAGCACTCGAGTTGTATGGATTAATTTTATGCTGTCTTTATGTGCCTTTTCTGGTCACCATTCACTTGCCTTGTATGGAACTACAGATCTGAGATATTCCTCTAAAAATCTTTATTTGTGTTGAGCAGAAGAGAGAAAGTCAAACACATCTGGGATGGTATGAGGGTGAGTAAATGATGAGAGAATTTTCATTTTTGGGTGGACTATGCCTTAAAAGTCTTATGTCATTTTTCTTCTCAAGTAAATGCATCTTGTTTTAAGGATATTTAAATATTTCTTACTGCAAAACCAAGACCAAAATAAATAAATAAATAATCTGGTGTAGGCACTGCTCTCTTTTTCCTTATGAAAACAAATATTCATTGCTACTGCAAAACCTTTTGACATTCAATCCCATGTGGAATATGAATTAAAGACATAAAATTCAACTGAATTACAACTTGTAAAAATGCTCATTTTTGATATCTGGAAAAGTATTTCAACATGTTAGATTTGGTATTATCAATATCTGGAAATGGATTTCAGATGCCAGTCAATGTAAGAGTAATTAAAGGTATCTTAATGTCGTTCTTACTCATTCCACAGATGTCAAAAAAACAGCATTTTTATGAGTTGTAATTCCATTGTTGATATCAGGACTGGACATTTGCAATAGTAACAATGTAATTATTGTTATGAATATATCAATCATCTTTACTAGTAAGCGTTGCATTGCTAATGAGCATTTTGAATTTCAACAACAAAGAAAGAAGTTATAGAAACCTATAATTGCATTTGAAACAGGAGTAAATGACAGATTATTGTGCAATTCTACTAGTAAAAATATCAAAATTAGTTTTTACAAGTTCAAATTAATTCCATTGCTGAAGTATTAGCATTTTAACTAGTGAAAACTGGACTACAGATATCAATAATTCATATCCTGCACATGATTAAATGTCGAAAGCACTTGCGATACACGCTATGACTATTATCATTATTAGTACATACTAATTTTCGGGAACTAATGATCTGCTAAATAGTCCGTCTGTAAACCACCACCACAATGCCATGCACACCACACAAGTGAGCACCAAGCTTTGCCCTTGCCCACCTAGGGAACACCCTCCTTAGGAAGGGGCCACATGTCGAGGGGCTAAAACACAAAAAGCATGGCTAAGCAAGTTTCTGTTACTACCTCTCTTTAGGAAAGAAGTCGCTCGCTCCACAATGCCTGATGAGGGAACATGAATGAGAGCACGAGTGAAGAGGTGGAGGTGGAAAAGGAAAAAAGTCAACACAAGAAAGGGCGCAAGATATAGTTTCTTAAATGAATGAAAAATTTACTTGGAAGAACACTTGATGAGTTTATGAAGTGCCTGGCCACCAGAGGGCACTCTAACTGAACTGAAGAAAGTTCTGTCATTATTTACTCACCTTTATGTTTCAAACCTGTACGACTTTCTTTCATCCATCAGTCTCAGACACATTAACTTTCATTGCATCTTTTATTTTCTATTAAATGAAAGTGAGTTGTGACTAAGGCTGATGGATGAAAGAAAGTTTACAGGTTTGGGATTACATGAGGATGAGTAAATGATGGGTGAACCAATCCTTGAAATACCCTGACCAACTTACCCTTTACACTTTCTCAAAAATGATAATCAAGTAATATGTCTTACCTGACTTCTTCTTTCCAGTTGGTTCCCTATAAACAAAGACACACATTACGTATTAATATTCTTAATAAGAAGAATCCACTGGACATCGGGCAAAGTAAGTGCCTTTATTATTAAATAAAAAAAGCATTCATGCAGTTATTTTGCAGGGTGTTCTACATAATATCTAAAACTTGTTTTTTGTTGAAGACATTTGGCTTTGATGTCAGTCATTATAACAACACTTAACTGAAACCCAGAAACCCTTTTTGACCAATGAATTTATGACTTTTTTTCACATGGTCCATACAATGCATATTTTTGGAGCTTCAAAACTTTGAAGCTCCAAAAAGCACATAAATGCATTTTAAAAGCAATACACATGACTCCAGTTGTATAATCCATGTCTTCAGGAGTGATATAAGTGTGGGTGAGAAACAGATCAATATTTATGTCCTTTTTTACTATAAATTTTCTTTCCTGCCCAGTAGGTGGCTCTTAGGAGAGAAGAGAATTGAAAGTGGAGATTTATAGTAAAAATAAAAAAAATAAAGGACTTAATCCTCCTTTGGTGTTCGGTCATTTTTGACAAAAAACAAAAGAAAAAACAAACAAATGAATGTAATAAAAATGTATTTCTTTATGGGAGCAGTACAAGACTTTTCCTCCATTTGCCATCTGAACAAGAAAAACAAAACAAAAAAAAAAGAAAGAAAAAAGAAACACCTTTGGTATTTGACTGTCCACTGAAAATAATGACAAAAAATAAATAAATATATCATTTTCTTTTATCTATCATATACAATCAATAAATCAGCCACAATGCAGAAAAAACAGAAACTACAGGGTGAGACTCTGAAACATCCTCAGTTCAAAACATACAAATCCCACTCACAGAATTACACATAAATCAACTGGTGATTTTTACAGTTGTCCAAAAAAAACAAACACAATAAATCAGTCACACTGCTAAACACACTCAGAAATGAAGGGTTGAGACGACAACACAATACTGAACACACTCACAGAACCAGGGCATCAATAAGTGGAGCTCTTCAGCCATCTTTTGGTCATTGATGGCATTACAAGTTATTATTTAGCATTATTTTCCAACTGATGACATCGATCTGACACACACACGCACATGCACACGTACACACGTTTGCAAAATAACATTCTCCTATAGGGAAGTTTAAAATTGCAAAATGTTTACTCCGATTCTTCTGTTTTATACACTAATTGAATGTTTTGCTAACTGAGTTTTGCAGTTCATTTCTGTTTCTTGATGTTCATTTTCTTGACATCATTATGCATTTACATACTTTGAGAAATGACATTTTGATGTTTGAAATAAATGATTGGTAGAAAAATGTTTATTCTGTATTCTTCTCTTTGTAACACCATGGTCAGGTTTGATGACAAGCATAATTGTAGTAAATGCTCAAATAAAAATGCTAAACTTTGACAAATAATAGTTTGATAACATCTAAATACTGTATATATATCCAAATGCATATCTTGTGATAAAATATAAATTAGGGGACTACAGCCATCTACTGGCTATTACTGGCATGACATGGTTTTAAGTCATGTTATTTATATATTGTTCACCAGATGCAGCAATCTGCCAACAATTTATGTCACATTCTCATATTTTCTCCATGTTTCAACTTATACTGTAGAAGTCCAGTTTATTTTTTCCCAAAAATATGCTTACATGCAAATTAATGGTAAAATGTAGACATTTACATGTAAATAAGATACAAAAAATAACATAAAATCCCAAAAGAATTGCATAATTTTATTGTTCTTACTTCAGGGAAAAACAATGGTATCATGACACAAAAATGACTGTGAATACCAAAAGGAAGGTGACATTTTTGAATACAATAGGAGGGTTAAATATTGATCTGTTTCTCACCCACACCTATCACATCACTTCTGAAGATATGTGTTAAACCACCGGAGTCGTACGCTTACTTGTATGCAACCTTTATCTGCTTTTTTGGAACTTCAAAGTTCTGGCCACCATTCACTTGCACTGTGGTGACCTACAGAGCTGAAATATTCTTCAAAAAAATCTTTGTTTGTTTTCAGCAGAAGAAAGTAAGTCATACACATCTGGGATGGCATGAGGGTGAGTAAATTATAAGGGAAACCCACCCCATCATCCCCCTAGATTCAGCCCTGTGGTCTAAGCTGGTTTGGTGCTTGTCTAGCTGGTGGATCTGTACAGCCATGTTGTTTACCAGCAAAACTAAATGGTGAAGCAGGTTGACCATTAGCTTTTTCTGGTAATGCTAGTCAACCAAGAAAGTTTGCTGGTTTAGCTAATCAAAGAATCTTGTTTGAACACTAGGTGGTTGTGACCACTGGTGACCCCCTATGTTGTTGTTTTTTCAACAAGGTTTAGGGTGATTTGGGGCACCCTGCCCAAAGGACAGCTTGTATAATGCGTGAAAATGCAGTTTAGCGTCATCCACAGCATGTCACAGCTATGAGAAACAGTGATGGCCAGCTTTCCTTCCTGAATTCATGGAACACTCGGCACAAGTCATGCTGACAATCAGCCTGTTCACTTCTGAGATGAGTGACCATCTGTTTGCCATCTACTATCTGATCTCTAAACTTTATCACATATTGAGTCCATGACCAAGGCCTGCCCTAAAGTGCTAACGTTTTAGGGTACAGTGTGATAGAGGAGTAGCAGGGTGTATTGTAGGCATACTGTATAGTGCATATTATGAAGAGAGCAAACTTCAACATACTCTTTAGGTGGGTTTAGGTCTTCAGGACGAGTCTCAAAGAACACACGAACCTCCTCACACTGAGAAATGTACACTGGCAGCTGGATCAGGGCCTGAGTGAGAAATATACACAGTTTCTCAGTGTTGATTGTGGCATGTAATATGTCACACATTCAGGAATTGAGTTGTCAATAAGGTTTGACAATCATCATTTCACATTCCCTGTAATATAATTTCCCCTGGAAATACTCCAATTTTTACAAATGTTTTACTTAATCCAACTGGAAGACAATTCCTTGACTTAATTCACATATGGAATCTGAATGCACAAAACACACACACACACACACACACACACACACACACACACACACACACACACACACACACACACACACACACACACACCGTGTCGAGCAGCCTTTTGTGCATCGTCCCATGTACATTCTTTGAGGAATATTTCAAAAATTGTGTTCGGGCTTATGATATGTCATTATCTATATAATATGTATGTTTCAGAAAGTAATAAGGAAAAATGTGACAAAAAGTCACTTCTGTTAATCATATTTATTTGTGTCTGTAGGGATTTCATACACTAATACTCAGTGCAGTTTGGACTCTGATGAAAAAAATTGCACATTGCATTCTAATAACTGAGATGTTTCCAACGATTTATAACATGCGGCTATAAACCACTTTTATGGTTTTACCAACTCTGAATATAATTGTTGTGATAATGAATTTGCAAATAATGAGAACGAAACAGTTTATGCTTTGTAAAGTCTGGATTGTAAGCTTTAAAATGACACTAATTTTGTTCAGATCAAGCAAGTGGTTATTAATTTATTATGTTATTATTATTATTATTATAATTCTACAGGGAGTGCCCCTCATTGATTTGGTAATAGATCAGTTCAATGAATGCTTCTATAAATAATAATAATAATAATAATTATAATAATATATATATATTATTTATACACACAAAAAATATGTAAAGAAAAAAAAAAAGAGTCATAATTACTAAAAAAGAAGTTGATAAAAATATCTAAATGTAATATCTTGTGATAATATATGCAATATGAGAGATTTCTAAACAATCCTAGTGGGTTGGTCATTTTTGACCGGGAACAAAAACAAATTACCGTCATTTCCCCCACATGAAACAATTTTGCCCCAAATAAAGTTTTTTCAAACGGAAGTAATTGTTAAAGGGATAGTTCACCCAAAATTGAAACTCACCCTCATGCCATCCCAGATGTGTTTGACTTTCTTTCTTCTACTGAAAACAAATGAAGATTTTTAAAAGAGTATTTCAGCTCGGTTGGTCCATAGTGAACGTGGCCAGAACTTTGAAGCTCCAAAAAGAACATAAATGCAGCATAAAAGTAATCCATATCTTCAGAAGTGATATGATAGATGGATGAGAAGCAGATCAATATACTATAAATTTACTTTCAAACAGCCCTCCTATGCATTTTCACAAGATTTCTTCTGTTTTTTGCCTGTTTGCACTCTTCTTTCATATTGCCACCTACTGGGCTGTTGTGGAAAAAAAATTTGTTTATAATTTTTTCTTGCTTTACCGTACCCTTATTTCTTTCTCCTTCCTGCCTAATAGGTTGCGATATGCACAAAGAACGCAAACTGGCAAAAAAACAGAGGAAGAATAACTCGGCCCTCAAGGAACGCACATCGGAAGGGCTGGTGAATGTGTAGACTGATATTAAAGAAGGACTTAAATATTGATCTGTTTCTCACCCACACCTATCATATATCTTCTCAAGACATAGATTTAACCACTGGAGTCTTCTGGATTACTTTTATGATGCCTTTATGTGCTGCTCACCATTCACTTGCAATGTATGGACTTACAGAGGGTGAGAAAATGATGAGAATTTTCATTTTTGGGTGAACTATTTCTTTAAGAAATCGACATAAATGTCAGTGAAGAGCATCCTTGAGATAGAAGCCTTAGAAGCCTTTATTTTGGTCACACATTAAACATACATTTTTGCATAAATACAGTGAAATGTATTTGTTTTCACATATCCCAGCTAAGCTGGGGTCAGAGTGCAGGGTCAGCCATGATACGGCGAAATATGTTTGAAGAAAACAAAGAACTGAATATCACTTGAGAGCAGAATATTTTTATTGTGTGTCATTTTTTTTTTTTTTTAGCAAATTATGCAAAAAAGTGTGAAATTTTATTAAAAAATATATATATAAATATGTAATTGTGTGTATTAAAGACAAATAAAGTGCTAGCTATGAAATTAGCCTTGGCCATATGAGTTTAAATAGGCAAACCTGTAAAATTCACAACCTTTGGCAAAGTGCATATGGTATAATGAGGCTGAAATCTCAATAATCCAGAATGTTCAAATTGGCTTTCTACTCAAACAAATCCGCCATGCCTTAAAAACAGTCACATATCAAATACTATGAGCTAAATGCATCTCCTGGCTGACACTAGATGTGTTTTGCTGTTGTCAATCTTGGCAAAGGCTCTTTTATATTAATAAAGCTGAGTGCTCCTGCATTGCCCTTCACACAGACACAGAAGGAGGAGTTCTCGTCTGTTCATTTCTGCTGAATTATGATGTCTGACCCGACTGGCTTTTTAAATTCACATGCAGTAGCATTTGCTCAAGGTGACCTTTCCGAACTTGGCTTTTATGTACAAGCAACACAGAGTCTGGGCCAATTTTTCACATTTGATTTAGACTTGCCAATTGCTCTTACAATGAATATACGATTGTGTTTGCCCAGCACTCAAAGTTCTTAATAAAATGGGTGTTTTTTATGATAAAAATATGCTTGTTTCACCAAGATGAGGTATAAGGGAACATTTGTCTCCCTTGGAGTATTTCAGTCTAGTTTCCTAGTAAAAATGATCAAAACATCCTTAAAACAAGACATATTTACTTGAAAAGCCAAATGACTTGAAAATTTACAGTGGAAAGAAAAAGTATTTGAATTGGTATGATCAGCATTCATGAATCACTTTGTCTTAAAATCTGGTTTGATCTTCATCGAAGATACAATAATGAACAAACATGATCTGTTTCAAATAATAACACACAAATTATTGTTTTGTTCTTGTACATATTGAATGCATCATTCAAATACTCACAGTGAAGGTTGGAAAAAGTATGTGAACCCCTAGGCTAATGACGTCAACAAAAGCAAATTGAGTCAGGAGTTGGTAAACCTGGCATCAAGTTAATTCAATGAGATTGGACGTGTGGGTTAGAGCTACTTTGACTTATAAAAAGCACTCAAACACTTTGAGTTTGCTGTTCACACAAAGCATCTGCTGATGTGGACCATACCTCGTAAAAAAAAAAAAGAGACCTCAGAAGACCTACAATCGAAAAATGTTGCTTAGCATAATGCTGGAATAGGTTACAAAGTTATCTCGAAGGTCTTAGATACTCATCTGCCCACAGTTAGACAAACTGTCCATAAATGGAGATGATACTGTGGCTACTCTTCCTAGAAGTCGAGATGAATCAAAGGGCACACTGCAGAATGCTCAATGAACACTAGAGTGACAGTTGAAGACTTGTAGGAACCATTGGAACTGGTTGACCCTAAACAAAATCCACTACATAATGTCTTCAAAAAAAGAAAATCCCACCTTTTGGAGTGACTCAGTCAGAGCCCAGACCTTAACCTGTTAGAGATACTGCGTAATGACCTCAAGAGAGCCGTTCACACCAGACATACTAAGATTATAACTGCGCTGAAGCAGTTCTGTGAGGAAAAAATGATCCAAAATAGCTTCTGAATGTTGAGCTAATCCGCAGCTACTGGAAACACTTGGTTGAGGTTAATGCTGCCAAAGGTGGATCGACCAGTTAATAAATCCAAGGGTTCACTTACTTTGTACTTTCTGATTATTTTTTTAAAATAATTTTGCATCCACTCACAATTATTTTGGCTTCCTCAATACCTTCACATCCATCTTTTATTAATTTATTTAAAAAAAAAAAATAAAAAAAAATGGCTACTACAGTTTTACTATAGTAACACAATGGTTAATTTGAGGTACACATATGGTTTTTAAAAGCATGGTTTCCACACAATAATAATAATATATAAAAAAATTAAAATAATTTAGCCATGGTTTCATATAGTATGTAGCATGTAGTAAACCTGGATAATTTTTGCTAAATTAATATTTTTCTGGTTCGTCAATTTGTGATACATACACCACAAATGAACAATGGTATATTACTGTAGTGAAACAATGGTACATTTTAATAAGGAATGGATACAATTATTGCGAGAGAACACAAAATGTCCTCCCTATCGTCGAAGGAGATCCAGATATATGGTTACTTAACACTGGGTTTGTATGGTGATTGGATGGATATGGATCATATTCATGTCTGTTTCCATGGACAACACTGATGTCCACAGATTGATGTCTCCCTGGGGCATATTACCTGACCTCCACTATTATTAGCATCCCCTAAAGACACTTAGTATATGGAGGCCAATTACAGCAAATGGATTCTATTGTGTGCTCTTTACTGTGGGTGCATTACCTTGATTGTTTCATGGGGGTGTGTGTGTGTGTGTGTGTGTGTGTGTGTGTGTGTGAGTGTGTGTGAGAGAGAGAGAGAGAGAGAGAGAGAGAGAGAGACTAATATATTCCAATCTACACAGAAGGGCATGGAAAGAGAAAATAAATTGAAGACTCCTGGGCCTGTGATAAAAAAGAAAAAAGAATCTTAAGGCTAAAAATAGCTCTGAACAGGGATATTTAGGAGCAACTATTAAAAATGTTGGCCATGTAACACCTAATTTTAAAACTATTTTACAGCTAAAAGTAACTCATAAACCCGCAACAACGTATAAATCGTCCTTAGAGCTCCTGAAACCGTTAGATTGAAATCAAAAACAATCTGTAGCGTGGCTGCTGTCGTCAAACCACATCACAACACAATGTATTTGAATATTATAATGACATTGACCTTTTAAACATTGCCTGATTCGTGAGGGTGTTTTCATTACTTTCCCATGAACACATCCAGAGGTGTATTGCCACAAACCAATGAACACTGCAAAAAACAACAAATGTAAACTGCAGCTTTGTGATAGTGACAATATGTGCTGCTTCTCCACATTGGAATCTAGAGAAGATACTGTACTGTTAGAAAGTATTTAAAAGTGTTTTGGCATAAATGATTTGAATATGTTTTTGGTGTAAACATTATACAGTATTAAACAATGTTGTGAAATACTGGTGCAGTATAAGATTTGTTCAAGTCACCTTGTAAACGGTGATCTAGACTGTTGCTACGGTGTTCTGGATGGTTTTTAATTGGTTGTAAAAACACCCTGGAGTATTATAAACAGCACTAATGAGTGTAATCCATTTATCTAAAAAGACATGTATTTTCTCTTCACCATCTTAATAGACAGCACGATTCAGGTTAACAATTTTTGAGTTCTGAAGCAGTTGTTGATGTGATGTTAGGGCTGGGCGATAAAATGATATCGATATATATCACGATAAAGAAAATCCACAATAAGCTTTTGAGGAATTTTTGATATTTACTGCATGTCGCTAAAACACATGCACTTCGGCTTCCTCAGGCTTTCCACTGGGGCGGACGAAATCCACTCACAGCACTAGAAGAGAGCTCGCTCCGCACCGCTGCCAATCCACCTTGCGAGCATGACGCTCGGCTTTCATAGGAATGAACGCTCTCAGCTTCGCCCACAACGTGCCAGTGGTAACGTAGTGTCAGACTGGATGAACTTGCTAATGCTAGCTGCCTTGCTAACAATTAGGTTACGTCGGACACCGGATTGATTCCATCCGCACCGCAAGACTTCATGACAACGGTTGCACCCTCTCATCGTCTCTAGTGAAGAGCGCGACAGAACAACAGTAATGTGGACAACAGCTCTGATCTTTCTGCGCTGTAATCTTGAATATTGTTCTCTAGCACCAAACATGCATAATTTCTGCCCTGTCCCGCTCCACACGCGTTGCCTCTTTTCCTGCATATGTGTGTAGACATGAAGCGCCGCATGAGTTAACGTGGTTTCAGAGTACCTTTTAGTGCTGAAAATGAAACATTTTTCCCTTCTAAATGTATCTTTATTAATCAGCATGTTACAAGCCTTTAATAATAAACAAATCGATTTCTGTTCTAATTTTGTGAAAATTAATTAGATGTCTGGAATGGATAAGGAAAGACTAAAATTACTAGTTTGTTTACTAGTCTCTCACTTTAATGAAAATATTCAAATGTTAAAAAAAAAAAAAAAAAAAAAAACATTTTTCAAAATTTTCTCTCGGGACCCCCCTGAAACCACATTCAGCATCATTCCATAGTCACAAGGGATTCTATGCCCCATACTTGGGTATCTGAATCTAAAGAAATATAATAAATATTTCATTTTAAATGTAAAAATATTCCAACAACTAGACTGCTGTCACTGCTTCAGAACAAACAGATGATCTTTTAACATTCATTTTCAATTGATAAACGGTAAAAGACAGTAAAATTGGTAAAATATCCCGCAGACTCCACTGCTTTGGCTGTCTCTGGACCCCCTGTGCAGTTTCGTAGAGACTATTTTGACTCTTTAGAATTTATGTTTTCTTCTTTTCTTCCATCAACTTTGAAATAAAAAAAAAAACAAAGTGAAATGTGTGAATGTATATCGAACAATATTAAAAAGATTATCGTGATAACAATTTTGGCCATATCGCCCAGCCCTATGTGATGTCATCCCTTTCCATCAAGATAACCTCTGGGGTACTATGGGTTACCATTCAAACGACAAAATTGATTTCTCAGTGTTCCTGACCTTTCACCCCCATTAATTATGTTATATTCCAGCACATGAAAGTGAAGAGGTTAGCTAAAGAGGTGTATACACTAACAGACTTTAAATCCCTGAGGGTCGCCAAGTCTCTGTACCATTGGTATCTAGTAGGCAACTGCTCAACTGTAGTATTCAACTGTTTCAGGCGCATCACCATCAGCATTCTCATTGGTAGTTGTTGCATTGCATTGCTTCACATCTCAATTATTTCAAAAATCACTGAAATAATTGAAAATAAACAAAGTCCGGTCATTTTGTCGCTGCAAATTGTTGTCAGTGTGAACTGCCCTTTACACACCACAAGAAACGCTGCATTTATGAGGTAAACGTTAACTTCCAGAGTGTAGAGTGGAAAATATGGGGCCAAGCACTTAGGCACGTTTCCACTATCAATCAGTGTGAGCCAGGGCTATCAACTGCTCAGTCGGGGCCAATAGCCTCAGACCTCGAGCTGCAATAACAAAATCGATTTATATTCCCAACATTGGGACAATATGCCGCCCTGGTGCCAACGTCACACACCCCGCCCATTTCACAAGCAAGAGGGAAGGTCAAGCTAAAGTATTACACTCTGGAGACTAGCTAGTCCTTTAAATGAACATGGTGGAGACTGAAGCTGTTTTTTGTTTGCTTATTTTGGTCTTTGCTTGGTGGAAAGCGAGATCTGAGTCAGGGAAACTCCACCTTTGACACTGACTCCACCTCAAACCCTAGTTGGCCTTCCTTGGCCCAAGGGTAGTTGGCGGGCCAAAGGTGCTTGGCTGTTGGCCCCGAAGATGCCAGAGGAGGCTCGATGAAGCCCCGGAAGTAACCGTGGGAACGCAACTGGCACCCTCATTCAGCCTGATATTGTCAAATTCTGGATCTTTCCAAATCAAAGTATGACAAGCACATGAAAACTAACATTTTCCATACTAAAAAGTCAACAAAAGTATGTTTATTTTTCTGTTAAATAAATTCTGTTATAAATAATTTTAGTTGGGAGTATAGTATGTCACATTGCAGGACATGTCTGTATTTCATACAGTTTAACCGCATTACATCCTGCCATCCATTTTCTCTACCTGCTTATCATAAATAGAGTGCAGGGGTGTTGAAGCCTATGCCTGCATTACATTTTAGCCATAATTTCTGAAAGCCCATGCTTTTGCAATGCATGAACGACAGCAGTAATTTACCAACCGATGATGAATTAAGTTTGAAATAAGTATGTCTGGGAAGTGTAATGAATGGAGGTGCTGGAACTAAATTATTTTTATAAAGATTTTTAATTGTTATTTTTGGAGAACATTAAAGTCCAGAGAGGTAGGTGCAATCCCTTTCCAAACATTCACAGATCATGACTACACACGCAGCCACCTTGAAACAAAACAAAAAACTTAAAGCAACATTTTAAAAAGCGGTTTCCTTAAGAAACCGCCCTTTAAAAAGTCAACAAAAAGCCACGATGTGCTGACGAAGGCTAACTCAGCGCAGCTCAAACCCCTGCCCTACAGCACACATTAAACTGCCAAATGTGAATTCCTGTATTTTTTCCCCCACTTAACCATTCCATGACAAGCACAGCGGTAACTCAAGATGGAGCAGTCTTCCATGTTACAATGCTTCAAGTCACAAGAGCAGAGAATTGTAAATAAAAACAGTGTCTGAAACCATAAACATCTCTGTGACCTTTTTGAAGTTCTTAAAAAGTCTGTTTGAGCAGTTTTTTTTATTTGTAGGTTTATGTGACTGGAAGACATCAATCAATATACAGTGGGTATAACAGACAAGTTAGCAAAGACCACACAGAGAAAACATGAGGTCAGCTTTCAGTCATTATTCTAGACTCCTCCAAGACTTTCTGTAGCCACACGATATCTTTGTGTAGAACAGGCCAATATTTATGTTGTTTTTCACTGAAAGTCTTCCTCAGCAGACCCGTGAGCAGATATGGACGCATGCGCACTACAACTGCTTTGTGATACTCTTTTAGTAGAGTCAACGACAGGCACATGTGGCAACGATGCGCACAGACTGTCTGCGTTTCGAGAAATTCTGGGCCACGTGCAGACAGTCCGCACAGTCATAACTTATAGGGAGGAGTGACGATATTTGCGTCGATTTTGCATTCCCTAGCAATAGCTTTATACATCCCTTATGAAAATGAATCATGATTTTACTACAGTAACTATAGTTCAACACGTGGCTTGTTGAGCGCGTTACCACAGAGACTATTGTATGTGGAGGCTCTCGCTATTCCCCGCTGCATCCACACACAACTCACCACGCACCATACCAAGAGCGAGAACCACGTTATAGTGACCACGAGGAGGACTCTACCCTCCCTAGTAACTGGGCCAATTTGGTTGCTTATGAGACCTGGCTGGAGTCACTCAGCACACCCTGGATTTGAACTCCTGACTCCAGAGGTGGCAGTCAGCATCTTTACTAGCTGAGCTACCCAGCCCACCAATATTAGCTTTTAAATTAGAAGCCTAATATGCATTCTTTCCAATTCACTCGGTTGGGCTTCTGTTGAATGTCTTGCGTAATAGCGTTGGGAGACCACGGAGGGTGATATAACATTTACTGAAGCAGGTCGTTGTGTTGAGAAATATGTTTGAAAACACAAAGACTAATGGGAGTGGGCAGAAGAGATTATTTTTGTTTAGCAGTGTGTGATAGGGTGCACCTGAAGTTTACAGAGCCTCATTTCCACTACCTTTAAAAACAGAGCACGCCTCTCCTTGAGAGACTGGTCTTTAGCCACTGTGCATGCACATTGGTGTCCTTGCATGTCCAGGAATGGTATCCCTGGAGTCTCCAGTGCAAATTAGAGTCGCCACCAGGGATTGGAGCACAGGTCGCGACTGATGGGTCAGGATGTTGGGTCGCCATGCTCCTCACTCGCAGTGGCCCAGGGAAGCAGAGCGGATAGTGGAAAGCCAGCACCCTTCACGCCCCAAACCAGAAAGGGAGTGCGAACAGCTGCTGGACACCGTCCTTTTTATCTGGAACGAAACCTCACCTCACTCCCTGACCTTCACGGAACCCTACGCACTACGAGGCCATCAGACTCCTCTGTTTATTTTGGACAGTTTTCCCTCTACCCTCCTTACGTTATTATTTAAACCACACCCACTGTGTTTGTCTTTTGCTCACCCCACTCCAAAGGGAACACAAAACTGCAAAAATTGCAAGGGAACGCAAACAATTGCATCATGCGTTTGTCATGTGTGAGGTGGTTTTTGGTGTGTATTGTTTATTGATGACTTACCCTACAGTACTCATTGATGGGTTTGAGGCGTTTCATGGCCACGTCTCTGATGTGGCTTCTTCTGAACAGAATCTTTCCTATGAGGACATGAAAACAATCGTCATAAAACACACCATCTCCATTCATCAGCACTCACTTAGAACTTTTCTCAGGGTTTTTAAAGAACCCATGAAATGGCTTGACAACAGCAGTGTTCTTTAATGGATTAACATACAGTATTTCCTATTGGGACAGGATATAACGAAGGTCTTGTCCATTTTCTTATATATATTGGTTTGTTTCGTCCGTACATTTTAAATGTGTATATCTGCCAAAAGTTTATTTAGTCAACTTAAGGGAGTACACTAGCATAGTGTGGAACTCAAAGATAAAATACAATAACTAAAAGCCATAAAACTCACTGTTTGGAATTTGAATGGAAATGCTGGGAAACATTTGGGAATGTCCCTGCACACGTTGTCATTTTATTAAATGTTGGAAGACTTTAACCACAAGCATGATACTTGCCCAAACAAAGATTGTGGTCCATAAAACAATACCAAGAAATGAACACAAATGAGCCTCTTAAGTTTTATGACTCATATCCTGCTGAACTGAGATTAGATACTGTGGTACATTTCTGCTGGATGTGGTAAAAAAAAAAATCAAGAAAACGTGGAAAAACAATTATCCCACCCATGGTCCTAAAGTTGTGGATCTTTTAGCCACATATGACACATTTAGAAGAACCGGATTGAAAAGCACCTTGCTGTGTGATGTGGTGCATGTGTTTAATGTGTTGGATGACTGCCCTGTACCTCATGTGCTGAGTAGAGCTGAGTAAGATCCAGAACACACTCAAAGCATCTGAACTCTACCTTGACACAGCCTCAGATGGGGCACTTCACAGAAAAACCAGAGGTTACGACACGACTAAAAATGCTTTAGACAGCTAGATTCGAGTGTGTTAGCATGTTTTACACACAAGCTTTGATTTTATGTAAATAATGTTCCAGGTTCAGTACAAGGTAAGCTTTAAGGACCACATCTGGCAGGATGAAAATAATTTGTACTCATCCCTAAATTTGTATATATATATATATATATATATATATATATATATATATATATATATATATAAAAAAAAAAGGGTTAAAAAGGCATTGCACTGGGAAAAACCCATTAAAATACACATGGTTTGAAGGTACACAATAACATATTGTGTTAACATGAGAATCGTGTGATAAAATTGCCCTGGACTTTTTACATAGAGAAATTGTTTACATCGATATTGTGTGATGGAAATGACATGACTACTTTTGGGAAAACATTTTTAATGCACCTTGGACTGACCAAGTAGGGTTGAAAACTGGTATTAAAAAAAAAAAAAAAAAACAGTATTGAATGATTTTTATGCTTTATGGTTCTAATGGTTCTCAAACATCTCCTGAAACTTCCACCAATGCGGTTGGGACATCTACACTTTTGTTTGAAAATGCATTCGTTTTGTCACGTTTAACATTTTTTCTCTTTAAAATCATCCAAGGGGACAGGTTAAGACAGCTATAATTATCTGTTCTGATTAAAGGAACAGTGCGTATGTCATCAGATATTTGACCTAAGTGCGTTTACAAAGCTCACTGATTGATGTGGAGTGGGCTGTATATGATGCTCAGGTAATTACAGGGATTGCTGTACAGAGTGCTGTGTCAGTAGATCCAAACACTTGTTAAATGGTTGTAAATTGCTCATATGTACATTTAAGACAGCATTCAGGTGCTTTTAAATGTCTGATGCACAAGCAAAACAAACCTGCATACCTGCTTAATTACAGACAATGTTTGTTTAATCTGAACTAATTAACTTTAAAAGGTTTTTATGACACATTTACACATCCCAGCTACAGGCCAAATAATTACATTTGACAATATACACATTCTGAACCTGCTGAACAATATATCCAAAGCAAGTACTACATACTTGCTATAAAGTCAACCACTGTTGTAGTACATATACAACTATGTGGCTGGCTACGTTTTCTAGTTAGTCTATTTGTATTACACCAATCTTGCACAAGATAAATGTTATCAAAGTGTTAATCAGTAGATCCACACAGAATCTGCAAAGTCTTTCACAATTTATGCTGAACTGATTTCAATATGTTACACTGCCAGAGAGTACACTCACTGAAAAAAATAAATCATTTGTTGGTTTAACTTAAGTCCACAAAATGAAATTGTTTCTCTGATATGAAATTTAAATGTAGGCTCTACTCAAAAACTTTGCACTCAAAAAAAACGAAAAGAATTAAGTTAACCTAACTCAAACGGTACTGTAAGCGATTTCAGCCATTCTAATTCCACAAGACTGAGCCGCTGAATTAGCCACGCCCCCTCTTTAAAATAACCTGCACTCCAAAAATAACAAATGAGCTTTATTGAGACCGACATCGAAGAAACTATGGTATAAAACTACAGCAGCAAAATAGCTCCCTCAACAGACCAATGTTATGAACAACATGGCATAAAAATGGCAGTAAGCCTCAATAATAATAGAACATGCTAAATTTGCAAACACATTAGCATATTATATCCACTGATGAGCCAAAACATTATGACCACTCACAGGTGAAGCGGATAATGTTGATCATCTCCTAACAAGGTCACATGTCAAGGTCTGGGTAGATTAGATGGTAAGCGTGTTCAACGTGTTGAATGCAGGAGAAATATTATGGCAAGACAAATGGGTCAGAGCATCTCTGAAACGTCAAGGCTTGTGGGGTGCTCCTGGTCAGCAGTAGTGAGTACCTACCCACAGTGGTCCGAAGAGGGACAAACCACAAACCGGCAACAGGGTGTTGGGCACCCAAGGCTTATAGATGGCTGTCCTGTCTGGTCTGAACTGACAGTAGGTCTACTGTGGCACAAGTCATTGAAAATTTTAATGATGGCTAAGGGAGGAATGCATCACAGCACACAGTGCATCACACCCTTCTTCATATCAAGTTGAGTAGCCACAGAGTGGTCAGAGTGCCATGATGACCCCTGCCCACCTTGGAAACCACCTACAATGGGCATGCGAGCATATGAACTACAACATGGAGCAGTGGAAAATGGTTGTCTGGTCCGATGAGTCCCGTTTTTTTTACATCACGTGGATGGCCGTGGACGTGTGTGCCGTTTACCTGGGGAAGTGATGGCACCAGGATGCACTGTGGGAAAACGACAAGCTGGTGGAGGGAGTGTGATGCTCTGGGCAATGTTCTGCTGGGAAACCCTGGATCCGGCCATTCAAGTGGACGTCATTTTGTCATGTGCCACCTACCTAAACATTGTTGCAGACTTGGCACACCCCTTCATGGTAATGGTGTTCCCTGATGGCAGTGACCTCTTTCAGCAGGATAATACGCCCTGCCACACTGCACACAATGTTCGGGAATGGTTTGAGGAACATGATGAAGAGCTCAAGGTGTTGCCCTGACCTCCAAATTCTCCAGATCTCAATCCAATTGAGCATCTGTGGGATGTGCTGGACCAACAAGTCAGATCCACGGCAGCTTCACCTCGTAACTTGCAGGACTTTTTTTTAAGGATCATCTGCTAATGTCTACGTGCCAGATACCACAGGACACCTTCAGGGGTCTCGTGGAGTCCATGCCTTGGGGGGTCAGCACTGTTTTGGTGGCATGCAGAGGACCAACAGCATATTAGGCAGGTGGTCATAATGTTTTGGCTCATTAGTTTATATTGTATTTGTTTATTACTGTATAACAAGTATGGTGCTGCTGAGATCTTACAGATTCCCAATCAATCATTATAAACCCTCAGTCTCTGCTTCAAGGGAAAAGCAATACACACTGATTTTTTTTAGTAGTAATGTACCCAACCTTCTCCACAATGTTAACCTAAAAAAAACAAACAATTAAACTTCACAGAAACTCCTCTAAATCCCAACATTACACAACATAAATCCCAACATTACACAACATTAAACAAGAACAAGTCTTCTAGTCATTTAATTTTTGTGTAGAAATTCATTAAAATAACACTTAATAAAAAATGTTCTCTCCCAATCCAGTCCCATGCAAAGAATGCAGAGAACTGGAAATCCCCTGCCAGGTTTCAGCAATATTCTTCACATAGTCACAGCACAACTGGATTAAGTGAACAATCGATCGATTGTACACAATTATTTAGCATTTGGGCTCAACAAAATTTCATTGTGTTGCATTAGCTCATTTAAAATATGTTAACTGAGCAAGCAGGAAAAATCATGTTGCGTAAACGCCATCAGTTAGAAGTTTGAATCTGAATCCATTTGAAAATATCACTTTTGATGACTGTTGAATATCACTTGGACTTTATGCAATTTCTTTATGTTCTCATTCCAAACATAAATGTATAGAGTTGATTTCAAGTGCACTGGTTTGGTATTTTCAATAGGGCTGCTTTCCCTTTTTCAGTGCTCAATATTGTTACATTTTAACTTTTATTCTAAAATCTTCCAAAGCACAGTTAAAAGTAGTTTTTTTTTTTATTTTTAAGAAAACGAAAGGTGCTTGCCCCATGCAACAAAAAATAAATAGATCATTGCCACGATACTAGGTTGTTATAGACAGAGATCTATGTACATATTTCTGTAGGCAATAAACTGGACTTCCCCATCTGTCGCTCACTTCGACATCTCTCTTGAGCGCAGAATATGCCTCTGATCTATGAAAAAAGGCCAATGAGAAGTTGGCAGACAGTATTTGCATACCCCGCCCCGGACATACGGGTATAAAAGCGGGGAAATACGTCGAGTCCATTCAGAAATTTTCTTCGGAGCCGATGGTTGTACTGCAGCGAGCTGCGAGTCACACACCCGTTCCTGTTCCTCTGACGCTCTCTGCTGTTGGATCTACGGCGCACTACAGTGGCTTTCTCCTTCTTTGCACGGCAGTGCAATTTGCCCCTGGGTGCTTCAACAGTGCAAGAGCATATTAAAAGAGTGATATTTCTTTTAAAAAAGCATTACACAGCGGTGTTGAACGTCCTTTTCAGGACGTGTCTTTATAAAGATGCCATTTCCGCCCCTGTGTAGTTTCTGGATGCGGTGATTTCTCCCCACCTCTCACGGTCATAAAAGCTGCCTCACGTGGGCTGCAATCACACGCAGGCAGCGTTTTATGAATGGTTCACGTTCTCAGTGCGAGAACATAGCCATGGCAACATTGCGGTCACGGCTTTCTTTTGTCATGAGAGAAAGCCACTTCAGCCACCCCCTGC
Source organism: Moxostoma hubbsi (assembly GCA_032164185.1). NCBI lineage: Eukaryota > Metazoa > Chordata > Actinopteri > Cypriniformes > Catostomidae > Moxostoma > Moxostoma hubbsi. The sequence goes on along the minus strand of JAVLUX010000110.1, from coordinate 5,019,605 downwards.
GGGCATGAAGGCGATTTGGGGATAACCCTGTTCGCCGGGTAAACCCCCTCGAACCACCCGCCTCCCCGGCATGCTTGTTTGCTTCCATCTGAGCTCAGGATGAGTGATTTCTCTCCAATGGTTCATGTTCTCAGTGCGAGAACATGGCTGTTCCAGCATTGCGGTCGCGGCTTTCTTTTGTCATGAGAGAAAGCCACTTCAGCCACCCCCCGTGCCTCGCCTCCTTCATACGGGATTGGGGCAGATGCCGCGGGCGATGAAGGCGATTTGGGGATAATGACGGGCTCTGTTCGCCGGGTAAACCCCATCGAACCACCCACTTCCCCGGCATGCTTGCTTGCTTCAGAATTGGATGACATCACTGCTGCATCGGAGAGCGTTACAGCGACGTCTGATGCTGATGACTCGCCTGGGCCGCCACCTTCGGGTCTGCTCGCCCAGCCCAGCGCCGGCACTCGAATGGGCGATGGTCACCCTTGTGGTCCAGAAATGCAATCTATGGACCGGACCTGGTCGAAATGAGGGAGGCACAGCTTCTCGAACGCCCCCGTCTCCCAGCTCCATCCATTTGGCGGCGCCGTTGACGACTCCGCCCAGCAGTCCTCAGCGGTGAAGCAGACGGAGGCCATTTCACATCCTGCACCGCCGCAAACCTGCCGCCATGGGCCATGCCCCGTCTGCTCACCAAGTGTGTCCTCCTGCGGCTATGAAACACCCTGCTCCACCTCAACCCGGGCTCAGCTCTCAGACCCAGCGTCGAGCATACCGCAGGAAGCAGATGCGCCCTGCATACCCCCTCGAGGACCCGTAAGGCTCCCAGGCGCTCGACCCCCAGGGACCAAGATGTTAGCTCCGGAGATGGTAAGACCGCTCCGTCCCCCGGTGGAGGGCTGGGAGGAGAATTTTTTGTTGAATTTATTTTCACATTCTCAGTAAGAGCTATTTCCTTTGTCTCTGGGTCACCTGGCCCGCAAATGCAGTTCTCACGGCACTCTGCCGCCAGATACTTCCACGTCTCAATTCTTCCTCGGCACCGACCCTTCTTACGGTTCGTGTTCGACGGCCAGGCATATCAGTACAAAGTCCTCTCCTTCGGCATGTCTCTGTCCCCTCGCGTCTTCACGAAAGTCACAGAGGCAGCTCTTGCCCCCCTCCAAGAATCCGGCATCTGCATACTCAATTACATTGACGACTGGCTCATTCTGGCCCACTCACGAGAGTTACTATGCGCTCACAGAGACCAGGTGCTCAGGCACCTCAGCTGTCTGGGGCTTCAGGCCAACTGGGAAAAGAGTGAGTTCACCCCGTTCCAGAGCATCTCTTTTCTCAGCATGAAGTTTGACTCAGTCTCAATGTCAGCACGTCTCACCAACGAGCGTGTGCAGTCAGTGTTGAGGTGCCTCGCCGCTTTCAGGCCGGGCACACCGGTCCCCTTAAAACTTTCCCAGAGGCTCCCGGTGCATATGTCATCCTCTGCAGCGGTCGCGCCACTGGGGTTGATGCATATGAGACCGCTTCAGCACTGGCTTCATACTCGAGTCCCGAGACGAGCATGGCGCCGCGGCACGCACCATGTGACGATTACCCCCGCCTGCCGCCAAACACTCAATAGCTGGACAGACCTCTGTTTTCTACGGGCAGGAGTACCCTTGCAGCAGGTGTCCCGACGCGTCTTGGTCACCACCAATGCCTCCAGATTGGGTTGGGGCACCGTGTGCAATGGGCACGCAGTAGCAGGCCGTTGGAAAGGGGCCTTGCTGCACTGGCACATCAACTGCCTGGAGTTCTTGACTGTTTTCTTTGCCCTGCAGAAGTTTCTCCCTTTAGTTTGAGACAAACATATCCTGATCAGGTCAGACAGCAACACTGCGGTGGCGTACATAAAGCGGCAAGGCGGCGTATGCTCCCGCCACATGTCACGACTCGCCCGTCGTCTCCTCCTTTGGAGCCAGCAGCTCAAGTCGCTGCGCACCACTCACATCCCCGGCAACCTCAATTTGATAGCGGACGCGCTGTCACGACAACGCTTGCCCCACGGAGAGTGGAGGCTTCACCCCCAGACAATTTGGGAACGGTTCGGCAAGGCCCAGGTAGACCTGTTTTCCTCCCAAGAGACCTCCCACTGCCCGCTCTGGTATGCCCAAACAGAGGCTCTTCTTGGGGCAGACGCACTGGCACACAGCTGGCCTGTGGGGCTGCGCATTTCCCCCAGTGAGCCTTCTTGCACAGGTGCTGTGCGAGGTCAGGGAGGACGAGGAACAAGTCACCCTTGTGGCTCCTTATTGGCCCACCCGGGCCTGGTCCTCGGACCGCGTACTCCTAGCGACAGCCCCTCCCTTGCAAATTCCCCTGAAAAAAGACCTTCTTTCTCAGGACAGGGCACGCTCTGGCATCTGCACACATACCTCTGGAACCTCCACGTCTGGCCCCTGGATGGGATGCGGAAGATCCAGCTGGTCTACCACCCACGGTCGTAGCCACGATCAACCAAGCCAGATCCCCTTCTACCAGGCAACTTTACGCCCTGAAATGGTGCTTGTTCGCGAATTGGTGTTCTTCCCGTGCTGAAGACCCACAGAGGTGCGCAGCTAGGCCTGTGCTCTTGATCCTACAGGAGAAGCTGGAAGGGAGGCTGTCCCCTTCCACCTTAAAGGTGTATGTTGCCGCTATCGCAGCTCACCACAAGCATGACTTAATTATCAGGTTTCTAAGAAGCACCCGGAAGTTAAATCCCTCCCGGCCAAGCCTGTTCCCCTCCTGGGATCTCTCGGTGGTCCTCGCTGGTCTTCAGATATCCCCCTTCGAGCCGCTAGAATCAGTTGGCTCAGGACCCTCTCTCTAAAGGCCTTGCTGATTGCGCTCGCTTCCATCAAGAGGGTCGGGAACCTGCAAGCGTTCTCTGTTAGCGACACTTGCCTGGAGTTCGGTCCAGCAGACACACATGTGATCCTAAGACCACGACCGGGCTATGTGCCCAAGGTCCCTACCACTCTCTTCAGAGACCAGGTAGTGAACCTGCAAGCGCTGTCCCGGGAGGAGGCAGACCCAGCCCCTTTATTGCTGTGTCCAGTACGTGCCTTGCGTGCCTATTTGGACCGCACTCAGAGCTTTAGGTGCTCTGAGAAGCTCTTTGTCTGCTTTGGGACAGCGGAAAGGGGATGCTGTCTCCAAACAGAGGCATTCCCACTGGTGGATGCCATCTTACTGGCCTATCACACCCAGGCCGTGCCTCCCCCCTTGCGGGTCCAAGCGCACTCAAAAAGGAGTATTGCATCCTCGTGGGCACTGGCTAGGGGCACCTCCCTAGCAGACATTTGTAGAGCAGCGGGTTGGGCAACACCTAACACCTTTGCGAGATTTTACAATCTCGTCCCGTGTTTTCTCAGGTCCGAGGTGGTAGAACTCGGTACACGCCGACGGTCTGACCGGTTGAATCGCTTGCGTCCAGCACCCTTTCCCTCGGCCAAGGTAAAACAGTGCTCCTTCTTTCCCAGGAGATCCCATCCACCCGGGTCCCTGGTCGATTCCTCCCTAGCCCTTTTGGTCTGCAGTTCAGTGGAGGAATTTGCTGACCCAGTCCACTACGGGTAACCTAGGCTACCCGGTACTGGAATAGGCGCTCCACAGGTCAGGCATCCTACGCGGACTCCTTCTGTGTGTATTTCCGCGGTACGGTCACCTTACGAGCTGACCCACGTCTTCCTTAGACAGTTTTCGCTGCCCTCCGGTTGCTGTGTTGTAGCAACTCCCCCTTCCTCGAGGCTGGATCTACTACCGCGCCATTCTTTCCCACATGTGACCGAAGAGGCCATGTGATGTATTTCGCCACCTTTACCTCCCCTTTCGGGCAGGTGTGGCCTCCGCAGGGTCTTTTCCCCCTGAAAGAATGGAAACTGGGTAAGACCCCCTTCCCACGATGCAGTAAGGGCCCCAGCTGCTCTTGCTCTATGCCGAGAAACATAGAGAGCAAAGAGGCCCAGCCAGGCCTGGCCTGTTCCTAGGTTGGCAAGCGTCACCTTGTTCCCCTCTAGGGTAACCAAAAGGATTCCGATGACTTTTTTGGGGCATTGGGGACAGTTGGTCGCTTGTGCACATGAAATACCTGCCCGCTCCTGTGTCAGCAGTACACGTACACAGCTCAGCGCATGGCGTGATTTAAAGTGGACCCCTAGTGTCGCTTCTTCGACACGACGTCGAAGTGAGCGACAGACGGGGAACATCTCGGTTACGTATGTAACCTCCATTCCCTGATGTCATGTCCTCACGGCCACATCGCTGAGCCGAGCCACTGCAGTGGCCGGACCATTTCCGGCTCCTCTGAAAAATCCTGAATGGACTCAACGTATTTCCCCGCTTTTATACCCATATGTCTGGGGCGGGGTATGCAAATACTGTCTGCAAACTTCTTATTGACCTTTTTTCATAGATCAGAGGCATATTCGGCACTCAAGAGAGACCCCTAGTGTCGCTTTTTCGACACGACGTCTCGTTCCCTCCATCAGGGAATGGAGGTTCCATACGTAACGGAGACGTTTATAATTGACTGTATGTAGAGGGCTGTTCTGTAATTATGTTTACCTGGTAAAAAGGGAATGATTCTGCGCTTCGGATCCTTCTGCCCACCTTCCACAGGGAATTTATCCAGAAGCTCCATCTACAAAACAATAATACAGACATTTAGTGTCAACAGAAAAAAAGTTTCAATTTTCACCGTTTCAACTGTCACATTTTGCGCCACGTATTTGTGACGTGACTTTAGTAGCCTAAATCAATTCCAAAATAGCTATTTGACCATTACTTAACATTATTTTCCTTGCCTATGTTGTCAAAGTGATGTCAGCCAGAAAGGAAAATTGTTTCTAAAGCAGAGCTAGTTGAAACATCTTGATAAAAATTACAAAGACAAACATTATTCTTTTGTCTGGAATAACGTGCACTTTTATAACATACAATTTTAACCTGGTCTCACAGAATCACGTTACTATATGGAAATTTTTCCAATGTTATTTTAATGTGGCTCGTTGTATGTACTAGAGACACTAAAACAATGACTTTTATTCCTTTTCACACAAATAACGAGTAAGAGTAGTTTATCAGTTCATAATCACTTTTTGCCCTGTTCTTCACATAATGCTATCTTATGACATCATCTAAAGATGTGTAATATACCGTATGACTTGTAAGGCTAAGTTGAACATTTTCATTATACAATCAACTACATTTACAAGCATGTTCAATCATTATCAAATTGTGCATTAGCTCAACTGACAAAGTGTTGCACTTGCGATGCAAAGGCTCAAGTCCTGAAGAGCACACAAGTCGACACGTGACTCCGAAACCATCAAAGAAGCACCAAAAATGTATGTAGTTGCATTCGCAATTACAGGTTTAGGTTTAGGGTAGGGAGGTAGGGTTTTGATTATTTAAAACTAGAAAAACCTCATCTGATTGGGAGAACATTTACTTCGTTTTTAGCGCCACATAGTGGACATTTTACCTCAGAACTGCTGCAATATATGTAAGGAATAAGGATGGGAATCATAAGGAATTGAACGATTCCAGTTCAGATTCCCCTTAATGATACTTCGAATACTTTTGAGGAAGAACTTTTTAAATTGTGCATAAGTACAAGGTTAATTTAGTAACTGCTCTGACTGATGCCACTGCTGAAGTGTTTTTGATTCACTAAAAATCAATAAGAGTCATTTGTTGGGAATCGGACTGCAGTGGGCATGCTGTGTGTTTTACGCTGTAGACTTATTAGGGGGCAGTGCTGCCACAGCAGGAAAGTACTGTCAAGATTATTTCAGTACAGTGCCCGTATAAGTGAAAAATTGCACTTGCGAGAACCGTTAATGGAACAAAAAGTCATGAAAATCCGGTTCTTGGTTCCCATCCCTAGTAAGGAACCACGTGATACCATTTTGCAAAATGTCGCCTGAATCAAAAAATTTTCAGGAGATCAGGCTGAATGAATATAAGACCAGGAACGTCTATTATTAAGTAGTGTCCATTCTGATTTAATGTTAAATATTTAGGTCATCTATAATACTTCAGTGCTTGTACCTCAGAGAGTCAAGGGTTTTTACTTAAACTCTTATACTGATTCTAATGCATTCAACAGATGATATTTTTCCTTCTGGATCTGTATGCGTGGCTTGCTCTATAAAGACCTACTGACATAGTGGAACATTTTCTGTAGCCTACACCTCCAGAACACCCCCTAACTCTCACTCACTGCTATATGTTAATCTTCTATGCTGACACCAATGAACATTTCCTCCCATCTGTAGGGTTTAGAGCTTTGTTTCCAGGCCCCTATTACAGTCGGAAAGCAGCTGTTGACCAATGAAATCACACCTGTGCCTTTACAAAGAATGGCATTAAACCAGATCATATGTGCATTTTAAATATTCATTCACTAATGACTATAGCAGAGTTTAGATTCGTCAGCTGAGCGAAGATTTCCAACAGAGCATTTCTCAAAGCCTGAAAGCCTAACAATTTACCCATAATGTAAATCTGATATTGAGCTCACAACCAAAAAATAGGTGAAATGTTAGGTAATATAGGTGAAAAGTTAGGTGTTATTGCCAAGGGTTTTCAACTCTTGTGTCAACTTAACTTGTATTAAGTGTTAACTTGCATAGCTGAGTAACATGAGTTGCAGAAAACAAAGGAATTGCAAGATGTAATGTGAAATACAATTTTGATTGTTGCAATTTTTGAAGAAAATGTGAGTGGTGCTTGCTGCCTATGCAGAACTTGTTACCACATTGCTATGGTGTTGTGAGTGGTTGCCAAGGCTTATGTAAGTGGTTGCTACAGTGTTCTTGTATTTGCTAGGCAGGGGCGGATATTGGATGGCATTGAGTGACAAATGCCGCCCTAAGAAAAAGCATTACCCCCATCTGCCATAAGTATACTATAGTTGATGTTGACATTGTGTAGGGATTTATTAAAAATGCCTCAACTCTTACCAAACACACAAATGACTACACACACCGGGGTGGGGGTGGTGGGCTCTGTAGCGCCCCCTTGAAAATGAGCATGTAAGGGGGGCTTTGTACCTCCAATTTTCACCTACCCTCATTTTCACCTACAGTCAACAAAATTGGCACATATATAAGTCGGCCATTTTGGATTTTTTTTATATTGGTCTCTGGCCTTTTAAATACTCCTCCTAGGGGATTCATAAGACTATCACCAAATTTAGACAATATTATGCCAAGACATTGAAGATGCTAAATTGTGAACATATTTTTGATATATCAAAGGCATTAAATTAAATTAATGGTGGAAAATGGGAAACAGGAAGTGTCTGATATCCTCTGTGTGCAATGTGAGATTTAGATCTCAACTACCAGCCTAATATTGTGTAGGTTCCCCTCTTGCTATTCTGAGATACGGGTTGGTGCCGTTTTGGCAGCACGAGGGGGGGCTACACAATATTAGGCAGGTGGTTTTAATGTTGTGGCTGATCTGTGTATGCTTAGCCTTGGGGGCTAATCACATGGATGTGACTATTTTGGGTCACGTTCATAGTGTCACCACCTGGCAGCAGGAAGTGTGGCTCTTACAACAGACCTTAAATAGTCCTCTTATATTTACCCAAATTATGTAAAAATTGTTTAGAATAATGTCAAATCCCAAATGCATGTGTCCACCGGGAGGAAATTGACCCATGGTGCTTGGGCCCGTCGTCACTTCTTGCAGCTATATTAGCATTTTATTTTTAAAGTGTAACACCCATGTTATGACTGCTTATCAAAACAGGCAATTGAAAATAATCTTTTACGGTGCATAACATTATATTCAAGAGTTTTGCAGCTTCTGCTGGTGCAAATTATACAGAGGTATGTGTCTTCATTCATTCATATAATCCAGTCTGTCTCTCTCGTCTGTAGTTTTTCATATTAGCCCTGCGGTCTTGAGGTAAACGTACATTACAGTCCAGAGCGTGTGCACTGTTTAACAACAGCCATTCGGACGTGTGTAAATAAAACATGCTGATTCTGTCGACGGCAGCTAACGAAATATTTTCAGATGATAACCCATTTAGTTTAACCCACCACAGATGTATTAAACAGCATTCATTTTTCACAGGCGCAAGACACTGCAGCATTGCAATGGTGATAATTTGTGAATCATCTCAATTGTGGGAGTCAGTCCTGTACTGCACACACATGGAATGAAAATGTAGAGGATTCACTCCTGAAAGTTTGTAGTGTGTACGTGGCCTATTTGAAGCTAAGGAACATTTAGAATTTGTTGAAGAGTTTAACAATGTTTAGGTGCTCTGGAGATAGAAATTTGGTTATTTATTGTTTACTGTTAAGCAGAAAATGTTTTTTTTAATGTTGGCAAATCAGTAGCAAAATGGTTACCTAGTTGTTCCTGTGGAAATGCAGTTGTATCTCAAATTCATGGAAATTTTTAATTTGATAGTGACTCCAATTTATGAACTAGTACTTGCTGCAATAAAGCTTGGTACCTTAATCCATAAGAACTACACATGGGTGCTTGCTCTGGAGTTGGCACCTCTCATAGTCCACATGCCACCTCTTGCAAACCCGTAAAAAATTTCTAGATCTGCCTCTGTGGTCCAAATCAAAAGAGCCCAACCCAAAGTGTCTATGATATTTTGGTCTTAAGATATGGCTCATGTCTCTCCTTCAGTGTAAGTTTATGTTATTTTTTTGTCTATTTTATCGTCTGTCAGATGAAAAACTGTCCACCTGGTCGCTTAGAAAAGTTCATGTTATACATTTCAGATGAATGATGTTTTTTAAGACAGTGATGTCTGCGGTATCAGAGATCACGTGCATTCCGAAGTGGTTTTCGTCTGGCCCTTTATGCACCAAGATTTGACCAGATTCCTTGAATCTTTTAACTATATTGTGCACTGTAGAGGGTGAAATGCCCAAAATCCTTCCAATTTGTCTTTGGGGAACATTGCTCTCAAAGTGCTGGATTATTTGCTGAAGCATTTTTTAACTCATCAAATTGTTATTAGTCTTAAATTGCCCCTGTCTCAACTGGAGCGTGTTGCAATTATCTGATTTGAAATTACTGAACATTTGAAAAAAATAAATGTTACAAGGTAAAAAAAATAATGTGTTGTGCTTTCAATATAGTAAAGGGTGAATATAATTTACAAATCACTCTGTTTTTATTAGCATTTTTCACACCACACGAATTGAGGTATTATTCATGTCTTTAGCACAAACGGTGCAGAACAAGTTAGAAGTTAGTTTAATACTGAGGGTTAGGTTTTTTTTAAATCCATAATCCTAAACCTGAGCACCAGTAATACTGATGATTGCCATAACAAAAGCCACTAATAATGACATTTATTAACATTAACAAACAAAACAAGTAGATTTAATTGCACTGGTTTAGCCAGCAACATGCAGAATGCTCTAGATGCTTGGCCGATTGATACGTTTGTCATAAACGTCACTAAAGGAATACACTGCCGCATTAAAAAATTAATGGTGCTTTTGTTCTCACTCACTTGTGTTGACACTAATGCCACCAGCTAGAGAGAGACAGTCATTCTGGCAGACAAAGCTTTTACTGTGGTACAGAGATTCATTAAAGTGAGGAACAATGTGTTCTACTATGACTCAGCAGCATCAGCACACTGCTAAAACTCTAAATTTCAGCTTCCACACAATCAAATGAGCAACACACATCCACAACAGAGTAGAGCCAGCCTTCTCGGAGATTTCATTTTAAAGCTCTACATATTGGAAAAATGCAACTATTATTATTTATATTTATAGCCAGTGCTTCAGATCTGAAATTCTCAATTTATTTGATACAAGTTTGTTTGTATATCCAACATGAAGCCCTCCAGATAGGGCTGGATGATATGGCCAAAAATATAATATTAATTTTCATATTGTTCAATTTCAATATCTATCATGATACAAGTCAACTCAAGAGGATAAGCTACCTTTTAAGTATACTTGGTTTAGGATTTAATCCACATAAAGTGCGCAAGCTCTTTCAAATAAAATTACGCCAAATTCACACTCCACACTCCAGCACAGTAGGTGGCGGTAATGCACCATAAACTGGATTGCCAACCTTAAATAAACATTTAGCTAGTTGTGTGTATAACTATATCACTGTATATATCTTGTTTTAATCACTCAGCAGTACTTCTAGATTATTTTAACCCTTTGGGAAACTCTAACTCACAATATAAGGAAGACCATTAAGACTGTCACACCGAAAGCATCAAGCAGACGGCATAGTGCCTTCTAAAATTCAAAACAACTGTTTTCAATGAAGGTATGCACACCACCGCCGCTACTCGCCATCTGTTGGCCGCACCCAGCTACAACTCAGGAGGCTGCTGAAATTTTTGCCATGCCACAAAGCACAACTCGAATATTTTCCATTAAATTCAACCTAAATCATTATCAAAAAGGACAGATTATTTACTTTAGCGTTCTTCATTCTTGATGAAGGGAAAAACCTTGGAAACTTTTGCGTGTACTGCCTGCAACCTGAACTGCATTTGCGTGCCCAGTGTTTGATATGGGTGCCGTGTCCTTGCCGCGATGCGCCGTGGTGCTTCTCCTCCAAGTGTGCGACCACCTGAAGACTGTCAAATCAAAATCTGAATTTTGTGAGAAGGATAAGTTCGTAGGCAACAGAGGAGTCAGGAGACAGTGAACAGTTGAGTGATTATTCTCAAACTTAAGACACACACACACACACACACACACACACAAAGCAAAATGGCTCTTAGTGGCCAACTCAAAATAGCTCTCGCTCTCTCTCTCTCTGAATGACAGTCTCTGTTGCTCTGGGCCACTCTCTCTTTCTCCTCTGCCACTCTGGGAAACCTTATCGAGTCTCCCTCTGCCATCAATATAATGATAGACAGGTGTTAAAGTAATTACAGCCCAGGTAACGAGCCTTACCACTTTCCTTCTCCCACAGACAGACACATGACCACGCCCCCCCCCCATGCCACAAATGTCTTATAATTCAAATAAAAAAAAACTTTTTTAGTTTCTTAGCATGTGGACAGCTCTGGTCAGTAGTGTATTTGTTGTCTGAAGTCTGTATTTGCCGTTTAAGCTTTTAAGCTGGATCGAACTGAAAGTGAAATGGTAGTTGGTTGGAAACGAAAGAGAGAATTTACTTCTTTTTTTTTCAGTAGTATTACTTCACATCCTCTAGTCAGCAGATGGTCACTCTTTAGATCAGTAACATTAATGCATCCTGTGCATGGTTCTATTTTGAGAAAGACAGTCATTTCCAGCTCTCCTACCATTACTGCCATATGCCATGGCATCATGAAGAAATAAAAGGAAATACTGACATACTCATAGACTTCCCAGGTAACACAAGCAGGACATCAAAAGAAATGTGCTTGTATGACTTTTTCTTCCATGGACCACATAAGAAGAAATTGAGCATAATGTTCTTGCTTCTCTGGGGCTGTCAAGCTCCCAAAAAGACTTAACAGTCCAATAAAAGCCACATAAAAGTAGTCAAATCCTGCGCTATAATCCATGTCTTCTGAAGTTATACATTCAATCTGTGTGAGGAAGAGACCAAAATTTGAAGGTGAAGTTGTGTAATTTCTGGAGCGCTAAACAGAATCACAATCAAGTAAAGATTGGGGCATTGACTACATTTACATGTACACCAGAAAGAGGCTTATTGAGCAAAGCTGTGTTATTTTACTCCTGTATACAGGCGGATCGGTCAGAAAGCAACTTTCTCCACAGCAAATTCATTTTGCCACGACGCTAGTGTAAATAACAAACATCGTATCCGAGAAAAACTCCACTATTTTATTCTCTGTTGACTCACTTTATTTCCCGATCTTCCAGAGTTGTTGCCGTGTTCGTTTCCGTAATTTTCCATCGCGGCCTGCAGCAGGATTGCGCTGCAGTACAGCAGTAGTGGGGTTTACGTAAAACTCTGGGATTCCCACAATGTACCAGCACATATATGCGAATGTGGGGGACCATCAATATTTTACATAGGTGGGTATAGTGTATGAGCTTTTCCCACTGCACTCCCAGAAATGTTGAATTATTTCCCCTGTGTTTACTTGCTGTTGGGCTCTATCCTATGACGTTTGTTCTTTGGTCTGTTCCACGCACATGCACACTCCTCAAAAACCTTTTAGAATGACGCTTGTGTGTTTACATGGTCACATTAAGCCACGTTCTCGAGGAGAAACATGCGTGTTAAACCACTTTCTCTTAATACTTTAAACGGCATAAGGGCATATGCATTCTCATTTACAAGACGTTTCAGAACGGCACTTTCTGCAAAAACAATGGAATAAACCGTTTTCCTAAGTGCATATAAACAAGGTTAATTAGCAATTCTTTGTCGTCCCGCTAGCGCTGCAGAAATTATGTACTTTAGCATTAAGTAAGGTTCAGGTGAAAATCTCCCAGTCAATTTATTTAAAAATACTTTAAAACAAGATACATTTACCAGAGAAGCAACACTGCATTAGAGATTTCTATTTTTCAGAGAATGCATACGTGTCTTTCATTTTCTGGCAGATTGTTTTTCACTTGTTTAAAACATGCAAAACAATCTGCCAGTGCCCCAAGACACTTCTATTCAAGACAGATTTTCTGAAAAAAAACAAAAACATCTTAATATCTTATGCAGCGTAGCTTCTAAAGTAAATGTACCTTCTTTTCCGTGCGACTGAACAACTAAATTTTGATCCGTTTTTCCACACAATCTGAAGTATTCTGAAGCTCTCGTACTGCTTCAGAAGATAAAGGGCAAGAGTCATATGAACTCTTTATGATACTTTTATTGTCCTTTTTGGAGCTCAAAAGCGTCCATATTCATTTACTTTCACTGAATGGAAAAGAGCAGCTTTCTGCAAAATGTCAGCTTTTGTGTTCTACAGAAGAAATAAGAGCTTAAAACTAGAGGTCGACCGATAACGGATTTTGCTGATACAATAACTAAGATTGGGTGCATAACTTGGGACTTTTAACTCTAAACATGCCTGAAACACACCCGGGACTCTTATTTTGAAATGACAGAGACTTGCCTTTGTTACAGTTCTGTTTTTAATACTGACCAAATTTAGCTTTTTATAGTCTATATAATAATTATAATAATATAATCTCAATATATGAAGTTGGACACATGTTGAAGGTGCTGACGAGGAATGCTTTCATAAAGTCACATTTTTCCTTGCATGCACTCACTTCAATGTAAAAACGTAATTATCAGAGGAACACTAAGGAATAAAAAACTATCTGCAACTATCGGCATACATTTTTGCCAATAACCGATAGTTCCAAAAAGAAACTATCGGCATCATTATATTGGTCTACCTCTAATTAAAACTAAACAGTGAGTAGATGATGTGAGAATACTCAGTTTTGGGTGTACTATACCTTTTAGACACTGTTTGCATGAAAGCCCAATAAATCAGACCCTTATCAGAGGAACAGCAGTGTCAGTTATGAACTGAGAAGTGCACAAGTAATGTCTTCCAAGACCATTACTCCATTATTTGACATTTATAGGAGTTGAGATTCCTGTATGATCCAAGTCCTCCAACATCCATACAAGCAGTCCTTCCTCTGCTGAACCGAGAGAAAGCTTCTGCACATGACAGCCATCTGTCTGTGATGTGTGGAATCCACCAAAAACTGAGCTGTTTGGATAAGTATAGCTGCTGACATACACTACTAGTTCAATTTAGACACACTTAACTGAAATTATGTTTCTTATGATCTTAAAAAATGTTGATCTTTGATCTATTTATGCTTTAAAAATGGTTTTGTAGCCAAATATAAACTGCGCCTAAATATGTTTTTTTTTTTACAAAGCTAGAATTGTACTTTTATGTAATGAATGAGTTTAGATTGTTTTGAGATATATATATATATATATATATATATATATATATATATATATATATATATATATATATATATATATATATATATATATATATAAAATTGTATCCATTGAACCAATGTAAGCACCTTCAGACAACAGAGTCATTAGATCCGCTTCACTTTTGAAATGATTAGTGGTTGGCGTGTTTTCTTTTTTCATGTCCTGCCCCAGTTCCTTCCCATCATCGCTATGTGCTGCATCAGCACTACCATTCACCAACTACTCATGTGTTCTCATGGAAGAAATAAAAGTGGTGTAGTGTGAATGAAAAGTTGTTTTGAGACTGAGAAGTTGAGTGCCACAAACACAACACTGAAGACAGGAACTAGTCTAGAAGATGTGACACAATAGAAGACAATCTTTTGACTATGTAAAGCATTGAATTGCTTAAATTGCACTTTTCAATTATATGTTGGAAATTTGAGGAATCAAATTTTCCTTGATCTGAAGTACTATGAAAACTACAGATTCATTCATTCTTCACAGCAATTCAATCATAAGGCCCAGATATACATCATACAAATCAAAGAACGAATGGGTTTGATGTCATTTAGAACAAAATCTGGCCTTTGCGTTTGTTTTCAGTAGTTCATAACAGCTCGCCTGGTCAAAATATTAGGGAAACTTCTAACTGGCTGCTAATCATGCTGTCATTGGTCCATGTCATCGGCACGTATGACCTGGAGCACCATCTACTACTTTGTTTACATTTTCCAGACAGTATTCAACGTGAACACACCGGCTTGCAATAATACCATGTCATGCCATTATTTTGTGTTTAATTAGTCTACAAAAGGAATCAAATCTACTCAAATACTCACAAGTTCCTATTCCCTCATGTGTCATCTGCAGCGAAAGCCATTCACACATCTGCCCAAAGTAAGATATGCCTCTCTTATCTTCATTCTTTTGTCTGTATTTTACCCATTATTACTATTTTATACACCAATCTTTGCAGTAGTATCAGTAGAGTGTAATCAGTGCATGTTATGGCTGCGTATAGCGTGTTAGCGCATTAGCGTCATGAACTCAGAATTTTAAAAAGACAAATGAAACATTTCTACTGCATATATATTACTTTAAATCACCATTGAGTGGTTAAAACAGCTTCTTTTACTGACCTCATGTGAATTCTACTCATAGAATGAGGCATAAAGACATTGATAACACATTTTAATGTTATGTTATTTTAGGTTTTACATGTAGCGTCCTCATATCTAAACACCTACTCCTACAGCGGTGTGACAGAATGTTTGGAAACAGTATACCGTTGTTCGCCTGTTTAGAACTTCTTTTTACCCCTGAACGAAAAACGAATATGAACTTCTCTGGAAGTATATCAGGGTCTTCAGTGAACTCCCCCCTCAGTCTCACTTGAAGCCCTGCACAATGATAGATATGCCAATGCCGCGCACATGGCTTTTTACATATTGTAAAATACAGGATATAGTAAAATCTCTGACTTTATTATGTAAATTATATAACAAATATATAAACAATAGTGATTTCAAAAGTACCTGTACTTCAGTACCAAGTTCATACTAAAATTAAAAAGATGTTACCACACCAGTGTTTGTGCAGTACCAGTAGTACAGAGCACTGACTCAATTCGTTCCCCGCACGCCGTGTTCTGAAACTCCTTTTACACCGAAATCAAATAAAAATTGTGATGTCCTAGTGCGATTATTAAACTGCAAATGGATGACATCACGCAAAAATAAAAGTTTGATTCAGAACAAAAGATTGACGCACAACATATATAGAAATTGCACCAGAGATATATGACTATTATTTAGTAAAATGTTGTACGGAATATAAGTCAATGTTTTCATTTATAATGTGATGTTCTGGTGTGCAGCACATAATTTGACATAAAACAAGACCAATGAGCATGTTAACATGTACACCAATACACTGATTACTCCCAAAAATCAGCTTATTTAAAAATGTCCAATTTTGAAGAAAGCAAGAAAAATTAAAGCTGCAAGCAGCGATGACGGGCCCAAGCCGGTGGCACCGCAACCCTGGTGCCTTTAGTTACCGGGCTCATTTCCACTTGGTGGCTTTCGGAAAACAAAGGATGATGGACACAGCAACAACTCAAAAATATAGCTGCAAGCAGCAATGCGATTCCTCCTCAAAATGGCAAATCATTTAAAATTGATCAATAGAGGGTTGGGGTTAAACCCTCCCAATGAAAAAATCCAAAAAACATGTCTTTCTGTCTGAATCCTAAACTAAACATTTTCAGTGTACAGGAAAATCCATCATGCCGGACCTTATGGATCCTGTAGGGTTTTTTGTTTACAATGAGAAATGAGGTATGTTCACCAGGTTTCAGAAAACTAAATAAATGGGGTGGAAATACAATCACTTTAAAAAAATGACATTTGGGCATGGCATGTAGCGCCCCCTAAGGGCGAATGTGAGCCATTCTTGGTTTGTAGGTTCCTGTTGGCCTGTAGTATTAATGTACCAAATTAGAAAGTATTTGACAAAAAAATGTGCAATTTGGGAATGGCCTTTAGCGCCCCCTAAGGGCGAATGTGAGACATTCTTGGTTTGTGGATTTCTGTTGGCCTGTAGTGTCAATATACCAAATTAGAAAATTTTTGACCATAAAATGGGAATTTTGGGCATAGCCTGTAGCGCCCCCTAATGGCGAATATGGGCAATTCTTTGTTTGTGGGTTCCTGTTGGCCTGTAGTATCAATGTACCAAATTAGAACATTTTTGACCAGCAAATGGGAATTTAGGGCGTGGCCTGTAGCGCCCCATAAGGGCGAATGTGGGCCACTCTTGGTTTGTGAATTCCTGTTGGCCTGTAGTATCAATATACAACATTAGAACATTTTTGACCAGAAAATGGGAATTTTGGGCATGGCCTGTAGCGCCCCCTAAGGGCGAATGTGGGATATTCTTTACGCAGTACTTCAGAGTGATGTCATCTTTAAGTATATATATATATAGGTCTATTTCTAACCCACACCTATAATATCACTTCTGAAGGCATGGATTTAACCACTGGAGTGGTATGGATTACTTTTATGCTGCATTTATTTGATTTTTGTAGCTTCTGAGTTCTGATCACCATTCAAGTCATTGAAAGGTCCAACAGGGTTGAGATAATCTTCTAAAAAGCTTAATTTGTGTTCACTAGAAGAAAGAAAACAATACACATCTGGGATGCAATGAGGGTGAGTATACGATGAGAGAAATTTATTTTTGGGGTGAAAACCATTTGTAGGCCTACTTTTTATTTACTTGGAAAATTGTTACTGTCTCTTTAAGAGGATTTTAAACGCATTTCATTCAAGGCACACTCTGTGCGGCTTGTTTTAGTGAGTTTAATCTTTTGAGAACTGTGAAGTCTCATTATTTTCGTGCTGTTACATCTGTATTCATTTCAGAGATTACTTGATTGAGATTGTGAAACTACATACAACCGACAAACCTCCATGAAGATGCGAGTAAAAATGAGATGCGCTGTCAGGCACAACGCTGATAATCATTCTCGGAAGTGTTGATACTAGATTTCGATTCGCGATTTCTTCATCAACTGTTTATGTTCACTTGGGACAAAACAGACAATATATCATGTAATTTGACATTTTGTAGTATGAAATTGTCCGTTCAAACGCAAGAAGAAGCGAATGCGATCTCTCATCGGGGCTCGTGCGTTAGACGCGACGCATCTCGCGGTTTCACACAAAACTGCTCACAAACATTTATTTGAGTTATTTTGTCATTTTTTTCCAGAAATAACTAGCAATACTCCTACAAATAAATGCTTCGTAACTAAAACGTTTTGACTTTCTATAGAAAATATAGACAACATACGTTCTTACCTTGCAAAAATCGCCTCAGTATTTAATTTGAAGCAGTAAATCCAACACTGGAGTAAATCTCTCGTGATATCACCTTTCCATTGAAATGAAGGAAGACGGTGATGACGATACAGTTATTATTCTTGCCCAGTAACCCCTTAACCAATCACATGTGCCTTTAGCTTGTATTGTCATGAGTATCTGGGCAGACTTCAGAAATAAAATCGGTGATCGGACGACGATGACACTGAGACAGGAACCATGGGAATAATTGTTCCCAAATTTGAACGCTCTGGCTGTAAATGGTTAAAGGTTGTTAAAAATTGTATCCTCCACTCAGTTGATGTATATATTGAGTGGGGACACATTGTTTGCCTTTTTTCTGGGATTCGACTGCAAAAGAGCTCAAGCAACTGTTGAACTCAGTCCCTGCCCATTCTGGACTCAGACCTGTTGTAAATCATTGAACAATGAGGCTTGGATGCCATCTATTGGACATTTCTTGTAATTGCCACTCAGAGAATGAACAGACAGTGGATTAAACTTTAGTTTTTTAGGCTTTAGTTCTTTGTTGTATTCACCTGCTACGGCGTGTGTAACATTTTTCTGTCAACTCTGCATACAGGTGAAACTCGAAAAATTAGAATATCGTGCAAAAGTTAATGTAACCCATACTATGTTGAACACAAGAGGGCAGTATAGACCTATGTATTACTTCACAAGCCCCCCTCCCTTCCTACTCCTCACACACAAAGTCTTAGAGAGTGACTTGCAAAATTCTGACATTTTCTCCACATTCAAACCAAAATATCTGACTTTCTGTTGGTCGGAGCTAATGACTGTAAATTAGAAAGTTGTCCGGCTTGAGGAGAACTATATCAATACCAATTTTTGTACCTGTAGATGAAACTAACCCCCCACTTTTTTGTCAAAAGGTGGCGCTACTGAGCCCCTCACCACACCCATTTCTGAAACTTTGCACATGTCTACTGGCTAATAAATGTGACGTCTCTGTCGAGTTTCATGCAATTTCAAGTATGTTAAGAGTCTCAAAAGCATCAATAAAGAAAAGTAAAGTTTGAAGTGTTGCCACGGCAACAGTATCTAAGATATCAATAATCCTTTCACAGGTCTAAATCTGCCGTGTGTTTACATTATACACGTAAAGTTTGAAGCAAATCGGGTAAAAACAAGAGGGTGATTTCAAAGCATTTTGAAAGTGACACACTTCCTGCTGCCAGTTGGTGGCGCTATAACTTTGACTCACAATAGTCACATCCATGTGATCGGCCTCTTACAACGAACACACTGCTGAAGTTTCATCAAGATCTGTTAATTTATGCAGAAGTTATAACACACTTCCTGTCTCACTTTTCTCGCCATAAATTTGTTTCCTCGCCACGGCCAAACCGTTCGAGATATCAAAAATCCGCTGGCAATTTTTCATCCTCAATGTCTTGACTTCATGCTGACTGAGATTCGTGGCGATTAAATGATTTCTCTAGGAGGAGTATTTCAAATTCCATTGTATACGTTTTCCAAACAACCCTAAATAGCCGACTTCCTGTTGGGCTGAGGTAAAAAGTAAGAGCATGAAGTATATATGAAACGATGAGATCTATATGTGTACCGACTTTCATATTATTACATGCAAGTGTGTTTGATTTATGGACCAAGGTTTCGGACCCCGTTCCAGGGGGCGCTGCTGAGCCCCCCTGCCACGCCCGGGTACCATCTTCAGCCCAGCCCTGATGGCCGCAGGTTCTGACCCGTGTGCAAAGTTTCAAGAGTTTTAGAGCATGTTAAGGCCCCCAAAAGTGCCCGAATAGTCGATAAAATAATAATAATAATAATAATAATAATAATAATAATAATAATAATAATAATAATAATCCTAAGGAAAACAATAGGGCCTTCGCCTTTTCAGGCTTGGGCCCTAATAATAATAATAATAATAATAATAATCCTAAGGAAAACAATAGGGCCTTCGCCTTTTCAGGCTTGGGCCCTAATAATAATAATAATAATAATAATAATAATAATAATAATCCTAAGGAAAACAATAGGGCCTTCGCCTTTTCAGGCTTGGGCCCTAATAATAATAATAATAATAATAATAATAATAATAATAATCCTAAGGAAAACAATAGGGCCTTCGCCTTTTCAGGCTTGGGCCCTAATTGTGTTTACATGAGATTTAAAATCGGCTTTTGACATCAAACCGTGAAGAGACATGCACTCAACACGTGCACACGTTGGATAACCCGGTGAGAACACTGGTAAAGGTGTTTACATGTCACGTGAAATTGGGCACAAATCTTCCCGTTTCCACCTGTTAATTCTTTCACCGTTTATAAACCTTACACCGATAAAGGGACACCATTTATTGCGTTTACATGAACACACGAACGTGCATGTAAAAGTGCTCATTGTTGTGTTTTAGATTATGTTGTGAGGATCTTTACTAAAGCACTTAAAACCCTGTTTTGTTGAAAAATAACTGCTGTATTTTCATTTGATTGAAGTATGGATTCATTTTATAAGACACATTTGATGATGACCATTTATTCAACTTTAAAATATGGCTGAACAATTAACCGAAATAAAATCGAAATCGCAATATGACCCAGTGCAATTTTCAAACCGCAAGTGCTGCGATTTAATTAAATAAAAAAATATTCTCAATGTGTGTAGTGCTTTCTTAAATACAACGGGATCATTGTATTACACATGTGGTTTCAGAGTGGTTCTGTGCTGCATACACACAAACTCTCTATGTGACGCCCTGAGTGACAGATGTGCTAGTTCCAGATTTAGTTTAATTGCACATTGTTGTAATTTCACATACCTCTATGTTTGACCGCCACAATTTACTATACGCATTTAAAATAGTAAGAGCATGTTTTTGTTGACAGCAAGGCAGATGAGAGCATTTCACTGCATTAAATGGCTGTTAACTCAACTTCAAACAACAGAAACTTCTGTACCTTAATTTCTAAAAATAAAAGCTTCCGCTGAAATTGGTTTGAAAAAAAGGCTTGAGGGATACTGGGACTGCATAGTAAGTTATGACATTTTTAAAGAAATACATTTCTATTAAATAATAATATTTCAATAAATAAAATAATAAATTATAATAGTAATAATGATAATTATTATTATTATTATTATTATACAATAATATACAACAGTTAGTTCCGGTCCTCGAATCTGATTGGACGAGAGACGTTCCATGAGCAACGATGGTCTGATACCATCAGCATTCGGACGCTTCACTGTTTGGATACATACTGTTTAAAATGGCGGAGCACATTGCGTTTTCTATAGTGAATGACTCTTGTGCACCGGCTACCGCAAAATAGGGAGAAATACCCGCACATGGACGGCTATTTTTCCACTGAGAAAGCTGACCTTCAGAAAGCTGACAGCATCTCTGCTTGGGTGTGGCAACAGGTGAACTCACACACACAAACACTCTCTCTCTCTCTCTCTCTCTCTCTCTCTCTCTCTCTCACTCACACTCACACACACACACACACACACACACACACACACACACACACACACACACACACACACACACACACACACACCCCATCCATCCATCCATCCATCCATGTTTATCCAATAACTTGTTCGAAACAGCACAAGCGTGATACTATTTCTGGAGTGACATTTTTGAATTACTAACTGAGGTTTGGACGCATCATTTGTTTTGAACCAGCAACAGCAGATTCTGATCCGTAGTGTAAGAAAGTAGTTCCAGGCACAAATGCATGTTTATGACTGAGCTCAGTTTTTCCTAATTTTTTTTTTCATTTACTTGTTCATATAACTGTTGTATATAAGCAATATCACACAACATCGCACGCAATCGTGCTATATGGCCCTCAATCAGCACTGCTGTGATTACCAACAGCACTCGGCCTGCGGCCAAATAAGCAGTGCTGATGTAAGGCCATAATCGCACTCTTGCTCGTGTAATATTGCTTAAATAAATTTCTATAATAATTTCTTAACATTATTATCATTGCAATAATATAATATTCAAGTTGGCTGGGTTTCAAAAAATAATGATGACAAATTGGAGAAAATTTTTTTTTTCAAAATTGACAGATACAATACAATTGTGATGATTCATCCCTCTGTTTCACTTTTTTATTTATTTATTTATTTTTTTAATTTAGAGGACTCAAGTGTGAACACCCTTTCTAGAACAGTATTTCTGGTCAGCAATAAAGCATGGACAAAACATGGTTTAATTTTGGTTAAAAAGGAATCACACATGTTTTGTTTATCATATCACAGTTCAAATCGCAATTGGTATTTTTTTCAGCAAATAATCGCAATTAGAATTTTTGTCGAATCGTTCAACCCTACTTTAAAACAAAAAAAAAAAATTTGAAAATGAAAAAAACATTATTGCTTTCATATTTCATACTTAATAAAAACACTTGAAGCAATGTTTATTTTATTTCAAACTACATTTAATTTAACTCATTTAATAAACCATTGACAAATTATGATTTTTACAGTTTAAAATGTAGATAACATCTACTGTAGTTAGTTCTATACTGAATTGTTAATTATTTGGTCAGAACATGAAATGCTTTTAATAAATAAAAACAAGTCTTTTCACTGCCTAAAAGTCCATTGTAAAGCAAAACAACTCTTATCTAAATGGACAGATAAACATTGTTCAGAATTTTATAAGCAGCAACATATGCTGAAACTAATTGCTTCCAGATTGAAATGACTGTTTATTGAACATTCATGAACGGCAACAAAAACATTACATGCAATACGGCAGAAAGCTCAATTAACTGTAGCAGAGACAAACATTCTAAGCATTCTCAACTGAAACAAATGCAGAATCCACAATCTCTGCACAAAAATGCATGTTAGGCACAGTATAATATATATTTTTTTTATATTTTCAGAAAGTTATGGCACAGCAAATACTGGGGATTACGGTCCATTTGTATAAATTGACTCAATTGCTTGAGTTGCACTGAGTGCTTCTAATAATAGCGGGTTTCCGTTATAAACTGTGTACAAGTTTTTGGCCACTATAGTTCTGAGAGTTCAGTACAAACCTACATTTAGTCTCTCACAAACTCCTTAAGGTCTACTAAGGTTTAGTGCTTTGATCTGTGTATAAAGTTATTTTCACAAACAGGTGACTATCCTAAATCAGTAGATTATATTAGTATTAGGGCTGTCAATTTTAAGGCCTTTCCACTCCAGAGGTGACACTATAACCTAATGCGAAACAAATTGTGATGAATGGCCCTTTCACATTAAAAGCGAGGGCAATGATCGCCATTAGCACATTCACGCCTTAACAATAAGTGGCGCTAGTCGAAATATAATTCGGGAAAATAAATGTGATACCATCAGATAGGCCTACTTGATCTTTAGTACTATGACACACTTCTCTCAGAGAGAGCAATGAATATGATGTCTTTTCCTGTTGTACCATTAAAGCAGCCCATCTAATGACTGCCACATATACTAAAGCATTCCTGTGGCTATCAGTGAAATCCATGTCGATCTCTCTAAACGCCAAGTTTACAATTCTTCCAAAAGCAAATGACATCAAACTCAGAGTTTGGCATCACAACATCAAGAGTAAAGTACAGCCACACTGCTGAAGTTTTCCATTATGCCTGATGTTAGGAAGGCTGGAGAGATTTTGGGACCAAGTACATATCCATTATTATATTGGAACTAGTTTAAAAACTCACCTGAAGGTCGAAAAATTTACTGTAGCGTCTGAAAATGATCTCATTGCTGCCATCAGACCAAGACACTTTGATGATGTAAACCTACAGTGGAAAAAACAAAAGAAATGATTGTTCATTACAATTCACTTGAATTGTAAAATGAGTACAACAGTGATTCATTTCCAGTTACTGCAAGCCCTGGTCCAATCGGTAAATCTCACTACCCAAAATCTGAAGAGAAAATAAGAAAATACATTTTGCAGAAAGAAAATGAAGCCTGTCTTTGGAAGCATAAATATATTTATTGCGTTATGCAATATATTATTTCCCACCGTTCCCAAGTCATAATAATAGTATGAGATGGCAAAATCATAAGAAATCATTGGCTCGTACAAAAACGTACAACTTTTACTCCCACAGAGAAAAATAAACAAGCCATTGAACAATGTTATTACAAGCTTTGCTAACCCTAACCTAACCATAACCCCAAATCTAAACATAACCATAGAGTGTAACTTCTTACTCAAACCCTAAACTTAACCATGATTTTAATAGCACAATCCCTTTAGTATACCACGGAAGAAAGAAATCATTGGGGTGTGGAACAAGACAAGGAAAGCATATTACAGTCTATTGGCATGGTCCTAATAAACCCCCTGATGTGGTCTTCTGTTGTTGTAGCCCATCCACCTGAATGTTCGACATGTTGTGCATTCTGAGATGATATTCTGCTCACCACAATTGTACAGAGTGTTTATCTGAGTTACTGTAGACTTTCTGTCAGCTCGAACCAGTCTGGCCATTCTCTGTTGACCTCTCTCATCAACAAGGCATTTCCATATGCAGAACTGCCGCTCACTGGATGTTTTTTTGTTTTTGGCACCATTCGGAGTAAACTCTAGAGACTGTTGTGTGTGCAAATCCCAGGAGATCAGCAGTTCTCAAACCATCAACAATCATGCCATGGTCAAAATCAAATCTGATGGTTGATGTGAACATTAACTGAAGCCCCTGACCCGTAATTGCACGATTTTATGCATTGGATCCTAATTACCCTAAAAACCCTGGAATATTTCATTTGACTGCCTTCCGGATCGGCTTGCAGCTAATGAAGTCTCTCCTGAAGTCTCCATGTTAATCGTCTTCCAATATTTTCTGTCTCTGTTAATAAAGTCAGGAGAGAGCAGTGTAAATTTCACAAAGCAAAGCTTAGGCATGCGCCAGCCAACTCAGCTTCAGCAGCTCTCTTCTCTTGTTCCTGCCTGGACACGGTACCCTGAGGACTTCCAGGAAGGTGTTTCATCTCCCCTAAGAGACTGCTATGACTTTTAGGAGGTCTCCAACCTCTTTTCATCTAGTCCATATGGCAGTATATTTGCAAGGCACACAAAGATTGGGAAAGATTCACAAGTTTCACAAAGCCTTTTCCCTTCATGACACCAATACAATAATTGTATTTTCACATTATCTTGTATTTATTATGCATGCTTTTCATTACTTCTCCAGGGATTGGATAATGATGTCAATAACAACCCACCTCTCTAGCCTGGAGAACAAGTTCTTGTTCTCTGCTGTCCCAAAGTAAAATGTGCAGTAACAAAATCCATAATTGCATGCGTGTAATTTATGTTCTAGAACAAAATGTGAAAGTCTCTTCAAGTAGTTTTCACCACAGATCTTATTTCACTCATAATTCAAAAATCCCTAATTCTAAAAACCGATAGGAAATTCCTCAGTCACGGCTGAACAACTCTATTGCAGCTCTGAGAGCATAGTTTCAGAATAACCCTTAAACTGACCAATAGCATGACACAGACAAGCCAGCATTTTCATTATCACCACAACTTACAGCAACATGCTTTCTAAAGTTGTAGCTGCAATTCTGTATGCTGAAATATCTACTTGTTTTGGTGTCCAGTAAAACCATTTACTAACCATTTCTGTTTAAAGTTACATCCAATTTTACAACTTCCTTGCCATTACGATGAAACGCTGTAAATCCTTATACCTTAAAACGATGATTTAAACAACTTTACATTTCAAATAATACACAAGTTTTAACAGAAGAATTAAATGTGACGTAAGAAGTAATTTACTAGTGCTATAGAATATATATTTCTCTAATTAAATCACAGCATTTTGCACTTTAAGAAAAATAAATAAATAAATCACACTGGGTCGTACGTACATCCAAACACTTTTCCAGAGATGTGAAGCTACCGTCTGTAGCCAAGACAAATAGAGAATATATAGGGAGTAGGAATGAGCAACAGGTGCTACTGATCTTCAAATAAGCCGAGCAAATTGCTATAGCAGCTGATTGCGCTGCTGAGCAGCACCAGTGAGAAACATTAGGGAAAAAGGAAACAAAAGCAAATGGACGACCTGAGAAATGGGTTGAGGAAACTGTCACAATCCTGCCACATTAAGAATAAAATAACTCAGCGAGTAAAGACGCTGACTACCACCACTGAAGTTCGCAAGTTTGAATCCCAGGGCATGCCAAATTGGACCGGTTGCTAGGGAGGGTAGAGTCACATGGGGTAACCTCCTCGTGGTCAGTATAATGTGGTTCACTCTCGGTGGGGATAGCCGCTACACCTAGCAACCCACCACACCAAGCCAAGCTGTCAAGCCAATCTATCATGTTAAGTCAAGCCACTACATCAAGTCAAGCTGCTACACCAAGCCACACAACCACGACAAGTCAAGAAAACACATCTAGCTTTGCCGCCATGTCAAGACAAACTCCCCTGTCTAATAAATCCACCTTGCTTAGGCAAACCTACACATCAAGCAATGCTGCTATGCCAAATCAAACTACTACATCAAGTCAAACCTTTACAACTAGGTCAAGCAGTAACACCAGCTCAAGCTTGCTTGCCCAGTCAAGTTACCAAGCCAAGTCACTTAGTCAAGCCACCAAACCTAGTTTAGGTGTTCCACCTTGGTTCATCCTGCCGGCACCACCCTGGTCTGTCCAGTCGGCACCACACTGGTCTGCTCTGAAGGTGCTTCCGGTGCAATCAGAAGTTGCACAAATCTAACCCCTCAAGTCGTAATTATGACTTGGGAATCTGTGAGATAATTTTTTTAGTTTTTGGAGTGAATGAAAGGATTTGTAATATTTCTAAATAAAGCTAATTGTTAGCGCTTGACATTTCGGTCATATTCATTTATGTATATCAGCAACCATTTGATGCATGTTGAAAATTTTTACACCATGAATATGACTTGTTTTGAGCAAACTTCTATTATCGTCAGCAAGCTAACCGAGTAATATGTGTTATGGTGTCAAAAATAAAAGTTCAAAAAATATGTATGAATGAAACTCATGTAGTCCATGTTTCCTGTTCTTTCCGACAACAAAGCACTTGAACATGACATACTTGTAATTACCACTTCAGAAGTGGGAAGTAGGATAATTCTGATAGCACATGAAGGCAGCATTAGATAATCAGATGTCTTTGTAGATTTTTTCCCCTACCTGAAAAAATGTCTTTAAAGCTGAAGTATACAGTTTCTGCGACACTAGCACCATCGAATGGAATTGCAAAAATAAACAGTGTTTTCAAAACAGCTTTCTGAATACGCCCCTCATCTGCTGTTGTTCAAACAACCAGATAATCCCAACCTCAATTCACGACATTAGTTGAGTAACGTTGTTGTGACGGGTCTAAGAGGGTTGTTCAAAATACATATAAAAAAGTATTTTTATAGCCCCACAGAGACACAGTGTTTACAGTTTGAGAAGATTAACCAATGAATGGCTTACTAATAGTTGTCTCTGAATATTAAGTTGGGGTGGAATAAAGTATTATAACACTGAAAAATTTATACACTTCAGCTTTAAAATTCGAATCTAATTCTCATTTTGGTAATATTTCAGTGAACATTACGAATTTGACAGACCTAAAGAGAAATAATCGACAAATATCATTTTTGTCATAGTCGTGCATCCCTACATCACATTACCCCAGCTATAAACCTTGACAGGAGTGACAACATTGCACAGTGACAGCTTATTGTTCATGTGATGTTTTGTTCTGAATGACATAATGCTTCATAATAAAAAAAAGAATAAATTACTCATCCTAACCGGGAATTGCAGTAAAACAAATACAGAACTGAAATTAGAGCAGAATAACCTCATGCTGTCAACTGGATGTCATGCCATCTGGCTCGACAAGTGCTTGGGGAAAAAAGAAGGATCCTACATCCTGTCATTGTTATTTTTTTTCACATGACTGGACAGTTCGTTTTGCAAAAGACCTGTAGAATTTATTACTATTTGAAATAGTGATGTCAAAACCTAATATAACTATTCTATAACCTGTATACAAAAACAAATCCAGGTGGCCAAACATTTCACTCAAAAATAATATATAGGCTATATAAAAAACATTTATGACAATTATGCACACAACACAATCTCATCGCTGTAATGCATACAGATTCTCATTAGATTGTAGTAGTATTTTTACAGAAATACAGTACAAAACTTCAGTAATACAATGTTGTTGTTTTTTAAATCAGAAAAATCAAAGGCAGTTTAAGAAACACAACCATGATACCGCTGCCTTAGATTTTTGTCATTTTAATGAAAGAAAAATGTTACTTTTTCATATTACGGCAATGGTGGAAATGTGATTGTAATGAAAATAATGACACAATGCAAACAAATTTCCAAGAATTAAAGAGATAGTTCCCCCAAACATGTGTATGACACAAGTGTTTATGACTTAACTTTCTTCTGCTGAACACAAACGAAGATCTCAGCTCTGTTTTTCATCACAATGCAAGTGAATGGTGGCCAGAACTTTGAAGGTCCAAAAATATATGTAAAGGCAGCATCTTCAAGCTATATTACAACATCATGCTTCAACATACTCAACCGGATCATCCAACTGTATTCTTCTGAACGTTCCTAAAATATATATATATTTTTTTACGGTCGCTCAGCTTTTAAGTTTGCTACTCCTTGAGATTGGAATAATTAGCAAAAATTGCTAAAAATCAAAACCTATATTTCAATCTCGGCTTAAAAAAAATGGACCTACAGAGCTGAGATATTCTTCTAAAAATCTTTGTTTGTGTTCTGCAGAATAAAGAAAGTCACACACATCTGGGATGGCATGAGGGATCCATGCCTTTATTAAGCAAAATTTTAATAACAAAATACAATTTTGTATTTATTTCTTTTGATTTTGGAGTAAAATATGACCATGACATGTTCTTGACAGTTTTCATGAGATCCATCCCTGTAACTGATGGAAAAGTAATAAAAATAACAAAACAATTATATGTTATATTTTTTTTTATAAGTAAAGAGTTAAAGGTTCCTATAGTGTTACACTACTAATCATATATATATATGACCGGTAGTGTACGTATAAAGTTGAAGTCAGAAGTTTACATACACTTAGGTTGAAGTCATTAAAATATTTTTTTTTACCACTCCACAGATTTCATTTTACTATAATTATAAAAACTATAATTTGCAAGTTGTTTAGGACATAAACTTTGGGCATGACACAAGTAATTTTTCCAACAATTGTTTACAGACAGATTGGTTCACTTTGAATTGACTATAATCACAATTCCAGTGGGTCAGAAGTTTACATACACTAAGTTAACTGTGCTTTTAAGCAGCTTGGAAAATTCCAGAAAATGATGTCAAGCCTTCAGATAATTAGCTTCTGATAGGATGTGTACTGAATTGGATGTGTACATGTGGATGCACTTTTAAGATCTACATTCAAACTCAGTGCCTCATTGCTTGATACCATGGGAAAATCAAAAGAAATCAGAAAAGACCTCAGAAAAAATATTATGGATCTCCACAAGACTGGTTTATCCTTGGGAGCAATTTTTAAAAACCTGAAGTTACCACGTCCATCTGTTCAAACAATAGTATGCAAGTATAAACCCCATGGGACGACACAGACATCATACTGCTCAGGAAGGAGACGCATTCTGTCTCCTAGAGATTAAAGTAGTTTGTTGCAAAAATACAAGTCAATCCCAGAACAACAGCAAAGAACCTTGTGAAGATGCTGGAGGAAACAGGTAGACAAGTATCTATATCCACAGTAAAACGAGTCCTATGTTGACATAACCTGAAATGCTGCTCAGCCAGGAAGAAGCCACTGCTCCAAAACCACCATAAAAAAGCCAGACTACAGACTACAGTTTGCAAGTGTACATGGGGACAAAGAGTCATACTTTTTTTTATCTTACTTGAGAAATGTCTTCTGGTCTGATGAAACAAAAATGTAACCGTTTGCCATAATGACCACCGTTATGTTTGGAGGAAAAAGGGTGAAGCATGGGGGTGGCAGCATCATGTTGTGGGGATACTTTACTGCAGGAGGGACTGGTGCACTTCACAAAATAGATGGCATCATCAGGAAGGAAAATTATGTGGATATATTGAAGCAGCTTCTCAAGACATCAGCCAGGAAGTTAAAGCTTGTTCACAAATGGGTCTTCCAAATGGACAATGACCCCAAGCATACCTCCAAAGTTGTGGCAAAATGGCTTAAGAACAACAAAGTCAAGGTACTGAGTGGCCATCAGAATACTTCTTTATTCTGCAGAACACAAACAAAGATTTTTTAGAAGAATATATCAGCTCTGTAGGTCCTTTCATTGCAAATAAATGGTGGCCAGAACTTTGAAGCTCAAAAAACCCTGGCCTCAATCCGATGAAAAAGTGTGTAAGCGAGCAAGGAGACCTACAAACCTGTTTCAGTTACACCAGTTCTGTCTGGAGGAATGGGCCAAAATTCCAGCAACTTATTGTGCGAAGCTTGTGGAAGACTACCCAAAATGTTTGACTCAAGTTAAACAATTTAAAGGCAATGCTACCAAATACTAACAAAGTGTATGTAAACTTCTGACCCACTGGGAATGTGATGAAAGAAATAAAAGCTGAAATAAATCATTCTCTCTTCTATTTTTCTGACATTACACATCCTTAAATTAAAGTTGTGATCCTAACTGACCTAAGACAGGCAATGTTTTGATTTTGATCTATGATTAAATGTCGGGAATTGTGAAAAAACTGAGTTTAAATGTATTTGGCTACAGTGCATGTAAACTTCTGACTTCAACTGTATATATTTATTTCAGCTTTTATTACTTTCATTCCATTCCCATTGGGTAAGAAGTTTACATACAATTAGTATTTGGTAGCATTGCCTTTAAATTGTTTAACTTGAGTCAAATGTTTTGGGTAGTCTTCCACAAGCTTCTCACAATAAACTGCTGGAATTTCAGCCCATTCCTCCAGACAGAACTGGTGTAACTCTGTTAGGTTTGTAGGCCTCCTTGCTCACACACACTTTTTCAGTTCTGCCCATAAATTTCCTATCAGATTTTGGCCAGGGCTTTGTGATGGCCACTCCAATACCTTAACTTTGTTGTCCTTAAGCCATTTTGCCACAAATCTGGAGGCATGCTTGGTCATGTCATTGTCCATTTGGAAGACCCATCTGCGACCAAGCTTAAACTTCCTGGCTGATGTCTTGGCACGTTGTTTTAATATATCCACATCATTTTCCTTCCTCATGATGCCAACTATTTTGTGAAGTGCACCAGTCCCTCTTGCAGTAAAGCACCCCCACAACATGATCCTGCCACCCCCATGCTTCAAGGTTGGGATGGTGTTCTTCAGCTTGCAAGCCTCACCCTTTTTCCTCCAAACATAACTATGGTCATTATGGCCAAACAGTTACATTTTTGTTTCATCAGACCAGAGGATATTTCTCCAAAAAGTTAGATCTTTGTCCACATGTGCACTTGCAAACTGTTTTTTTATGGCAGTTTTGGAGCAGTGACTTCTTCCTTGCTGAGCAGCATTTCAGGTTATGTCGATATAGGACTCCTTTTACTGTGGATATAGATACTTGTCTACCCGTTTCCTCCAGCATCTTCACAAGGTCCTTTGCTGTTGTTCTTGTGGAGGTTCACAATTGTTTTTTTTTGTTTGTTTATTTTTTCTGAGGTCTTGGCTGATTTCTTTTGATTTTCCCATGGCACCGAGTTTGAAGGTAGGCATTAAAATCCATCCACAGGAACACCTACAATTCAGTACACCTCAAATCAGAAGCTTATTGGCTAAATACCTAAAGGCTTGACATTTTTGTCTGGAATTTTCCAAGCTGCTTAAAGGCACTGTAAACGTCCAGTTCTGACCCACTAGAATTGTGATATACTCAATTAAAAGTGAAACAATCTGTCTGTAAAAATTACTTGTTGCATGCATAACTAGATATCCTAAACAACTTGCCAAAACTATAGTTTACTAATATGAAGTATGTGGAATGGTTTAAACATGAGTTAAGACTTAAACCTAAGTGTATGTAAACTTCTGACTTCAACTGTATATGTACATTGAAATGTTTCTCATGATCTCAGAAAGCTTTTGATCTAAAGGTGTATGCTTAAATAATTTAAATGAATTTTGTAGACAAAAATATAATTGTACCACCATATTCATTAAAACTAAAATGTTTTATATATATATATATATATATATATATATATATATATATATATATATATATATATATATATATATATATATATATATATATATTTATTAAGAACTTTTGGAAATTCATGACTTGGACCAAATAATAAAGAAAAGCAGTCAATAAGTGCCCAACATAGATAAATCATCAATACTGTTTAAAAAGCATCTCAGGGTGATACCTCAAGAAGTTACTTGAGAAAATGTCAAGAGAATGAATGTCAAAATGTCTTAAAACTCTAGGCAAAGGAGGACTACTTTGAAGATGCTAAAAATATAACAAAGTTTTGATATATTTTGGATTTTGTTTAGTCACAACATAATTCCCATAGTTCCATTTATGTTATTCTATAGTTTTGATGACTTTACTATTGTTCTAAAATATGAAGAAAAAAAAATAAGAATAATAAATATATATATAATAAAGAATGAGAGTTTCAAAACTTTTGACCGGTAGTTGTGTGTGTATATATATATAACTTTTTTGTATGAACCAGTTTCTACAAAGCATTTTCATCATAAAGTTATTCTGGAAAAACCAATGTTGTCCATTTTTACCTGCAACATATTAAGTCTAAATAAACTAAACATACAGTGATATCAGTTGTCTGTATTGGACTGGAAAAAACAAACCTACAGGCTGCCAGAAAGTATCCGATAACAGACCCAAGGCCTGTGAAGAATAAACTCAGAGTGCAGTGGAGTGGGGTTAGGGGGTGTTCAGGACTTTAAAGGGTGTGGTGAACAAGACAAAAGACCTTGAACAACATGGAGCTATTACAGAAGATCAGCACAGTACTCAGATCAGTTAGTACACATGTCCTCCTCCTCCACTGCATTCCTACACTGGATGGCAACCAATTTCAAATGTTTAAACACACACTAATACATATACAAAGTATAATACAGTAACCTCATATTTTTTTTAAATACAATTATTATAAACAGGTATGCTCATGTATTTTAGATATTAGATATACATAAATATTCATGTTAAATCTCAAGGCCTTCAAGGAGTCTCACTAGAGTCTTTGTTGTGTTTGTGCAGATGTAAAAACATCTGGAATGAAACTCTAAAGAACAGATCATAAAACTAACAGCTGTAAATGGAATATACAAGTTCAATAGTACATAAGTGATCACTACTCCTCCAAAGGCCAAAATAGAAGAAAAACACAAGTAAATAGTTATAACATAAACACTAGTTTGGTGTGTGTTGTGCCGATGTGTAACTTGATCCTCCTCATGAAGTGATCACATCTCCAAACCTCTTTGTTCAGACAAACCAGCGAAACAAACACAAAATGCACCACTAAATACTTTCATTAGATTAAAAAAGAAAAACACTCAGAAAAGTTAATTGAAGGTCCGTAAAGATGTATATCAAGGTAAACTTACATAGTGTTTGTTGGGGTTTCTTCTCTTTTGTACGTCTTGAACAGTTACGTCTTGTACGGTCCGCCGTGGCATGTTGCAATAATCTCAGTTTTAAAAAACAGATACAAAATACCGTTCAGACCCACAGCAGCAAATCTGGCGCACTTTTTAGCGTTCGCTTTAAGTCATTCGCCTCTGTTTGTCTGTCCGTTTTTGCGGGTTTATAGTCCACGTCGGATTTCCTGCAGTCTGGACCGAACGAACTCCCAGCCTATCCCAGCTCACCAACTCTAATTTAATAAAAACACAGCGAAATCACACAATCCTACTACGGGATAGGCTAGACTCATGAATATTAATTACGTACAGTGACGTTCGGCCAGTAGTTTTAACTGATTAGCCGAAAGGCAGACGTTAGTAGATGGACACCAGTCAGCTGCTGAATTAATTATTCCAAATTTGGTAAACGATTGTCTTATGAATATTAATTAGCATACGCGACTGGTAGGTCATCAATGACGTCTGCATGACCCTATTTATATTCATGAAAGGAACCTTCGCCATGGTAGAATTCGTAATTTCGCTGGACACATTAAAGGGGAAGTGCACTTATATTTCATGTTATCAATGTCAAAGTGCAGAGCAGAAGTGTGAAAATATTGTCATTTTTTCGATGCAATGAGCATTTACTGTGTGCCAATATAAGTATCCAACACAAAACCCTAAAATACTGTCTTCTACAATTTTCCCTTTTTAATGGTTTCCACATTCTTTATTCATACTTATTAATGTTGCATCTAAAATGCATTATTTCTTTAACCACCAACAAAACAGTCACGATAACGACATTTATAGACATTTCTCTTTAGATTGCACTATTAAGCTTGTAACTGGCAGTTGCTTTCTGTGTAAGGGAGATGTTAGCCAATAAAAGCAGTTTACAAGAGGACTGATGAAGACAACTGGATGCTGTCTGGAACCCAATTGTGTTCTGAATTTTGGAGAATACATATCATTATATATAGCATTGCCCTTGTTTACATATGTATTTGTTTGTTTGTTTGTTTCATTTGGAAGAGTGACATTTGTCAAGATTACAGAGGTGCACTTCAACTTTGGTTGGAAAATAAAACCAATCACGAATACTAAACATGGATATTTCCCTAAGGGGAAAAAAAAGGGAAAAAATCAGTTCAGGCTTTCCAGGCCATAAGACCACCCTGACCATATTAATAATAATAATAATAATAATAATAACAATAATAACACTATTAATGTTCAAAACCCCTCAAAAACCATTTTGACAAGCTATGGCCAGGTTGTGCAACCAGCTAAAACCAGACAACCTGTTTGTTTTGTTTTGCTCTGTTTTCCAGCATGGCTGGTGGCTAAAAGTAGTATTTATACATTTTATAAATATTCTGTTTGCAGTCAATAGTAAAAATATTTTCATTGTCATTATTCACAAAATGATGGTGTGATTTTGTCTATTTTGCTCCTGCAGCTCTGGTAGCTGATAGTCCAAGCAAGTTAATGAGGAAGGAATATTCATACTGTTACAATGTATAGATTAAATGAACTGTAAATTGCTTTCAATAAAATCATCTGCCAAATGCATAAATCTAAATAAATATTTCCTCTTAAAATACATTTGGGGGGTCGGGGCAGTCTGCAAAATCAAATATTTTTTGAAAAAATGAAAAAACTACTTTTTATAATGTGTTTAATAAGAGGTTTTAATGATGACAGTGCAAAAAGCAGCACTACTAGTACTGCACTTGGTGGGGGGGGGGGGGGTCTGTTCTTGTGATTCTGTAGATGTGTGCTGCCATCTTGTGGTATATTATTATATATATATTATATAATACACAAATATTCCATGTAGTCCCTCAATTAATTTGAGGACATAAAAGCTGCATGCATAATAATTACAAAATAATTAGCAAAATACTGTTAAAAATCATTTTTAGAAAGGATGCGATTTATTATTTGTTTGTACTTGTTGTAAGTATTTTGGTCATGATTATTTAAATTAAGTTTAAAGCCATGCATTATTCTTCTTAATGAATCACTGATTAAATGTTCCATAAATGCATCTCATATGAAGGGTGCAGGATCAGATCCATCACACATCTGAAGCTGCAGGTGTGACGTGATGCCAGAAAAACGGTCCTGTAGTGGTAACAGGTAACCCATGGCCTCTCCCTGAACAACAGACCCAGAGTAACTATATGGGCGGATGCTGAAGATCTTTACGCAATGCACTAAGAAAAAGACAATTTTAAGAGGAGTTCACATTTTTTATCACAAGTTAATATGAAATAGAAAAAAGAAAGAACAACATTTCTTAGCTCCCTGCCATGTATCCTCTATAAAAAAAATCTTGATAATGAGATAGAGTTTGATTATCACGTGTGTATTGTGCTTTACTGTACATATATTAGTTGTGTGGTTTCAGCAATACTTTATTACTAACTCATTTGGTAGTGAAAAGGATTTGTATTCCTTCATAGAGGTCACAGTGTCATATACCTGTGTTATACAGCTTAACACCATCATACTGAATGGAGTCACCCACTTTTCTGCCAACAGGACCGCTCAGACTTCCAGAAAAAGGAGCGTTGATGATGCCATAATCATCACACACAATATCCACTGCTTTTATGGTTAACCCCATCCTTGAAGATAGAGTACAACAAAAATTAGAGCAAAGATGAAGTAAGGAATATACTTTGAAGGCTAAACATTTTCATTCATCCATTCATTCATTTTCTGAATAAATGAGCAAGTCAATGAGCTCTTACTCTCCCCTTTCATCACTTCTTGACTTAATCCATATGACTCTAGTGGTTAAATCCATGTCTTCAGAAGTGATATGATAAGTGTTAGTGAGAAACATAAATATTTAAGTCCTTTATTACTATACACCGATGAGCCAAAACATTATGACCACCTACCTAATATGCGGTTTGTCCTCCATGTGATCCCAAAACAGCACCGACCCCCTGAGGCATGTACTTTACAAGACTCCTGAAGGTGTCCTGTGGTATCTGGCACCAAGACATTAGCAGCAGATCCTTCAAGTCCTGTAAGTTGCGAGGTGGAGCTGCTGTTGATCTGACTTGTTGGTCCAGCACATCCCACAGATGCTCAATTGGATTGAGATCTGGGAATTTGGAGGTCAGGGCAACACCTTGAACACCTTGAATGTTCCTCAAACCATTCCACAACAATGTGTGCAGTGTGGCAGGGTGCATTATCTTGCTGAAAGAGGTCACTGCCATCAGGGTATATCATTACCATGAAGGGGTGTACCTGGTCTGCAACAATGTTTAGGAAGGTAGCACGTGTCAAATTGACGTCCACATGAATGGCCGGACCAAGTGCATCCCAGCAGAACATTGCCCAGAGCATCACACTCCCTCCGCTGGCTTATCATCTTCCCACAATGCATCCTGGTGCCATCACTTCCCCAGGTAAACACTGCACATGTACATGGCCGTCCACGTGATGTAATAGAAAATGGGACACATTGGACCAGGTGACCTTCTTTCACTACTCCAAGGTCCAGTTCCGACACTTGTGTGCCCATTGTAGCAGCTTTCGATGGTGGACAGGGGTCATCATGGGCACTCTGACATGTATGCGGCTATGCAGCCCCATACGCAGCAGGGTGCAATGCACTGTGTGGTGTTGAAAATGTCCTCCCGTAACCATCATTAAAACTTTCTGTGACATGTGCCGCAGTAGACCTTTTGTTGGTTCAGACCAGACGGGATAGCCTTTGTTGCCCTCATGCATCGATGAGCCTTGGGCGCCTGTCAGTAGGTACTTGCCACTGCTGACCGGGAGCACCCCAAAATTCAGAGATGCTCTGACCCAGTCATCTGGCCATAACAATTTGGCCCTTGTCAAAGTCGCTCAGGTCTTCACTCCTGACCATTTCTCCTGCATTCAACACTTTGACTCTGAGAACTGATTGTTCACTTACCATCTAATCTACCCAGACCTTGACATGTGATCTTGTTAGGAGTATATCAACGTTATTCGGTTCACCTGTGAGTGGTCGTAATGTTTTGGCCTTGTGTAAATGCACCGACACAAAGAATTTGAATAACCAAAAACAAAAGAAGAAGAACGTCGAAGTGAACGTGAAAATTGAGATTAATATTTAAAAAAAGACAGAAATATTGATCTGTTTTTCACCCACACCTATCATATCGCTTCTGAAGATACAAATTTAACCACTGGAGCCATATGGTTTACTTTTATGCTAACTTAATGTGCTTTTGGAACTTAAATTGTTTTGATACCCACTGACTTGCATTGTATGGACCTACAGAGCTGAAATATTCTTCTAAAAATCTTCATTTGTGTTCAGCAGAAGTAAGTTATACACATCTGGGATGGCATGAGGGTGAGTAAATGATGAGAGCATTTTCATTTTTGGGTGAACTATCCCTTTAAAAATAACTTTTGGCTCTGGTAAATTAACAGCAGTTTCACTTTTATAAGCTTTATAAATAGAAACAAAATCCCACAGTGCAGCACACTGAAGGCACAGCCTATGGGGGTTTGCTCCCAAATATAACAGCACAGTCATACTATTATGTCACATTGGTTGCTAAGGTGTTCTGAGCGGTTGCTAGGTATTTGCTAGAGTGTTCTAAGAGGATACTCTGGGGTTGCTGGGGCATTTCTAAATGGTTATTATGGTGTTTTGGGTGGTTGCTACCAAGGGCATTGCTTGGTGGTGCTAGGGTGTTCTGATGTGTTGCTAGGTGGCCGCCAGGTGGTTGTTAGGGTGTTATTGCTAGTTACTAGAATGTTGTTAAGTGGTTTTTAGGGTGCACTTGCTGGATGTTAGGGATCTACTTGTTTGTTGTTGGATGAAAAGATAGAATTTTTGTATGT
Source organism: Moxostoma hubbsi (assembly GCA_032164185.1). Taxonomy (NCBI): domain Eukaryota; kingdom Metazoa; phylum Chordata; class Actinopteri; order Cypriniformes; family Catostomidae; genus Moxostoma; species Moxostoma hubbsi. The sequence goes on along the minus strand of JAVLUX010000110.1, from coordinate 4,981,302 downwards.
GAATTGGATTGTTTTGGCTTTTTGTCTACAATTGGAAAGCACTTTTGGAACACTGTTTTTATCCAATCAGCATCCAGGACTATCTGTTACATAATATGTCTAAATAGATATGGCAAATTTGTCAAGACAAACTTTGATGTTGTCTTGACTAAGCCTTGTCTGAAAGATAAAAACAAAGCCTTTCTAGCTAGTCAGTCCACTGTCGGACATATTTGGAATGCTCACAGGAAGCTATTTCCAGTCATGACAGTGCAGCTCCTATCTATGTGAATGGGAGAAAGACTGAAATCTCCAAAATGGTTGGTCAAGATAATGATATAAAATTCTATTTCAAATCAGCAGTAATATCTGACAACAATGGTATCATAAATTGTGCTTCTTTACCTCTTAAAAAATTCAATTTTAGACATGGAAAAAAAAACTTGAGACAGTACTTTTAGCATCCTCTGTTTTGAAAAAAATCTTTGGAAAAAAAACGAAGATTATGGTGAAAATGCATAAATATGAAACTCCCTTGTTTTTTCTGATGCCTATTAGTGGAAACCGGACTTTACACCTCCTGCATCGATACTTCTTTCAAAACTTGGGAAAATCTGGGCATTTTAAAGATTAAGGATCTTTAAATAAAAAAAAGATTTTCCCATCATTTGATGATTTGGTAATGAAATTTAACATTCCTAGGACCCAGGTTTTTAAGTACCTTCAAATTCGAGATTATATGCGCAAAATAAACACATGATATCGTTATTCTGGAAATAAAATCTGAGGTACAAAAAATGTATTTAGATAATGTGCATGCATGTTCTTGAGTTGACTGACAGGCGATGTCTGTATCTTTTACCTTTAAGGTGGGACTTCCTTTCTACATTCGTTGACCATTTGGCGTTCCAATTTCGCCCATTGATTTTAATGGAAGTGGCCCGTCTCTGATAAATGGTCTCTGGTTTCAACTAGTTTTAAAATGTTTAAGTTTGATGGCTATACAGACATTACAGTAAGACAAACAGCGAGTTTGATAGATAGATAGATAGATAGATAGATAGATAGTCACACACAGAGAGAAAGAGAGAGAGAGAGAAACAGAGAGATAGACAGAGAGAGAGCAACTTAAGTTGGCTCTACACTAGCAGACTCAAAACAACTCATTTGGCCGAGGGTGTCACACATGCAGACTGTTTTGCTGGGACGTCACTTTCTTCATTCAGAGGTATTACACACTTGCCGATTAAAAATGGTGGAGGGGTGACACACATAATTATTCACCGCAACCATCTCTCCCTGATCCCTGTCATGCGGAGCTCGCCGAAATAACAACTTGCAATTGAGAGATATGGGGCATTTCAGACCTATAGTTTGCTTGATTGTTCCGAAACAGGGGCTAAAATAGTTACAATGTTGCATTTTCTCCATGGTTCTGTTGGCTTTCACAAGGTTATGTTTAACCAAAACTGTAAAATGTCCATCAAGGTCATTTTTATTTCTGCAGAATGACAGAATAACGATGAATTTGATTCAGCGTTTGATATATGCAGCTGAGTGTGATAAAAAAAAAAAATCATCTTTCAGTTTATCATCTTGTCAGATCTTCTCAGTGACAGAATGATTTTTTCAAACCTAACAGATGTGTTTCTTCAGTGCTTGAAGCCATTATCTCAGCAGGGAGTCCTGGTCAAGTGATTAACACCACCTGCAGAGAGGTGCTAATGGGCGCTTTGTCTCCCCCTGTCAGGCAGGTGATTATGTTAATGAATCTAACACCTGAAAATCTTTAGAAATATCAGCTAGTTTAGAGCCAGCATTAAAGCAGGAGTTTGAGCATTCTGTTGGCTAACTTGAATATTTCGTCAATGTAAGTCTGTGAGATTTGTTTTTGATTTATGAAACACTAGCTAATATTATTCATTAGTATTCTGTGTTTAGTAGTAGCTTTTAGTGTCTATTGAATGAGGTTTCTGAATTAAAGATGCATCTCAGTACCTTTTGGAGTTAAAGCCGCCACAGCCATAATTGTCACAGGCTCGCACCCTGTTATGATGACTGCCAGCACAGAATGTACTCCATGCAGCAGCTGAAAGGGGGCACAGTATTAATCTTACTTTCAAAAGGAACCAGAACGTAGAATAGAGTCAAAATTGATTGTAAAACCAGACCTGGCGTGCAACATTGGTGTGATTTCCCTTCCCGACATTTGTCCTTCAGGTATCTGCCCTGACAGATGAAGGTATTCCGCTGACAGATGCCTCCAATGCTGGTGCAGCCCATGTCATCTCTAGGTCCGGTTCCTCTCGTCCGATTGAACTTCTCGCTGGCTCTTATGATCACGGTCAACTTCTTAGCAGATTGGACTATTTTCGTTCGCTCCCCCTTCTGAAATGTCCTCATCCTTTCCTTTTCTGTTTTTTTCTTTACATTTTCCAGGGAAAGACTCATGAGAAACACTGTAAGAAACAATATTAAATTTATATATATATATAGAGCTTTAAAATGCACTATAAATAAGTGGTTATAAATATTAAAGTCAACATGAAACATCATTCGCAACCAGGGGTCATTTACCAATTTTTTTTTTAAAGATTGATGGATAATTCCAAATGCTGTCTGTCATTTTGTCAGATAAAAAAAATATTTTAAGTTAGTGCATCAGTTTTGATTTTGCTTTGACGCCCACTGTGTGTGTGTGTCCTGTTTATTCCTTCATATTAATATGCATTAAAATGCATAACAGGCGCCATCTCCATTTATACCTGGTAATATGAATCTCTTCTCGAGAAGAGCTTCACTGTTTACTGTCATGCATTTGCCTTTTTAATGAATGCTACACCTAGTACTTATACAATTAAATCAAGTATGATGGATAAAAATAGACCATGAAGGAAATTTTACAGCAAACAAAGATTTTTTCTAGAGCAACCTCTGTTCACAACCCATTTGCTATTATCACAGTAACCTTTAGTACATTAACCTTATCTGACATTACATTATTGCATTAACTATTGGCAAGATTTTATGAAGCCTGCATTACCTACAACAGTATAGCCTGACAATTCCTAAATAACTGTTTGCAGTTTACATAATCACAGGCTAGGTGTGTACAGCCCAAAAGGAAAAGACATTTTAGAAGCAGGGCTAGTTATTATATTTTAATGACAGATTATGAAGACAGACATTTTTTTCTTTGTGCCCAGGAACATAGTAAATAAGGTCAATTTAGATTTCATGTTGACTTTAAACCAAAGTTACTGTAAAATTTGTAAGTTAGTTTTAGTGTCGTGTCAGAATCTTAGCCATTAATTTATTTTTCCCATCAAAATTTGGCAGTCCTTAAGCCTAGCCTTCTGAAACTGTCATCTGGCATTGTTTCAGACTGAAATAGGCTGTTTGTCATGCTTTTGAATTAGTGCACAGAACCATTCAGAACCATTTTTTGTTATTTTCTTTGAGTGAACATGTATGGGTATCTGTATATTAGGCCTTGGAACTGTTAATGTTCTTGTATGTATTTTAAGGATATATAGCGCTCATATTCCTTATATCCCTTATGAGACTGACTGTTGGGCTTGTTTGCAATTGTGAGTTTCCGTGACATCACATGAACGTATTTCAACAGATGGAAACAAATGGAAGATATATATCTAAGGAAAGAAAATGCTATGGAGGGGCATGTGTCGTCCATTTTTCCCTTTCCCTAAAAGAATATATATAATTTTTTCCCCTCTCTTTCCCTTGTAATGTCCTGTAATGTCTGGAACACTTACCTGTAAAGATCATTAATTTATGGATAAAATGCCCAATTCCCAATGCGCTCTAAGTCCTCGTGGTGGCGTAGTGACTCAATTTGGGTGGCTGAGGACGAATCTCAGTTGCCTCCGCGCCTGAGACTGTCAATCTGCGCATCTTATCACGTGGCTTGTTGAGAGTTCCTGCGGAGTCATAGCACATGTGGAGGCTTCACACTATAAACAAACAAAAACAAAACAACTACAAACAAAACACTCACGAGGGAGTAAAAATAAAACGAGACAACAATAAAACTGAAAACATACTGACAGGGGTAACAGAAAATCACAGGAACAACACGAAACAAACTGACTGAGGTATCTGGAATTCACAGGAACAACATAACTTGACAAAGATGAGAAGACAAGACAAAGGAGAGAATTAATAGAGGAAAGGGAGATAGGATACAGATGTTGCCACTAATTTTGCTTACTTATGCTGACACTAAAAATTAAAACAAGAACGAAGAGGTAGGAGGAAACTCACAATCCTGCCAACACAAAAATAAAACATGACCGAAGAGGCAGGATCATGACAGTGACAAGACAATAGGCAGGGAGGTTGGGGGAAACAGGTGGACGGCACTACATAAACACAGACCAGACATGCCATGGGCTGCTCTCACTGCTACCATCAGGTAGGCGGTATTGCAGCCTTACCAACCTAATTCATGACAGCTTCTTCCCCCAAGCAATCAGACTTTTGAACTCTTGATCACTCACAACGATACACATATCAGCACTGCACTTTATTAGCCTCAGACTGGTACTCACATTTTATACTTCTCTTAACACACTGGCAACAGACTATCAACCGACAGCCTGAATGTCAACAATGCACTTCATATTTATTTCCACTGTATACAATTTCTATTATATACAGTCTTCTTGTTTTGTGTATATTGTCTATTATTAGGTGTATATGGAGTTGATGTTGATATAGAAATTCTTCTGCAGAGCAATGACATCTCAGATCATTACCTTGTCTCTTGTATACTGCGTTCAGCTAATGTTTCTCAATCTACACCACGCTATCATTCAGGTAGAACTATATTGTATATTGCGTTGTGTAACAAGATGTGTAAACTGTGTTGTGTAAATCAGATATTTATTGTAAAAATATTTATTCACCCACTGTTGTGCTTGTGTATATGGTTGAGTGACAAAGGGATTTGATTATGATTTGATTTGAAAAGAACAATTTGTTTGATAACCGGACATCACTCCATTTGAACATTTTGATCATTCAGTTTTAATTGATACATTAAAGAGTTGGGTATGAATATCTGGGGTGGCTTTAGACTATTATATTTCAAATAGGAAATCTGCAGTGTTTGTTGGAGATGAGGTCTCTTCCTCTTCTACAATAAATTGTGGGGTTCCGCAAGGTTCCTTTTTAGGGCCAATATTATTTTCTCTTTATATGCTACCAGATGTAAAACTAAAGATGATATAGCTTTTGTAGTGAAGGACCCACGATTATAGAACATCCTGCCAGGGGATTTAGATCTGCTAATTCTGTGTCTATTTTTAATGTCTTGTTCATTTGTACAGACTTGCTTTTAGTTATTCTATGTGAATTATGTATGTAATATTGTTTTATTATATGTTTTGTGTTTTTGATTTTATTTTGTATTGTGAAGCACTTTGTTTAAAGTTGTTAAATGGTGCTATACAAAAAAAAGTTATTATTAACATCTGGACAAAGCACAACAGAATCCAGACACAAGTTTCATAGTCGAAACTATTTCAACCCTTTAAGCTCTATAGGTGTTTTTAAAGATTGCCTGTTTAAGTGGCATGCTCAAAATTAAAGACCTATAACTTGACAAAAAATCTTAATTGTTTGGTATAATTCTAAAGAAACCTTTTAAATTTTTTTAATGATATAGATGATAAATTATGAGAATCTCAGCCTAAGAAACTGCTGAAAAAAAAAATCACATGTGAATAAGGCTCAGAAAACAATGGTTTTGTTCCTAATCATGTCTACTGTAAAGGAGTACAATTTTGTGTTGATATGACAAAGCAATCAAAAGTCATAGCATTACAAATATAATTTATCCTAGTGTCCAAAAACGTCTCCAAGTGTCCAAAAGACTCTCCAAACAAATAAAACAATACTTTTACTATGAGAACCTACACTAAGTTAAAACAGCAGGTTTTTCTAATGTAAAAAATAAAACAAAGATAAATCATATTAGAATTTTTGCACCTTTAAATGTAAAAATTACAACATTATGCAATGCCACCTAAAACCAAAGTGACATTTCAGAGAGAAAAAACAAAAACATTTTGAATAACCTAACTGCATAAGTGTGCACATCACTGAACGAATACTTTGACTTGACATTACATCTTGACTTGGGAATATTTGCCCACTCTTCTTTGCAAAAACATTCCAGATCTGTCAAATTATGAGGGCATCTGCTGTGTCTGGCCCTCTTCAGGTCCCCCCACAGAGTTTCTACAGGATTCAGGCCTGGGCTCTGGATGGGCCATTCCAATACATACATTTTTTTTTTGCTGAAGCCATTCTTTTGTTGATTTGAAAGTGTGCTTTGGATCATTGTCATGATGAAATATCTCTTCATTTTCAGCTTTCTAGCAGATGCCAGAAGGTTCTGTGCCAAAATTGACTGGTACTTGGAGCGATACATGATTCCCTTCACCTTCGCTAAAGCAGCCCAAAATTTGATGCTGCCACCACCATGCTTCACCGCGGGTCTGGTGTTCTTTTGCTGATGTGCTGTGTTGTTTTTGCACCAAAAATACCTTTTACAATTTTGGGCAAAAAGTTCAATCTTGGTCTCATCAGACCATAACACATTTTCCACATTGTTTTGGGAGACTAGATATAGGTTTTTGCTGGGCTTGGATGTTTTTTTGTCATTTTTTTGACTTGGTCATGCCATCCTGCCCCATAGCCCAGACATATGAAGAATACGGGAGAAAGTTGTCACATGTAGGGAGCAACCAGTACTTGCCAGAAAAAGCTGCAGCTCCTTTAATGTTGCTGTGGGCCTCTTGAAAGCCTCCATGACCAGTTTTCTCATAAATTTTGGAGGGATGTCCTGGTCTTGATAATGTCACTGTTGTGCCATACTTTCTCCTCTTTTTGATGACTGTGTTCCATGGTATATCTAATGCCTTGGAAATGTTTTGTAGCCATCAGCTGAGCGATACCTTTCAACAATGAGATCATGTTAATGCTTTATAAGCTCTTTGTGGCCCATGGTTCTAGTAGTAGCATGCAACCAAGAAGATGTCAGAAACATCCTACAAGAACAGCTGAGATTTATTTGGAGTTAATCAGAGTCACTTCAGGTGAAGACAGGTGTGTAATAAATGAGCTTGATGTTTGGTTGATTCTGAACACAGCCACATACCCAATTATAAAAGGTGTGCACACTTATGCAGTTAAATTATTCTAAGTTTTTCTATTTTTATCTATTTTCTCTGAAATGTGTCACTTTGGCGTTCAGTGGCATTGCATAGGTTGTAATTTTTACATTAAAGGTTCAAAAAGTCTGATATGATTTATCTTTGTTTCATTTATTACATCACAAAAACCTGCTGTTTTAACAGGGGTGTGTAGACTTTTTATATCCACTTTAATTACACATGCATGACTAAACGTATGCTCTTTCTCCAAAGCACACTGGTATGAATAACAAGATTTAATTCAGTTCCATTCTGTGTCATTTCAGCCATCATTTGTGTCTGTGTCATGTACTTGGCACCATCTCCTGGTTGCCATATATAATTACAGTGAACAATCCTCTCTGACCATATTTGGATGACCTCCACCTCTGGTTGCAGCGATCTGAATCCTAATACGACTGGTTTAGCATTCCATGCTGCTGAACAATGTACTACATAATTTATGATGAAGTCCTCTGATCCAGGAAAGCTTATTAGCACATTATGTTTTGTGTGCACATAATGCTTTGTGTGGGTTATCTGCTGATCTATGCATGCGTTTATGTTGTGTGTGGGCTCGTTTTAGCGGGAATCCCCTCCTCTAAGTAACAGTACTTTATTTTTTGTTCTGTTTATTTCTCATGAAGTTATAAGTGAAAACGTGGCTTATAAAAAACACCTTGTAAAACAGATCAAATTCATGGGCAAGGAAGAGGCGAGAAACCGGCTTGACATATAACGTAAAGGTTTAATGTAAAACTCAAAAGACAAACACATAGGACAACGGACATGTCCGTAAACGAGCTCTCTCTCTCGATCGCCGTCTGCGAGTGCCCTTTATCCCTCTTGACGGCTTAATTAGCCTAATACGGGACCGGGCGTGCGTAATCACGCGCCGGTCCCGCCCTCCACCGTGCCATACACCTGTTTACATGTAAGTGATTATTGATGCTGACTAGCACCCCTGGAGGTATGAGTTGGAGTCCAGGGTGTGCTGAGTGACTCCAGCCTGGTCTCCTAAGCATCCTTAGCAAAATTGGATCAGTAGCTAAGGAGGGTTGTATCACATGGGGTCTTCGCAATGTCATGCACAATGAGTCACGTGATAAGATGCACAGATTGACGGTCTCAGAAGTGGAGGCAACTGAGACTTGTCCTATGCCATCCGGATTGAGGTGAGTCACTACACCACCATGAGGACATACTAAGTAGTGGGAATTGGACATTCCAAATTGGGAGAAAAGGGAAATAAAAAAATAAAGTAAAATAATTAAATAATACACTTCTGATTTGTCTGCTAATTTCAAAGCACTTGATTGGTTTAGGTCATTATGCTTAAATGCATTGTAAGGTACAGCTTCTAAGCTTTAAAACAATACATATTTTGTGTTGGTCAAGACTGTAGTTATTGATAATTTTATTTAAAGAAAATTCTGATCCAAGCCTAAAGCGGTTAACTTGACAGAGCATCCTAAAAAAATGGCATTTATGATGCTAAAAAAACAGTGAAATGTATTAAGCGTCCATCTGATGCATTTGTATATAGATGCAGAAGAAATGCAAAATGTGCCCTTTGAAAACAGGATTGCTATATGTGATTTATTGTGATTAATTCAATTAAAGTTGCGCACTGTATTTTTTCCTCATTTAAAAAGTTTTACTATTAAAGAAATGAATAGTAATTTTGAAACATATATATATATATATAGAGTTTGAATTTGAGTTTCAAGACAAGTCGAGTCAAGCCACAGTACTAAAAAGGTTAATTTTGTAAAAGTTATTTATTTTTGCTCAGAAAATATGAACTTATATTCATATATTTACATACATTTTTTTAGATGAACTGTATAACAGTAATGTGTAATACGATATATTTACATATACTGAAATATAGCTGTTACCCTGGTAACGCTTGTACACAAAGCAGCCCAGCACTTATAAACAATACTTTATTAGGCATTATACAGAGGTAAGATGAAAAGAAAAGGCCATCGAAGACAGTCAGTTCCCTTCAGTGATACATTTATATAAAATAGTCATAAAGTATTGCATTCAAGGGCTTTAGTTAAAGTCTTCAGAAGTCATAATCACTATGAGAGCACTCGGATTTCGTCATGAGTCATTCTGTATATTTTATAATACTTGTCACGTTTTAAATAAAGAGTTGTGACCGCAAATCTGCCTGTTATGTTTTTATATTGCCAACACATGGTTATGGTATATTATTGACTGTTGAGAAGGTTTAGGAAAGGCACACACACATTTAGAGGCAATGTCGGGTCATTTCAAACTTGTCGCGCAACAAAACATGAGATTAATCGTGAATAATTAAAAATTACTGACAACCCTCAAACAGTTGAACAGTAATGTTACATATTAATCTTTCTGGCTAATGAAATGATTTACTTACCTTTCATTGTGGTTTTTGAAATATATTTATTACATATTGTGCATCTGGCAAATCTTTTTTTAGTCACACTGGTTCTCAAGTTCTCAAGTCAAGTCATTTTCTTCATTTAGTCAAGCAAGTCACAAGTCCTTAAATTTTCTACTAAGTCATATATCTCAAGTCCCCCACCTCTGTCAGTACCTTTATAAAAGCTGTTTTATTCTACATGGAGAGGGTCCGCTCATGGGGGCTGCCATGTTAGAGTCACATGACCAGCTGAATAATACTCTCTTAATCTCAGTAACTGTCCTGTTATTTGACACTTTCACTCATTGATTAAAGTAATCATGTCTGACTCTGAATACTACTCTCTTAATCTCAGTAACTGTCCTGTTATTTGACACTTTCACTCATTGATTAAAGTAATCATGTCTGACTCTGAATACTACTCTCTTAATCTCAGTATCTGTCCTGTTATTTGACACTTTCACTCATTGATTAAAGTAATCATGTCTGACTCTGAATACTACTCTCTTAATCTCAGTATCTGTCCTGTTATTGGACACTTTCACTCATTGATTAAAGTAATCATGACTAACTCTGAATACTACTCTCTTAATCTCAGTATCTGTCCTGTTATTTGACACTTTCACTCATTGATTAAAGTAATCATGTCTGACTCTGAATACTACTCTCTTAATCTCAGTAACTGTCCTGTTATTTGATACTTTCACTCATTGATTAAAGTAATCATGTCTGACTCTGAATACTACTCTCTTAATCTCAGTAACTGTCCTGTTATTTGACACTTTCACTCATTGATTAAAGTAATCATGTCTGACTCTGAATACTACTCTCTTAATCTCAGTATCTGTCCTGTTATTGGACACTTTCACTCATTGATTAAAGTAATCATGTCTGACTCTGAATACTACTCTCTTAATCTCAGTAACTGTCCTGTTATTGGACACTTTCACTCATTGATTAAAGTAATCATGACTAACTCTGAATACTACTCTCTTAATCTCAGTATCTGTCCTGTTATTGGACACTTTCACTCATTGATTAAAGTAATCATGTCTGACTCTGAATACTACTCTCTTAATCTCAGTATCTGTCCTGTTATTGGACACTTTCACTCATTGATTAAAGTAATCATGACTAACTCTGAATACTACTCTCTTAATCTCAGTAACTGTCCTGTTATTTGACACTTTCACTCATTGATTAAAGTAATCATGTCTGACTCTGAATACTACTCTCTTAATCTCAGTATCTGTCCTGTTATTTGACACTTTCACTCATTGATTAAAGTAATCATGTCTGACTCTGAATACTACTCTCTTAATCTCAGTATCTGTCCTGTTATTGGACACTTTCACTCATTGATTAAAGTAATCATGTCTGACTCTGAATACTACTCTCTTAATCTCAGTATCTGTCCTGTTATTGGACACTTTCACTCATTGATTAAAGTAATCATGTCTGACTCTGAATACTACTCTCTTAATCTCAGTATCTGTCCTGTTATTTGACACTTTCACTCATTGATTAAAGTAATCATGTCTGACTCTGAATACTACTCTCTTAATCTCAGTATCTGTCCTGTTATTTGACACTTTCACTCATTGATTAAAGTAATCATGTCTGACTCTGAATACTACTCTCTTAATCTCAGTATCTGTCCTGTTATTTGACACTTTCACTCATTGATTAAAGTAATCATGTCTGACTCTGAATACTACTCTCTTAATCTCAGTATCTGTCCTGTTATTTGACACTTTCACTCATTGATTAAAGTAATCATGTCTGACTCTGAATACTACTCTCTTAATCTCAGTATCTGTCCTGTTATTTGACACTTTCACTCATTGATTAAAGTAATCATGACTAACTCTGAATACTACTCTCTTAATCTCAGTATCTGTCCTGTTATTGGACACTTTCACTCATTGATTAAAGTAATCATGTCTGACTCTGAATACTACTCTCTTAATCTCAGTAACTGTCCTGTTATTTGACACTTTCACTCATTGATTAAAGTAATCATGTCTGACTCTGAATACTACTCTCTTAATCTCAGTAACCGTCCTGTTATTTGACACTTTCACTCATTGATTAAAGTAATCATGTCTGACTCTGAATACTACTCTCTTAATCTCAGTATCTGTCCTGTTATTGGACACTTTCACTCATTGATTAAAGTAATCATGACTAACTCTGAATACTACTCTCTTAATCTCAGTATCTGTCCTGTTATTTGACACTTTCACTCATTGATTAAAGTAATCATGACTAACTCTGAATACTACTCTCTTAATCTCAGTATCTGTCCTGTTATTTGACACTTTCACTCATTGATTAAAGTAATCATGTCTGACTCTGAATACTACTCTCTTAATCTCAGTATCTGTCCTGTTATTGGACACTTTCACTCATTGATTAAAGTAATCATGACTAACTCTGAATACTACTCTCTTAATCTCAGTAACTGTCCTGTTATTTGACACTTTCACTCATTGATTAAAGTAATCATGACTAACTCTGAATACTACTCTCTTAATCTCAGTAACTGTCCTGTTATTTGACACTTTCACTCATTGATTAAAGTAATCATGTCTGACTCTGAATACTACTCTCTTAATCTCAGTAACTGTCCTGTTATTTGACACTTTCACTCATTGATTAAAGTAATCATGTCTGACTCTGAATACTACTCTCTTAATCTCAGTATCTGTCCTGTTATTGGACACTTTCACTCATTGATTAAAGTAATCATGACTAACTCTGAATACTACTCTCTTAATCTCAGTAACTGTCCTGTTATTTGACACTTTCACTCATTGATTAAAGTAATCATGACTAACTCTGAATACTACTCTCTTAATCTCAGTATCTGTCCTGTTATTGGACACTTTCACTCATTGATTAAAGTAATCATGACTAACTCTGAATACTACTCTCTTAATCTCAGTATCTGTCCTGTTATTGGACACTTTCACTCATTGATTAAAGTAATCATGACTAACTCTGAATACTACTCTCTTAATCTCAGTATCTGTCCTGTTATTTGACACTTTCACTCATTGATTAAAGTAATCATGTCTGACTCTGAATACTACTCTCTTAATCTCAGTAACTGTCCTGTTATTGGACACTTTCACTCATTGATTAAAGTAATCATGTCTGACTCTGAATACTACTCTCTTAATCTCAGTATCTGTCCTGTTATTTGACACTTTCACTCAATGATTAAAGTAATCATGTCTGACTCTGTATACTACTCTCTTAATCTCAGTAACTGTCCTGTTATTTGACACTTTCACTCATTGATTAAAGTAATCATGTCTGACTCTGAATACTACTCTCTTAATCTCAGTAACTGTCCTGTTATTTGATACTTTCACTCATTGATTAAAGTAATCATGTCTGACTCTGAATACTACTCTCTTAATCTCAGTAACTGTCCTGTTATTGGACACTTTCACTCATTGATTAAAGTAATCATGTCTGACTCTGAATACTACTCTCTTAATCTCAGTAACTGTCCTGTTATTTGACACTTTCACTCATTGATTAAAGTAATCATGTCTGACTCTGAATACTACTCTCTTAATCTCAGTATCTGTCCTGTTATTTGACACTTTCACTCATTGATTAAAGTAATCATGTCTGACTCTGAATACTACTCTCTTAATCTCAGTATCTGTCCTGTTATTTGACACTTTCACTCATTGATTAAAGTAATCATGACTAACTCTGAATACTACTCTCTTAATCTCAGTATCTGTCCTGTTATTGGACACTTTCACTCATTGATTAAAGTAATCATGTCTGACTCTGAATACTACTCTCTTAATCTCAGTAACTGTCCTGTTATTTGACACTTTCACTCAATGATTAAAGTAATCATGTCTGACTCTGAATACTACTCTCTTAATCTCAGTATCTGTCCTGTTATTTGACACTTTCACTCATTGATTAAAGTAATCATGTCTGACTCTGAATACTACTCTCTTAATCTCAGTATCTGTCCTGTTATTTGACACTTTCACTCATTGATTAAAGTAATCATGACTAACTCTGAATACTACTCTCTTAATCTCAGTATCTGTCCTGTTATTGGACACTTTCACTCATTGATTAAAGTAATCATGTCTGACTCTGAATACTACTCTCTTAATCTCAGTAACTGTCCTGTTATTTGACACTTTCACTCAATGATTAAAGTAATCATGTCTGACTCTGAATACTACTCTCTTAATCTCAGTAACTGTCCTGTTATTGGACACTTTCACTCATTGATTAAAGTAATCATGTCTGACTCTGAATACTACTCTCTTAATCTCAGTAACTGTCCTGTTATTTGACACTTTCACTCATTGATTAAAGTAATCATGTCTGACTCTGAATACTACTCTCTTAATCTCAGTAACTGTCCTGTTATTGGACACTTTCACTCATTGATTAAAGTAATCATGTCTGACTCTGAATACTACTCTCTTAATCTCAGTAACTGTCCTGTTATTTGACACTTTCACTCATTGATTAAAGTAATCATGTCTGACTCTGAATACTACTCTCTTAATCTCAGTATCTGTCCTGTTATTTGACACTTTCACTCATTGATTAAAGTAATCATGTCTGACTCTGAATACTACTCTCTTAATCTCAGTATCTGTCCTGTTATTTGACACTTTCACTCATTGATTAAAGTAATCATGACTGACTCTGAATACTACTCTCTTAATCTCAGTATCTGTCCTGTTATTGGACACTTTCACTCATTGATTAAAGTAATCATGTCTGACTCTGAATACTACTCTCTTAATCTCAGTAACTGTCCTGTTATTTGACACTTTCACTCAATGATTAAAGTAATCATGTCTGACTCTGAATACTACTCTCTTAATCTCAGTAACTGTCCTGTTATTTGACACTTTCACTCATTGATTAAAGTAATCATGTCTGACTCTGAATACTACTCTCTTAATCTCAGTAACTGTCCTGTTATTTGACACTTTCACTCATTGATTAAAGTAATCATGTCTGACTCTGAATACTACTCTCTTAATCTCAGTATCTGTCCTGTTATTTGACACTTTCACTCATTGATTAAAGTAATCATGTCTGACTCTGAATACTACTCTCTTAATCTCAGTAACTGTCCTGTTATTTGACACTTTCACTCATTGATTAAAGTAATCATGTCTGACTCTGAATACTACTCTCTTAATCTCAGTATCTGTCCTGTTATTTGACACTTTCACTCATTGATTAAAGTAATCATGACTGACTCTGAATACTACTCTCTTAATCTCAGTATCTGTCCTGTTATTTGATACTTTCACTCATTGATTAAAGTAATCATGTCTGACTCTGAATACTACTCTCTTAATCTCAGTAACTGTCCTGTTATTTGACACTTTCACTCATTGATTAAAGTAATCATGTCTGACTCTGAATACTACTCTCTTAATCTCAGTATCTGTCCTGTTATTGGACACTTTCACTCATTGATTAAAGTAATCATGTCTGACTCTGAATACTACTCTCTTAATCTCAGTATCTGTCCTGTTATTTGACACTTTCACTCATTGATTAAAGTAATCATGACTGACTCTGAATACTACTCTCTTAATCTCAGTATCTGTCCTGTTATTTGACACTTTCACTCATTGATTAAAGTAATCATGTCTGACTCTGAATACTACTCTCTTAATCTCAGTATCTGTCCTGTTATTTGACACTTTCACTCATTGATTAAAGTAATCATGACTGACTCTGAATACTACTCTCTTAATCTCAGTAACTGTCCTGTTATTTGACACTTTCACTCATTGATTAAAGTAATCATGACTGACTCTGAATACTACTCTCTTAATCTCAGTATCTGTCCTGTTATTTGACACTTTCACTCATTGATTAAAGTAATCATGTCTGACTCTGAATACTACTCTCTTAATCTCAGTAACTGTCCTGTTATTTGACACTTTCACTCATTGATTAAAGTAATCATGTCTGACTCTGAATACTACTCTCTTAATCTCAGTAACCGTCCTGTTATTTGACACTTTCACTCATTGATTAAAGTAATCATGTCTGACTCTGAATACTACTCTCTTAATCTCAGTATCTGTCCTGTTATTTGACACTTTCACTCATTGATTAAAGTAATCATGTCTGACTCTGAATACTACTCTCTTAATCTCAGTATCTGTCCTGTTATTTGATACTTTCACTCATTGATTAAAGTAATCATGTCTGACTCTGAATACTACTCTCTTAATCTCAGTTACTGTCCTGTTATTTGACACTTTCACTCATTAGTTATGGCTTTCTGTGAATATTGCATTTCTACAAATGCATTGGTAGCTGAAAACTATTGTATGAATGATGCTGCATCCATACCTTTAAATAATTGGCATGTCATGTCATCACTACAATTCAAAATTGAAATAGTTTAACAGCCCTTTATAAAGTTCTATTGGGGAAAAACTGCTGTTTTAAATCTCAACTCAGCCCAAAAGTACTATAAAAGTTATCATACGATAGCTATGTTTGACATGCCATCTCAAACTCGTATGACATTCTTTCATCTTCTTTTTTTTAAATACATTCATAAAAATATCTTTGTTGGTGTTCCGCAGAAGAACAAAAGTCACAGGACTTTGAGATGGTATAAATGTGAGTAAAATAGTGAGAAATGTATCTTCTTTGGATGAACTATTCTTTAAATATCAGTCTGTTCCTCACACAAAGCTATCACATGGCTTTGGAAGACATGACATAGCACATGCGTCATATGGACTACTTTAATGATATTTTTATGATGCTTTTTGTCCTTTTTGAATATTGACAGCCTCTAGTTAGCATGTGTTTACATTAAATAGAAAAGAGTAGCGTGAGCATTCTGTTAAACTTCTTCTTTGGTGTTTTGTGAAAGGAGGAAATTCACACAGGTTTAACTAGCACTATACTATCATTCTTATTTATCTTTTGTGCAAGACATTGAGATTTGAGAAGTCTTTATGACAAGTAATCTTTTGTCTAATGGTCTGAAAAACATGCTATTTTCAGTCTGAAAAAGAAAGACTCAATAATAACTGCATTATTACTCAGTTAATCTTTAGTCATACACATCACAAACATGATGCCACTGAAATGCTTCCACAATGTTAGAGCTTGACAATGCTATTTGTTATTTAGCTTCATAATTGTTATTAAAGACTTCATTTTCTCAAAAGTACATCTTGCTAAATTTGAACACAATTGAAGATACGTAAAGAGTCATACTTACAACACAACAGGACAGTGTAAATCAGAAGGAATTTCATCTTTTAAAAGTACAATTTCTAAAAAACAAGAAATTATTATGGATATGACATCATAAAATGTTTAGTATACATATATAAATCAGCGTTTTTATTTGAATAATATCAGATCCAAGGGTATATCTGTCATACATGCAGCTTATGGAATCAAAATATTGCTTACCCTTGTGTAGAATTCAGAGCAGAACAAATAGAGCCCTGTTTCGACTGAGGCAAACATGTGCTCATGCCACCCGATGAGCCTCCCTTAACCAATATTGATATTGGCCTGTAAACACTTTTGCCTCTTATTTGAGAGCTACTAGTCCCAAACACAGAGCTGGTCAGAAACTTATTTAGCAGCAATTCAACATAACCAGTCATGGGGATTTTTCTCCATTTTCCGGGGTGACGTATAGATCTTTATGAATGATGGGCATTTAATAACTCTGTGCCTATAGCCCATGTAATTCATATTTTAACATTAAAATAATTCAAAGTCCTTTGTCACAAGTTTTGACAAATATCAGTCACAAGTCTTACTATCTAAATATTTTGTGAACTTTTCCTTCAGCTGTAGAGTTATTAAATTGTTATATTGCATATATAACCATTTTTGGCCGATACGAAGTAACTAATATATATATATATATATATATATATATATATATATATATATATATATATATATATATATATATATATATATTAGTTACTTCGTATCGGCCAAAAATGGTATACTAATATATATATATATATATATTAGTTTATTAGTACCGGCCAAAAAGTTTGAAATGAGAGCATCTATATTATATTGTATTGTATTATATTATATATGATTCATTTGTTATTGCCAGGCATTCTGGGTTCCCATCATAATTTTGCATCTTCTGGTCAGTCCGATCTTATTCAATGAATTGCACATTCATACACATTGTACACGTCTCATCATCATGAACATAAACTGAATTCCACACCTTTACGTAACCTCACATCACGCCTTCCTGCCCTAGTCAGTTTATCCACAGTGAATAAAGTGAGTTATTTTCACCCGATTCATTGTAGCATCTGCTGACTGTAAAAGTTCATAAAGGGGAGAGTTATGGCTGTGGGAGAGTGTAGCTTCAGGTGTATTATTTCAGAGAGGAACGTATTGTGCTTCTCCGTGGCTCTCGGGGCCTTTGATACTGCACTGACTGAATTTTAATACAGATGAGAAGCCTCTGTTGCAGTTTAGAGTCTTTATAGTGTGTAGGCATTGATAGCACATGCAGACACAGCAGAATGTTGTGTTCAAATCAATATACCTTCCGGCAATGAAATTGGAGAGGGGTTATGGTGTAAACTAAGGAGTGCTGAAGACAGAAGACACTTCCAGTTAACTCACATTAACCTGCTGAGAGAGACAGTATCTTGGTAAGTATTTGTGCATATGGCAACATGAAGATGGTAAATGCTGGGTAAAGCCCATGGAGGTGTCACATGACATTTCAATCCAGCTCCTTAGTTGGAGTGCACAACAATACCACAAGTGTTTCCTAGCAACAGTGCCCCTACCCCCTGTTCCTTCCTCTAACTGCAGCAATGCACCAATTTCCACGCATTTCAATTCTGAGACTGTTGTCACCAACCTCAGAGGATCAAATAATATTCTTTTGCAGTGGGAAAGTCTACTACATACTACTTTGTATGTGACTATGTAGTATGTGTCTAAAAATACATTTGCACACACACAAATATAAGGCAAAATATCTTAATTTTGCTGCCCACTTTTTGGAACAGCCTTGGCATCGGGAGTGCACGTTTGGTGCCTTAAAATGCTGTCTAGGTAAACAGATCACTATTTTTTTAAATAGAGCTTCTATGTTTCATTTAGAGAGGAGGTGTGAAAGCTGACGGGTCCTCACCCATCATTTCTACTGCAGAAAGTGTTGTTTGAATGTCACATGTGTCACAGTCAATCAGATGCTGATCGAAGCAGACAGTCTTGATAAATCACTGCAGTTGAGAGGATATGAATCACATTGGGATGCATAACACGCATCAGACAGGTTGATAAAGGTGATAAATGTGCCAGTTTGTGTCTGAAGGGGGCAGGTCAGTACATTACCACAATGCTGTCAATACTTATAGCAGGATAAGCGATGAGGACATTGGGACAAAATACTTTGAACATTTTACTCGTTTCTTCAGGCTTTCTTCTCATTTAACTAAGAATAATCTGCTTACTTGGTAGATATTATAGGCAAACGCTGCACATCAGACTACCTGAAATGTACCTGGAAAATTATACTTCTTCTATGTAAAAGGAATAGTTAACCCAAAATGAAATTTCTGTCATTGTTTGCCCACCTAAACCTACTGTATGATGTTGTTTTTACTGTGGAACACAAAAGAAGAATCATCACACGGCTCTTTTTCATACAATGACAGCTCATCTGTAAACCTCTAAAATGTACAGAAAATGCAGTAAAAACACATTAAAAGTAGTCCATAAGTGTTTGTAATATACCATGTCTTCTGAAGTCCTACAATAGCTTTGTGTGAGAAGCAGACTTAAATATGAATCATATTTTACAGAAAATCTTCCCCTCTGCCGTTGCTCTGAAATCAAATATGCTTCTATACAACAGGTTGTGTTAACTTAAAGGGATAGTTCACCCAAATATGAACATTTGCTCATCATTTACTCACCCTCATGCCATTCCAGATATGTATGACTTTCTTCTTCTGAACACAAACAAAGATTTTTTTGAAGAATATTTCAGATCTGTAGGTCCATACAATGGAAGTGAATGGTGACCAGAACCTTGAAGCTCATAAAAGCACATCATGGCAACATAGAAGTAATCCATATGACTCCAGTGGTTTATTTGATATCTTCAGAAGCTATATGATAGGTGTGGGTGAGAAACAGATCAATATTTAAGTGTTTTTTTTTTACTATAAATCATTCACATTCTTCTTTTGTTTTTGGTGATTCACAGTCTTCATGCATATCACCACCTTCTGGGCAGGGAGGAGCAGTTATAGTAAAATGTAGGTTATATAGGATAAATTAGTAAGTAATACAGCTTCGACTGAACACAATATTCCATTGCAGCAGAGTAATAAATACTTTATGAATTTCTTTAATGATTCATTTAAACAATCAGAACAAAATTGGAATCATGCAACCATCTGCAATAGCACCTCTTAAGACAGTGTCTCATATTATTCACCTCGAGAAACTTAAATACTTTGCTCTCATAGGACTGGAAGAGCTAAACAAAATTCTTTGGGTTGTCCGTGAGCCTCGCCCGTCGCAACGACCTCAGGACGGTTCTCAGATGTTGCATGTGCCACTGCCAGTCATTACAAGAGATGATGATATCGTCCAAATAGGCAGAGGTATTGAAGAATGAGAATTTTAGCTACTTTTTTGGAAAGGTGGCCGCAAGCAAACCTGGCTCTTAGATTCTGCATATGCCTCTGCCAATCATTGCTGTATATGATAATGTCATCCAGGTAGGCAGCGACATATGAGGCGTGTGAGCAGAGATTATTATCCATTAGGTGCTGGAACGTTGCAGGAGCCCCGAACAAACCGAATGGAAGAGTGATGAATGGTTTTAATCCGAACGGTGTGGAAAAGGCTGTTTTTTCTCAGGATAATGTTAAGAGTTAAGGGGATCTGCTAATATCCCTTAGATAAATCCAGTGTTGAATAAAATTGAGCTGCACCCAAACGATCGAGCAGTTCATCTATTTGGGGCATTGGGTACATGTCAAATTTAGACACTATGTTGATTTTCCGGTAATGACCCCTCACTCTTACAAGAACAACCGAGCTCGCCCAATCGCTGTGCAATTCTTATATTACCCCCATTTCGAGCATTGCCTCTAATTTGTCCCGAATTACCTTTTTCTTGTGCTCGAGTACCTGTGTGGCCGACTACAACATAATGTTGTATGATTTTAGTACAACTGGGACAGAGGACAGAACACATCTGCATACTCTTTTTACAACCTGGCCACCTCCGTGAGCTGGGACGGTGAGAGGTGGTCTCCACAAGGGACCAGGGTGAATGGATCAACTTTGAACTTCATCTCCGGCCCGAGCTCCGCCCTCTCCGGAACTACCATTGCCATGGACATGGGGACCACCACTAGTTAATTATCTCTCCTTCATAATTTAAGGAGATTGAAGTGGTAAATTTGATGTGCTCCACCTCTATCTGTTTGTTTAACTTCATAATCTAGGTCACCAACTCGCCGTGTAATCTCAAAGGGTCCTTGCCACTTCCCATAGCTGGGCACCCCTATTATAGAGCTAGCTTTGTGTCACTTAAGCTTGGAGCAATATCTGTTGTGACAACTAACCCTGTCTGTGTAGCTTTGCCTGAAGATCAAGGACATACTGAATTTCATTTTTGCTCTGGGAAGGTCCTTCCTCCCATGCCTCCCGTATGACATCAAGCACCACGCGGGGATCACCGGCATCCATACAGGAGCTCAAAGGGGAAAAATACAGTGGAGGCTTGTGGGACCTCCCTGACTGCAAATACTAGGGGTTCCAGCCATTTGTCCCAATTCCTAGCGTCCCGTGCATGAACATGCAAATAATATTTTTCAGGGTTCGATTACATCATTCTACCAGCCCGTCAGTTTGCGGGTGATAAACACTGGTGCGTATCGATTTAATCCCCAGCAATTTGTAAAGTTTGCATAGTATTCGTGACATAAATGTAGGGATGTCCCGATCCGTTACCTGGATTGGTATTGGCTTCGATACTGACGTTTTTAGACAGATCAGGTATCGGTCCTACGAGCCCGACCCAAATCCGATACTGTGTGTTAGTCATGTTCGTTACTGTCAAGCTCAAAAAATGACATAAAAGAACTGTTAAAACACCATTAAAGCAGTTCATGTGACTCATGCATTTTATTCAAAGCCACTGGAAGACGTGCGATAGCTCTGTGAATCGTAATAGGCTGTGTTTAATAAGTAAACATATAAAATGCACTCGCAGCTGCAACGCGTTAGTTGCAGCTGCTAATTTTTAGCCTTCATGCGTGCACAATATTTGAGCGCTACAAACAAACAACATCACAGATGTAGATGCTCAATAGTTTGGTTCACTTATAATATAGACTTAGAACGGCACCAGAGGTGCATTTTACCAGAATTTAAATAAGAAGCTATTTAAACTTTGAATAAAAAGCGTGAGGGTTTAAAAGATAAAGCGGTCACGGAGAGACTCGTGGAGGCAGAGATATGAACTCAGTAGCAGGGTTTATTGAGCAGAGGATTGAAACAGTGATGTAAACATTGTGAGTAAATCCAGTTGAGCAAAGTGGAAAACAGCAGGTAAGTAATATCCAAACAGTGTATAGACATGATGAAAGAGATAACTCACAACAATTTTATGATACATGCAATAATGAAGACACGGGTATGTTTGACATAGTAGAAAGTTCTGGAGTCTCAGAGATACTATTTATGAGAACAGGCAAAGAGTGTGTGAAAGCGGTGTATTTATGCAGTCTTTGATTAGCAACTAATGATATGCAGGTGAGTGTAATCAGAACTCAGGGAGTGCTGTGACGGCAGTGATATGTGCACGATTGAGATATATTGAGATACAGTATATTACTATATATTACTATTATAATATATTACTATTATTATTATCATATGGGTTCCAAAAAGTGACTGTGCTACATTATCCAGTATACTAGTTAATAATAAAGTGTTATTATAAATCTATACATTTATATTGAAATAGTTAAAGGTTTGTGTTTCTTTACATATTAAAGAGTACACCCAATTATTTCCACAGAATAATGTAAAGATATTCTAAACTGATTATGCAAAAAAACTGTATCGGCCAATACTCAGATTTCCGATATCGGAATCGGATCGGAAGTGGAAAATGTGGTATTGGGACATCCATCGCGTCACACATCACACACACCGAGATTTTGGTTTGCAAGACCAATCCATGCACAACTCTTTTAATAAAGGCCAATTGGTTCCCAGAATCAGTGGATGAACCGCACCCTCCACTCTATGCTTTACTCCCCAAAATTGAATGACGGTAGTCACTACCGGATATTTGGGAACATCCCTGTGCACACACCTCAACATCAACCCATTGGAGGACAGCGGTCTTCAGCTTGGCATAATCCAGGCAGTCCTCAGCTGGTAGTTGCTGCGCCGCAAACTGGGCTTCCCTGGAAAGCAATGGCAATAGGTGGAGGGCCCATTGGGTTCAAGGCCAGCCGGAGGAGGTGGCCAAATGTTCAAAGAAACTCAGGTAGTAGGGTGGCAGTCCAGGTATGTCAAGCTTTAATGGTTTTTCCCAGTCTATCAAACAGTCTTTGGCTTCTCAGATTCACAGCAGGACATTTACTCTTCAGCTTCACAACAAGGTATCTACTTTCACTTTAGTCATAAGAGATAACATAAACTCATTTAACATTTAAGTTCAACAGCTTTGCAGTGGTTAGCTTCACGGAATGTCAGGTCTGTGACTGGGAATCTCTCTCTCTCAGTGACGTTCTTGGCTGCCTTTTCAAGCCCAACTCCATCATCACTGTAACAAGACACCGGGGTTACACATCATTAATCACCAATTGATGGCCCTTACCGCTTCCTGACAGACAAATGACCACGTCCCACTCCACAGTAAACTTCTGACTTCAGCTTGTATATATATATATGAAAAACATTTTCAGTAGTATTTCAGTCAGAATTTAGGCCCCATCATAGTACAGCGACTGTACTTCTCAGAGTTACAAATGACTTGCTCTTATCATCTGATCATGCCTGAATTTCTCTTCTAGTGCTTTTAGATCTTTGTGTTGCCTTTGACACCATAGATCACAAAATTCTCTTGGGTAGGCTTGAGAATTATATTGGCATTTGTCCCTATTTATATGAACCCTAACACTTTGTCTTTGTAAACGAGGAATTGTCAGATCAAACTAAAATCCCTGAGTGCCACAGGGATCAGTTTTAGGGCCTCTGCTTTTCTGCTTATACAGAATATGCTTCCCATGGGAGACATTATCAGGAACCGTGGAATTAGTTTTCACTGTTAGTGAAATTTCCTTCTGCTCAATTCTGACAAAACGGAGGTAATAATTATTGGAACAAAAACCTCTAAAAATAAGACGCTAAAATATAATTTGAATTGATGGATGTACTGTCACGTCATCTTCTACAGCTAAGAACTGAGGTGTTATATTTGATAGCAATCTGCACTTTGTAAACCACATTTCCAATGTTTGTAGAACAGTGATCTTCCATCTCAGAAGTATTGCTATGTTACGACACATGCTCTCTGTTTCTATTGCCAAAAAACTAATTCAAGCATTCATGACCTCAAGACTAGATTATTGTAGTACATTACTTGGAGGATGTCCTGCATGTTTCATACCTAAACTTTAGTTAGTCAAAAATGTAGCAGCTATAGTGCTGAATAGAACCAAAACCAATCCTAGTGTTGCTACATTGGCTACCTGTAAATGTCATATTCATTATAGAATGATTCTAACCACTTACAAAGGTTTCAATGGTCTAGCTCCACAGTACTTATGAGAACACCTATTACGCTATATTCCATCACATTCTCTTTGGTCAAATGATGGACTACACTGAATTTGATTTAACCTGAAAAAGTATATTTTAAAATTAAAGTTTAAGTTTAAGAACATTAAGAAAAAAAATTAAGAAAAAAATACTGTAAATATATATTATTTATAGACTGGCAGCCAAAAGTTTGGAATAATGTACATATTTTGTTCTTATGGAAAGAAACTGGTAATTTTATTCACCAAAGTGCCATTCAACTGATCACAAAACTCAGAACTTCAAAGAAGAAGTTCTGAAAAAAAAAAACTACTTCAAAGAGTTGTCATCAAATAATCCTCCATGTGCAGCAATCACAGCTTTGCAGATCCTTGACATTCTTACTGTCAGTTTGTCCAGATACTTAGGTGACATTTCACCCCACACTTCCTGTAGCACTTGCCATAGATGTGACTGTCTTGTCGGGAACTTCTCACGCACCTTACAGTCTAACTGATCCCACTCCAACCTTTGCTTTTTGTTTTTCTGTTCAAAAGTGTCTTTTTCTTTGCAACTCAAAAACAAACACAAAGACAATGTTAAGCTTCATTTAACGAACCAAATAGCTCTCAACTGTGTTTGATATAATGGCAAGTGATTTTCTAGTACCAAATTAGCAATTTAGCATGATTCCTCAAGGATGAAGTGTTGGAGAGATGGCTGCTGGAAATGGAGCCTGTCTAGATTTGATCAAAAATGACTTTTTTCAAATAGTGACGATGCTGTTTTTTACACCAGTAATGTCCTGACTATACTTTCTAATCAGTTGAATGCCACTTTGGTGATTTAATTGAAACAGCAAAATCTGTTCATTTTTCCAAACTTTTGGTCACCAGTATATATAGCACTGATGAACAAATACATTATGACCACCTGCCTAATATGCAGTTTGTCTGCACAAAAACAGTGCCGGTCCACCGAGGCATGGAATCTAAAAGACCCCTGAAGGTGTCTTGTTGTATCTGGCACTAAGACATTAGCAGCAGATCCTTCAAGTCCTGTAAGTTGCAAGGTGGAGCTGCTGTGGATTGGACCTGTTAGTCCAGCACATCCCACAGATGCTCAGTGGGGTTGAGATTAAGCTTTTCATCATGTTCCTCAAACCAGTTCCCAACAATGTGTGCAGTGTGGCAAAGTGCATTATACTGCTGAAAGAAGCCACTGCCATCAAGGTATACCATTGTCATGAAGGGGTGTATCTGGTCTGCAACAATGTTTAGGTAGGTGACACGTGTCAAATTGACGTCTACATGAATGGCCGGACCCAGTGCATCCCAGCAGAACATTGCCCAGAGCATCACACTCCCTCCACTGGGTTGTCGTCTTCCCACACTGCATCCTGGTGCCATCACTTCCCCAGGTAAACACTGCACATGTACATGGCTATCCACGTGATATAAAAGAAAACGGGGCTCATTGGAGCAGGCAACCTTCTTCCACTGCTCCAAGGTCCAGTTCCAATGCTCGCGTGCCCATTGTAGCAGCTTTTGATGGTGGACAGGGGTCATTAAGTTACTCTGATCGGTCTGCGTCTTCGCAGCCCCATACGCAGCAGGGTGTGATGCACTGTATATTTTGACACATTCCTCCCATAACCATCATTTAAACTTTTCTGTGACTTGTGCCACAGTGGACCTTCTGTCAGCTTGAACCAGACAGGATAGCCTTCATTGCCCTTGCACTTCGATGAGCCTTGAGCGCCCAACAACCTGCAGCCAGTTTGTGGTATGTCCCTCCTCGGACCACTGTCGGTAGGTACTCACCACTGCTGAATGGGAGCACCCCACAAGCTTTGCCGTTACAGAGATGCTCTGACCCAGTCGTCTGGCCATAACAATTTGGCCCTTGTCAAAGTCGCCCAGGTCTTCACTCCTGACCATTTCTCCTGCATTCAACGTCGACTTTGAGAAATTATAGTTCACTTACCATGTAATCTATCCAGACCTTGACATGTGACCTTGTTAGGAGATGATCAACATTATCCGCTTCACCTGTCAGTGGTCATAATGTTTTGGCTCATCGGTGTATATATATATATATATATATATATATATATATATATATATATATATACACACACACAAATACATTGGTGCTTTAAAGTTTGTGAACCCTTTAGTATTTTCTATCTTTCTGCATAAATATGAACTAAAACATCCTCACATTTTCACACAAGTCCTAAAAGTAGACAAAGAGATCCCAATTAAACAAGTGAGATGAAAATATTGTTCATGGTAATTTATCAATTGAGGAATATAGTCCAATATTTAGCAGTTTGCTAAAGATCATGTGGACAAGCCAGAAGGCTATTGGAAAAATCTTTTTGTGGACGGATGAGACCAAAATATACATTTTTGGTTTAATTGGGAAGAGTTATGTTTGGAGAAAGGAAAACACTGCATTCCAGCAAAAGAACCTTATCCCATCTGTGAAACATGGCGGTGTTAGTATCATGGTTTGGGCCTGTTTTGCTGCATCTGGGCCAGGATGGCTTGCCATCATTGATGGAACAATTAATCCTGAATTATACCAGTGAATTCTGAAGGAAAAGGTTAGGACATCTGTCCGTGAACTGAATCTCAAGAGAAAGTAGGTCTTGCAGCAACACAATGACCATAAGCACACAAGTCATTCTACCAAAGAATAATTAAGTTAATATTTTGGAATTGCCAAGTCAAAGTCCTGATCTTAATCCAATAGAAAAGTTGTGGAAGGACCTGAAGTGAGCAGTTCATGTGAGGAAACTCATCAGCATCCCAGAGTTGAAGCTATTCTGTATGTAGGATTGAGCTAAAATTCCTCCAAGCCAATGTGCAGGATGGAACAACTGTTATTGCTGCACAAGGGAGCCAGATACTGAAAGCAAAGGTTCACATACTTTTGCCACTCACAGATATGTAATATTGGATAATTTTCCTCAATAAATAAATGACTAAGTATAATATTTTTGCCTCATTTGTTTAATTGGGTTCTCTTTTTCTACTTTTAGGATTGTGTGACAATCTGATGATGTTTAAGGTCATATTTATGCAGTAATATAGAAAACTCTAAATAGTTCACAAAATCATACCAGGATATGGATCATCAGGTTTGCTCAAACTTTTGAGGTTCAAGGGTACTATACCAAAGACTGAATTCTGAAGCAATACTTAATTCAACATTTGTACTTAAATTATGTTGATAGTAAAATGTGGGTAAAACTTTACAATTAGATTCTATTTGTTAACATTAGTTAATGCATTAGGTATCATGAATTAACAATGAACAATATTTTAACAGCAATAATCTTGATTCATGTTAATTTATGAAAATACATTTGTTCATTGTTGGGTCATGTTAGTTCATAATTCATTAACTAATGGTAACAGTGTATACCACATTTAGTTGTAAAATGTATTAGTATATGTAGAACTAAACATGAACTAAGATTAATAAGTGCTGTAAAATTATTGTTCGTTGTTAGTTCATGGTAACTAATGCAGTTAACTAATGTTAACCAATACAACTGTATTGTAAAGTGTTCTCATAATTTGTGATGGAAAAACTTTGAATTAAATTAAAGTCATGCCAAAATGAAGCATTTTCACTATTGGCCTTGGATTTTTCAGTGTTATATAAATATTTTATATTCATATATTTTCTATATATTTAAAAAATAAAAAAAATAAAAATTCTTTATTACTAAAATTTTCGATTTCGACATTTTAGAATAATCAAATATAAAAATTAACCAGAAGTATGGTAGTTATGTACTGACCAAAACATGTTTGAACATTTCAAAACTATATTTTATTTGAACTTTTTCATAGTCACCGCCCACCACCCCATAATATATAACTTTTTCTGGTTTAATAACAAGCAGAGAGTAATATCTGTTAGTTAATATCAATATCATCTAGCACAAAATCAATATTGCTGAAAGGGTAGTAGTTCAAAAAAGAGACCTCATAAACACATTTTAAACTCTGGTTTAAGCAAAAACTGCATGTATGTATTAGGCCTCTAGATGGCAGAAAGATCACACAGATGAGAAGGCTGCAACGCACACGTGCTGCAAATGAAACTGAGGTTAATTACAAAGATCCCTCATGCAGGGGAACATGATTACATTCTTCATTGCAAAAAATGCTTGGCCATTAATACCTGTCCTTTCACACTCGATTGCTGTAACACCAGATCATATTTGGAAAATTTTATTTAATTTAGCTGCATCAGTATAGATGAAGACTATTTATATAGATGTTCCAAGTGGGTCCATAAGTCTGAGACTATTGAAAATCTGGAATTTAAATTGGAATTGATGTTTTAGTTTTTTAATTTATTTGACTTTTTTAAAGAAATGTTATGGTGTAAAAGGAAGAAGAGGTCACTAATCAATTTATTGCAATGTCATTTAATGAGATTTGACCTAGCTCAACTTTAAGTGTTTAAAGCAATCGTCAAGCCCTGATGATGTACATGCCATTAACTGTTTGCCAATCTGATGTATAAATGATGCTCCGTGATCCTAAAGTTAAATTTACTGCTACTAATGTGGTCACAAATACTCTTAAAGGAACATAATCCCAAACATGGGGAGGATTAAAGAGTTTTTTTTCGTGTTGTATCTGAAAAAGCAGTACAAAAAGTGTTTTCCCTGTACTATAAGTAGTGTATTTGCTTTGTAGAAATGCATTATGGGTAAGTTCTTAGTTGAGTAATGAAAAGCATACTGCACTGTCATTCTGAGTAGATAAAATGGGATCATGGTATACCAGCAGGTCAAAGAAGTGATAAGGGGAGTGCTGCATGACCAAAATCTTGCATCACAGGAACAGTATATATCACACTGTAGTTTTTTATGCTCATTATATGAAAACTGGTTTATATTTTAATAACCATGTGGAAATGCATATTACAAATATACATATATATAGATTTTTTCAGTCCAGTTAAAGGGATAGTTCACCCAAAAATGAAAATTATTTCATCATTTACTTGCCCTCATGCCATCCCAAGAAGACTTTCTTTCTTCTGCATAACACAGATAAAGATTTTTTGAAGAATATTTCAGCTCTGTAGGTCCAAACAATGCAAGTGAATGGTGACCAGAACACAGAAGGTCCAAAAAGCACATAAAGGCAACATAAAAGTAATCCATAAGAATCCAGTGAAACCCCTCTGGTAGAGTGAGCCCTGATACCTACTGGCGAAGCTTGAGTGCGCACCTCGTAGGCCAGGGCAATAGCGTCCCTCACCCAATGCGACATAGTTTGCTTGGTTGCGGCCTGCTCCCCTGTTGCCCTGACCTGGCCGCCCCCAAACGAAAAGTTGCCCTGACTTCCACCACTGGCTAGTGCGGTGGAAATAAGTCTGAAGGGCACGGACTGGACAAAGTCTTATTATATTAAGACAAAGAATTATTTCCTGCTCCAGCGTTGTAAACGGCAGGGAGCAGAAGGCTTCGAGAGTGACCAGATGTACAGTTGAGAAAGGAACCTTAGGCAGGTAGTCAGGATGAGGGTGCAAAATTGTTTTAGCCATTCCTGGGGCAAAATCTAAGCAGGCTGGCAAGACAGACAGAGCCTGTAGATCCCCAATTCTTTTTAGAGAAGAAATTGCCATAAGAAAAATCTTGAGTCAGAAGTTTATCAGACGCTGACTATAGAGGTTCGAAGAGGGTCTCAATCAGACCCTCATGGACTATTGGTAAGTCCCATGAAGGGATCCTGGTCCTAGCAGGAGGTCTGAGTCGCATGGCTCCACGAATGAAGCGAGTGAGCAGAGGATGTCTCCCCAAAGGCACCCGTCAATCAAGGCATGGCAAGCCGATAGAGCGGTCACGTAAACCCTGAGAGTGGCGGGGTATGTGCCTGCTGACAATTTTTCCTGCAGAAAGTCCAGAACTGAAGCAATCTAGCAGTTAACTGGATCTGCATTATGTACACTGCATCATCTTTCAAAGACACCCCATTTATTGGCGTAACTTCTAGTAGAGGGAGCCCTAGCATTTAGAATGGTCGATAACTTCAGGTGAAAACCCAGTGTTCCTCAGTTGGTACCCTTTCAGGGGCCAAACATAAAGGTTCCAGAGGTCGGACCAGTGATGAAATATTGTCCCCTGCACCTGGGACAGAAGGTCACTCTTGTCCGGAATCGCCCAAGGTGAGCCGTCGAGGAGAGACATTATCTCCAAGAAACATACCCTGTTCGGCCAACGCGGTGCTATCAGTAAGAGGCAAGACTCTTGCTGGCAAACTCTGGCCAAGACTCCCGGGAGCAGAGAAACCAGAGGAAATGCATGCAGGCGCATTCTGGGCCATGTATGTGCCATCGCATCTAGACCCAGGGGGGCTGGGTGACTCAGAGAGAAGTAGAGGGGACATTGTGCTGTCTGTTGGGAGGCGAAGAGGTCCACTTCCACTCTGTAAAATCTCACCCAGATTTGTTCCACTTCCTCAGGGTGGAGTTTCCTCTCCCACGTCTGTATTTTCTGTCTGGACAGTAAATCTGCTCCCACATTCAGGCATCCAGGGATATAAACTGCTCTGATTGACAGGAGCTTGTCCTGGGTCAAAAGGAGAATCTGCCCTGCCAGTCTTTTGAGCTGTCGTGAACGTAGACCTCCTCGATGGTTTATGTAAGAGACTACTGCTGTATTGTCCACCCGCACCAGGACATGGCAGCCTCTCAAATACTGGAGGAAGTATTTCAGAGCCAGAAATACCGCCATCAAGTCGAGGCAGTTGATGTGCCAATCGAGCTGTTGACCCTCCCATTCCCCTTGAGCTGGAAGGCCACTTAAGACAGCACCCCAGCCCGTCAGGGAGGCGTCTGTCGTTAGCAATTTGCGACAGCAAGACGCACCTAGAATGGGACCCAAAGTGAGGAACCGGGGTCTGAACCACACAGAAAGGGTACGAAGCGCACGGCGCATAACCCTTATCTGCCTTAGGGGACTGGCCCTTGGATGAAATACCCTGGCTTTGAGCCACAACTGAAACGGTCTCATGTACAGAAGGCCCAAAGGGGTCGCCGAGGACACAGATGCCATGAGACCTAGTATTCGTTGATACTGATGAACAGTGCAATCTTGGCCTTTCCTGACTTTGCTCAGGGTGTTCTGAATGGACACGATTCGAGCGGGAGACAATTGTGCCCGCATCATGATTGAATTCCATACAACGCCCAGATAGGTAATTTCCTGAGTGGGAGAGGGAGCGCTCTTTTTGACACTGAGTCTCAGACCCAGAGAAACCAGATGAGCTAAGAAAATATCCCTGTGCTGAACTGCCAGTTCTTGTGACTGTGCTAGTATCAGCCAGTCGTCTATGTAATTCAGAATGAGGATGCCCCAGAGTCGCAAAGGAGCCAGTGTGCATCCATGCATTTCGTGAATGTGCAGGGTGATAGGGCTAGGACAAATGGAAGAACCCGATATTGGAAAGCTTCGCCCCTGAAAGCAAACTCAGGAACTTCCTGTGTTGTGGCAGAATTTCTATATGAAAATATGTGTCCATGAGATTGATCGTGACAAACCAATTGTGATGTTGGATTTGAGACACGACCGTCTTGACAGTTAGCATCTTGAAATTGAACGCCCTGATTGAGCGATTCAAGCCTTGAAGGTCTAAAATCAGATGCAACCCCCCCACCCTTCTTGGGAACCAGGAAGTATCTGCTGTAGTAACCTGACTCTTTCTCTGGAAGGGGAACATGTACTATGGCCCCTTTGACCAAGAGATTTTGCTGTTCTTTCCACAGTAGACATGCTTGTTCCGGTTTCATGGTAGTTGAGACCACGCCATTGAAACGCGGAGGACGGCGGTCAAATTTAATTCTGTACCCTTTTTCTACTGTTCTTAGAGGGGATGTCGAATATTCCACATCTTGGACTAAGGCTGAAAGCAACAGAACACTCAACATTTTGCTGGAAACCTCTAAATCCCGAAACACCAGAGGTGGCGGGAATGGAGAGATTTCGTGGGGGTATCGGGAAGGTACAGGTGAATGCTTCTCGCGGCCCTACCAGAGGGGTCTGCCCCAACAAGGCTGGGCGCAAGACCATCAGGGTTATTCTTCTTAGAAATGACTGCCCTGAGGTCTTGCTTTGGGGGCTGCTGAGGGCGACTAACCGGCTCCCAGTCTCTACGAGGGGGAGCACGACTCGCCATGCTTCGTTTTTGAGCCTCCCTTCTGGAAGGACTGGGGCGGGGCTGTTCGTGTGTTCTCTTGTTCATGTGGCCAGTCTAACTGTAGCCTGGCCACAGCCTGAGTAACCACCTCGAGTAATTCCTCAGCCGCTTTATTATTGTGCGTGGAATGTTCAGAGGTTCAGCGTCCCCCTCGTGAACTGAAGAGGCGCAGAAGCGCACTTCAGGCTTACGAGAAGGATCAGCTGGATCTGGGGAGAGAGTGAGCGAAAGAGACAGACCTGTCTCTCTCTCCTCAGCCAGAAATATGCGAGAGCCCCACGATGAAAGAGTGGGCGCTGGCTCTTGGAAGTAAGCGAGATGAGTGCAAAGGATTTTTACTGTAAACAGATTGCAATGCTCGCACCCGCCCCAACGCAAGAGCAGCATGCTCTTCCCCAAACACACAAAACTGGTGTGTGTCTGTTTCAGCCATAGAGCGTAAACATGGGAACACACACACCGCTTGCTTTGTTTATCAGTCATTCTTTTTCTTCCTTTTTTTTTTTAAAAAAATGAGAAAGAGAAAGGTTTCTGCACACTGCCTAAAAATTCTAACTCCTAACAGAGGAAAGTAGAAAGTTCTGACAGTCAAGAAGCACAACACACACAGAATGATCTGAAGACAAAATATCTGACTGGTTAGATAAGATTGTTTACTTGTATATGGATCTGATTCTGTAAATTGTTTATATGAAAATAATAAATATATTGATTAAAAAAAATAAAAAAAAATAAATTATTCAAATTAAATGTCCTGCATCGGCGCAATAAAACATTTGAGCAACATTGATGCAATAATTGAGTTAAAAACAATGAACTTAAAATAGTAAAATAACATTAAAGAACAGATAGTTCCAACTCTGAATTCTGATTGAATAACCCACGAACAAATTGATTATAGCTGATATACGCACACCTGTGACCACTTTGTCTGCCAACTTATCGGCATGTGAGCATTTTTAGTTTTTCAATATATGACATCTTGCCAATGGTCCCCTTCAAGCATTTTGGCGCTACAAAAAGCGACGACCTCCCGTATGTGATTGCACATCTGTTTCTGTATAAATACAGCAAGTTGTGATGTTGCTCAACAATCGTATCATTCTGCTCTGTACAGTATTTTTGTGTTACTCTATGTTTCTTCGCCACTCAGTCCTGCCCATTGATAGCTATGTGGATATTTCTACTGTGATATAAACGCTATGGCAAAATCTCTACAGGTTGAAACGTTTCTACTAGAGGTAGACCAATAGTGAATTTTGCCTATATGATTACTAAGGTAGTGGGAAAGGCGCTAACATTCTATAAATGACTAAATGATGAAAAACTATCGTCAATTATCGACAGATTTTTGATTTTTCCAAAAAGCAACTATCGGCACTGACTAATTGGTAAAAACTGATATATCAATCTACCTCTAATTTCTAATAATTGCATGACCACCCAGCTCATCAATAATTTCTTATTTATTAATAATGTTCATTTTAAAGGTGCACTCAGTTATTTATGTCTTTATGTTGTCTTGGATTTACACTGACACCCAGGGGGCATGGATGCAGCATCATTTAAACGCAATAGTTTTCAGTTAATGATGCCTTTGTAGAAACAGCTTTTATAAGGTTACTGATATGACTAGTGTGATTTTGTGAGTTTATACAGTACATATGTTTCAAAATTATTCATAATTTCTGTTGGAGTAAAACTTTTTTAATGAGTAAAGAATTATTGAGTGCACCTTTAATGTAGAAAAGATTTACTGTAATATTAATCAACAAGGGACATTTGCACATGCCCACAATATTCAGTGGCAAAACATAAATATTTGAATGTGTAGCCACATTCACTTCATTCTTATAAATAGATTTAGTTGGAAAAGAGGAGAGTAGTTGAACAAGGGCTCTAGCAGGCACTGTTTTGGAAAGTTACGTGATGGGCATGGGGGAGATTTGATGCCTTATCGCTGATCTGCAGGAGAGATCACCCACACATGTGACAGCTATCTCTGCAGTTAATCCTGTCTGCAGTGTAATATACACTATTATCTTAGTTCTCCAGTATGCCTAGGCATGCTAGCGAGATACGAGAATAGCAAACCTACTGGGGAGATTTGGTCTACTGAGCACAAGCTAAAATTATATTTGGATTGCACCCCTACCTGTGCATCTTGGGAGAGATCTTCAATATGGCATACATGCTCTACAATCAATCACACGACAGATACTAAAACAAGTTTAAGGAAGTTTTAAGTAAGTGACCTGCGCATCATGCACAACCAGAAGTCAGATTATTCTATATGATTTTGATTATATAATTTCTGAAATTCTCTTATTAAGGTATCGATAGCCACTTTTCCATTATCGAGCCAGGGCTACCAACAGGCCAGACGGGGCCAGTAGCCTCAGACCTCATGCTGCTAGACCCAAAATCGATCTGCCTTCCCACCATTGGGCCAATAGCCCCACAACGTTGCCCTAAAACCCTCCCTTAACATGCCGCCCTGGTGCCAACATCACACACCCGGCCCATTTCACATGCAAGAGGGAAGCTCAAGCTGAGGTATCATGTTATCTAGAATATTGTGTTGATATCGCTTGTAAACATTAGCTAGCTAACAAGAAATGTTAGCGTTGGCCACTTACAAACTGTAACTGCCATGGTGTCCTGAGTGGTCTCTCCTCTAACAGTGGGGCGATGTCCCAGCACACTGTCCATGATCTCGAACTATGGAAAGTACATTCTTTGGTCACCGCTTTGTCCATTGTGCATTTTAATGGATTTGTACTGTACCTGCAATTTTTTAATTTTTCCCGAACCTGTTCCATTGTGTGCTGAATACATAAGCTGGCAAGTTTAACAAAACACCGCCTTTGACATTGACCCTGCCTCACTCCCCAGTTGGCCTTGTTTGGCCCAAGGGTAATTGGCTAGCCAAAGGCCACTGGCCCCAAGAAAGCCAAGACGTGTCACGATGAAGCCCCTGAAGTGACAGTGGGAATGCAACTGGCCCTGCCACGCACTTGCACACCCTCATTAGGCCTGATAGTGGAAACGTGGCTAATGTCACTGAGAGTGTAGAGCGGAGGATGGCGGGGCCGGGCTGGAACAATGCGTGCCCGGTCCTCAATCAAACTGATGGGGTCGCGTGAGGGATAAAGGCGGCCGGTGACGACGGGTCGAGAGAGAGAGAGAATGACATGGAGCTACTCTGTTTATGTTTGTCTGTTTTTTCATTCAGTTTATTAAAAATATTATTTATATTGCCAAGCCGGTTATCGCCTCCTCCTTTTCCCTATAACCTGCTTTACATTGGTTCCGAAACACGGGAAGGAGGAGGGATGCCCATCGTGCTGTCCTCGACACTGCCATCCTCCCAGGGGAGCGCCGCTGCCATCCACCGGGGGACGGAGTAGCCTGACCGCCGGGAATAGCCGCCGTACCTGACCGGCTGGAGCGATGGAGCCGCTGCCAGGGTCAGAAGAGTGCCCTGCCGTTCCCCAGAAACGTGGAGGGTTCGAGAGGACCGCCATCCGCGAGGCGAGTGGGGACTGGACTCCCCGGCTGCCTGGAGCGGTAGGGCCGCTGACAGTGGCGGAGGAGTGTCCCCACAACTCGCCAGGAACGCAGATGGCCGTTCTGTCCACCGGGGGTCGTAGGTCTGACTCCGGTCCGCCCGGGGAGGAGTGGCAGCCATCTGCCTGAGAGGGTGGGTGAGTAATCAAGGTCCACGCGATGGTGCATCAGAGAACCGGTGGGTGAGTTTTTTTTCCTCTCTCTCTCTCCTCTCTCTCTCTCTCCACACCACCTTCCGCAGTCGGCCTTTATCCCTCACAAAGGCTTAATTAACCTGATAAGGGACCAGGTGTGTATAATCACGACCCAGCCCCGCCCTCCGCACTGTCACAGAGGGTATTATTGTCCAACACTCTTTCAGAACCATACGTCCCTATAGCAACTTTTTGCCTGTGCCACCAAAATGTCCTCCTTGCTCTGTTGTCTGCATCACCAAAAGTTCAGCCTTTGTTTATATTTTCAATGTTACTCTGATGCTGTGTTCAACTCATTTATGAGGATTTAAATTATTTACCATATTTACCAATTATTTTCATGATGCAGGTATAAGGTTTCTACGGTGATGTAGGGGTGGGCGGTGATATACTGGTAGACATGATAAACTGGTCGAAATTTGACAACCGGTAAACATTTTCGATTATAATCTCTATTGTGTTTATGCAAAATCGGCACCACGTGACAAGAAATGTGTACCTCTATTTACGTTACAAGTATGCTGAACACATTCTGTCAGAGATATGCAGGAGGAAGGCAGAATTGCTTCACAATGAGACAGAGAATTGAAGAAATAGGATTTTTCAGGCACTGTCAATTTTTCAGCAGCTGCTCGAAATTTCGCTTGCAAATTCAATGACATTCACCTCACATTCTAAATATGCTTCTCATCCTGTTTGTGCTCCAGAGACAGGAGAGCAGAGCGCAGAGTGGGATCACTCATGATACTCAATCTGGTTTTCTCTGCACAAACCACAAAACTTGTATGACCCATTTTTTTTCTACTGAGACCTTAAAGTGCTATGGAGGAAGTTTGATGTATGGAAGAATGTCTTAAACGGCCTGACATTCTAACCATCACTGATGAAGAAAACAGCTAAAACAGTGTGTCATGCACAAACAATTCTGTGTCATGGGGGTTTTAAACTACACAACATCACCCTCAATAAAATTATTTTTGAATGATGTTAGATATTAGTAAATACATTTTTAAATAAATGTTTAAATTCAGATATTCAAATATTCTCTACAGAGTTTATGTATGGTATTGGGGTAAACAATGACCCCTTTTGAACTTTGCTAATTAAAAAAATATGGTTTCCTTCATCTCAGTTTTCGTAACTTTGCTGACATTACATATCTACACACACACACACACACACACACACACACACACACACACACACACACACACACACACACACACACACACAGAGAAACAAAGGGGTGGGGTACTATAACATATCCACATTGCAGAACACATGCACTCACATACACAAACACAGGAATGAATAGGTGAGACTGCAACAGAGAGCATTTATTTTTTATAAAACATTAAACATACACAATGAACACACACATACTCAGAAACACACACACACACACACACACACACACACACACACACTAACACAGAAGATGACGAAGCTGCAGTTCCTCCTCGCAAATGGAAAAGGTGGCTGGTGTGTCCTGTGAAAGGCAGCATGATGTGCACAAACTGCAAAAAAAAAAAAAAAAGGCTCACACCTTTTTTGACCTTGTGCGTGGATTCATGAAAAAAGATTATAATACTTAATATCATTCCCACTCTTCTGTACTGTTCTTGATTTGTTTTTTAAATTTTTACCATGTGTTTTATTTTTTATAATAATACATTTTTGTTCAGAATTTTGATGCCTGCAAAATGACAAGTTTGCCGTTTCAAAATGTTATTCTAGTACTATGTTCACGGTTCATTCCTGTTCATTTCCATTTATTGCTGTTGGTTTTATTTACATGTTTTATTATTTCTTCTTATTAACTTAATAAATTATTAAATTGAGATGTTTGAAATAAATAATCGGTTACTACAATGTTAC
This sequence comes from Moxostoma hubbsi, assembly GCA_032164185.1. Lineage (NCBI taxonomy): Eukaryota > Metazoa > Chordata > Actinopteri > Cypriniformes > Catostomidae > Moxostoma > Moxostoma hubbsi. The sequence goes on along the minus strand of JAVLUX010000110.1, from coordinate 4,942,970 downwards.
TCAAAGTTTTGTCTTTGTAGTACATATGTAATCATTTATGGGGCATCATTGCAAAAACTCACATTTCAAAACACCTAAAAAAAAAAAAAAATCTTCACTGAAGTGAATTTAACATAAAAAAAAATCCTTATTTTATACGCAAATGAATGGTATTGTTTACTAAATTTGAGGTAAATAAGTTAAATAGCATGTGGGGTCAAAATTGACCCCCAATACCTTTAAGATAAAGCATAAATGAAGAGAATTCAAGGGTTAAATCAATAAGAGCTTAATGAAGTGAGGATATTTTTTTACTTATGTATCATTTCCTTTATTGCTTTGAGAAGATTTTTTAAGGAAAGTTTATAATAATAGTAATACTATTCAACAACATCAGATATGTGGCATAATGTGAAATTTAGCATTATGGTAAGGTTAATTTAAAACCAAATAGATTTATTATTTTTATTTTTTACTTGGACTATGTTTGTCAAGTTCTAAATAAAGAGAAATTTATAAGAGGGAGGAAGTAGTTTTAATTAATAAAGTATTTTATTAATACTGACTAATAATGATTAATACTTATACTGACTATATTATTATAAAATTAATAGGCATTACAATATGCTTATTTAACACACTAACGTCATGCAAGAGGCAGTGTGAACTTAATGGTTACATAAATGGAACCAGAATGAAGGAGATTCAATCGTAGCTTTTGTAACTGAACCTAATATGTGGTCAGAACATTGGCAGTTTGAAGATGTACTGAATGATGCACTGAGAGATGGTCTTGTCTGTTGAGTTTGTTAAAAATAAGTATACAGAAGAGGCTTCTTACGGAGGCAGATGTAATTTCCAAGCATACAGTGAAAATCACAGTCGCCATGGAAACAGCTGCTAGAGATGCAGTAGAGTTGCAATCAGGAGAGAAAATGTCTGTGAATAAAATGACCAATGTATGTAAACCTGCAAATGCAAATGCAAAAAGGTGAAACCAGTGCAGATTCAAAAATGAAACGTGCAAGAAATGCAAAAATAGGACAACTACAAAGAGCATGTCGTTCGGAGTTACCATTCAGTGAGAGAGAGAGACAGAACAAGGCTCAGAGAATGAAAAGCAGGGATGTGCATGCTGTTGATCAAAAATCAGATTAAGAAAGTGACACGTGGTTCACAAATTTAGAAATGCACAATATAGTCTGAAAATTGACTTGAGACAAGCAGTCTGGCTAACACCACAAGTGAAAGTGCAAACTATCAGAATAAAGTTGGACACAATCTCTGCAGTGCCACTCATGTTGCAGAATGACTTTAAGAGACATTTTAAGAATTCTTAATAAAAGCCATCGTCTTTTATGCTGAAAAAATATAGTGGTGAGCCAAGTGAACTGGCTCCATACAATGTACACACTGAGGGACGAGCACTTTGGGGGCAAGTTGCAGTTGGACTGGAAATCCATATAAAGTCTGCAAGTCACAGTTCCTGCCTAACTATGCACAAAAAAAATTAAAAAGTTGCTGCAGCAAGCATATCAAAAGTAAAATTACTTTTAATGAGAATGCAGTGCCCAAAGTTCACAAGGCCCAGTCCCCTATGCAAATTGTAAGTAAGTGTAAACTGAGCTGCATCAGTTGGACACTGATGGAATACTCTCCAAAGTTGACTAGAGCCCTTTGGCTACTCCAGTTGTACCTGTTGCCATGAAAGATGGAACTTATAAACTGTGTGGGTATTTCAAAGTCTCCATCAACCCGAATTGCCAGCAGAACAATATCAACTACAGAGATTAGAGGATATATTTGCTACTCTCTTGGAAGGACAACGTTTCAATCAAATAAACCTGGTGGAAGCATATTTGCAGATGAAAATGGAGGAGGACTAAAAAGTGTTTCTGACCTTTTACACTCATGAGGGCTTTTTCGACATTGCCTCAGCACCTGCATTATAATAGAGGCAATGGATCAGGTACTTCAAGACTGGTAAACAATGCTTCAACGAACTTCATGCGATACATGACAATTGTTTGTTCTTTAAGAGTAGCATGACATTCTGAGGACATAAAATTAATGCAAATTGTCTTCCAAAGTGTCATGACAAATTGAGAGCTGTTGCAAAGGCTCCACACCTGAAAGACGTCTCACAATTGAGGTTGTTTCTTGGATTTGTCAATTACTACAACAGGTTTTTGCCAAATTTAGCCAGTGTTCTCCACCCCCTGATTTTGGTCTTGTGGGTCGAGGTCTGGTGCTGACCAGTTGATATCCCTAGCTCGCACTGGCAAGGAATGGTGGAATGCAGAGTAGAAGATTCGGTTTTCACAATTCTATCAATGTTGTAATGAACTGACTCCATATGGTGGTTTCATCATGTGCGGTTTAAGAGTTGTCATACCACCAAAGTTGCAAAATCGAGTCTTGGAGCATCATGTTGGGCACCCAATAGTGGTGAAAATGAAGTTACTTACTAGAAGCTTTGTATGGTGGCCAGGAATAGGACTGGTGACAATGAGACCCAGTTTGTATCTGAGGTATTCCAGACATTCCTAAAAAACTACAGAATCAAGCATGACACAAAGCCATACCACCCAGATAAAAATGGCTTAGCTGAGAGATGAATGCTTGAAGAATGCACTGTGCGTCATGACTGAAGAAAGGATCACACTAAATCAAAAGCTTCAATACATTTCTTATTTGCATATTGGAATTGATGCTACAACCAGCCTGCCATGCTGTTCCTTGGAAGAACCATATGTTCAAGGCTGGATATACTGAGACCAAATTTGAAAAGAACCATACAAGACAAACAGCTAAAACAAACTCAAGGAGAAGGAAAAACATGATAGCAGAAAATGTAAGATAGTGTGCTTGCTAGAGATTTAAAAAGGGATTGCAAATGGATGCCTGCAAAGGTTAAGGTAAAAATAGGACCACTCTCTTATACAGTGGAGATTGCAACATATTCCATCTGAAGACAACATATTGATCAGTTGAAATGATCAAATGTTCCCCAGATAAGTGTTTCAACAGATGTTCCATTCACATCTACTGTTACTGCTACCAGTGGAAGTGACACAACAGCACCACAAGATGTTGCTGTGTCTCCATGTCAAGCGCAACAAGCACCAGTTCCAACCTGTGAAGAGAAACCTCATCCAACCCGTATTCATAAATCTCCTCAACCTCTTGATTTATAAGAACTGAGAAAAACAAGAGGCATCATAACCATGTGATTTGCTCTAATTTATTTGCAGAGAAAACATTTGCAATGTTCTGTTTAAGAGAAACTGTTTGGAGAATTTCTTAACACAAGGGGAGGAAATGTAGTGTATCGAGTGTAATACATTAACCCTGGGATATATATTATTCGTTCTGCTCTTGTATTAAAAAAATTGTGTTGTAAGCCACCCTGAGTTCAGTAGAATAAGTAAAGAAAGAAAGAACTGCCAACTGGTGTCCCGACACTTTATGGTGTTTATATATAATAGCCTAATCATCAAACACAATAGATAGCGAAGATATGTATGGGACAGACAAAAAGATAGATCAGAGATAGGTTAAAAAAAAAAATGATGTTGCTTTGGTCAAGCAAACATAATACGATTTAATCATTCCTTTGCTGAGTTCATTCACGATATGACTGAATGTTGTTTTCTGATGTGAGTTATACACTATGATCCAGACCAATGAATGATACAATCACATCAACCAGAGATATTAAAGAAGATTTCTAACAAGGTCAGTAACATTAACATGTCTATGTTGAGCCAGTACAATAAAAGGATCAGTTTTGTAGGGCACAAATTAAGCATTAACATTAGCATCAAAATCGATTCTATACATGACTGTTGTTGGTTCTTTCATGAAGAGTTCAGTTAAAGATTTTGTATGACCATTGTGTTTCTGCCATGGCTGCAGTGTGCTTGAGATATTAGTACAGGATGCGGGAAGAACTGCTCTCAGCCAGCACACTTGATTGACAGACTTTGAGGAGACACACTGAGCTCTTTGAGGCCGAGCAATGACATTCAGTTGGACATGCCACCTGGTGATTGCAGCCCAATAGGGGATTCAACACATATCCTCCATGATTACTTTGAAAGAAGGATCACATTATTGTAGATTAAAAATTAACAGCTATAGCTGTAACCTACTTTAAAGTGCACAAAATACATTTTTTTTTTTTTTTTTGTTCAACGCAAATGGGAGAAGCCCATTAAAAACACAACACATAACAACAAATCAGTTGTTCTGTGAATTTGTCCCCTAAGGCCCCTGTGGATTGAAGACAGAATGAAGTAAAGCTAGTTTTGTGTAGTATAAGACAGCTTCTTCCATCCAGAGCTGGAAAGAAGGCTTTCTGCCAACTTGACACTACAAGGACTCACTTCACCTCCATATGTCCCTTAAGTTCACACTGAACAAGTTCTTTGTGCAGTCCACACTTTGAACAATTTTTTTATCTGAGTTTTATTGAGGTGTCATCAGGAGAATTTCAGCACTATCTGACAACATAATGGTATTGTACACCAGGGTTGTGCACCATTCATAAAATAACAGACAGCAAGCTCATTGCTCCCCATTACATGTCCACTTGAGATATACATAATATTGAAAAGTTGAAAACCATGTAAATAAATGAAGCAGTTGCTTCTATATTTACGACCTACATATCTGAAGGTTACTTTATTTCATTAGCACCCCATTGCAAAATACCTTTTGATTGTTGTAAGCATAAACCTAACTACCTTATGCAATTCAGCTTCAAATATATATTATTTTCATGGTTTAAAACCCCTTTAACTCTATGGACCTGCCAATGGGTCCAAATGTGGGTGCTAAATCACAAAAATATGTTTACGCTTAAAACGCTAAACTCCCTGGAGAGATAAGTCAGGCATATGTGGTATCATATGAACTGTTCACAGAACACCATCACCTTTGCATTTTTGTTTCATAAAATAACAAAATAAGCTTTAAAAACATCTGCATCGCAAATAAGCGCTACCTAGAGGTAATGTGGTAGAAATATTAAGATGAATATAAAAGTATTTTACAAAGACCTTAAATGGTTAAGACATATATCAAATATTCTATTACATAGGTATGTTGCCCTAATATCACAGTTTAAAAGATTTTTAAAAGACTCAAAAATTAAAATATGATTTCTGGAAGACATCAAATATGCAAATCGCTGCTGATGTAAGCCCTAAGTAACCAAGAACTTTATATCTGATTTTAGCTTAGTTTTCTAAATTAAATAAATAAATAAATAATAATTATAATTATAATAACTTGTCTGAGCTTTCTTGGGTGAATAATCCAATGATATATCTTAGATTTCAAAACAAAATATGCATGCTAAACAAATAATCGGAAAAATATGTTACCAACTATTGCTGATAAAATATTATATATCATCGCAAAGGGTAGGATATCAGTTGTCTAATGACACCTAGATTGAGCTTTTAGTTCACTCAGAGGTCGATATATTCAACTGAGGTGCATGAAATAAAAATTAGGCTGAATGTCTATGGACAAGTACATCTGTGAGAGCAGAAATGCTATAGAGTGCCACCTACATTACAGATCTGCATATTGTGATGTAAGAGGATAAAGAAAAAAGTTCTAGTACTTGCTGCCATCTAGTGGAATGAAATACAAGTTTTTAAAGGGAGATGAACAGAACCAGAATTGCATGCTTACAAAGTTAGGACAATTTTTTTTTAAGGATTCTCTTCATCATAAGATTGTAAAAATATACTATATTATTTATGAATAATTGAAGTCTTTTTTTTATTATCATTTGGGGGATTTTTTAAAACATGAGACCATTATTTGTTTTGTTGCAATAATTCCACAGCAAGTGTGAATGGTGTTTTGCAGTTTGAGTGTGAAAAATTGCAGGTGGCAGCCCAAAAATGTCCAGAATTCAAGGGGGTGTTTTTTACAAGTTAGAGAGAGTTTGAATGGTATGCACATATTTATGGCAAGTTTATTTTTTATAAATCCTGTTGTGTGCATGGGAAATTGTATATGCTCATTAACCATTCTGCGTGTATGCAATATTTATACTTCAGACTTCCTGGTCTCCACTATATATTTGGCAGGTGAATGCATCTTGTGTCATTCCTCTAGTGATTCATTGTGTGGGAGGGAACACAGTTTCTAATGTCACTCATGGCATTTATGAAAACTGGCTGCTGTATTCCTATTCTTGGGTCGGGTGAGATTCATCAGTCAGTTGGTCTGCATTCTATCGCTTTCTGCATGACTGCACATTCTTTGGCTTGTCAACAAAACAACAACATGCAAACAGACTGCTCAAAACTCTCTCTTCCACATAAGAGGTCAGTCTGGCTGTGAGCTTCCCGCAGGCTGACTGAGGGTTCTGCTGACATGGCCCAGGTGCTGGGGAAATCAAATGGACAGCACATGGACAAGAAATTCCTCCAGGCAGCTGTTCTTTTGGATAATGTAAGAAGCTTGATCTGAGTGTACAGAGGCAAAATCCAGACTGGGGAAGGATTTGGCACAATTAAATATACCTTTTCAGGGTCACGTATACAGCAACTGGTTTTTGCATTTTCTACAAATAGTAAAGAGACAGTTGCAAAAAAAGGACAATTGTAAAGACAAGTGTAAACGCGTTTGTAATCGGAAAGTTTTCTGATCAGCTTGTCTTGATCCCAAGGGGAAGCATTATAATCGGATATCAGTGTCATCTAAACACAATTGAATTATCATACAGTATATGCATTTACAGGTCAACTTCACACAAACCCTGTGCATTATCATCACATTTAAGGAGTTGATGCGTCCAGGAAAGCACCAAAGCGTCACCTCTCAATTAACCACTGTAAGCAGTTGTTGTGAGACCAACTGTGCTGGTTACGTGCGTTTAAAAGGAAATATGAAAAAGCGATTACATACACAAGGACCAAAAACTTAACAGATCTTCTTTAGCATGTCTGATATAAACATCCAGTGACACAGATGAGAAGCAAAAATCTGAAGCTCAGCTTAATACAGGTAATCCCCTAAAATAACAGTGTTCTGCTCAAAATGTTGCATTTGATTATATTTAAATTGCACCTAGGAGAAACAGGGCAGCATTGTTTTTATACTTTCTTTGTCTTTTATGATTTTGTATCATGCAACACATTGACATAATGATTGATGTTTTTCATTGTGAAATCACAGACTTTGACTACTTGTGTTTAGACTTTAAGGGGAGAGTGTAAACAGCGATGTGTCTCGTATGACCACAAGTGACCGGCGGAAGCAACTTGTAACTCAGGATTTTCCCACCTCAGACTTGTAAATAATGACTGGAATGCCATTGAAAGTCAACCATCCAACTTCAGCGAGTAGCATCATTTGACATCATTTTCAAGATGGCATGTCCTCCGAGCATAAACTGGAGCTGGGTTTGGAGAAGCATAAAAACAAACTCATAAGTATTTTCACTGCATGAAATGTCTGTTTATGCAATATAAAATAAATGTACAAGAGAACATTAAGGGAATAGTTCACCCAAAAATGAAGGCCATCCAAGATGTATCTGAGTTTCTTTCTTCATCAAAATCAAAATTTTTAGGATTTAATTTTAGGCCTCCTCCTTTAAACAATGTAAGTGTATGCCCTCCATTTTTTATGGTCTAAAATGCACATTTAGGAATACACACAACTCCAGTCGACAAATAAAGTTCTTCTGAACCCAAACGATTGTTTCCTATCTGTCACTCACTCAATGTTGTGTCGATGTTGTAACACAAGGGGTCACTCTTGAGAGCCCGAGACACAATGGGAATTGGTGAGTGGTATTTGCATGCCACTCCCCTGGACATAGGGGTATAAAAAGAGGGTACGTGCAAACCGCTCATTAGATTTTCTCTTCGGAGCGATGGTTCAAGCTGAGTCTAGCAATTTCCATCCATCACCTCTGCTGGATCCTTATGGTGCATTACATTGGCTTTCTCCCCTCTCTGCATGGGAGCACTGCAGAGATCGCTCCTGGGCACTTTAGCAGATCTCCCTCACAAAAGAGTATATTCTAAAAGAGTGGCACACATTGTAACGTCTTTTTCAAGACATGTCTTTTTAAAGATGCCTTTCTGATTGTGTGTTATTCCTGGTTGTGGTCGATACCTCTCGACTTCTGATGGCCACAATCGCTGTCTTTAGTGCCTGGGCAGATGCCGAGACATCTTTCATGCATGCGAGGCAATGACCATGGCAACGTTGCGTTCGCGACTTGCTTTTGTAAGAAAGCAAGCCACCCCAGCGGCTCCCTCCCTCGGTCCTTCTACCCATGGGTATGAGGCCAGCGCTGCGAGCACTGGGGGCGATTTGGGGAGAACAATGGGACCACCTCTGCCAGTTAAATCCCCGTGGACCTCCCATTTCCCGGCATGCTTGTTTGCTCCAGTTAGGTTTTTGGATGAGTGCGCCAGCTCGTCCCAGGGTGAGTTTGACATCTTATTCAGTGCCCGTGAAGGTGATGAGCTCTCGAGCGCAGCATCGGAGATCTGGCTTGTCCTGTCTGATGCAGAAATCTCCGCTGGGCTTCCCCACTCGGGTGTAGTTGGTCAGTCACAGGCGGACGCCGAATTGACGGACATGCTTTCCCGGGCTCACAGCCATGCCCCGCCCCAGTGCCTTTCTTCCTGGAAGTGCACGAGGAGCTGACGAGTTCATGGGAGACACCTTCCTCTGCTTGGTCCCGATCTCTCGGCTCCCCCACTATCACTACCCTCAATGGCGGAGTGGCCAGAGGTTACACAGCGATGCCTCCAGTGGATAAGGCGCTCGCGGTGCACCTGTGCCTGCGTAGCATCACCACCTGGCACGGGAACCCGAAGCTCCAGTCCAAGGCCTGTAGGTTCACGTCTTCCCTGATGGCTAGAGTCTACAGCACCACCGGACAAGCTGCCTCTGCTCCTGCAAGTCCGCCAAGTCAATGCGCTGAAAGAACTGAAAGTTCCGCCCCAGGATTGATGCAGGAGCTGCGCTCGGCGACCAGACTTTCCCTCCGGGCAACGAAGGTTACGCCACGGTCTCTCAAGCAGACGATGTCCACACAAGCATCTGGACCATTCAGACACACAATTATTCATTATTTAATGAATAAGCCAACAGATGTCTTAAGACTGTAACAAGCAAAGGTCCAGTAGGCCCAAGCCGACTCCTTTATGTCTGCTCCCCCACTGATCATTATCAAGCCTTTACACTGTCTTTACAAGGTCCAGAAACTAGTGGACATCAGTGACATTCCAAGCGGGGGGCGCTGCATCCCAGAGCAATATTTCCCCCATAGAAAATGGACAGAACACAGACTTTTCTTCATTCATAAACAAACTATAAATGAACATGTATGTCCCCAGGACATTGTGTATAGGATAATTACTGTCTTATATAGTGTATTTTATTTATTCACTGTATAATGTTTTATTTATTCACTGTATACTGTTTTTATGCATGCCTTATGAGAGAACTACCAGATAATGTAAAATTAATGTATATAATTCTGATAGCATGCATTGCATGCTTGCTATATTAATCAGAGCATAAAGGGGCACACATTAAAAACTAACCCAATCATGCAAATGAGTCAGCTTCCAAACAAAGGAACATTTGCCGATTGGAAATTGCACCTTTCTCATTGGTCAAACCAGACTCGAGATGAGGGACATCCAGCAGAAGTTAAAAGATACTTCCCGCCTCTTACTTTTTTTCCCCCTGGCTCTTTCTCCTGACTCTCTCTTCCCTCTGCTGCTGGTCGTACTGACAACAAGGCTGCGATGCCAGCAGTCCTCAACACCTCAAGCCATGTGCAACTTGAACACCATCGACATGATGAACCATCAAGACGTTCTCCTGTGACTGCATCCAGTCTCTCTCAACAGCAAAGGCAATTGCAAGTATCGGACCAGTACCTATGTTTAGTATAAGAGGTAAACCCCTTTGTAACAAAAGGTGCTTTTAAACTAAGAGATTGATGATTCTCTCAGATGGTCAAAATGACTCTTTTCATTCTGTCCGGTTTCATTTTATTTTAACTTTCCCTTTCCCATGTATGTGTGTTTCGTGTGTATGTTTTGTTTAGATTAGTTATGTGTTCATATTGTAGTTAAATAAAGTTTTGTGTTCATTCTTGCAAGTTGGTCTGCTTGTAAATCAATGTAAATTTAATGATTCGATCTCATCTACATGCTAAGGAAGAGTTATTTTTGTGTGGTCACGAAAAACATCCTTTCTGAGAATTGATAGACAATCAATACTGTGTGTTCGCTGGACAAACAGATAAATTGATTGTAATGTTAATTCAGCTACCTAAAGTTGATTCTATTAACCGATCATCAATGTTCATAATTAATTATAATGAGTTATGATTGATTATTCATGTTTCCCTTTTAATGATATGTTGACTGTTGTATATTTTGATAAATAATCTCATCCCCGTTTCTAAAAGATTTCGCTAAAAGATTTCACTTCAAAGCTATACCTATATGTGTAATATTATTGTCAATAAGCCATGAGAATAATATTACTCCAATAAGATAATTAATCATAATTCTCTTATTAAAGCTAATTCCCTACAGTAGAAATTGTGAGCTGATACAATGAGACGTTGTATTACAATTATAATGGTGGAGAATTTATTCAGACAAATAATCTAGTTATTTGTCATTTATCAAAATTATAACGGTTGTCAAACGTGACTGATTCATTATGAATTTCCGGACCTTTAATTTAATTCCTAGCTCACTCATACTTTTTCCCTTACAAATAATGGTAATGTACACAACACTTTAACCCATGCAGTGAATATTTATCATACCAACATACATATATTGGTGTGAGAATCTGAGCACTTTAACTGATTACTGTTTGTTTGTGCACTATGGAACGCGCTGACGTACATAGGCATCGATTAAACTGTTTTCATTAGTGTTGACCCAGATCACCAATCACTGGTGTTGGTTGCTATGGTGACAAAAGTTCACAGAAAGTCTTAAAGAGACTCTTCCGGGACAATCTACCGTGCATGTGTAACCTGTCGATGCCATATTGTAAACACAGTACAGCTAAGCTAATAGCATAACACAACACCGCCAAACTAACCAGTTAGTGAACTTTCATTGAAACCCCTAAATACGCTACAGCACTGTTGGTCCAGGAGCGTCATCTGTGGTTGAACCTGGTCGAAATGCGCGAGGATGACAAGACACGCTTCTTGAACGCCCCCATCTCCCAGGCCGTCCTATTCGATGACACCGTCTGGGACTTTGCCCAGCAGTTCTCGACGGTAAAGCAGCAGACAGAGGCCATCCAACACATTCTGCCCTGGCTCAAGATCCCACACCCCATCTGTTCGTCGCCAAGTGCGTCCCCCTGCAGTGGCTGCATCGGCTCTGCCCCGGCCTGCCCCTGCAACCCCGCACGGCCGTCGATCCCCCCGCAGGAAGCAGACACCACCTGTCTCATGGCCGGCCACTATGAAGAAGACCTCAAAGTGCCCCTGAGACAGGGGACCAGAGATGCGAGAAGCCACTGCCTTGGAATTGGTAAGCAGACCACTCCATCCCCCAGTGGAGGACTGGGAGAAGAATCTTTTGTTCCCTTTTCTTTTTGTTTTGCTGCTCACTCCAGTAGCTGCAGTACCTAAAAATTCAACAAAAGAGCTTATTCCTCAGTCCCTGGGTCACATAACTGGTGTGTTCGGCCATCACCCCAACCACTCTGCCCCGCCGCAAGGCCCCACGATGAAATTGTTCCCCTGGTCCCCCTCGCCCAGAGTTTGGAAGCATGGCTCACGCATTCCAACACGTCGCGATGGCTGACCCAGACATTCCGACTCGGCTACACGGTTCAGTTCAACAGGCACCAGCCCAGGTTTACTGGCGTCCACTTCAACATAATGAAGGGCGAAAATGCCACCACCTTGCGCGTGGAAATCGCCACTATTCTATGGAAGCATGCGATAGAGCCTGTCTCTCCAGCCGAAATGAAGAGTGGGTTCTACAGCCCCTACTTCATTGTACCGAAAAAAGGTGGTGGGTTGAGGCTACCTCGATGCAGCCCCTTCTTGCGGTTTGCATTCGAGGGTCAGGTGTAACATACAAAGTCCTCCCTTTTGGCCTGTTCTTGTCCCCTCGCGTCTTCACGAAGGTCGCAGAAGCTGCCCTTGCCCGTTAAGGGAAGTGGGCATCCGTATTCTCAACTACCTCGAAAACTGGCTAATCCTAGCTCACTCTCTGGACTTGTTGTGTGCACACAGGGACCTGGTGCTCGCGCACCTCAGACGGCTGGGGCTTTGGGTCAACTGGGAAAAGAGCAAGCTCCTCCTGGTACAGAGCATCTCACGAACGAGCTCACGAACGAGCATGCCCAGTCGGTTCTGACCTGTCTGAAGGCATTCAGACAGAAGACTGCGGTCCCTCTGAAAATATTTCAGAGGCTCCTGGGGCATATGGCATCCTCGGCAGTGGCCATATCTCATGAGGCTGTGAGCCACTCACATCCCGGGGAGAGTGGAGACTCCATCCTCAGGTGGTTCATCTAATTTGGAGTCGATACGGAAAGGCCCCCCTGCGTGGGGCTCCCTTTGAGCCCTTAAGAGTCAGTAGAGCTTAAGGCACTCTCCTTGAAGACTGTCCTCTTGACGGCGCTCACCTCCATCAAGAGGTTAGGGTAGGCTATGTGCCCAAGGTTCCCATGACCCCTTTTAGGGATCAAGAGGTGAACCTGCAAGCGCTGCCCCAGGAGGAGGCAGACCCAGCCTTAGCGTTGCTGTGTCCGATGTGTGCTTTTAGCATCTATTTTGATCTCACGCAGCGCTTTAGGATCTCTGAGCAGCTCTTTGTCTGCTTTGGTGGACAGCAGAAAGGAAGCGCTGTCTCCAAACAGAGGATTGCCCACTGGATCAGCGATGCCATAGCTGTCACCTACCAGGCTCAACACGTGCCGCCCCCTGCAGGGCTACGAGCCCATTCCACCAGGAGTTTGGCAGCCTCCTGGGCTCTGACTAGTGGTGCCTCTCTAGCTGACATTTATAGAGCAGCGGGCTGGGCTACACCCAACACTTTTGCGAGATATTACAATCTCCGGGTTGAGCCTGTCTCGTCCCTTGTCTTAGCAGTAATGAACAGGTAAGTCCAGGTCGACCGGCCAGGTTACACCTAGCACCTTTCACTCAATGCTAGCCCAGTACTTGTGCTAACTATGCCCCGTACTGCTCTGCATATGCTGGTTCCCCATAGGCAACCCCTTGCGATGTATATTCCACTGAAAATTTTTTTCCTGTTGGCAAACTGCATATTCTTTTTCTGGGGAGAAAAAAGAGGGAAAAGAGGCACGACTAGGACAAACCTGTCCCTATCCTTTTGGGTTGTCGACTCGTCCACAAAAGGGCTGTTTGACACTCACACTAGAATCAGGGGAGGTTACGGTCCAGCCCGGTGCGCTGGCTATGTGGCACACAGCAGTCTGCCCATCTCGCACCACCGATCAACGTAACTCAGTTCTGCTAGTTGTGGTGTTTTTGTAGGGAACCCTGTAGTGTCACTACATCAACACAACATTGTAGCATATCTGTCACACACAACAAATGAGTGACAGATAGGGAACGTCCTTGTTACTTTTGTAACCTCCGTTCCCTGATGGACCAGACTGATGGTGTGACCAGATACCTGTTGTAAGCAGCATGGGAGACCTGGGTTTGAATCTTGCTTTGAAATCAGAAATTGCATTTGTGTAAATAGTGATGAGGGCAGTTCAGAGGTTGCATTTTTCCCCTGAGGGAAAATGCATTTTTACTTCACTGATGGTTAAGTTTAGGGTTGGGGTTTTGGGTTCGGGTGCAGAGTTTATAAAATATGCATTCCTCTTCATTGTATTTCATGCTTTACAGCTAAAGACACATCGATTACAACTCACTTTTGGCGCCCCTCCATATATACATCACACAAAAAACTCGAGCTCTCATGTGCCCATATGCCTAACAACACTTCACACTTTGGCCACTGGGGGCAGAGTTTCACATTTCAGTTAGCACAGACTGATTTTAACTCAAGAAACGTCAACCTTCTGTTTCTGAATTCACTGTGAGATCAATCTGATGTACCATTTCAGGGACATGAATAATAGCAAAGGATTAAACACTACTGCGCATATCTGGTCCTGAAGCATTTTCAGTAGTGGCATTTTTGTAACCCAGAACTGTCAAAGCAAAAAGACTTGGGCATACTTTTTGAGTCTAGCAAAAGATAACAAATAAGATATACAGTATACAAAAACTGAAAAACAGGAGATCAAACGTTATCTTGTTGACACTAAGGATACATGAAAGAGGTGAAGAAAAGTATATCATAGTTTAGATGCTTAAGGCATAGCCAGATACTTCCCAGATAGCACACTTACCTCTTTGAGATGTCTGTTTAAGAGCGTTACATCTGGAAAGCATCATATTCTAATTAACATCTGCTTAACATCTTAAAAAGATCAGAAAAATTAGCTAAATGTCTTATTGGCATCCGAGAGGAAACGTCCTATAGACGTATTGCAGATGAACAAACAACATAAAATCTACACCTTAGACACAAAACCCCCCCACATCGAATAAACATCTGTATGTGTGCTATCAAGGTTCCTATCAAACTTACAATTAGTTGTCAATAATGTTGTTTACCTACCAGAAAAAGAATATTTGCTACATATCATACAGTTGTTAGTTTATGGTTGTATCTAGCCATCTTGCTTTACTGATACAGTTCATGTGTCCTTTATTCATCCGGAAATTACAAACAGACTTTTTATCAATTTTAAAACTAGACTTGATGAAGTGGTCTACACCAGATGCCGTATGGGTCACACAAGTTTGACCCATGCTTTTTTACTTAAAGGTGAAGACCCAACCTTATGTATGTTTTGTAATATTCCCTTATCTGTCAAACATATTTTACTAGATTGTCCTGGACTTAACGCAAGTAGAATGCTCTTTTATAAGGTTACTTCATTGAAGGACATATTTAATGAGATTATGCCTGAAAAGGTTTTGGATTTAAAAAAAAATATTGTATAATATGACTTGCTGTTTATATTTGTTTTGTTTTTATTGTATTTATATGATATTTGTATTTTTGTAATTTAATTTTTGCCATGAATATAGCTTTGAATGCTGACACGGCATTAAATAAAATAATCTAATCTAATCTAATCATGTGTCCTTTAATTAATGTATTTTTCAGAAATCTAAACACTTACATTTTCGTTAGTTACAAGCATCCAGCCATCGAACAACATGGTCCAAATTTTTATGATGACTTGTTATGATAATTATGTTAACATTACCGTTACGTGTCGGACGGATGGATGGAGGGATGAGGAACGCCCCACCACGTTCTCAGGGAACAGAAGGGGTCTCCCCGCCCTTGGCAGCAGTTCTCCCACTCCAGGCAGTCACCAGTGAGCCCCTCTCCGCCCACGGTCTCAGACCCTGCCGCGTTTCAGCGGCTGGTACGGGGACTCCTCCGCCCCTGACAGCGGCCCTGACAGCGGCCCTGACCGCTCCATGTGGTCGGTTAGGAGCCCCTTTTCCCCTCATGGTCAGTGGCTGCTCCGTTGGGGTGGATGGTAGTGGTGAGAACTCTACTACGGCGTATCCCTCCTCCTTCGAGTGTTTTGGCCCCAGTGTAAAGCAGTTCAATGGAAAGGAGGAGGCAAGAACCGGCTTGACAATATAAATAATATTTTAATATAAAACTAAACAAAACGACACAAATATCCCTCTCGGAGGCTTGATTAGCCTGACAAGGGACCAGGTGTGTAAAATCACGACCCCCCCACCCCTGCCCTGTCACAGTGCTCTATTGTTTACCCTTTAGATGCAAATGTCTTCCTTCTCTTCATGTAAATAAGATTTCATGACTTTCAAGTATGTAATAATTCAGGACTCGGACTCGAGTCAGACCCGAGTCACTATATTGATGACTCGGACTTGAATGCTAATGACTTGGACTTGAGCATTGGGTGCATTCTGACTTGGAGGAGAGGACTCATTACAACCGTTAACTTTTGCATTCTGCCCTTTGCCCTTTCTTGAGATCACATGCATGTCATGCCATGTACCAGTTGTACAAGCGTTAATCTCTGCGCTCGCATGCAGATTTACTTTGCTTTCACTGAAAACTGGAAGCGCACACTTAAATCTCCCTGCTCTAGTTCAGAGTGTGCATGTGCCACTGAAAACATGTCATGTGTACTCGCAAATCTGTTATAATGCAAAATAACTCTGCCTCTGTTTATTCATACAAATATTCTGCCTCTGTAGATGTGTTATAGCAAGGGAGAATATCGGAGATCAAAAAACTCGCCATTTGGTCGGTGGGGCATAATACATGGCTAAAGTCGTACTAGAACAATGATATTCTGATGCTCACTGACAATATAAGAGACATGAGCAATGTAAGAGACATTTTTAGGAGTCCCAGAGCCTTTGAAATAGCTTTGTAACCCTTCCCAGACTGATGTATTTCACCTATTTCATCATAATTTCTGGAATTTATTTTGACCTTGGCATAGTGTGCTACTGGGTGAGACCTTTTAGCCAACTTCATGCTGCTGAAAAAGTTCTGTTTAGGATTTGATTGAACATGGCTGGCAGTAACTGGGTCTGGGTGTGTCTAGTCCATATGAACCCCATTCTGAATGCAGTTTCATAGATTTGGGGATTTAGTAACTAAGGGGCAAATACTTTTTTCACACAGGGCTAGATGGTATTGGACAACTTTTTTGCTTCAATGGATAACATTATCATTTAAATTCTGTATTTTGTGTTTAATCAGATTGCCTTTATGTTTGATTTTGTTTGAATTTTAGAAACAATTTAGTATGACACACAAAAACAGAAGAAATCATGATGGGCCAAATACTTTTTCACAGCACTGTATATTACTATTGTATAAAACAAAATAATAATAATAATTCAGTATCATATTATAATAATAAGCTTGACCGAACAATAATAAATAATATTATTCTGGGTTCAAAAATAAGTGGGCGAAGTTGTCGTTTTTACACACCCTAATCAAAAATGTTTTCTAAAAATATATGTAGGTAAATTTAGCTTTTTTTTATTACTGCATTGGTGCATATACTTATTATGCTATAAATTAAATACCATTCTTCCTTGTGTTCATTTAGTGGAAAAACTATAGAAAACATGCATTCGTTATTTTTATTTCATTAAACCTTTTCTATATACTTGGCTACAATGGCTGTAAGAAAATATTTAAATATTATGATATAAAATCCCTTGTATATAATTTCCCCCGGTTGTACACCGAAAGGGGGCGCCTGGCTGAATGGTTGCTTGGTGCCTCTGAAATTGTAAATCCATGTTCGTGAGGGTTCGCAAGCACAAAGTTAAGTCATCGCGACTATCACATAGCCTTCACAAGGCTCCATTTTGCACAGTTGAGCACATGCTAATTTTTGTAACTCTAGTGCAGTGCTTTATTCCCATTTGAATAATTTGAGAAAAGGGGCATGGCAAATTGAATCACATTAAAACTGATTTAAAACAGTATTTAAAGAGAAATGGTGAAGAATTCAAAGTTTTATCCATCCATCTTCTAAAGCCTCTTGTCCTATGTAGGTTATGAGGGTTAAGCACCTCCTTTAAATGTCACTGATGTCACTCCTAAACCTCCAAGGTTGGAGATGGGTGTCTGGATGAAGGTTACCCCTCTGCTGAGGCCTGCTGAAAGTGACTTTCAAAATCGAATTAATAAATATGAGAAAGCAAAATGTGTAACTACAAATAAATGAAAGAAAAAGACAACAGAAATAATGAAACCAACAGAGTAATGCTAGCCCTACTCTCAAAAAAATCCTGTAGGTCCTTAATAGAACCTATACCCCAAAAAACCTTGAGGTATATTAAATAAATGTAATACAAATTTATATAAGTGGAATTTAAACCTATATTTTATCTATTGTTGGTTTTTAATACTATAAAAAAGTATGTGTAGCTCAGCAAGCAAAGACGCTGACTACCACCCCTGGAATCGCGAGTTTGAATCCAGGGTGTGCTGGGTGACTCCAGCCAGGCTTCCAAAGTAACCAGTTAGCCCAGTTGCTAGAGTGGGTAGAGTTACATGGTTTCTCACTCTTGGTGAATTGTGCAGTGAATAGTGTGAGCCTTCACATGTGCTAAGTCTCTGCGGTAATGTGCCCAGTATAAGATGCACGGGCTGACTGTCTCATAAGCGGAGGTAACTGAGATTTGCCCACCCAGATCGAGGCGAGTCACTGCACCACCACAAGGAATTAGAGCGCTTTGGGAATTGGGCATGCCAAAAAGGAGAGAAAAGGGTATAAAATCCACAAAAAAAGAGGAAAGATATGAGTTCTTAGAACTTTGCAGTTTGCAGTTCTTCTAATAATTATAGTTAAATGAATTTAAAATGTCAAGCATTACTTAAATTCTGTCATCATTGCAACAACAACCTACTTAGATACAGTCATTTTTACATTTCAGAAATGATATCAACTATGACAATTGCATCTGTTAAATATTGATATATATATATATATATATATAGCGGTGAGAATGGAGAGCAATGTGCTTACTGTCTTAAACCAATATCTAATTTTTAAAAAACATACTTTAAGCACTTTCAAATGGCATACACAGGTACACTTGGTACATGAAGCACAACAATGGTAACAACTAATAAACACAGCAAAATCAGCAGTGTTAAATTAGCATTCCTTGTTGAAAATATGGGTACCACCCTTGTGGTGTGTTAAAAACGAATTGTTGATTATTACCCATAATATTGTAATCATGATTATTAATGTTGATTAAAAGATTAAATGAAGTAGGCAACCATGTGGTTCTTCAGAGGAGCAGATTTTAATGGTGATACGAGCTTCGCTCCAGTTTTTTTAAGCATGTTTTAAGCATTAAATATTGTAAAAATGTTTGTTAATGTTGAATCTAATAAAAGTTATTTTAAAGGGATATCTATGGTAAAGTTGAAATATATGTAGTTTTTTTCTGAACTATTGACAAAACCAGATTTTACTTGATTCATAATGCCTGTGCGACATTTAACAGGTTGATAAATACACATCCTCACACGTTTAACACTCCTAAAGCCTGAGAAAGGTGACATAAAATCAAAAACTACCATCAGACTTGCAAAATGTGTCTTTACTGCTTAAATTATTGGTCCATATAGAATAAATAATATGACATATTCAGTATTCAGTGCTGGGTAGTAACTGATTACATGTAATCAGGATTATGTAATCAAGTAATTTTTAATTGGATTAAATTACATTTAAATACTTGTAATCTGACTACAGTTACTTTTATAGATTACATGATTACATGGCAGTACATTATAAATAATTTATTAATCATATTCATATTAGTATCATCATATTCTTACCCCAATGTGCAATAGTCTCACAGATTTGGAACAAAGACAAAGAGCATGTGCTCCTTTTACATTACAACATTACATTCATTATGTACCTCAGATAAGGAATGGTAATGGATTATTATTAAGTAATAAGGGATAAAAGTAAGTGTGTCAGAGTTTAGAGCTGTGAGCTTTGACCTAGCAATGTCATTGCTGTTGATTTCAGGTTCATTACTGTTTGTTCATGTAATGTTTCTATTGTTTTATGCACTTAAAATGAACTAGATATTTTTTAAAAACTATATATATTATTTCTTACTACCTCACCAATGGTGTGCAGCTCACACATTGAGTTCAATTGCTTCAAAGAATCTAATGGAGGCCATCTCTAATGGTCCTGCCCGCAGGGTACACAATAGTTCATCTGAAAAATGTGCAGCAATATGGAACAAAGCCCATCACTCTACTGTTGCTGCTGATTTCAGCTTTGAAATAGGCAATGGACTATCAGTAAGCAGCAAAGGTTACAAGTGTTTTTAGATGAAAGCTTTGAACTAGGCTAGGTTGTTGCTGTTGATTTTTTGGTCATTAATGTTTGTAATGCTGCTATTGTTTTAGGCTCTTAAAATGAACTTGATGTCTCAGTGTTTGAATGATAAACCTTGGCCATGCACTGTCATTACTGTTAGATTTAATATTTATTTAATTAAAGTAATGTTTAATGCACTTTTTAAAAATGTCATAAGGAGCTCTTTTTGTGAGGCCCTTTATGTTAGTAATATAGAATAGAATACATTATGTTCCTCTTTCTAATTTTATGTTAAAATGATTATCCTACTCAAATGCATGTGACATAAAATAAAATAGAATTAGGTTGAAAGTAATCCAAAGGTAATCCAAAAGTAATCAGATTATAATACAACAAAATATAATCTATGGAATTACATTTCTGATTGCATTTTTTGTCATGTAATTTGTAATTCACAAATAATCCAACCAGCACTATCAATATTAAAACTTATTAACAGTCGATTTAAATTGACCAATTTACTGTGTTCAGTAAGTGTGGTGTTGGCAAGACTGCCTATTCATTCCCTTAGATCTTCAATGGTGATCTTGTTCATGTAAGATCAAAATGTTATCATATTTGGCCTCAAAAGTTAAACAGCTGTTTATGCAGTTCCTGAATTTTTTTTAATCTACCAATAGCAGCTGCAGAGCAAATTGGTTGTATTAGAGCAGATGTGATAATAAAGATGGTGATTAATGAAATATGCTATTCATACCATATTCTTTATGTTGGAAACACCTCCAAAACACACTTAGAACAATTAAGCGGAGTTACTTTATTGTTAATTTCTAGGGATGTGCATGGACAGTCAACATTCGGTTAATCTCTATGCACCAGTATTCGAATACTAAAATCACTATTCGGTTATTCTACACGTGTAATAGATGTCTTCAACCCAACTCGAACTCGACGAGTTCCGACAAATGTTGAGTTTTCTGTTCGGTTTTGGTCAGTTTTTCAAGTATAAAGCGAGTTAGTGGCTGTTCAAACATGCTTTTGTGTGCGTTTGTTTACTATATACTTTTAGCACGTGCTGGATGGACGTCTTTTAAGTGTTGCACTAAATCACACCGTTTTTTTCTTTCCACGTCTCACGCAGGATCGCCAGATTTTGAGATACCAGGTAAAGTTAAAAAGAAATTACATTTTAATCAATGCACATCAAAACACCGCCCCAGGACATACGGGTATAAAGGCGGGGAAATATGTCTGTTCATTCAGGAGTTCTCTTCGGAGCCGATGGTCGTGTATGCAGCGAGCTGCAAGTCACACACCCGTTCCTCTTCCTCGGAGCGATCTGCTGTTGGATCCACGCCCTTCAGCGGCTTTCTCCTTCTCTGCACGGCAGTTTGCCCCTGGGCGCTTCGACAGCACAACTAAGAGTTGTTATTAAAAGAGTGATTTTCTCTAAAAAAGATTTTTCCACTATAAGAGCAATACACAGCAACGTTGAATGTCCTTTTCAGGACACGTCTTTTAAAAGATGCCTTTCCGCCCCTGTGTAGTTCCTGAAGCGGAGAGTGCTCTCCGCTTCAGATGGCCACAGGCGCTGTCTTGTGTGTTTGGGCAGCAATCCCACCGAGGCAGCGTTTGTGGATGGTTCATGTTCTCACTTCAACCGAAGGAACGCCACTCCAGCCGCCCCCCGCGTCACTCCTTCTTCCCACAGGATTGAAGACGATGTGGCTGGCGATGGAGGCGATTTAGGGATGGCAGAGGGCACGGCTTCGCCAGGTACATCCCCACGAACCGCCCGCCCCCCTGGCACGCTCGTTAACTTCCGTCCGGGCTCGAGGCAACAGCAGCTAGCCTGCCTATACTCTGGAGCCCCTAGAGCTGGATAATTTTCCTATCTGGCTCCTAAACTATCGAATAGTCTCCCTAACACTGTTCAGGACACAGGCACACTCACTCAGTTTAAGTCTAGACTAAAGACTCATCTGTTTAACCAGACATTAATCAATCAAATCACAATTAGGCTGTTTTGGTTAGGTCTGCCGGAACCAGAAACATCTATCATGATCTATAACTCTGCATACAATTGAATGGCATCTATGCTAATATTACTCTTTCAATGTCTCACCTCTGGATTTATATCCTGAGGTTACCAGAGCTGTCCAGATCCTGCTTGGTGTTGGACTCCACTGTTACGTGTCACTGAGTGATGACAACAGACTACAGCTGGCGCTAGCCAAACATCACTTCATTCTTTTATGATGGACTTCAGAGGATGAACTGATGCCAACTCCAACTGTAAGATATTGGATACAAATGCCACTGCCTGAACCTTGGACTTATGATAGACCCCACCGTACCTCACCGAAATGACTTGCCAGTTGAACTGTGATACACTTAATCTCTGCCTATATCACCATTGTCTATCGATGGATTACACTCTTGGAATGGAATACATAGACTACCGTTTACTTGTCAACAAAATCCTTCATCAGCCAACTAACAAACGACAATGCAAAAAATATTTTTTTAAACACTGGACCTTAACACTTACTTAGTTAACACTTTTTAAACCATGACTTGCACTGCACACAAATAACCATTATATTCATGATGTTAGCCAGAGGGGAACTGGCCACCACAATGAGCCTGGTTTCTCCCAAGGTAATTTTTCTCCATTAACCAATATTTTATGGAGTTTTGTGTTCATTGCCAGAGCCTTCAGAACTTCAATTTGCTCACAGTGGTTCTAAATACAATTATTATTTAATTATGTAATTCTTAAACATAATTTTCAATTATATTTAATACAATTACACAATGATCACTCTAAGTCTTTATAGATATAACAGTTTTATTTTCTTTTGTTAATGCATGATTTTCTGCTTCTTTGAAATGATGTGTGTTGTGAAAAGCACTTGACAACTGACTTGACTTGTTTCCCGGCCTGTGTGCAGTCACTTAAGTACATCTGTAGGCATTTCAGGTGAAAAATCATCAGCTGTGACGGCTGAGATCGCTGATGGTAGTGCTGACCAATCAGTGTCAGATCGAGACTATAGTCCTTTCATCACTTCTGGGTTTGTTTCCATGGTGAATTGTTATAACAAAATACCGATTAGAATATTGCGTGATACGGGGTCCTCAGAATTCTTTATATTGGAGTCGAAATTACCTTTTTCTTCTGAGTCGTGTGCAAGGAGTAGTGTTTTGATACAAAGGAAAGGGTTACAAATATTTTCTGTGCCCATTCATAAAATTCAATTAGAATCAGTTCTCATGCAGGGACAAGTTGAGATTGCTCTATGACCTTCTTTACCTTTAGAAGGTGTAGACATTATTTTATTATTTGACCGGAGGACACTTGTGGTATGGTCTCCCACCGCCTCCTGTTTTCAAAATAACCCCATTTCTCACAAATTAATCTGATAAGAGTGTGCAAGACTTTCCAGACATGTTTGTATCTTGCGTTGTAACTCGTTCCATGAACCGTGCATCGTGAAATGAACATTTATATGAGCAAGAAAAATCTCTTGTTAAACTGGCGAGTATGCCTGCTCTTCTTCCATCAATCTCCCATAGTGAACTACTTTCAGGTCAGAAAATGATGTAGGTTTGGCAAAGTTTTTTGCTGAAATTTGGCCCAAGTAAGATCTAGAGAGTGTTGCTAATGACTATATCATGCAGGATGGAGTGTTGGTTCTCAAATGGTTGCCATGTAATGAAAGTGCCATAGGTGAACCCATGTTCATTTCAGCTGACTTGCTTGAATTGGTATTTCAAACCACTATATCATGGTGATATAGCTGGACATTTAGAGGTAAGAAAATCTTTGATAGAGTGATGTGCTACTTGAAAAGAAATGTGGCTAGTTTTCTCAAAACTACGTGGTGGTGGTGTAGTGGGATAAAGCACAGAACTGGCAAGCAGAAGGTTGACGGTTCGATCCCCACAGCCACCACCATTGTGTCCTTGAGCAAGCACTTAACGCCATGTTGCTCTGGGGGGATTGTCCCTGTAATAAGTGCACTGTAAGTCGCTTTGGATAAAAGCGTCTGCCAAATCCATAAATGTAAATGTAAAACGTGTCATTCCTGTGAACCAACTGGCAAACCTAATCAGGTCATAGTGCCTTCACAATTATATCCTGTTCCCACCGTGAGCAATCCTTTTGAACATTTGATTATTGATTGCGTTTTTCCACTGAGTCCATCTAAGTTGGGTTCCATGTAGCTTTTGTCTGTCATGTGTCAGGTGACATGTTATCCAGCTGTGTATCCATTACGATCCATCAACACCAAGACAGTTATGAAAGCATTAACCTAATTAATTTTGATCTTTGATATTCCAAAAACTATCCAAAAGGGGTCTAATTTCACATTTAGAATGTTCGCTCAAATATTGCAGCAGTTACATGTTAATCATCAGAAACATCACGTATCATCCGCAGAGTCAGGGAGCTCTTGAGCGCTTTCACCAAACCCTGAAGCAATGTTGAAGGCTTATTGCAATGAGCTTAACAAAGACTGGGAAGAGGAACTTCTGTGGTTGATGTTGGCCATGAGAGAAGTTACTCAGGAGAGCACAGGCTTTAACCCAAATTACTTGGTATTTGGGTACTGAGTGAGAGATCCTTTTGAAACTCTGCAAGATGAGTTTGTAAAACCTGAGTCGCCTGTGAACCTGTTGGAGTATATTAAGGGGTTTCGAAATTACTTGTACCAGGTAATTTGACCAATGAATATTTGGGTAAGGCCTAATCAAAAATGAAAACCTGGTTTGATCACAGGGCTGAGCATAGATAACATATTCCTGGTGATCAAGTGCTTGCATTGCTACCCATTACAGGTTCACCCCTTTTAACAAAATTTGTGGGCCTTTATACATTTGTTCGTCAGGTGTCTGAACAAAATTATGTACTGTCAACTCCTGACCTTAAAAGATCTACACTGATTTGTCATTTGATAATTGAAACCTTATTACAATTCATAAATGCTGTTTTATGCTGTTGTCCAAGGTGCTGAAGTGAAGTCTGTCGCTCTGGTCACAGGAAATTTGTCCGCCTCTTTCTCACATATGGTGGCAGCTTGCTTTGAGAGGAATGTTCCTGATGACAGTGTTGTCCAGCCTCGGCTTAAGAGTTAAAAAATATGTTTGGGCATTTGTCGAATGAAACCCATGCTGAATTGAAGCTTTCTATTTCTAAGTTTTTGTCACTCTTTTCTGATATGCCATTGTGTATGGATGTAATACAGCATGATATAGATGTGTGGGATTGTCCGCCTATTCGACAGAGATTTTGTCATGTAGCCCCTGAAATGTAACGTTTTTGGAAGCTGAGGTTAAATATATTTTGGGTAATGACTTACCAAAACCATCTTACTTGAGCTGGGCATCATCTTGTCTTTTAATCATGTCTTTTAATTTAGTCATCTCAAGATGGCGCCGAGTATGGCTGCTGCGTCGCGAGCTCCGTCAAAACACTGCAGTTTATTGTTTGTTTTGTTTACAGTTTTGTGTTTTTTTGTCTTGGATGTTGTCTGCCTTATTGTGTATGACAGACAAACGCTTTTGGACATTGGTTCGGCAATCACACACCAAAAACCGGACTTCACATTCCTCAATGCCGACCCGCGGTTTACAAACACGCCAGCTGAGCCCTTTGTTTGGGCTGCCCGGCCGCGGAAACGCAGAAGGAAAAGAGGAAAAAGAGCCGGCGTTCTCATCAGATTAAGACGTCGCGCAAATCGCCCCCCGCTACCCAGTATACTACTGGCAAATGTTCAGTCTCTGGACAACAAGCTCTGCGAGCTGAGAGCGCGGATCTCCTTCCAACGAGAGACGAGAGAATGCTGCGTTATCTGTCTTACGGAAACCTGGATGTCCGCGGAGATTCCAGACTCGGCCATCGAACCCACGGGTTTCTCCGTGCACCGAGCGGACAGAGCGAAAGACCTCTCAGGTAAAAGCAGAGGTGGAGGTGTATGTTTTATGATCAACAAATCATGGTGTGATCAGAGGAATGTACATTTTATCAGGTCTTTCTGCTCTCCTGATCTGGAATATCTCATGCTTCTGTGTCGACCATTCTGGCTACCGAGGGAATTCACAGCGGTCATTATCACTGCTGTGTACATCCCCCCACAAGCCGACACAGACCGGGCACTCAGGGAACTGTATGGCAGTATAAGTGAGCAGGAAACCGCGCACCCTGAGGCTGCGTTCATTGTTGCCGGGGACTTCAACAAAGCCAACTTTAAAACAATAGCACCAAAATACCACCAACATATCAGCTTCAACACACGAGGGGACCGGGTTTTTGGATCATTGCTATTCTCCTTTCCGGGATGGCTACAAATCCCTCCCCCGCCCACCATTTGGCAAATCCGACCACTCCTCCGTTCTGCTTCTGCCCGCTTACAGGCAGAAACTGAAACGAGAAGCACCCGCCCTCAGAACAATCCAGTGCTGGTCGGACCAATCAGACTCTATGCTACAGGACTGTTTTGATCACGCGGACTGGGAGATGTTCCGGTCTGCCTCCGATGACGACATCGAGGTTTACGCTGATAGCGTAACGTGTTTCATCAGGAAGTGCGTAGAGGATGTTGTTCCAACAAAAACTATACGGATCTACCCCAACCAGAAACCCTGGGTTAACGGCGATGTTCGCGCGGCATTTACTGCGCGGACCACCGCTTTTAATTCCGGGAACGCGGAGGAGCGTAAACAAGCCAGTTATGCCCTCCGTAACTCCATCAGTACAGCCAAACGCCAGTACAGGCACAAAATTGAAGGACAGTTCAACACCACTGAATCCAGAAGTATGTGGCAGGGAATTAACACCATCACGGACTATAAACGGAATAAAAACTCCGCCATGAACACCGTTGCCTCTCTCCCGGAATAGCTTAATACTTTTTATGCTCGTTTCGAGGACAACAACAACACCGCCCTCGCGGAGAGAGCACTCGCGGCCGATACTACAGAGGTTGGTTCACTCTCCGTCCCTGTTGCGAATGTAACCCGATCCTTTCGACGGGTGAATATCCACAAAGCCGCGGGTCCAGACGGCATTCCGGGCCGCTTATCAGAGCATGCGCGAACCAACTGGCTGGTGTTTTTACGGACATTTTCAACCTGTCCCTCTCCCTGTCTGTAGTCCCCACATGCTTCAAAACATCAACCATTGTGCCTGTACCGAAGCAATCAAAAATCACTTGCTTAAATGACTGGCGTCCTGTTGCCCTCACCCCCATCATCAGCAAATGCTTTGAGAGGTTGATCAAAGATCACATCTTCTCTGTTCTGCCCACCTCTTTGGACCCATTGCAGTTTGCCTACCGTAACAACCGCTCCACTGATGATGCCATTGCATCTACAATACACACTGCTCTATCTCACCTGGAAAAAAGGAACACGTATGTGAGAATGCTGTTTGTAGACTACAGCTCAGCATTTAACACCATAATGCCCTCCAAGCTTGATGTGAAACTCCGGGCTCTGGGCTTAAACAGCTCGCTGTGCAGCTGGATCCTGGATTTCCTGTCAGGCAGACGTCAGGTGGTTAGAATGGGCAGCAACATCTCCTCATCACTGACCCTCAACACTGGAGCCCCGCAGGGCTGTGTTCTCAGCCCACTCCTGTATTCCCTTTACACACATGACTGTGTGGCGACACATAGCTCCAATGCCATCATTAAGTTTGCTGATGATACGACGGTTGTAGGTCTGATCACTGACAATGATGAAACAGCCTACAGAGAGGAGGTGCACACTCTGACGCGCTGGTGTCAGGAGCACAACCTCTCCCTCAACGTCAGTAAAACCAAGGAGCTTGTGGTGGACTTCGGGAGGAAAGACAGAGAACACAGCCCCATCACCATTAATGGAGCACCGGTGGAGAGAGTCAGCAGCTTCAAGTTCCTCGGTGTCCACATCACTGAGGAACTCACATGGTCCGTCCACACTGAGGCCGTTGTGAAGAAGGCTCACCAGCGCCTCTTCTTCTTGAGACGGCTGAGGAAGTTTGGAATGAACCACCACATCCTTACACGGTTCTACACCAGCACTGTAGAGAGCATCCTGACTGGCTGCATCACCGCCTGGTACGCTAATAGCACCACCCACAACCGCAAAGACCTGCAAAGGGTGGTGCGAACTGCCAGAAACATCATCGGAGGTGAGCTTCCCTCCCTCCAGGATATATATAACAGACGGTGTGTGAAGAAAGCTCGGAGGATTATCAAAGACTCCAGCCACCCGAGTCATGGGCTGCTCTCACTGCTGCCATCAGGCAGGCGGTATCGCAGCATCAGGACCCGCACCACCCGACTACATGACAGCTTCTTCCCACAAGCAATAAGACTTTTGAACACATGATCTCTCACGATCTACAATCAGCACTGCACTTTATTAATCTTCATTCTGTCAAATATATTCTCGCTCCCAATTCAGTTAGTGTATATATATATTTATACCCTTATCTAGTGTATGTGTATTCTACATTGTGTGTATTGTGTACATTTGTTATGTAAATTGTTGTGTAAGTATGTGTACATTTGTTATGTAAATTGTGTTGTGTAAATATGTTGTTATTGTAAAGTGGTTCATGTCTCGTCACTGTCATTACTGCAATGTTGCTCGGAACTGCACACAAGACTTTCACCTACTGTTGCACTCGTGTACACAGTAGTGTGACAATAAAGTGATTTGATTTGATTTTGATTTGATTTGATTAGTCACTAAGCCTGACAAAATTGTAGGTTTTGTACGGACTACAGAAAGGTGAATAATGTTACAAAGCTTGACTCGTTCCCTCTTCCACGCATGGACGATTGTGGATAGCATATTATCAGGTTCTATTAATGCCACATGATCAGGAAATTTCTGTGTTTATAACACCATCTGAATTATATTCTTACACTGTGATGAGTTCTGGTCTTCAGAAAGCACCTTCAACATTCCAGTGCATGATGAATAGAGTGATCTCAGGGCTATAAGGTTGTGCTGTTTATTTAGAAGACGTGATTGTTTGTAGTCAAATGTGGGAGGAACATCTTTGCCAAAAACATGCATTCTTCATGCATCTAACTGGAGCATACTCAATTTAAATTTGACAACGTGCGAACTTGCGAGAGCGACGGTAACCTACTTGGGAAAAGAGATAGGACAGGGACAAGTGTGTCTTGTATGCATGAAAGTCTTCTCCCTCGATAATTTTCCACCTCCTACCACCAAGAAAGAAATAATGCGATTCTTAGGGATGGTAGGTTACTATCGTAACTTTTGTGCTAATTTTTCAACAGTGGTGGCTCCGCTCAATAATCTCTTGAAAGCCAAGACCAAATTTGAGAGGTCTAAAAACTGTCAACATGCATTTGAACATGCAAAAGTTCTTTTGAGCACTGACCCTGTTCTTGCTGCGCCCCGGTGGGATCGGCCTTTTCAAATCCAAGTAGATGTCAGTCAGGTGGATACAGGTGCAGTGTTGCTGCAGAAGGATGACAATGGAAGAAATGTAACTCTTACCAAATTAATTATTCGATGATTGAGAAAGAGATGCTGGCATTGATCTGGGTGGAGGTTCAGTACCTGTGGTGGCGTTTTCTGACCACAATCCACTCACATTTTGACAATTTGCATAACCCATATCAGCGTCTCATTTGCTGGGCTTTGTTTTTACAGCCGTACAGTCTGGAGATCCATCATATTTGGGGGGTGTACAATGTTATGGCTGATACATTGTCCCGTTCTCTGACTGAATGATGTTGCCAGTTTTACTGTCTTCTCTCTCTCCTTGCTTTCCCATGTCTTATTTGTTCTGTATTTTTCAAGGTGCCAGAAATTTGCTGGAGGATGGCGCTGTGGATTGGCGAGTGGTTAGAGCAGACTGTATTGACATTAGCTGGTTGAGAGTGTTCTGATGACTCTACAACCATCTGAAAATACCTGGGTGTGGATGCAAATATTGTCCATCAGATGGCGTTGTCATCCTTTCATGTAAAATGCTTTAATCAATTTATTAAAATAGTAGTTAATCTGAGTAATTAGTTTGTTACCTATAAAATTAAATCAGTATCAGCATCATGATATAATATGTATCTAGGACTAGAATAAAATAAAATACCCTCACTTAGCACTGTATTAGGTATACCTGTACACCTACATATGCATGTGATTATCTAATCAGTCAATCGTGTGGCAGCAGTGCAATGCATAACATCATGCAGATACGGGTCAGGTGCTTCAGTTAATTTTCACGTCAACCATCAGAATGTTTAAAAACTTTGATCTCAGTGATTTCGTCCATGGCATGATTATTGGTGGTTTGAGTATTTTTGGTTTGAGTATTTCTGTAATTTTCACACACAACAGGCTCTAGGATTTACTCAGAATGGTGACAAAAACTAAAAACATCCAGTGAGCTGCAGTTCTGCGGACGGAAATGCCTTGTTGATGAGAGAGCTCAACGGAGAATGGTCAGACTGGTTCGAGCTGACAGAAAGGATACGGTAACACAGATAACTGCTCTGTACAATTGTAGTGAGCAGAACAGCATCTAAGAATGCCCAATACGTCTAAACTTGAGGCGGATGGACTACAACATTAGAAGACCACATGGGGGACTTTATTACAACCATAGTGTTCCTAATAAAGTGCTAAGTGAGTGTATATAAGACGATACAAACAAAACAAAGCTATTTATTATGAGTGCAGTTTTTGTCCTCACATTTTGAATTTTGGGTGCATTTTTGCTAATTTCAGTGGAATATTTTTCCTTTTTCATTTCTGACCCTGGTCTTAGGTTAGCTGAGCTTTTGAGTGTAGATATCTTTTTGACCACTTAACTCATTTTAATACCTCTACAATGTTTCTTTGGCCTTATAGTCTGCAATGACATTGGAAATGTAGAACAAGAACCTCTGGGCTCAAGGTCTTTCTCAAGTGAGCAAACAAAGGCACACAAATTATCAATCACTGTGAGTTAACGTTATCTCCCCTGCTGAAAGTCCAGAGCAGAAATAGACAGAAGAGTGCAGTGTGATTTACTCACTGTTGCCTGTGGCCACATACCTACAGTCTCCCTGCATTACTCTGTGGTACAGTCTCTCTCTCTCTCTCTCTCTCTTTCTCTCTCTCTCTCTCTCTCTCTCTCTCTCTGTGCAGTATATGCACATGTAGCCTTTAACTGGGTGTACTGATAATTTCTTTCTTTTGTACAGGTTTCCTAAATTTTCTGCACATAAAATGTCATAGTCCTTTCTGTGGAGTTAGAGGACAGATGTGGAATCTTGGTGCATATCAAACAAGATCAGAGTTTCACAGCATTTCCAAGAGCTCTCTTACAACCACAAGGATATAAAAATCAACTAATCAGTGTCTCTTAATGACTAGTCAACATGAGACAAAATAGTAGCACTGACAATTAACTTGGGATTCATTTTACTAAATGCTGGATTTAAATGTTGATCAAAGGACTTTTTTTATTAAAATACTGTATTCATAATTTTATGTGGTCCTTTTCTCTCTAAACACAATACCCAGATAGCACACATACATGTACATCTCAGAAATGTAATTTTTAAAATTGTTTCTATGTAAGCCGTGGAGTGCCAGTTAATTTTTTTTTAAATAAATAAATAATCAATCTATTAATTTGAAAAAAATGTTTTTGGATAAATTAATCAATTTATAAATGGTAAATAAATAAATAACAAATGTAAATGTGTTTATTTAATTCACATTTAAAAATGTAACTATATTAAACAATAAAATAGAGCATTAATAAGTAATTTTAAAATGCACCTTTTAAAATGCCTTTTAACATTGTCATGATCCTGTTCTGTCTGGCCTTCGGTCTCTGTCTGTTTTATGTTTGTGTGTGTGTGTGTCATGTGTATGTGCAATTGGCTGTTTTCTGTTTTTTTCTGTATTTCTGTTAGCAGTATGCTTCCCTGTCCCTGCCTCCTCGTTACCCTTGTCAGTCTCCCTTGTTTAGTCCTTGTTATGTTAATTGCCTTCATCTGTACCTGTTCCTGGTCGATCTTAGTTATTATACTTTTTCTCTGTTAAGTTCTAGGTATGTCTGTTCACAATGATGCTGCGCTTTGCTAAGCGCTATGGGGAACAATCTTATTGTGAGCAGCTTTGAATATGTGTGTAACACGTCAATGAAAATTGACTGAAATTTATAGCCTCGGCTGGTGAGATCATTGAATGCACCTGTGACTAGGCTATAAATAGAGGCGTCACCAGAGTGTCGTCAGATGATTTTTCTTCAGAGCATACTATGACTGCGTGTCTCACAAACCTGCTAAAAACCTCTTTCTTCCCTTTTGTTAGGAGTTAGAAATTGTTAGGCAGTGCGCAGAACTTTCCTTTCTTTCAAAAAAAAAAAAAGAAAAGAAGAGTCTTCTCTCTCTCTCTCCATATATATATATAAAAATAAAAATAAAAAAGAGAGAGAAAATGATGGAGAAACAAGGCAAACGATGCGTGTTTCCTTGCCAGCGGTCTATGACCGACAAGGACACGCATGAGTTCTGCTTTGTTTGTTTGGGGGAAGAGCACGCTGCTCTCGTGTTGGGGCAGGGCGGGTGCGCTCATTGTGACCTACTTTCGGTCGGAATGCTTCGCGCTCACCTCACTTACTTTCGCGAGCCAGCACCCACACTTCACTCGTGGGGCTCTCGCATGGATCTGGCTGAGGAGCGAGAGACGGGTTCGTCCCTTTCGCTCGCTCTCTCCCCAGACCCAGCTTGTCCTTCACGTGATCTCGAAGCGCGCTCCGGCGTTTCTTCGGTTCACGGGGAGGACCTTATATCTCTTGGTTCGGAGTGTGAGTTACCCGCGTCAGAGCATTCCAAACACGATTTTAAATCTTCTGAGGAGTTGCTCGACGTGATCACTCGTGCAGTGGCCAGGCTTCAATTAGACTGGCCACGCGACCAAGAAACCCCCAAACACTCCAAATTAAAGGACAGATTTCTGTCTGGTGGCTGAGGGAAGGGAACGCCTTATCAGTCCCTTCCCTTCTTTGATGATCTCCACGACGAGTTCGCTCGTTCATGGAGAAAACCTTATACCTCGCGCGTTCACGTGCCCTCGACGTCGTTATACTCGACTATCGTGGGCACTGACGCAAAAGGTTATTCAATGTTGAAGAGACGCTTGCGGGCTATCTCTCGCCGGGTTCGGCATCATCACTAAAAAGCCCCGCCCTCCCCTCTAGGCCATGCAGAACTACCTCCATGCTAGTGGGAAGGGCTTATCAAGCAGCAGGTCAGGCTGGTGCAGCGCTGCACACCATGGCTGTGTTACAGGTTTACCAGGCTGATCTGCTAAAAGACCTGAGTGCGGGTGAAACGCTCGATGAGGAAGCATTTTTTTTAGAGCTTTGTCGAGCCATAGATCTGTCTCTCCGTGTGACCAAGCAGTCAGCCCGTGCCATTGGCCGGTCTATGTCTGCTTTAATCAGCATGGAGAGACATTTATGGCTTAACCTTTCGGCATCAGAGACAAGGACCACGTGTTCCTGCTCGATGCCCCCGGTCTCGCCTTCTGGTCTCTTTGGAGACGCCATGAACTCGGTTATCTCCAGATTTCAGGAGGCAAAAAGCCACGAGGAAGCCTTTGGGCAGTTTTTTCCTCACGCACTCAGGGGGCGGGGCCGTTGGCCACCCGGTCTCGCCCCAAGGCTTTTAGGAGGGAAGCTCGAAAACAGAGCGTGGCTCGTCGTGCTCCCCCTCGCAGAGACAGGGGACAGGCTCGTCGTCCTCAGCAGCCCCCTAAGCAAGACCTCAGGGCTATAATTTCCAAAAGGAAAAAACCCTGATGGTCTTGTACCCAACCTTTTGGGGGTAGTTCCCTTCAGGAAGGGGCCCGTGTTTTATTCCCTCCCGATACCCTCATGAAAACCCTTCACTCCCGCCACCCTTGGTGTTTCGGGTGACAGAGTTTTCCGACAGAAAGTTGGGTGTACCGTTGCTTCCTGCCTTAGTCCAGGACACGGAACACTCAACACCCCCCTCAACAGGAAGTGCTGAAATTAGTTCCCATTTCAGAGTACCTGGCAGCATGGAAACTTCTGCCAGATATCTTTCTTTGCTGTGGGTCTTAAAAGAGTGTCAGGATTTAATTCACTCGCCGCCTTTCCGTGTTTCAACGGCGTGGTCTCACTACCGTAAACCGGATTTCTTTTTATGTCTGCTACGAATAGCAAAAAAAAAAAAAACCTCAAATCTCCTGGTTAAAGGGGCCATGGTATGTGTTCCCCTTCCAGACAGAGAGTTGGGTTATTACACAAAATACTTCCTGTTTCCCATGGAGGGTGAGGGGTGGCATCTGGCTTAGATCTTAAAGCTTGAACTGCCCATGGGTGTTCAAGTCCTAGATGATGCCTATCAAGACGGTCGTGTCTCAAGCCCTACAACTCGTTTGGCTGGTCACCATCGATCTTGTGACGCACTTCTATACTTCATTTAGAAGTTCTGCCACAACATGGAAAGTTCCTGAGGTTCGCTTCCGGGGGCAAAGTCTTCCAGTGTCAGGTTCTTTCATTCGGCCTAGCCCTTTTTACCCGCACATTCACATTGCATGATGTAGCGCTGGCTCCTTGTGACTCCGGGGCATCTGCATTCTGAATTGTCTAGACGACTGGCTGATCCTAGCGCAGTTCCAGGAACTAGCAGTTCAGCACAGGGACATCGTCTTAGCTCATCGGTTTCGCTGGGGTTGAGGCTCAACGCCAAGAAAAGCGTCCTCTCTCCCACCCAGAACACTGTCTATCGGGGCATCGTATGGAGTTCAATCACAATGCGGGCACAACTGTCTCCCGCTAGGATTGACTCCATTCAGATCACCCTGAGCAAAGTCAGGCTAGGCCAAGGTTGCACTGTTATCAGTATCAATGATTTCCAGGTCTCAGGGCGACCACATCCTCGGTGATCCCTCTGGACCTTCTGCTCATGAGACCGTTGTTGTTGTGGCTCAAAGCCAGGGGTTTTTCTTCCAAGGGCCAAAACCCCTAGGCTAATAAGGGTTACGCGCCTCAGGATTTGTTCCCTTTCTACGTGGTTCAGACCCCGGTTTTCTGCCTTGGGTCCCACACTAGGTGCGTCTTGTTGTCACAGGTTGCTAATGACAGACGCCTCCCTGACGGGCGGGGTAGCGGCCTTAAGTGGTCGTCCAGCTTAAGGGGATAGGAGGGTCGTCAGCTCGGTTGTCACAGTCACTGTCTCGGGTTGATGGCTGTATTTCTGGCCCTGAAATACCTCCTCCTGAGGCTGCCATGTCTTGGTGCGGGTGGACAATGCAGCGGTAGCCTCTTACATAAATCATAAGGGAGATCCACGTTCTTGACAGCTGTACTTCTGACGCGTCAGTCTCCTTTGGGCCCAGGGCAAGCTCCTGTTACTCAGGGCTATCTATATCCCTGGACGCCTAAACGTGGGAGCAGATTTTATGTCCAGACACAACCTGCCGACGA
The DNA here is from genome assembly GCA_032164185.1 of Moxostoma hubbsi. Taxonomy (NCBI): domain Eukaryota; kingdom Metazoa; phylum Chordata; class Actinopteri; order Cypriniformes; family Catostomidae; genus Moxostoma; species Moxostoma hubbsi. The sequence continues at coordinate 4,907,539 of JAVLUX010000110.1, read as the reverse complement.
GCGAGAGGAAACTCCACCCTGAGGTAGTGGAATAAATTTGGGAGAAATTTTACAGTGCAGAAGTGGACCTCTTCACCTCTCAAGAGACTGCGCAATGTCCCCTCTACTTCTCTCTGAGTCACCCAGCCCCCCTGGGTCTGGACGCAATGGCACATACATGGCCCAGAATGCGCCTGTATGCATTTCCCCCGGTTTCTCTGCTCCCGGGGGTCTTAGCCAGAGTTCGCCAACAATGGTCTTGCCTCTTGCTGATAGCGCCTTATTGGCCGAACAGGACTTGGTTCTCAGAACTGATGCTCCTCCTCGACGGCTCGCCTTGGGCGATTCTGATCAGGAAGGATCTTCTGTCTCAGGCACAGGGGATGATACTTCATGAACTGTGGAATCTTCATGTTTGGCCAACTGAGGAACACAGGGCTGTCGCCTGAGGTTATCGAGACCATTCTTAGTGCAAGTCCCCTTCCACTAGAAGAATTTACGCCAATAAGTGGGGTGTCTTTGAAAAGTGGTGCAGTTCACATGATGCAGATCCAGTTAACTGCCAAATAGTTTCAGTTCTGGGTTTTCTGCAAGGAAAACTGTCAGCAGGCATATGCCCCGCCACTCTCAGGGTCTATGTGGCCGCCATTTCGGCTTGCCACGCCTTGATCGATGGGGCGCCTGTAGGGAGACATCCTCTGCTCGCTCGCTTCATTCGTGGAGCCATACAGTTGAGGCCCCTTGTCAGGACTAGAACTCCATCCTGGGACTTGGCAATAGTCCTGGAAGGTCTAGTTGAGACCCCCTTTGAACCTCTAGAGTCAGCATCTGACAGACTTCTGACTCTAAAGATGGTCTTTCTTATGGCGATTACCTCTCTCAAGAGGGTTGGGTATCTACAGGCTCTGTCTGTTTTGCCGGCCTGTTTAGAATTTGCCCCAGGTACAGCTAAAAGCTATTCTATATCCGCATCAAGTCTATCTCCCCAAGGTGCCTTTTTCGACAGTACATCCTGTCACTCTGGAAGCCTTCTGCTCCCCGCCGTTTTTAACGCCGGAGCAAGAAAGACTTCACCGACTCTGTCCTGTCTGTGCCCTTCAGACTTATGTCCACCGCACTAGCCAGTGGCGTAAGTCAGGGCAGTTGTTTGTCTGTTTTGGGGGCCGCAACAAAGGGGCGGCCGCTACCAAACCGACTATGTCACATTGGGTGAGGGATGCTATTGCCCTGTCCTATGAGGCGCGCAGTCAAGCTTCGCCAGTAGGTATCAGGGCTCACTCCACCAGAGGTGTCCCTCTGCAGCAAGTTTGTGATGCAGCAGGCTGGTCCTTTCCGCACACATTCATCAAGTTCTATAGTTTAGATGTTCACTCTACTCCAGGCTCTTACGTCCTCGAGTCGACATCTCAACCCCATGCCTCTACAAGTTTGTGATGCAGCAGGCTGGTCCTCTCCGCACACATTCCTGTGTTCTCATGGTCTAGGTGTTCAAGCTACCCCGGGCCCTTAGGTCCGGGGGTAGGAGTTTTAGTTGGGTTTGTGTTGCGGCAGGCTAGTTCCTTTCCGCGCACAGTCTCAGACTTTATTGGCTAAACTCTTTTTATGCCTGAACAAGTTTGTGATGCGGCAGGCTGGTCCTTTCCGCACACATTCTTCAGGCCCTATGTCTGGGCTCCCATGCCCCTGAGTTCATTTCTGATCTCAAGTTTAAGATGGTCTGTGTACGGCAGGCTGGTCCTTTCCGTACACATTCCTAAAATCTTACGATTCATGCCTGAACAAGTTTGTGATGTGGCAGGCTGGTCCTTCCCGCACACATTCTTCAGGCCCCATATCTGGATTCCCTTGTGTTCATTTATGATCTCAAGTCTAAGAAGGTTTGTGTACGGCAGGCGGGTCCTTTTCGTACACATTCCTAAATCTTACGATTTAGATCCTTATGCCTGAACAAGTTTGTGATGTGGCAGGCTGGTCCTTTCCGCACACGTTCATCACATTTTTTTGGTTTAGATGTTTTAGCTACCCCGGGCTGTTTGCCCTTGGGTCGATGTCTCAAGCCCATGTCTGAACACGTTTGTGATGCGGCAGGCTGGTCCTTTCCGCACACATTCATCAAATTTTATGGTTTAGATGTTTTAGCTACTCTGGGCTCTTACGCCCTTGAGTCAACATCTCAAGCTCATGTCTTAGAACTCTCGTGTTTTTTGTGAGCACACTTCACAACCGTAGGGGTCCAGACAGCCCCAGTGCGGCGGCGTGGGTATTCCGTTCCCCATAGCGCTTAGCAAAGCGCAGCATCATAGTGAAGCATTTTGTAAAGGGAACGTCTCGGGTTACATGTGTAACCCTTGTTCCCTGAAAAAAGCGGAACGAGATGCTGCGCTTCTTTGCCGCACTGGGACGTCCCAGGACTGCTCTTCAGAAAAATATCTGACGACACTCTGGTGACGCCTCTATTTATAGCCTAGTCACAGGTGCATTCAATGATCTCACCAGCCGAGGCTATAAATTTCAGTCAATTTTCATTGACGTGTTACACACATATTCAAAGCTGCTCACAATAAGATTGTTCCCCATAGCGCTTAGCAAGCATCTCGTTCCACTTTTTTCAGGGAACAAGGGTTACACGTGTAACCCGAGACATTTTCTCTCTCCCATGAGAGTTTTTTGTTACCTGTTCTGTTTTCAATTAATTCAATAAAATTATTTTTATTTTCAATCATTCCTGCATTTGGGTCTTCATTCCTGACTCATTCCATGACATAGTGATCTGACCATCATGGACCTAGCAGGAATTAGTTTTTATTTTTTGTTCACTACTTCACACACAACGCAGAGCAAAGCAGGCCAGGAAACTCTTCTGATTCTGGCAGGAGGACAAGTTGGTGAGGGGGTATGCGTTGGAGTTTTTAGTCCTGTACTCAGGTCTGGGTCACGATCAGACCAGCCTTATGCAATTGATTAGGGCTGGTCTGAATGAGCCCATCAGGTCTTGTGTCCCAGAAATGGGTGAAGGGGGAAGTCTTGCCACTACGATCAAGCTTGCCTTGAAATGGGATGAGTTTATCTTAGCCTGTGCCTCTGAGGATTTCTTTTCTTCATCCCAGTCCAAGGTCAACGATACTCTCGCACTTGCAGCGGATGCCATTCCTATTGCAGTGTTTATGACTTTCTGGAGGAAGAGGAGAAGGAAGCCGAGTAAGACACACAATCCCCAGTCACTGTCAGCACTCATGGCCACGGAGGATGTTCCTCAGTCGCTGCCAGCACTCCTGACCATGGTGGCCTTCAAGTTCCCAGAGGCCATTGACATGCCTATCTTGTTCCCTGTGGTCCTCGACGAATCCTTCCAGTTCCCTGAGGCTGTCAATGAGCCTGTCCGACTCCCCATTACTGTCGACAAATCTGTTCAGTTCCCCTTGACTGTTGACTATCCTGTCCAGTCCCCTGTGACCAATGACGATCTTGTCCAGCCCCCTGTGTCCATTGACTATCCTGTCCCGTCACCAGCAGTCACCATCCAGTCTGCCCAGCCTCCTGCAGCCACCAAGGACCAGCTTTCTCTGTCCGCTGCAGACCAGCAGGAGGTGGAGGAGCCCACTGCTCTTTCCACCCACAAAATGATGAGGAGGAGGGAGAGGAGAGGGGTCCCTGTATCAGGGTCTGCTACAGCATTCCAGGAGGGGTCCGAGCCCGCTGTAGCTGCCACTCAGCCTGACCCTTCACCTGTGGCTGTCCAATCTGAACCTTGTCAAGCGGTCTCCCACATCCGGTCTGATCCTTGTCCAGTGGCTGCCCACATCCGGTCTGATCACTGCCCAGCAGCAGCACACTTAGAGTCTGAATCCTGCCCCATGGCCATCTACGTCCAGTCCAACCCTGAACAATGCTCTGTCTGAACCTGTCCAACTCTCTGTCTGACCCTGTCCAACTCTCCATCTTCCCAGTGGCCGCAACAAACCACACCCTTGGCTCAGTGGCCACTAACCACCATTCTGTCCATTCCCCAGTGGCTGTCAACTAGCCTTTTACACACACACACACACACACACACACACACACACACACACACACACACACACATATATATATATATATGTGTACAATATACAAATACAAATCTGTTATATACAAAAGCAAGGGAATATAATGGAAGAAGAGGTATGGTATGTTGGATAACTATAACTAGACCAAGCTGTGTATTGCACATTAATTATTGCTCAATGGGGTAGTTTTAACTGTTTATGAGATGGATAGCCTGAGGGAAAAAACGGTTCCTGTGCCTTACAGTTCTGGGGCTCAGTGCTCTGTAGTGCACTGCCAGAAGGCAAAATTTCAAAAAGGTATTGGGCTGGGTGAGTGGGGTCCAGAGTCATTTTTCCAGCCCTTGTTCTTACTATGGAAGTGTACAGTTCTCTTGTATTTGTCAGATCATTTTGTGAGTTTTGTTACTAGTCAGTCTTTTTTTTCCTGTTCGGTCGGTCTTATTACTCCCCAATTTGGTCAGTCCAAGCATCTTATCTTGTTGGCTCTCCATGGCATCCACGCACATCTCACCACATGCCCCACCAACTTGGAGTAAGTTGGGTAATTCAACTTGGAGACAAGGGCCAAGAAGGGCTTCAAGCAGGGAGTCGTAGAAGGCAAGATAATGACATGGCCAGGAACCAACTCAGACTTGAATGGAACACATGTGGAGCAGATTAAAACTTTATGGAGACATGGAGTGGACCAGCCTGAGGTGTTGCTGTGACATGGCATGGAGTAGGCTGAGGCATTGCTGTGAAATGGCATGGAGTAGGCTGAGGTATTGCTGTGACGTTGCTCCACGCATGGATCCCTTGCTTCAAGCTCTTCACGGCCCTTGTCTCCAAGTTTAATTATCCGCCACTGATATCGGTGCATAGGGCCACTTAGACTCTTCCTCACAAATTGTCAGTGCCCTTGCCTGCCACAGCCAACAAGCCAATGCCCACGCCTGCCACGGCAAATGAGCCAACACTCATGTCTGCCATGGCCAACGAGCCAATGGCCACAACTGCCACGGCCAACAAGTTAATGCCCATGCCTGCCACGGCCAAAGAGCTGTAAGACTTGTCCGTCCCAGAGCCACCATTGCCAGCCTCGTCCGTTCCAGAGCCAGCGTTGCCTGCCACGTCCGTCCCAGTCTCTGCCCATGTACACAACCACAGAGGTTGTCTCCGAGTCTCTGCCCATGTACACGACCACAGAGATAATTTACAAGTCTCTGCCCATGTTCACGACCACAGAGGTCATTTCCAAGTCTCTGCCAGTGTTCACGACCACAGAGGTCATTTCCAACGTTGAGCCTCCCACGGCTCTGCCCACAGAGTCTTCCATTTCTCCGCCCACTCCCCAGAGTCTCCTCATCCAGAGACTCCTCTCCTCTCTGCCTACCCCTCCTCCAGCGGCTACACCGCCTGAACCAGTCACTGCCCTGTGGCCACCTCCCATGTCTCCGGGCCCAGTCCCTGCCCTATGGCCATCTCCCAGGCCTCCTGGCCCAGTCCCTGCCCTATGGCCACCTCCCAGGCCTCCTGACCCTGTTTCGGACCTGTGGCCGCCTACCAGGACTTCTGACCCAGTCGCTACCCTGAGGTGGTCTTCTGGCCATCCACCTGATCTGCTCTGGTCTTCTGGGTCTCCTGGTTGTCCGCCTGATCTGCTCAAGTCTTCTGGGTCTCCTGGCTGTCCGCTTTACCTGCTCTGGTCTCCTTGGTATGTCGGCCATCCACCTGATCTGCTCTGGTCTTCTGGGTCTCCTGGCTGTCCGCCTGATCTGCTCTAGTCTTCTGGGTCTCCTGACTGTCCCCCATACCTGCTCTGGTCTTTTTGGTCTCTCGGCCATCCGCCTGATCTGCTCTGGTCTCCCTGGTCTCATGGCTTTCCGCCTGATCTGCTCTGGTCTCCGGATCCATCTTGGCCCTGCCTCCCTGTCTTTGCCCTGTTCCTCTCATCCCCTTGCCTCTTATGCCCCCTTAAACTGCCTGTTTCCCAGATGTGTCCATGGGGTGTGGAGAAACCCCATGGACACATCTGTTTTCCCCCTTTTTTTCTGGAGCATCTAGAATCCGCTCCCTAGAGGGGGGGCAATGTCACAATTCACTGTTGTCTGCCCTGTGTTTTGCCTCTGTCATCTGTTCCCCATGGACTACACTTCCCAAAATTCCCTGCCCTCATAACTGCCAGCTGTCCTTGTTTGTCCTCACCTATGTTTCATTAACTTATTAGTCTTTGTGTATATAATGCCCTGATTTCTGTACAGTCTTTGTCAGTTGTTGTATGTGTTTTGACCTCCCGTGTTTGACCAGTGCCCTTCATAGAGGTTGCTCCTGTTCATGTTCTTGTTTCTATCGTGGATGTATTATTTGTTCCTGTGTTAACCCATTATATGTACTTGTTTATTTTTTCCATTAAACTTGTTAGCTGCACCTAGATCCAGCTTTCTTGACTTCTTCCCAATGTTACAGTGTCAACCTAAAGGAATAGCCTGCATTTTGAGAATGCTATTGCTGCAAATGGTTTCAACAAAAATTGTTTTTGGTTGTTTATAAGCAGCTGTTGAACCCACAAAAAATTAGGTCATCTCAGTATGTAAGATATGCAGAACACATGAACCAGAATACTTTATGGAGGACTGGGAAATGCAGCTGGTGAGCTGAAATATGTTGTCCTTTTTCTCCAGCTCAACATCTGCCTGATTATTACTTACCAACTGCAGAGTCATTATGCATCTATCAAATATGAATGTGTTTGCGTGGAAATCAAGATCAAAACTGCATAAATTTGGACGCAAACCTAGCTCCACACAACTGTTTACAACTGTTTTGTATTACTAGATCCATTGACCTGACAGAATGGATCTATACTATACTGAACCAAGGCTTTGATCAACATCATATAATTACCATATTTTCCAGAACATTAGTCAAATTTTTTTCATCATCTGAAAGGACTGTAGAAGAGTTTTAACATTGCCAATTCAGTATATTTTCCATTACAAAGTATTTTATGCAACCACTTGCCCACAAAATGATGCTTCATCATCACACGTGTCACAGTCAGTGAAACGAATGAATGAATAGAATACAACGGGTGTATTGTTTAACTCAAAGACTAAAAGCTGTTTATGTGCACAGCATTGAGTTACAGATGTTATGAACAGATGTGGCTTACTTGTCGCATTTCTCTCATGAAACATAAAAAGTTACAAACAATTACTAAAAGCAAATTCTCCTGTTTTAAAACAAGTCCAAAATCAGAGTGGACTCTGATGTGTAGATTCTGAAGGACTGTAATCTGCACAGAGTGCATTTGACATCTGAGCCAGTGAATGGAGGCTGCTTCTGGGTACCAGTGCCTGCTGGATCCAACCTCTGTCAGTGCAACTTATGGGATTTTTTTCTCTCTATCAACAACATGATTTTGATTCAGTGCGACTTTCAGATTTCTGAAAAAAAAAAAACAGTAAATAAATAAATAAATTATATATATATATATATATATATATATATATATTTTTTTTTTTGCTGTGCCATTGCAAGAATTAATTCACATGAACAAATCTATAAATTGGAAAAGACATAAATTTGTTGGTTTTTCATTATCCAATTAGCTCTCATTATACAGCGTACCTATGTTACTTGCGTTTTTTGTATAGCCGAATTTCAAACATTACGAGTTCACGCTACTAAGACAGACAAAAAAACATGAAAAGTTTTTGAAAAGAAAAATATCAACGATGGTTATGAGAGATAGTGGTGTGCCATGGGATTTTTTTAATCATTAATAGTGTGCTATAGTAGAAAAAAAAATTTGAGAACACTGACCTAAACAACAAAGAGTTCATCTGCAAAAAAAACGTCCAAAAGAAAACACACAACGGTATGAAAATTCTGCAATGCAATGCTTATCAATGACGGCTGGGACCATGTCAAACATTTATTGGCACTTAGAAAGGAAGCATAAAGAAAGGTAAGTGTAATTGATGCTAGCAAAGCTAGCTAGCTAACGTTAGCAATCTGCCTCTTCTAAAACTCATCTTCACCCCTCACCCAAAGATACTTAGCGAGTATTAGCTATACATATTCACTACCTATGTATTTACTGTTTTTTAGGGCACTAGTTTCAGTTGATTGCCAGCTATTTGCCACCTAGCTAGGTGCGCAAGCTACCTAATTTAGTAAACATATATTGAGGAATGTAGCTAATGCAATGTTAACTTTGTCAGAGATTGCATCTGTATATAACAGATTTGTATATGCATATTGTGTATATGTATATATATATATATATATATATATATATATATATATATATATATATATATATATATATATATATTCTTATTGAGTATTTCTGTATATACTTATATTTTCTATTCATTTTTTATATTTATAATTTTTTTTAAATTATTGCTTCTGTCACTAAGATTATTTCATTGTATGTGTAAGTATACTTGGCAATAAATCTAATTCTGAGATTGAGGGGACAGGGCATGTAGTGACAAATTGTTGTTCCCAAGTTCCGTTTTTGCTTGTGATAAACTATGACAAGACATAAAGCTATGTAGCTAATGTATATAAAGTCAACTAATACAACTAATGTCAGCTCTGACAAAATTGCTATATGCTGCGGTAATGCTCCCTCACTTGGGTGAGAGAGCTAGAGATGTGATGCAGAGAGTGGAGACTGAGTAATGTGAGTAAAAATTAATAGGCTGCTTTGCTTATTTATGGCTTTCTTTGTTCTATTTTCTAGATTTAGCTATGTGGTTAACAAACTGCACGCATTTATACAAGGTTTGTTGTTGGTTAAACTACAAAAAACTTACTATATTGTTTAAGAAAAGTGAAGACTTAAGTATTGAATAATTGTTTAATATATTCTGTACTTAATTAGAGTTTCTTGGGGAAGAGTCTGATTGGCTTAGAGCCTCTTTGGGGTGTGACCAAACAGAAATGGTTAAAAGACCAGCCTGCAGCAACTCTTCTCTCTTCTATGACTTGCACACGTGATGGGGAGTCTCAAGTCTCCCTTGCGGGAGGTCTTACTTCAAAGCCCCATCTGATCATTCCAACACCGAACTATAGGGCATCCACAATCTTAAATAGAGGTTCAAAACATTGACTGAGCATAACCAGAACTTTCTACAGACCCAGCCAAATAACCAAAGCAATGCAATGGAACACAAGTACACCTCCAGCCTTTTGCTAGAGAGTGCTGGTGTTTTATTTAAATACTTTGGTTAAACCTATTGCAAATCCAGGTACACTAAATGAAGTATCAATTGTTCAGGGCATGGTCTATAGACTGCATAAATTTCAATTTTCTCTGTTACAGATCATTTCCATTCACCTTCTGTTATCGCTCACTCACCAAACTGTTTTTATGTTTGTCTCTGTGTGTTAGTTTAGTTTGGTGTTGTAGATTAGCAATAAAGATAATTTGAGTGTGGTATATTTTGATTAAATAATCTCTTCATTTGATTCTTAAGATCTACGCTCCATGCTCAAACAAAATTTCAACATATTGTAATATTATTTTCAATGGTGATGAGAATAGTATTACTCTAAAGAGTTAACAGATGCATCATATCAACTCAGTGCTGGTTGCTGAGTGATTAGACGTACACCTTAATTCTTTCAGCATTCACAGAATTAATCATAATTCCCTTCTTGAGCTAAAATTCTCTACATATATTGTGAGCAGATACAATGAGCCTGTTCTATTACATATTTATTGATGGAGAATTTTTATTCAGATTTCTAATCTGATCATTTGTCATTTATCCTTCATATAATGATGGTTGAATGCGGCCAGGGTTCTTAAACTAACAAATATTTACATTTTACAAAACATATTACTGGTGAGGATATGCAGGCAGTTTAATTAATATTTTGAGCATATTGCATATCACTCAGTCTTTGTTCTGTATTTTATATAATTCCCTATATGCTATTGGTGATGAATGCTGGCAGATGTAAATATACCCTGCCACAAAATGGCTAATTTCCTCCTGGGCGTAGCCCTGCACAGAAAGTCCAATAGCAATAATTACTCAGTTTAAGTATCCAACGATGAATGAGCATGCATTTGGAATGATGAAGACGTGATTTCGAGCTATCTTCCTACAGGCACTTGAGGTGCAACCAATGTTCATGCCAAAGTTTGTATTATGTATAATCACTATGTCTGACCTTAACAAAATGTAATTATCTATGAAAATAAATTACAATCAATGGTTGATAGGATGTAATATTTTACATGTTTGTCTGTAGGTAGGTAAGTTCAACAAAGAATGGTCAGTCTGTTTGGAGCTGACAGAAATGTTCACCAAAACTGGCCAGTAAAAGACTGAAAAAACATTGCTATTGATCTTTAACATTTTTTTTGAGTAACTAAGGTAGAATATGGAAATACTATTATTCTATTTTACTAATATAATTTTTTTTTACAAAAGAACTGTATGTTAAACAAACTGTTAAAGTCAACTAAAAGTGTTAGAAAACACATTTGTTTACAGTGCTGTGTTTTCTCTGGGTGTTGTTTTAGTCCATGTGTGTTTGCTTTGAGGTCATCTAGTATACTCCTAAATGTTGACAAAATTGCCTTTTAGCAGGTATTACAAATTCAAATTTACAGTCTTTCTCTTATAAGAAAACGGCCAAAAATATTGATGACTTGTGCTGCAACTACAACATTTTTTTGTCTAATAAAATTGAGAGCATGTCATTCCACTAACACCATCCAGCAAACAGCTAATAGTGGTTCATGTTTGTGATATAAACGACAGCCTATTGGCCTTTTTTTTTAAAGGGACAAATCCTTTGATATATCCAGCCCAAACATCTAGAAAACTGCACTTGTCAAGCCATTTAATGTTTTTTTAAAGTATTTAAGCTGTAACAGAAGAACGTATTTAAACATTAAAACATTTGACATCAGTTTTAATTGTAATATATAGGGCTGAAAGTATGGCATTAAGTAATTTCCTCTGAGTATTCACTGTAAATATAGTAATGGGTCACATGATGAAAATGTTGACTCAGCTGTGTTTCTTTTTTAAATTGATTAATAGAGAAAAATTAAAGGTGCCACATTGTGCAACATGTTGACCAAATGGGGCATTTACTGTTCTGTTCCCAGGTACAGAAAGCCTACTGAAAGAAAATAACAACTTAGGAGCTTCTCCAATCTACCGATATAGCAAAGTACATAGATCATGTTAATGAGGAACGAACTCTTCAAATCATTGCTGCTTATAGTTATAGATCACAACACTGCACTTACAAAAACTCTAAACTAGCCGCAAACTTACAGCAAATTTAAACAAATTTTATGGTGCTTTTTTGTCCTTTATAGCTTGACAGCACCTAGTCACTGCTTATATTGTATGGAAAAGAGCTGTGTGAATATTCTGCTAAACATCTCCTTTTGGGTAGCTGGGTAGCTCAGCAAGTAAAGACACTGACTACCATACCTGGAGTTGCAAAGTTCAAATCCAGGGCGTGCTGAGAGACTCCAGTCAGGCTTCCTAAGCAACCAATTAGCCCGTTTGCTAGGGTGGGTAGAGTCACAGTGGGTTAACCTCCTCGTGGTCACTATAATGTGGTTCTCATTCTCGTTGGGGTGTGTGGTGAGTTGGGCGTGGATGCCGCAATGAATAGTAGTCTCAGACACAAAGGCATCTGAGATTCCTCCTTTGCCACCCAGATTGAGTCACTACGCCACCACGAGGACTTAGAGCGCATTGGGAATTTGGCATTCCAAACTGGGAAAAAAAAGGGGAGAAAAGAAAACATCTCCTTTTGTGTTCATCTGAAGAAATGATGAGGGAATGATGACTATTTTTGTTTTTAGGTGATCTAACCCTTATTTTGTGTAAATAATTACTTTTCCTTCACTTTTCCTACTTTTACTTTTTGTGTTCTGCAATATCCTTGCAAGTGAATAAACAATGCTTTGCAATTCTCAAGGCTTGTAAATGAAATTTTTGTTAAAATCACAAATAAAATAAAATAATGATACATTGCAGCATGGCATTAAGCATGCCACTCTCTGAAGACACCTTTACTGAGCCCCCAAATCACCACAGGAACACCACGCCCCTTTTTATTTATGGCTATGTTCAGACTGCAGGCAAATCAGATTTTTTTCTCATATCGGATCTGTTCAGGCAGTGATCAAATCAGATTTGCGTGTTCAGACATAACCAACCAATCTGCATGGGTTGCTATGGTAATGACGTAGGCGTAGCCACATGACGATGCTTTCAAAAAAGATGTGGGGAAAAATGGAGGTACATCATTTGCCTCTCCAAATAAGCGCCCTGTCCATTCGCGGTGCAGAACAACTCGACGCATCTGAAAAAAAAATCAGATTTCAATCGCATTTGAAACAACCTGCCGATGTGGGTTTGAATCAGATTCAGAAAAATCTGATTTCATGTGTTTTTTTGCTGTCCAGACTATCAAAAACAATATGAATATATATCCGATTTTTAGTGGCAGTCTGAACAAGACCTAAGTTACAATAATTAACTTACAATAAATAAGACACATTATTTTCCGCTTTTTAATATTTTATTTTTATTTGAATTAAAGGCCTCTTAACCTATTGATATGCAATTCCCCTGCATGCTGTGGTTACGTCACTCTGCTTACATTTAATAAATATTGTACCGTCTATAAATGTAATTAAAGGTCTAAGAGTTCAGCATTGATATCCGATCTCTGTTTCACGATAGCAATGCTCCAGAAACAGCAATTGAGTTATTTGTGCAGGAGTACAAATGAAAACATTCAATATCACAACAGACTTCATACCTTTGTTATGTAATTGTGATCGCCAGATGAATCCAGTTCAACACACTTGGGTCAATTGGTCAATGTCAGGCGTTCATTGAAAAACATCCAATAGCACTTTTTGTCCATTAAAGTGATAAATCTGAGAAATATTGATATATTCTCCATTTGTTTACATGAGATCTCGCCTGAAAGATTTACCCTTCATCATCATTCTTCAAACTCTGCAATCTGAGCAGCATTCATGTTGTAAAACTGTATATGATCTTATATATAAGTCTCATAAACAAAACGAGCCTGTCTCCAAAGTTTATTTTGAAAAATGCGCCGTGGTTTTATTCAGAATAGCCGAGCAGTGTAGTCAGATTTTGTGTCATCTTGAAGGCGGAACCTTACTTTTACTCTGTACACTTCCAGCGATTTTACAGAGAAAAAAAGCTTGCAGGAACCTAATTTTTTTTGTTAGATCATCTCTGAATTTGAAACATAACTTCTTTAGACTCGTGGTTTTGATAACATTGTATTTCTGGGTTGACTTGGGTCTTTTATTATTGTTTTTTGTTTAGATTATAAAAAAACATGTTCAGCACAAAATATTTCCATTACTATAATCTTCAGCTTCTCTAACTTTAGAAAATAACAATATATACCCTGAAACTTGGGTAATAAAGCCCAAAGTGTCTTCTTTCAAAAGATACTACAACTGTGTCCATACTCCAAAGGGTCCCGTAAATACAACCATTTAAGTTCAGGTATGTCATTTTCATGGTTTGTGCTAAAAAAGGGGGTGCGTATCAACAGGTTTTAAAGGCCTGACACCACAACTACTGTCTGTCTTTGGTCACTCTGCCACATTAACTGAGGACTTATCATGCAAAAGTGGAGTCATTCTGCATATAAAATCTTTGTTCTGTGAAATCATTCTATCAAATCACAAATGGCATCACTGACAATGGCATGATTAAAATTCAAATCACACTTTGGCAAAGACTGATTCTCACATTGTATTGTACCACACAAGGATGAATCTTTGAATATAAAACTTAGACTAATGAACAAAAATCTCATGCATCTCAAAATATCAATGTCTGCCATTGACATATACCACTGACAAGACCACATGCCCTTGTGCAGACACTTGCACAACTCTCTGGCTATGATAACTATTTCAAGAGGTTTTTTGAATGATCGGAGCTCTTCTTAAAGGAACAGTTCACCCCAAATGAAAATTCGGTCATCATTTATTCACTCTCATATGGTTCCAAACCTGACTTCTGAATCCCCATATAACACAAAGTGTGAATGTAAAGGGAGTAATGGACAGGAGGAGGTGAGAACCTGCTTGACGCTATAACTAAACAAAAAGACAAACACACAAAGGTGTCGGACAGCTGCCCATAAATCTCTCTCTCTGTCCCACTGCAGTCTCCAGTCGGCCTTTATCCCTCTCTGAGGCTTGATTAGCCTGAATAGGGGCCTGTGTGTAGCATCACTTTGTAATATATATATATATATTGTGTTAGCAGAGCCTACACAACAAATAAATTAACACTGATTTTGATCAGATAAATGCTGAACAAAGGTATTAACATTCAAAGAAGGCACATAAGTCTATTGATCTAACATAGTGCATGCTAATGTGATACTTGATCAAGGCTGATGGGTGAGAAAACATTGATAGGATGCTGATTCTAGATCCGCATCTTTTTCCAGTGTGTTCCTTATAAAAAAGTTAAATAAGACTTATTTTTGATCAACAAGACACTACTTTCTCAAGAACGATCTGCATGTGTTCTGCTGTGCACTCACGTGAGAACTACAGGATACTACCAGAACCTGGTATCGTGCATAGGGTGGCAGTGTTCATGATTACATGGGATAGTTTATTATTCAACTTAATTATAATATACAGTAGCCTACAACAGCGTGAAACATTATTGTTTTAGTCACATAGTTGTCATGATTCACTGTTGTGTTGCCTTGTGTTTATCCTCTTTCTTCTGTTTTCCATTCACTACACTTCACAAAATGCACTGCCCCTCATCACTGTCAGCTGTTCCCAATTGTTCTCACCTGTGTTCCATTCCCTCTTTAGTCCTTGTGTATATAATGCCCTAATTTCTGTTCAGTCTTTGTCAGTTGTTGTTTTTTCCATTTCATGTACCAGTTACTATCATGGTTGTAATGTTTGTTTTATTTCCTAGTTTTGCTTTTATTCCAGTGTTTACCTTGTTTTTGTACTTTGATTTATTTTTTTATTAAACTTCACGCTGCACCTAGATCCTGCTTTCTTACTTCCTTCAAACGTTACAGAACAACTGACCAAATGATCTAGTGGCTATGTTTGTTCAGTTGAGCCGGGAGGATTCACTTATTAAGGAATACTCCCATCGTTTCAGCGCCATTGCAAGCTTCACTGTATTTGCTGATTCCCATCTTAAGTCAATTTCACCAACAGCTCAACGGTGGAGGGAATTGCCAGAGACGGGAGACTACATGTGGGAGGAATACGTGGTGAATTTGACACTAGAAACACTGGCTTCAGAGGATCCTTTTGTCCCTACCCCAATCCCGGCTTCCACGCCTGAGTGTGCTCCATGCCTTGTCACAGCCATGCCTGAGTGTGCTCCACGCCTTGTCACAGCCATGCCTGAGTGTGCTCCACGCCTTGTCACAGCCATGCCTGAGTGTGCTCCACGCCTGGTCACAGCCAAGTCTGAGTGTGCTCCACGCCTGGTCACAGCCAAGTCTGAGTGTGCTCCACGCCTGGTCACAGCCAAGTCTGAGTGTGCTCCACGCCTGGTCACAGCCAAGTCTGAGTGTGCTCCACGCCTGGTCACAGCCAAGTCTGAGTGTGCTCCACGCCTGGTCACAGCCAAGTCTGCTCCACGCCTGGTCACAGCCAAGTCTGCTCCACGCCAGGTCACAGCCAAGTCTGAGTCTGCTCCACGTCAATTCACATCCAAGCCTCCCGCGGCCCCTGTCTCAATGTTGAATGATCCCCCACTGAGGTTTTCACATATGGCCATGATGACCCTTCCATACAAATGATCAGTTCCTATGCCAGCCTCGTTCAATGAGCCAATGGCCAGGCCTGCCACAGCCATTGAGCCAAAGGCCACACCTGCCATGGCCAATGGGTCAACATCCATGCCTGTCATGGACAATGAGCTTGAAGCCTTGTCCATCCCAGAGCTAGCGTTGCCGCCTCCCATGGCTCTGCCTTCCAAGGCTTTCCCCTCAAGCTTGCCACAGCTCTGCCTCCCACAGCTCCACCTTCTATGGCTTCGCCCCTGCTCTGATCTTCTGGGTCTCTTGGCCATCCACCTGAGCAGCTCTAGTCTCCTTGGTTTCCTGGCATTCTGCCTGATCTCCTCTGCCCTCATCTCTGTCAGCTGTTCCCGATTGTTCTCACCTGTGTTCCATTCCCTCATTAGTCCTTGTTTATATAATGCCCTGATTTCTGTTCAGTCTTTGTCAGATGTTGTTTTCTCAGTTTCATGTACAGCTTCATATTATGGTTGTAACGTTTGTTTTATTTCCTAGTTCCTAATTTTGCCTTTGTTCCAGTGTTTACCTAGTTGTTGTACTTTGATTTATTTTTATTAAACTTCACGCTGCACCTAGATCTTGCTTTCCTACTTCCTTCAAACATTACAATAGTATTGTGCACGCTGCAGCCGAGTGAACAGAGACAATGAGTCCCACAACATGTGTAAATGATGAACATGACATCTGAGCAATATTTGTTCTCCTTGCTCCAGTTTATTTCCAAATGTTCTATAGTTGCTGGTGTGTTTGTATTCTTTTAATCATGCCTGCCGCCCTATTGCACTGTGAGAGTGGGGGTTCTCTCTAGGTATTTTCCGGTATTATGGTTTAACTGGGGTAGAGTTGGTACATAATGTTGACATCCTTGTACAGATGAAAATAAATTGTATGATTAGCTCAAACAGCAGAAATGCGCAATACAAAAAAAAAAACTTTCCAAGGCAAGATATCCCCCCACCC
Source organism: Moxostoma hubbsi (assembly GCA_032164185.1). Lineage (NCBI taxonomy): Eukaryota > Metazoa > Chordata > Actinopteri > Cypriniformes > Catostomidae > Moxostoma > Moxostoma hubbsi. The sequence goes on along the minus strand of JAVLUX010000110.1, from coordinate 4,890,722 downwards.
TGTGTGAGTCTAGATGTGCTTAAAAGGTTTCAATAAAGTCCTAAATAATGCAATAAACCGATTAGAACACAGATCTGTCCTTAAGTCCTCTACAGATACAGTAATCATAATATCACCATGGTATTTTGTAGTAAAATAATTGTAACCATTAAACATGGATACTATATCAACACCAAATTACTGTAGTAACACCACTGATAATATAATCAAATCTTGTTTTCTGCCAAAAAAAAAAAACATGGTTACTACAATATTACTATAGTAAAACTGCCTTTATATTAATGTTTCTGTTATATATATATATATATATATATATATATATATATATAGTACTAATGAAAATATTAATGTGGAGACAATAAACAGAATGGGAAAAACAATGTGCCAAATGCAGAACCGAACCTTGGTCGTACATACAGTACACCAGCACACCGACTTTACGCTCCACACCATTTCAGCGGCACTTTCAATGCAGTTTGTTGTGTTTTTCTATGTTGCCAATAGACTATTGGGGTTACATCAGAATGCAAATAGTCACTACGAAAAATAATCACTCAACATTGGATAATAGCAAATATTAACTACTAATAAAATACTAAAACAGATAATGAATAACAAAGCTTTTTGTTTTTACACGTGTAGCGTAAAACTCAAAAGAATGTACTGAGACAAATATTATACAAATAATGTGGTCACAGTACTAACTTTGCTGTCATTTTTGCAGGGCTAGAACAGATACTTAACATTGGTCGAATGAAAAATGCATGTTTGAGGGGTTTTCTCCAAAGCTGTCATCAGGAGACTTCATAAAGAACATGGGTATTATGCTTAATACTCTGGAGGAGCTTTAGGATTAGTCTGAAAGTTTATAGTCAAGAGAAATAACATTGTCTCATGCTGTACACATGATAAGAAGGAAAATAATAATGGAATATTCAATTGCCTAATAGTGAATAAATTCTCAAAACAGAAATGTATCGACCCCTCAGAAACTTTACAAAGTACTCAGTGCTTAAAGCACAAGATTGGTGACAGAGAATGAGACATCACTCTTTGAAAAAAATCAAAGTACTTAAGTCAGCTGCATGGCCATCAACACTTCAATTGTTCCCTTTCGATTCAGTTCACTCGACATTGCACTATGGGTTGTGTCCTTCACACAAACCCTTGAAACCCTTATACAATCATGCCAATCCTCTGAATAGTGGGTTCTAAGACACCATTTCTTCAGAATTTTCTTCCTTCAGCACTGTGAACTTCATCTTGTTACCCATTCTGCTTCACCATTGATATACATTTACAGCGGGCGGAACTTCTCAGCAAGATGCGAACAGGATGACTCGTCGCCTGTGCTTAGCGCCTGACCTAAGAGGCTTCTGCTCCCCTGTGTGTTGAGTGATGAGTGATTAGTTCTCTACATTGCCGTCAAATACACTCTCAGTGAACGGGTTCTTCCCTGCAGATGCTCGTTGTTGACCAATGTGGCGCTTCAGCGAAACACCTACCTGCTTCCCACAGTGCTCCGGGTGGAGTTACTGTATCCTTTTATTTATATATCAGCGTGGTGGTTCTGGACCGGCATATTTGGCTAACTCTCATAGTGATATGTGATGCAGAGAAAGCCACCCTCCTTCGACACCCCGGTGTCACCAAACGGTTTCTTTAGCAATGCCATTGAAGGCTTTTCAGAGTGCTTCATCGTGGCATAAATGCAGTCTCAAGTGATGAAACATTTCTGCCAGAGAGAAGTAGCACTTTCCCTTTCCCTGCATGCTCCACATCAAATTACAGTCAGTGCCCAGCAAAGAATCCATCTCTCAAAACTGTTCAGATATCCTCTTGACATGATTGAGGTGATGTATTCCAATTATCTTTTAAATCTGACAATGCTTTAAAAAGATATAAAACTTTTAATAAATTAAATATTGCAGAGAGACAGTAAGACTGATATGGGAAAAGCATAGTTGAAATCCTCAAGGAGTCCACAGACCCCAACCTCATGATTTTAGGACATACGGTTCAAAAGTTATGGACAAAAATAGCAAATTTTCACATCTTTTGACCCATAGATGGTGCTGTCGTGAAAATCTGCATGTGCCCTCAGACCACGGTCCTCATGAAGCATAGCAGTTTTGTTTCGATAGGACAAAGGGTAGCTGAGATACAGCCTGAAGTCCATTTTCAATCCCACCTTGTTAATTATGTGTTTGTGCAACTTCAACTTCAAGTGAAAAACAAAATTCTTTATTATAATTTCTGAAAAGATTCTTTATTAAAATTTATTTTGAGCCATTTGGAAAAAATCGGACAAAGTTTGAAGGATGTGAAATTTTTAAACTGTCAATCATAATTATCCAAGATGGCAGCTACAGTAATGGGCGGAGCTATAATGTAGGGGGATCATTTGAGACAACGAGGAAAGTAATCAGACAAAAAAGAATGGTGTCCCACTGCACGAACGCATGGCGAGCACTCACAGGCTTGTCAGACCTGGTATTAAAAACGATGAAGCACAGTTTTACGATTCAGTTTGTACTGGCCATCGAACGCAAACCGCAGGAAGGGGTGGTGTCGAGGCAGAATGGAGACGTGGAAGTACGCGTCCTTCAGGTCTACCGCTGCGAACCAATCTAGATGCCGGATGCAGGTTAAGATGTGTCTCTGCGTGAGCATTTTGAACGGGAGTTTGTGCAACGCTTGGTTGAGAACTCGCAGGTCCAAGATTGGACGTAAGCCACCGCCTTTCTTGGGTACGATGAAGTAAGGGCTGTAGAAACCCTTCTTCGTCTCGGTTGGAGGGACAGGCTCTATCGTGTCTTTGAACAAAAGAGTATCGATTTCCGTGCGCAGGGACTGGGCATGTTCGCCGTGTACTGCGGAAAAGTGGACACCCATGAAGGGGGGCGGGGGCCTGGCAAACTGAATTGCATAACCGAGTCTAATGGTCCGGGCCAGCCAGCAAGATGGGTTGGGAAGTGAAAGCCACGCATCCAATCTCTGCGCTAGGGGCACCAAAGGGACGATTAATTTTGATGTGCCCGGCAGAGCTTCGCAGCGGGGCGGAGCAGATAGGGCAGCGTCGGGCGGCGACAGGGCGACCTGAGGCTGGGGTGCTGAGAAAAGACTGAGGAGGAGGTCCAGGGTAGGCGTCCTCTAGACTCGTCGGAACCGGCCGTCCGGGGAACAGTCGTGGGGCTGGAGACGGGTGGTCCGTGTCCAGGAAGCCAGGACTGTTGAGATCTGGTGGCAAAGTGCCGTGAGAATGGTATTTGCGGGCCGTGGGTAGGATGGAGGGTTCCAATCCAACCCCTCACTGACGGCGGCCCGGGCAAGCATGTCGGACATCTGTGCATCAGCCTCAGCCTGGGCATGTTGGCCCGAAGGCGGCAGCCCAGGGGAGGCGGCACTCTACCACATCCAAGAACTACACGGGTTGAATGGCATCTTTAAAAAGACATGTCCTGAAAAGGACGTTCAACGCCGCTGTGTATTGCTCTTTCAGAGAATTAAACTCTTTTACAGAGAAGATTACTCTTTATAGGAAAACTCTTTTAACTCTGTGCTGTCGAAGGGCCCAGGGGCAAACTGCACGCCGTGCAGAGAAGAGAAAAGCCACTGAAGTGTGCTGTAGATCCAACAGCAAAGCAGAGCGTCAGAGGATAGAAGCAGGAAACAGTTGTGTCACTCACAGCTGGCTGCATACACGACCATCGGCTCTGTTACGAATGTTGCCTATATGCTTAAATAAAATACTGCCTATTGCAACAGTTCTAGCTAGGATAAGTCATAATAAAAAGTCACTTAGCATTTTCGTGTATGGGTTCTTTTGAGATGCTTGCACTTGGCTTTGTTCCCTGTAAGTAATTGCTTATTGGACCAAGGAAGAAACTGCACTTTTATGTGTGGTGTGTTTTGTACTTTCTGGTTGGTAATTGAAAATTTGTGTAACCTTGATATTTCTATAGCATTTTTAAATATCTTTGATAATGTAGTGAAGACCTCTAAATGTGTGGAACTTAGTAAAGGTTGTTACTTTAGGATTGTAGAAAAACAAGGATGGTTCACACAGTACTCAGTATAGCAGATGAAAAAGTTATAGCTGCAAAGTTTGTAACCGAAGCTCAAGTTATGAATGTGTGACTGGGCGGAGGGTGATGCTGCACACCTGGTCCATTATCAGGCTAATTAAGCCTCCGAGAGGGATAAAGGCCAACTGCGGACATTGGTGCGATAGAGAGAGAGATAATTTACGGGCAGCTTACCGTCGTGTGTTTATGTTTGTGTCTTTTGGTTTATTTCTTCATTAAACTATTGTAGGGCCTCATGTATTCAGATACAAGACAAAGGCAGGCCTAACACAGTCGTAAAGCCTGACTGAGGCCCACAAAAACAAAGTCATAAATCTTGCTGATAAAAACCGCGCCAAAATCAAACAAAGGGAGTACACAGCCAACTGCAAATCCCAAGAAGCCTTGCTCACTTTAAAACTGTGTGAAATTCCAAAGGATCGAACTCTCAACACCTATTGGATGAGGCACTCAACAGAACGCACCTCAACTATGATGTCATCAGGAGTAGAAATGCATCGGAAATCGATTCCTTCGGCACTTCCAGTGACTTTGCCCGCTGTGTATAGACGTGGTGTTGCCTCGTTGCACAAGGAAGTAACGTGCAACTTGAAACTGCGGCAATACAATCTCCATCTCGCTGGACGAGTTGAGAACATTGTGTTCAACCGAACACTTTAACGGATCCGAAGGAAAGCGCCGAGCAATCCGCTGAGCAATCTTCATCCGTTTGCCTGCAGAAGTGAAGAAAGAAGAATTCTCTTCCCTCTTCAATCAAGTTGACGTCGCTGATATCTCCGCCAGCCCGCCGAGAATCAGCCGCCGTACCGCCCGCCGACAGAGCGAGGAAACGGCCTCCCGTCATCTCCCGAGACTCGAGGAACCGAGTCGGAGTCGAACGACGGATGAACACACGTACTACATGCGTCCCCACGCGATCCAAGTAAGAGGTTAACGTCTGGGCAGAGATAGAATATTTAGGTGTGTTATTCTTGTGGATCAAGTTTATTGTTTTGTACAGTTTACGGACCGTAGAGTCCGCTCATTGCTGCTAATAATACTCAAGGTATTAATGCAACATACTGTTATCGTAAATTAGAGTTTGCTGTGTTGTAATCCAACCACGTTGGACTGTTGTGTGTTTACGCCATCGTGGATGAGACCAGCATACTGTGTTAATCCATCAAAGGACCAGAGTTCGCGGGATGGGTTACGTGCCGTTCACCGCGTCTCTGAGTGGTAAACTAACAGTTGCCTTCTCTCCCACGATTGCGAAACCGGCCTCAACGCCGCCACTTCATTCTCTCTCTCTCTCTCGTACTAACTACACACGCGCGCACGACCCCTCATAACCATTCGCTAGTAGATAACTTTGTGATAAAGCTCGGCTTTGTCCCCAGGTTATCAAGCAAGCGAAGACACGCTGGAAACGGGCAGATGCCATTAACCGGCTTCTCTCCGCCCACATTCGCGGCCATACTCTCTGGCCGGAAATCTCACGTGACGTACTCTCCACGAGAGTCACGTCCGCCATTTTGTGCGCGTCACTCCTCTCTCTCTCACACACACACACTCATTTATTTTCAATAAACTTCGTTATAATTAAAAGAGAATTGTTTTGGTTTGTTTTGCATACACATGTGTCAAAGGCTGGCAGGGGATGCCAGTGCTCGAATTCAACCCTTCGTTGTTCCCTTTTTTAATCTTGATGATCTACGGACATCAATTTTCCTAAGAGAACCATCTAACATTGAGACTGTTATACTGTCTGGTTATTAGTCCCTGATTCCAGGGTGGTGCCCCGTCGACATTAATCCTAATTAATATGCTATTGATTTTGATAATTGACAATTATCTTCGATGATTGTTTAATTTGAAGGATCAATAAGTCTAATCAATGTTTAATTAATTTTAATAATTATTATCTTGGATAATAATTAATATTCTATTAGAATTGATGATTGTTGATTTAAAGGATTAAAAGCTAACATTGATTCTAATCAATGTTCTATTGATTTTATTGATTATCTATGATAATTATTAATTATTGCTAATAACCAAACCGGCTACTAAACCTGTGCGCGCTACACTATTATTTATATTGTCAAGCCGGTTCTTGCCTCCTCCTATCCATTGTGCCCTTTACAAGCATCTTGTGGATGAGCTGATGAAACAGAAGGTTTAAATCTTGATAACAATTTAGTACACTTAAATCATTCCCATTGGTTAATGCAACTTAATTTGTCTGACCATGAACTTACTGAATGTTCCCAATCAAAATGGCAGTGGAGACCGCATGGCCCTTTGTTCTATGATCAAGAGTCCAGAGTCCTTCACAGTTTACAGCTGGATGTGAAGTCCCGCCCATGGACCCAGCCTCAAACGTCATTGGTCATAAGCAGTCTATGACCGATGACGTCATCTTGTCAACAAAACCAGCAAACAGTGGTGAGTTCTCTGCATACAGCTTCGCAAGCCTGCGGTTTAAAGAGACACGTATCTATACATATAAAGGAGTTTTCCTCCTTCTGCACAGAGATCATGTTTTTCTAACCTCACCATTTGGCGACGGTAGAGTAAAATTAACTTAGCTTTGTTCCAGTCGTGTAGTATACTTATTACAACCGGTTAATTCATTTTCACTACAAGACAACAGTGAATTTATTTAGAAAACAGAAAAGGCGACCAGCTTCCCTTCTCAATCGTTTTCTATCAACATCTATCAACTATCTCCTCCATTTCTCTCCATCACTGGACCCAAGAAATAATGATGATGACTGTAAGACAAAGGACCCACTCCAGATAATTTTATCCTGACCGCTCAACGCAACAGGAATTAAAACGGACCTGCTGAAATCACACAGGATTTCCCAAGTAAGGCTTGATATCTGGGCAGATTTAGGTTAGAAACTGTGACTTTTCTTGTACAACTAAATCGTATATTTGATGCTGAATGTTTGATGTTTTGATTACAATTGTATGTTTAACTACGATCGCTGACTGCTGTTTTGATTTGTGAGATTGTCATTTTTGGGTGAAATGTTATTTTATTGAGTGATCTGAACTAACGATTCAATCGCGCTGTTACCAGCGTTTATCCTCCGTTAAATTGCATGCACCCCTGTTTGTTCGCTCTCTCTCACACACTGAAATTCACGGAGCGAGCAGCACCTCGGTTTATGTCCAACTCAGGCTGGTGTTTTCAAATTCTCCTGCCTGTTTGGTCAGTTCCTTTGTGTGCCTGCTTTTTCCACCCCCACGTGGTATTAGCTCCATCACCTGGATATGATCCAGCCATCTTTCTTTCCTTCCACATTCAAATAATCGTTGGCTCCGGCCTTTACGATCTAATCCTCCATTTTGAAACTAGTTTCCATTTTGAATTCGGCTCACCATTTTGAACATAGTTCTCAATGTTGACACCGATCCCCCATTTTGAAACTAGTTCCCAAAGTGGAGTTTAATCCTCCAATTTGTTTCCTTTGTTACCGAATCTAGACACACACCCACATACATACATCCATATACTAGCCTATAGCTCCACTATATAGTTAGAACTTCCATGTCATGTTTTATATTCATATAGTATTGGCGGTGTCCATTGCTGTTTGATTATAATAAATCTTGATATATTATAATAAAAAGTACTCCTAGTTGTTTGTTTGAATATATGACACAATTTTTCCAGAATATCTAGGGGCCATCAGGTAAGAAATTATTTTTTAATGATATATTAATTGGGCAATATTATTTTTTAATATTTATGTTATAATTGACAATAATATAATATTTTTAATGCCTTTTGCTGGTGGGTGGTCAGTTGTCATATGCCCACATTGTTTGATATATAGCCTATAGGGCCTTGAGTGCAGAGAGTCCCAGGGATTTTGCTATAGAAGCACTTACCAAATGTGAGCATATATGTCCACACGTGGTCATTTGCATGTACCTTCAGAAATATTTTACAACCACATGAAGGTAGACTGGATGAGTCCACCTCTGAAAAAATCAACTCCGCAATGCAGGGCGAGCTAAAGGTGACATGGCTGAATAAAATGACTGAAAATCTGAACTCAAAATGCCATCCCATCACTGGATCATCTGACGACTATGTTTTATATGACAAACTACATGAATGCAATACAAAACACCCATGATATACTCAAGAATGTTGAATCAATCTGGACCCAGAGCTATTGAGCTGGCTGAATAGTCAAATTTGAAGCAATTCTTTGCAGTCTTGCAAAAAATGATTACTTCTGAATTAAGAATGGCAGCTTCAACACATATCTTCATGATGTACAACATATTTAACCAAAAAAACACCAACAAACCAGAGGCTTTTGGAAGTACGGCTACAGTAAGGCCACATTCCTTACACAAATGTCATCCTGTCTGACTTCAGACAAGCAGTTCTGGGTCATTAGCCAACATATATGCTTTACTTATGTCTATTAATCACTGCTACTGTGCATAACTTATATTATAGCTTGTCTGTTGCCAGACCCTATTGATCTTGATAATCACTATCCATATCATGGCACTTAAAAAAATCCATGGAGCAGCTACTCTGAACGAGTGTTTCTAATATACTTGCCCTAAGGTCATTAACCAATAAAGAGGTATTTCAGATAGAAAGAGGATTACATGCACAACAAGTCTGACATGGTCTTGATCATTTAACACACCAACTGCAGAGAAACCAAGAAAGACTGTACTTTTTGTAACCTGAAGCCTGGGTAGATCTAAAAGCAGAATAGCATTAGGCAATTTGGTTTCAGAATTACTTTCTTATCATTTAATAGAAGAAGCTTCAGCCATCTGATTGCTTATGCACCTCATTTGCTGCAGCAGAAAATGTGAGTGTGGGTAAATGTAAATTTTTTCCTGGTGAAATAGAGTTTGTTTGTCTGTAATATATTACAGTACTCACACCAAATCTGTGGAGTTGAAAAAGTCATGCTATAATATTATATATTAAACCTTTCTCCATATTATTAGACCATGAAAAGTTGAAAAGTTCATGGCCTAAAATGCACCAGACCAGAATGCTATTTGATTTATTTTATAACATGGTCTATTCAGATACTGTTCTTATTGACTGGAATGCATGCATTAAAACTGTTTAATGCAGAAATAGTTCTAGTAAGTTTTAATCACTGGTCTATATTTATACAACCATTAATCCCCAACACATAGAGATGGATTCACAACGATCAGTACAAATAAGGAAATTAACAAAAAGAAACAAAGCAAAAAGAAAAACCTCTGCAGAAAACACAAACAAACAACTAAAGTTGGGGTACTCACGTCAGAGTCACAAGTCCAGTTTTAATGGACTTGTCACGGACTCGGATGCATTTTTACTCGGACTTGACTCGGTCTAGAGCCTTTGGGACTCGGGATGATTTTCTGAGTCCAGCCGAGTCCATGGCATTTGATTTGTGATGCAATTAACAAAATAAATATAATAATATATAATAATAATAGAATAAATATAATAGAAATAACGAAACAGAAATAAATCGACACTCTGTCTGCAAGCAGTTGTAGCACTCCCTGATGTCGTAGACGTAGCAAGAGCTTCAGACACTCGGTCAAACAATATGCTTGAATGTTTCTACAGAAACTGCTGTATAACATTGATTACTGAGGTGGCTGTCACAACAAACACATAAAGACGGGTATGTAGCCAATGTACTAGAAACTACAAGGCAGTTTCACACGGCACGGGACCTGACAACTGGTAAAACCGCACGTGGCGTTTGTGCAGTTAAAATGGTGCTCGCATTGCGGTTTCGTCATGGTTAAGAACTTCATTAAGTCAAGTCACACACATCATGTCCCTCACAGTTAACTAAAACAATATATTAAAAATGTATTTAATTCAATTAATATTGGATATTAAGTCTTTTTTGGTGTAATGTATCAAGACATTTAGGCATCTGTTGTCTCTTGTTGTACATGCCGTTTTTTCAACTTAAACTGTTCCTTGATGAATTAACTGTAACTTTTTAAATAGTCAGGAAAAAGTTGTTATTGCTAATGCAGACATCAATGCTGAAAACAGATAAACACCTATTTATAGTTTTTCTATTTTAAAAGCATTGGCGGGCTGCATAAAATATGTTCTTTTACATTTTTTTCCACAATAATATGCACAATAAAATATGAAGTTATTTTGGTCAGCAAAATGCATTGTTTATAATTTAATTATAGATTGGGTGACCAGACATCCTGGTTTATTACACAGCACAGTCCTGGTTTTTGGTAGGGTCACTGATTTTTTTCTTCTTAAATTAACTCTCCTAATTTTCTCACTATTGTGAACAACTTTATACATTGTTACAGGAAATCAAATAAACAACACTCACATGAGTGTAGAATAGACATGTTCCTTAAATAGGGTTTGTCAGCATGCAAAGGTGAGCACAACTCAATGCTACTGCTAACACAGTATGTGCTTGTAACTTACTTACTTAGTTTTAAGGTGCTTTATTGGAATGACAAATATTTGCACATTCGTATTGCCAAAGCATTTACTGTTGAGCTGCACACAATTAAAACATTGCAAAACAATTTCCCTGATATAAGAAAAAAAAAAAAACTAAATACAAAATGTAATCTTGACATCTATATATAAGGTAAAAAGGATACTGTTAAGTAATAAAAATTTTACACATAAAGGAAAAAGAAAATATTACTATAATATAAAATAAGAAAGAGCCTGTGGCGGGGTGAGCAAGAGACAGACACAGTGGGTGTGGCTTCAAGCCTCAGAGAGACGTTTATTAGAAATAATAATAAACATAAAATGTCCAAAAAGGGGAATAAATTGTCCAATGGGGGAAAGTGTCCAAAATAAAAGGGAATCTGTCATCCTCGAGGTGAAAGGTGGCATCATATAGGATGGGGAGTGGTCCTCCATGGTCCGTGGCACGAACGGCAGTGGCTCCACTTGCAGCTTGTCTTCCCTGGAGCCGCGGTGAGTGTGAGGGGAAGGCGGCCTAGAATCATGCCCGTTGGCCACTACAAGTGCTCCAATCCCCCAACATCGCATCTAATTTTAATTTTACAACAAAAACAGTAACAGGGAAAACTCACCACTAAGGGGTACTATGAGTATCTTGTAATGCCCTATGGGCTAGTTAATGCTTCTTCAGTTTTCCAATTATTCATCAATAAAGTGTTCAGGAATATGCTAAATCAATTTATTATATATATTTACAATTTATTCTCATACAGAAGAGAAATACATGTAGCATGTGCGTAACGTGTAGAGGTACTCCAACTCTTTGCATTATCATGTAAAAGCAGAGAAATTTAAATTTTATGTAAAAACTTTCTTTTTTTGATATGTTGTCAATGAACAGGATTTTCATATATATATATATATATATATATATATATATACACTCACCTAAAGGATTATTAGGAACACCATACTAATACTGTGTTTGACCCCCTTTCACCTTCAGAACTGCCTTAATTCTACGTTGCATTGATTCAACAAGGTGCTGAAAGCATTCTTTAGAAATGTTGGCCCATATTGATAGAATAGCATCTTGCAGTTGATGGAGATTTGTGGGATGCACATCCAGGGCACGAAGCTCCCGTTCCACCACATCCCAAAGATGCTCTATTGGGTTGAGATCTGGTGACTGTGGGGGCCATTTTAGTACAGTGAACTCATTGTCATGTTCAAGAAACCAATTTGAAATGATTCGAGCTTTGTGACATGGTGCATTATCCTGTTGGAAGTAGCCATCAGAGGATGGGTACATGGTGGCCATAAAGGGATGGACATGGTCAGAAACAACGCTCAGGTAGGCCGTGGCATTTAAACGATGCCCAATTGGCACTAAGGGGCCTAAAGTGTGCCAAGAAAACATCCCCCACACCATTACACCACCACCACCAGCCTGCACAGTGGTAACAAGGCATGATGGATCCATGTTCTCATTCTGTTTACGCCAAATTCTGACTCTACCATCTGAATGTCTCAACAGAAATCGAGACTCATCAGACCAGGCAACATTTTTCCAGTCTTCAACTGTCCAATTTTGGTGAGCTCTTGCAAATTGTAGCCTCTTTTTCCTATTTGTAGTGGAGATGAGTGGTACCCGGTGGGGTCTTCTGCTGTTGTAGCCCATCCGCCTCAAGGTTGTGCGTGTTGTGGCTTCACAAATGCTTTGCTGCATACCTCGGTTGTAACGAGTGGTTATTTCAGTCAAAGTTGCTCTTCTATCAGCTTGAATCAGTCGGCCCATTCTCCTCTGACCTCTAGCATCAACAAGGCATTTTCGCCTACAGGACTGCCGCATACTGGATGTTTTTCCCTTTTCACACCATTCTTTGTAAACCCTAGAAATGGTTGTGCGTGAAAATCCCAGTAACTGAGCACATTGTGAAATACTCAGACCGGCCCGTCTGGCACCAACAACCATGCCACGCTCAAAATTGCTTAAATCACCTTTCTTTCCCATTCTGACATTCAGTTTGGAGTTCAGGAGATTGTCTTGACCAGGACCACACCCCTAAATGCATTGAAGCAACTGCCATGTGATTGGTTGATTAGATAATTGCATTAATGAGAAATTGAACAGGTGTTCCTAATAATCCTTTATGTGAGTGTATATACTTATTTATTTTATTTTTTATTTATTCATTCATTTTTTTTAAACTGAGCAATCGGGGAGAAAGTCCTTGGTAGGAGAGGTGACTAAGAACTAGATGGTCACTGGTTGAGCTCTAGAGATCATGTGTAGAGATTGGAGAAACTGACAGGAGGACAACCATCACTGCAACACTCCACCAATCTGGGCTTTATGGCAGAGTGGCCAGATGAAAGCCTCTCCTCGGTCAAGATGCATAGAAAAGCACCTAAAGGATTCTCAGACTGTGAGAAACAAGATTATCTGGTCTGATGAAATGAAGATTGAACTGTTTGGCCTCAATTTCAAGCGTTGTGTCTAGAGGAAACCAGGCATGACTCATTCTCCTGTGCAATACCATCCCAACGGTGAAGCATGTTGTTTGTTGGATCATGCTGTGGGGGTATTGTTTCGCAACAGGGACTGGGAAACTGGTCAGGGTTGAAGGAAAGCTGAATGCAGCAAAATACAGAGATATCCTTAACGTAAACTGGGTCCAGAGCACTCTGGACCTCAGACTGGGCCAAAGGTTCACCTACCAACAGGACAATGACCCTAAGCACACAGCCAAGAAAATGCAAGACTGACTTAGGGACAACTCTGTGAATGTCCTTGAGTGGCCCAGCCAGATCCCGAATTTGAACCCAATCAAACATCTCTGGAGAGACCTGAAAATGGCTGTCCACCTACGGTCCCCATCCAAACTGACAGAGCTTGAAAGCTTGATCTGCAGATAAGAATGGCAGAAAATCCCCAAATCCAGGTGTACAAAGCTTGTCGCATCATACCAAAAAAGATTTGAGGCTGTAATCGCTGCCACAGGTGCTTCAACAAAGTAAAGGGTCTGAATACTTATGTCAATGTGATATTTCAGTTTTTTTGTTTTTAATAAATTTACAAAGTTATTAAAAATCTGTTTTTTGTTTTGTTATTGTGGGGTATGGACTGTAGATTTATGTGAAAAAATTCCAAATGTTTTGCATAAGGCTGCGCATAACAAAATGTGAAAAAATTAAGGGGTATGAATACTTTATGAGTGCACTGTTATATAGTTGCAAGCAGTAATGATTGTGGTTGAGAGTATACAACTATTTCTGAGAAAAAACGTACAGCTTGTTTTTATTAACTGAATCAGGAATTATGCAATAAAGTCCTGTCTGCATTGTAATAAGCACAACATGAAGACTCAGAGATCAACAGAAGTACAAATTGTAAAACTGCTCTTTCCTAGAGTCAAACTCACAACATCTTGACCTGTATTCCAATGCGTTTACCACTGGGCCATTCAGTTGATGTAGCTCAAAAGAGCCATAGAGATAGCATTACGTTTTTAATAATAATAATAATATAATAAATACATTTAAAAATGTATTTCTGCCAATTTCAGAACACTTAGAATAAGGAACCAATGACACATACAATTTTAGCTTAACAATGGTTTCAGTTTTGACGTACTAGTTCAAGCCTGAGTCCGATAATGAAAGTTTGGAAGAACAAGCTGATCGACCCGAACCACCTTCTCAAGCACGACTTCAGCAGGACATTCCACAGTGGTACATTATTATTTTGTAGCTCTCTTACATTTCAGATGGGATGTTATAACTGTATAATTTCTCTACATCAAGGTAACAACAGTAGTATAACTTGCGACCAAGTACACTGTTGATTATTGTGAACCTAACAAAGCTTAAAGTAAAAGAAACGTAGTGCATATAAGTTAGTCGTCTTTTGCTGGAATGGGTGAAGCTGAAATTTTTTCACCAGAGCTATGAAAGGAGAACAGAGGCTTACTACCAGTTGGACATTACCAGGGGTATTAAATTAGTGAGCAAGTTAGCTGTGGACTACCGTGGATAGCGGCTGTAACGTTACAGCTTGTAATTATAAGTAAACCTCCACACTTACCACTGATAAAAACTGATAAAAAGATTGTTTACATAGTTTTAGGTAAAAGCCAGCCCACAGCAGAATAGTAAACCTTTACCAAAACAATAACGTTACATAGCAAGTTAGCCGAGCAATACCGTGGATTGCGGCCACAAAATTACAGTTTGTAAAAATAAATCAATTTCCAAGAACATCAAATGATCTGCATAATTCTATACAATTGTAGGTAAAAGTGGGCCCGCAGCAGATTAGCAAATCTATTTCAACAAAATAACATTAGCTAGCAGGTTAGAAGAGGCCTACATCTGTGCACTGGGTGTATACCACAGCTACAACACAGAACTCTGCATTTGAGCTCTTGGTAGCAGATAAATCCACAAATAATCAATCATACTTACAGGTTGTTATCCTGAAGCACCAGATTGTCCCAATAAAGTGGTAACTTCCCCATCTTTCAGGAGTAAGATTGTGTTTGTGGAAGGTTGTGGTTGTACTGCTGAAGAATAGAGGTAAAAATGAATTTTAACAACTGATTCTTCAATTCGTTTGTATTTGGAAGTCCACACAAAGGGTTTTTGCTTTTGCAGTGAAGAAAACAGCATCTTCTTCACATGGCAACAACACTAACCCACTTCATCCTGGCCTTGACTATAACTACCTTTGATTGAAGGTGGGCCAAAGTAGCCCTTAGGCGGACATTATGCAAATGTGTTACATAGTGACTATTAGGAATATTCTAGATCTTAGTCGCGATCACCCATTCCCCCGGTCCCGTGTTACTATGCCATGCCCAGTCAAGTGCAGTCGTGAGTCTGAGTCTCTGTAGACTTCGCGCAAAGGAAGTAGAAAGAACAACACCACACAGTTGGTCCGTGTCCAATCTACTCAACTTTATTGTAGGAAGCATGTGGTTTATATATTCTTCATGAGACAGAAAACAGCCAATAATAAAGCAACAGCAATCTTATAATTAAGGGGGAGAACGGGCATCCTGAAAGAGGATGCTCAACCAAGGCCATATACGGAGGCCTTTAGACATTCAGTTACTTGTCCACGTGTGTACCAGCGAGGACAAGTATGACCTATTCAACTTACAAAATTAGTATGCATTGTGAAGTGTGGAACATTATCTTCACACATTCAGAGAAAAGGCGCTAAACATCGACACACTAATATACAGAGCAGACACACTAATATACAGAGCAGAACATCATGTTCATTTCATGTTTCTTACACTGCCTCCTTTGATCATAAAATGATCACGATAAGGGTTCTGCTCTACATATATCTCACTCTGCTCCATCTCTACGCAGCTCCTGGTACGATCCAAAATCCGCCAGGGTTATCGTGTGCTGATGAGCTGGTTCAGGTGCACGGACCACGGTACTGATGGAGCTGGAGATCATTCGTTTAATTAGAGACATTAAACAGGGCCAAAAGCATGCAAGTATAGCGAGTATCACAAATATAATGATTACCATCAATGCAGCATGTTCAAACTTATACATCATGGTCCAAAACCATGGGACGAAATCATACTCCCCATTGACGCATTTTTGTGATCTATTTACCATTTCTGAGATATTTTTCAACCCTTCTTCTATGATACCATCTGCACCATCCATTTCCGGGATGTATGTGCAACATGATTCACCTACCATAACGCATACTCCTCCTTGGGCTGCCGTGAGCTGATCCAGGACCATCCGGTTCTGCATAGCCATCAGGCGCAGCCCGCGGAGCTCTTCTTTTATACCTCCTAATACCCTTTCTGTTACATTCATAAAAGATACTAAATCAAACCTGTTCATCTCAACCTGATTCATAACACCTGCTCCAGGTTCTTTGGTCCTCTGGAGTATAGTTCGGCTGGGTTAGAGTGGATGATGGTGACCTCTTCGCTCGATGATGCTTAATGTTGCTATCTTGTCGTGTGATTAAAGGTTGCTTCTCCCATGCTGGGTTACACTTTTCACAGCTTGTCGAATGTCCCACTAAGCGATACAGGAGTGTTTCGGGTCTGTTCCTATGCCTTCTTCTTGCTTGGGGTATCAATATGCCCCACATATATCGTGGTTCTTCAGGACCTGGGGTTTCTGCGTTGTGCTTGCCACTGACGCTGCGTGTTCAGCTCCTCCAGTGGGGTCGCACTCAACAGTCACCTTTCAGTCCCACTCCCAGTCCCTCCTCGGGTGCTGGCTTAACCCGCGATGTGTTTATCCACTGGGGCTGCAAGTCGGTCAGTACTGCGGTTCTGGTTACTGCGATGACCGTTGTCGGACCCTGGTACCTGGGCTCCCCAGCCTTGGTTGGTTTCAACCTGAGAACGAGGACCGTTCAATGTTTTCACTAAGGAGTCCACATATTCCTCAATCACCAACTCCATGTCACCTGTGGAGAGAGAAACCAGCGCGACCTTTGACCCAGGGGGTCGGGATAGGCCTACCCATTAGTATCTCAAAAGGAAAAGTTTAGTTACACTTGATGGTGCCATTCGGTTTTGGGCAGGGCCAGATGACCCTGCCTGTCTCTTAACAAATTACTCTGATCCGGTTTCACTTCATTCAAGGCCCAATGTTGAATATCAGATTCGGATGTGTTTGCCTGTAAAAGTTTTACGTCAATATATTTTACTAAAGTTTTCTGCATCATAGAAACAGTTTCTTCAGCTTGATTTAGATCTGGTCTTATCACGACTTCCTTTGAAGCCATCTTTGCAACAGAGGCTGTGTGGCATGAGATAAAAAGACAGAACACTATTCGATTAAAGTAAAATGAGTGTAATCTCTATTGAATTTATAGTTGTACACACATCAGGCACCAGCGGTGAGAGTGGAATGATTAAATCGTTAATCTTTCTCAGATCTTGAGTTAGATGCCAAGTGCCATTGGCCTTCTTTTATAGGATAAAATTGGAGTGTTATATGGAGAGTTTATAATACCTTTACACAGACATTGTTGTATTATGGGACCTATACCTTCCTCCTTTTCCTTGGATAGTGGGTATTGTTTTGCAGTATACTGACATGTCAGAGCGGTTTTGCAACATATGGTCTGATATCATTGAGGCCTGCTTCGTCTTTGTTGGCGGCCCATAGTGCCTGGTTGACATTTTTCCCATTTTTCCAACATCCTGTATACACAGACTGACAATATACTGAGGGAAACAGCAATTATAATGAGTTAGAATCCAAATTTTTATTTTTTCTATGCATTGGATCACAGACCAGCAGGCAGAATGGTTTGCAGAGTCTGGCAAAATTACAAAATCATGCATTTTAAGTAAGTTTGTGTTATCCAGAGATGTTACGGGTAATTTTGGTGTCATATGACACTTCACAGGAATGCCATAAATTCCCACAGAGTTTAGAGTGCGTCCCGTAAAAGAGCTCTTATAGCAATGCGCTGTTAATTAATTTTTAGATGCGCCTGTATCGATGATAAAGGTATGCGGTTTACACATGAATTGATCTAATTCATTTTTTCCTTAATTTTTTCTTTCTATGGCTGATCAAACTTCTTTATCCAACAAAGGCACTTTATCAATTAATATCAATTCAGTTATTTCTGGAGATAAGCTTTTGGACAGTAATGAATCTATAATCACGTCCAGTCAATTGACTGTAAATCGTAAATTTCTTTAAAATATTCACGTATTGTAGAAGATGCTTAAGTGGGTCGGGTAATTTCTTTTTTTCCTTTTTTTTTTCCCAGTGCCTCTGTCATAGTTAGTGGAACAATTATTACAGTTAACATTTTCATCAGTGGTATGCAGTATTAAACATAATTACAATAGGAATGTCATGATCGCAATCACAATTTTATGGTCATGTACAGTACTATTATGCCTATGCTATAATAGTGTTAATTCAAAAGTAATTCCAGTTCTGTAATTTTATGGCTGAGTCACAATCGATGGTATTTTGTATTGGGTATTAATTGTAATGGGTCAATAGGTGTTTATTCCTTTCAGACCGTCTATCCTTTTATCATGTTCTTGATTGCGTATTGGCATTGTGTTGAAAACCAGGGGCCCTCTGATCTGCAACCATGCCAATTTATGGTTCTATTTATCTAATGGAAATGTTGTTACTTGAATGCCAAGTTGTACTTGCATTTTATTATTTTGAACTATCGAGGTGTGACTGTAACCATACACATATCCCATTTATGTATCAGAGCTTACATAACACCACAATATTACCGTGTTAGTAAAATAAGGTATAACATTCTAAGGTATGGTTCTGTATTATACCCTTGATTATTCCTGTACATGAAACCGTTGGGTGTTTCCCCTGGGAGTGGGCGACTTAATTTGTCACCCATTCTCGTTCTTAGTAAACTCTTTTAATTATTTTGTTTGTCGTGAAATACTTTTAAACGCAATGTCTATTTGTCTAGGGTATTTGTCAAATACGTTTAAACAGTTCTAAATTCTTTCGGATCAACCCACAAAAAGATAGTTTCAAAAGCTATTGTAAAAAGGGGAACTTTGTCACCAGACAGCTTTCATGCACGACATTCATTCAACACATGAAAGACCAGTTCTTTTATTAGACAACATGTATTCATTCATACTGTCCCTGTATGTACAGGGCTCATCAGGCACTTCACACGTATAGACACAGATTCTTTCACAAGTATAACACAGATAATGTGATAAGTATATGACAAAGATGCCACCCAATAAAAAAAAAAAAAAAACAATCAAATAGCATATAAACACATAATCCAATAGCATATAATTTTTCAAACAGTAATATACCATCATATACTTCTCCAAACACACAGTTCTAACGCCTGCTGGACTGGGCACATAAGAGTACGGTTTGCTATATATGCATTGTGTTTATTTGAGAAGAAAAAATTCAGTTTTGTAATTAAATTAAAAAAATTATTATTTTTTTTTTAAGTGAAAAATTTGAAGATAAAATGACGATTTATCTTTGATTGACGTGCATTTGGTCAAAATTGGAGTGATCAGTTCCCTTTCTGCAGTGCTGCAGAGCTATCAGCTTCCCTCGCAGGGAGTACACCAAATGCACACACTATACGGTTCAGAGATACCCCAACAAACAGGTCAACATAAAGTCATCAAAATTAGACCTTACCTTGTTTGTGAGGTATCCCGGACGAAGCCCCCAAACTGTTAGGAATATTCTAGATCTTAGTCGCGATCACCGATTCCCCCGGTCCCGTGTTACTATGCCGCCAGTCAAGTGCAGTCGTGAGTCTGAGTCTCTGTAGACTTCGCGCGAAGGAAGTAGAAAGAACAACACCACACAGTTGGTCCGTGTCCAATCTACTCAACTTTATTGTAGGAAGCATGTGGTTTATATATTCTTCATGAGACAGAAAACAGCCAATAATAAAGCAACAGCAATCTTATAATTAAGGGGGAGAACGGGCATCCTGAAAGAGGATGCTCAACCAAGGCCATATACGGAGGCCTTTAGACATTCAGTTACTTGTCCACGTGTGTACCCGCGAGGACAAGTATGACCTATTCAACTTACAAAATTAGTATGCATTGTGAAGTGTGGAACATTATCTTCACACATTCAGAGAAAAGGCGCTAAACATCGACACACTAATATACAGAGCAGAACATCATGTTCATTTCATGTTTCTTACAGTGACGTAGCCATGTCACGGAAGTAATGGCTGGACGACAAACCAGGCATTTCATGTAGTTCAGGAGCAGTTTTTTGGCATGGACTTTGTTCTTTGTAACTTTGCAGACCTTTTACATGCACATACAGCAATATTACAAACTAAAGGAAAGGTAAAATCCCCAAAAACATAATTGGGCCTCTTCAAGACTTTTTGCAATGTGACTTTATTTCCCCCAAATTTGTATTCCTTACCTGTAATGTATGTAGACATTTTAGTTTGAGTTGTGATGTGATTCCTATAATTACAATCTCATTACTGTAATACCATAATTTTTTACATGCTTATATATATGCAATAAAGGCAGTGAACTACGAGACGGATGGCTTATTTAAACTTTATATATGATATAATATGGTTTATATATTGAATATCATATGTGTGATCAGTGGTGTAGTGGTGCTTGGAGAAGTGGGTATACTCTTAATTTATGCTCCCCATTTTTTTAAAGCAACCCAGCAAAGGATGAACACCCTGTGTTATAAACAGTGACACGTAAGACTAGTCTTGCTTATTTAGTTCACCCCAAAATGGGCCAATATTATTTGCACACTGTCACTTAACTTCTGCTGCTTGACTTCACGGAGTAAGGATCATTATGAAATTAATATTAGCCACAGAAGAGGTGCAGATTTTGCAATCAATACTGGCCCAAAGACTATAGGAAGAGACAACTACATAATTATGAATTTTGCGTGAACTATTCCTTATTCCTTTGTCCATCCACACATGAAAATCAGACAACTATTCTCTAAAATTGCAGGTAGTCTACGGTAGTCTTTACTGGGTGTTTTTAAGGTATATTTGCATTTATTCACATGCGATTGCAGTGTTTCCCACGGGATTATTTCAGACTATGGGGGGTGGACCTCCAACCCTTTAGGGGGGTTAGGGGGCATGCCCCCCTGTAAGATTTTTTTTTTACATATTAAAGTTAAATACTTCCATCTGGTGCACTTTGAGAACAAAATAAAAATGCTAGTGTTGTGCTCTTGTAAACAGTTTTGTGCTCTTAAAACTGCAGTAGGCAACTTAAATAAATTGAATTGAGAAACAGTCCCCCCAATTCTTCCCCATATACATGATGCTCTTCACCCCCCAGCCAGGGTTTAATTGACAGAGCCAAGGCTAAAATTTGCTGGACTGTCACTACCCAACCCTAACCCTAACCCATGCTCTAACCATTCTAAAAAGCAGGGTAAAAACTAGGAATGCCCTTTTCAGCTTTTTATCTTTTAACATTACCTCAGACTGCTAACGATAGCTAGCTAGTGAAGGCGTAAGTTGTGTAACGTTATGACAATTAACCTAGTACCGCTAACGTTAATTTACATTAATCATCATGATGCTAACTTCGGCAGTAATATTATCTGTTTGCTCTTGTTCACTGATCATGATAAATTGTGTGTTGAGTAGTGTATAAATGCAGTGGATACATTTAATGGTAGTTAACAACCCTCTACGATCATGTAGGAGAAAAAAATCGTCATTGGATAGTACATTTTTGTTTTTACTCACCAGACGTTTGAACTCATGTGAGCACAATGTAACTAAAAATATATTAAGCAAACTGAGAGAGGGGGCATCTTCATATATATTCACATAATCTAGTATATTGTAATTTTTATTTGAGTTTGCTTTATAATTTTAATAAAATTTTAGCTTTTTAAAAATTTAAACATTTCACATTCTATAATTTTTTATGATGTCATGAAATTGCATTTTTACTAATGAGACATGATGTTGTCACAGTTTTAAATTTCATGCGTAAGTTTACAGCAACGGGTGAGAAACTGACTGCCGTGCGAGAGAGAGCGCAAAACACAGCCTTTTATTTTATGTTATTATGACACTGAGAAGTGCAAAAATATTTTCGGTTCATAATGAGACCGTGGCGGGGCAAATTAGACTAGTCAATTAATTGGAAACACTGCGATTGGATTAGCTACTCATGTGCTGGACTGTTATGTTTTTGGCTAATGCAGGACACTACTGAATGATGCGCATCAGAGGGGATTTAGAAGTGGGTATATGCAATGCAGACTTATAAAGAAGTGGGTATATGCCGAATACCTGCGTATACCCTGCATTACATCCCTGTATGTGATATATTTGCAAACAAAGTTTATCTTGTGCTTAAATGTTGCTTGTTTAACAAAACCAGAGTAGATATTTTTGTGGTTGTTGTTATTACGTCATAAATGTAGGTCACGGGTCAATACCCACATCCCCCCATATGTCCATATGTCTGGACTTTATTTATTCATATTACTTGCATGAAGAACAAACCGTTTTACCAACTGAGAAGTGCATCCTTCATCAAATATAGTACATAATCTGGCAGGACGTGATTTCAATTGCAGGGAATATCTCGCAACACAATGAACAAAGAATTAACCTTTTTTATACTACTAAAAAGAAAGTGACCTAAATGTCCTAGTATTCCAGTGAGAGCAATTTCTGTTGGCTCGGGGTGACATTGGCCTCGATTGACATGACAGAATCCACCTCTTTCCTGGTCAAGGAGCTGTCAGGATGATCTCTTTAATGTCTTTGACGAGTGAAGGATCCAGTAATCCTCCGAAGGCATCCAAAATCTTTATTCAGGGCATAAAACCCTCCCAGTCCACAATGTAAAACGTTAGAAGTCCCTGCTATTGTGAATAATAGATTTTTAACATGGTTGGCTAGGGACCCATCTATCTCTAAATTTGGTGGTAGTTCCTCCAGTTCCATGGATGGACAAACAGTTTTAAACAGGGATACATAATAAGGGGAGTTTCTGTAGTTAAGGGGGAGTTCAAGTCTAAATGTAACAGAATTCAGCTGACTGAGAATTATGAAAGATTTTTACTTTTGGGACTTGATTTTTGACAAGTTGCAGGTCTTTGTAGAGTCACACATAATCTCCACGCTGATACAGGGGATGTGGACGTCTCCTACTATTAGCCTAGATATGCTGTGTGCACCCCGCTCATTATAATAGTACATGAGCTGCATTCCAAGTTCTTTCACTTCTCCTTATCCAATCGTCCACCACTGGAACATCCTACAGCTCACCCACCGTAGGCACAATTTCCAACGAGTATTGAGGTTAAATTAATGATCTTGAACGTTTTCATGGATATGCCATCGGACCATCTTAAATACAGGACAATTCACGTCCCGTATTGATTCGATACAGAACGTATGTCCCATACGTTCCCATATTTTACGGGTAGCAACCCTACTTGGGATTGTAGCTCTGAAATGATGAACAGAGATTTTATTGCATTCAGACTAGAATTATAATGCATGGAGCTAGTGCATGCAATGCTACATAAAGAGATCTTGTCCAAAAAGAACGATTATTAGCATTGATGGATTATTGTGATTGGACAGCTAATAATTGACGTCAAAGAAATGCAGCCTCTTACTTGCGGTCATTTACGTAAACCTGGAGATATTAACATGATTCGACAATGGAGGTCACTGTGACCCCAAATATTGCAAATGTACAGTTCTATCCTTCTAATTGGTAATTTGATCTCATGACAGAAAAGATTTTGTGACCCAGCAGACAATAATCTGACCCCTGTGGTTGAGAAACCCTGGTCTATCAGACAAGATATCCTCAGGAGGACCATACATTCAGAATACTTGATTCAGCAGAGCTTCAGCCATCTCCATGGCTGTAGGCAGTCCTTTTATGGGTGTCAATCTGCAAGACTTCGGAAAAAATTGGTCAATGGCAACCAGTATTGTGGTTGTATATAAGCAGCTGTTTACTTCTCTTCAGTCTCAGATGTTTCCAGCATTTGGCCCCACCCACCCACGACAGATCCATGTGATGTCCTATTACTCTGCTTGAAGCATTCGTCCTCCTTATCAGATAAGCTATTTTATCAAAATCATTGTGTAATTCAACGAAAGCTTCCACAGCAGCTCACTATTTGCATATACCAGTATATACATATACCAATACTACTGTTGTTTCATTTGGCCATGCAACGGTCCTTTCATTTTAACTGTCTACATTTTATTCCCACACACTTGATTGTTTAAATCCCCTTCTAGCACACTGGTGTTTCCTCTTAGCAGTGGTTCAGCGGTCTCTCTCACTCTCTCTGATTTTCTCTTGTAGTACGGAGTATCTCCTCACAAAACTACTCATAAAATCTCCTACAACTCCCATGACACCACAAAGCAGCGCAAAGGTGCTGTATGGGTGCCGCAACTGTGATGTCTTTCGGACCATGTGACAAACTCCCATGACATTGCAAAGCAGCACAAATGTGCTGTCCAGGTGCCGCAACTGCGGAACCTTTCAGGCCATGCCACTAAATCTCACACAACACCACAACCATGTTTACTGTTACCTCTTATTTTTCCTCTTATAAAAGTCTAGGGGCATAGCTCATAAATATATATATCACAAACCTCAATTCGGCAACATTCTTTACTCTGTGCCACCCGTCATTCTAATGCAGCGTGGGCTCTCGCGTTCAGACGCAGTGTGAGCCTGTGCAATTTGGCCACAGTTTCTGCTGTTTGAATCGCAGTGTGCGCCCTCCCGTTCGAATGCTATGCAGGCTTTCATGTTGAATTACAGTGTTTGCTCTCCCGTTCGAATGCAGTGTGAGCTTCAGCGCATTGGCCGCAGGCTCTCCTGTTCGAATCGTAGTGTGTGCTCTCCCCTTCTAAAGCAGTGTGAGATTTCACATCATTCACTCCGTGGGCTCTCCTGTCCGAAATGCATTATGAACTCTCCTGTTCGAGTGCAGCGGGGGTACAGTAATCTTATGAGCCTTAAGCATTTCCCATTAGCCTTCACACTGCCATTTATTTTGCTCATGGTTAAAATGAGCCCAACACATAATAAATGAGAATGGGCGTGGGTAAATGTAATAAAGCCATGTGTACCTCATTTGATTCTGCCACAGCAGCACCCCACTTGGACTGCTGCAGTAGTGCCCCATTGTATACTGTGCCGCAGTGCATGACCACACTCAATACTGCCAAAGCAGCTCATGCCTATGCTCAATAGTGCCACAGCAGTACTCCTTTCGCATTTCATAGTGCCACAGTAGTGCCCCGACATGACAAACGTAATAAAGTTATGTTTTCCTAAATAACCTTTTTGTTCACTTGCAGGTGTGTATAAATGTAATGGTTATTTTTTCTTAACTAAACTTTGCTTCCCTTACAGGTATGTACATGGAGTTATTTATATTCTCTCCTCAGGCAATTTTAATGTCAATGTTTAATACTGCCATACTTTGTATTCACTTTACTCATATCACCCTGCAGCTCTTGCCTGGTTGCCCACTAAAGCTTAGCAGGGTTGAGCCTGGTCAGTATCTGGATGGGAGACCTCCTGGGGAAAACCAAGTTTGCTGTTGGAAGTGGTATTAGGTAGGCCAGCAGGGGGTTCTAACACTGTGGTCTGTGTGGGTCCTAATGCCCCAGTATAGTGACGGGGACATTATACAGTAAAAAAGCACCGTCTTTCGGATGAGATGTTAAACCGAGGTCCTAACTCTCTGTGGTCATTAAAAATCCCAGGGCACTTCTCGTAAAGAGTAGGGGTATAACCTTGGTTTCTTGGACAAATTCCCCCCATTGGCCCCTATCTATCATGGCCTCCTAATAATCTCCATCCCTGAATTTGCTACATCACTATACTCTCCTCTCCACCAATAGCTAGTGTGTGGTGGGCGTTCTGGCGCACTATGGCTGCCGTCGCATCATCCTGGTGGATGCTCCCCCCTTTAAGAACTAAAGACAATTATACATGTAAAGATAATTATAATAATTCATAATAAATAAGCCTAAAAAATGATTGTGTTCCCAATAAATGTGTGTTCATATCAAATGTGTTTGTATTCCGTTTTGGTCATATTTATGCTGCCTTGAAGAAAAAAAAAATATAACTCAATTTTAGGATCAAGGTGAACGTGTCTTTTATTACCTTGTGATTTAATCACTTTCGTCTTTGTTTATTTAATACAAAGATAACTGTATATATTTTCTGAGCCTGCAGAGTTGCATTCACAATGTGTACGAGTGAACTAAACTCGCATTACCTCACGAGATGATCAGAGATCATTTGCTGCATTCTCATAGATTGCATTATTTTTGCAAACAGTCTTCAGTTGAATGAGACAGAGAAAAATGAGTGATAACTCGAGTCTGAGGTAACATGCAATGTTTGGTTACAGCGCAGCCTATGGTCAAGAAATGTCAAAATTTTAACTATATAATGATTTTTCCATCATCAGCCATATAACCTCTCCTCCATTTTGGATTTTATGAAAAATGTATGTATATTTTAAATGCTTTGTCTGATTTGAATAAAATGTAAAGGGGTTTTGGACATCATGTCCTAAGGAGTTAGGAGACAGTGCCACATAGTGGTCAAACTGCTGTCAATTTAAAGTAGTTATACTTAGTGTTTACACAATAGTGTTTACAGCTGCTCAGGAAGGCTCGTGAGCTGAAACTCGGTTATGGTAAGGGGCGTTACATTTCCGACACAAGCTCTAAGTGGTTGACCAGTCACTACAGACTGGCTCAGGCCAGCTGACCAGAGGTTGAAAAGAGTTGCAGCAGCGATATACAGTAAGAGAAAAATTTGTTTTTTGAACATTAAAGCATGTAAACCTATTCTAGTAGACCCCCAAAATAAAATTCTGAATCTGTAATTGAGTATAATATGGCCGCTTTAGTGGTCCTAAAAATAGGTTGAATAGGATTTCAAAAAAATTATAATATAATTGACTATTTTGCATTAAATGCAGGGGTTTCAATCATTCATTCTTGATTCTTATTCATAGATCTCAAGGAAAAACAGGCAATTTCTATATAAATGTAAATAATTTTCCAGACGTCTACATGAAAAAGACCTCTGTGTTCTGGGGACAGTAATGCTTTTTTTTTTTTTTTTTTAAATAGGTTTGAGCAATACTTTCATGGCAATTTGTTTTTTGGTAAGACATTTTTGCTGATCTATTAATGTTTTAGCTGTTGAGAGCTGCTGCTCAGAACTGGAACACCTAATAATGCATGCTTGATTTGAGCATAGTGCAAGGGTAAACTCTCTCATTTGTCATAATCTCGCTAGATTCCAAAGACAATAATTCACCACCATGGACAGTAGCCAAATATAGATGGCTTATAGGCATAGCATGGAAATGACCCATATTAACAGGTTAGAGTATTCACATCGGAAGCAGAAGCAAAACAGTGCAGCAGAAATGGCAGAAGCATCGCAGCACCAGCACTCTAGTATATTTGCTGCACTGCTCATGCTGAATACAATTGACTATGCACTGTTGATGGACATCATGATTATAACTTGGTATGAAAAAAAAAAATAAGAAATTTAACAGATTATGGTTTTTTTATGAATTGGAGAACACTGGAAAAAGTTAAATGACACAAAAACAACATGAAATATTGGAGTAGTATTTTATAATTTAAAACTACAGTTGACTTCAAGGAGATGGGTTAAATATGGGTAGAATGGCGTGGCATGTCATTCCAACATCTCCGATTAAAATATATATATTGGCAGTTTGTTCATCGCATCATTGTATTTCCTACAGACAGGCTCCATGTTTCGCATTTTTGGACTTGTGTCCTTTTTGAGAGGAAAGGTGTTTGAACAAATAGATATTACTTTTCAATGGTTGTACATAATTACTTATATCTGACTACATTATTAAGATATATTATTAAGAGTCATCGAGTCAAACTGTCATCAGTTGTAAAAAACAGCATTCAAAGGTTCAATGCCCCCCCCCATTCCACATTATGATAATGTTTTAAATGAATGTTAATGTTATTTTGTTGGCTGTCACTTCATGAAAGAATCATAAAAGACAACTTTATGTTACACCAACATCATGTAAATAAGATTTCATGACAATCAAGTTTATGATTTCATGACAATCATAATAAGATTTCATGATGATCAAGTTTATAACACTTATTAATAGCTCACTCCTGATAACAATTTAATACATTTATTTGCTTTATATAGCGCAGCAGTTCCCTTCAAGTATGTAAATTTGATGCTGCATCAGTAGCTGATGCTGTGGGAGCTCCTCCGAGGGGCGTTGATCATGAAACACTATACCATCATGCCAAATTTAATTAGCTGGTGTTGCTTGGCACTCCACCCTATGCATGCATCCTCGTGGGGATATAGGCGGACCCCAGCGCCACACCATAAGAATCTTCCTCTTTCAGGGTTGTGTAGAAATCTTGTGCTCTGGAATCCTAAACCAATGCTTCACTGTTCTAATCTACACCAGAGAGTGGAACCCTTTCTCCCTGTGTGCTCCAACAAAGAAAATCATATCCTTAAAACATAAATTTAAACATAAAACAAAAAGTTCTGATGCTCCGGATTATATGCCTGCAATGATGCATAAATAGGGTGAAGTGCTAAGCATCACCAGCCAGTCGGATTGGCATGATGGTATAGGATTTCAAGGTCATCGCCCACAGGAGGAGCTCCCACCAGCTACTGATGCAACGTTGAAGTGATGACTACTTTTCTAAAAGAGTAGCTTTAGTGAAGTTTAACTGCATTATATGAAAAATAAGGGAAAGAGTTGATAATGAGACATTGTAAAGACATTTTTGATTGGCTCAAGAAACCTTTGGGGTGTGGCCAACCTCAACTCAACAAAACCTCCCCGCGTAGGATGAATGCTCTCTTCTATCTTGTCTCTTGCTCTTCTACGGCTAGCTTCAATTTGGCACCCCTCTGCCCAGGTTTCGCACAATGTAGAGTTCAGGAAAGTTCGGAACACAAAGTTCCAAAGAACTCTTCTCTCTTTTCTGCATTACGACATCCAGACGTGATGGAGAGTCGTGAGTCTACTTGCGAGAGGACTCGCATCAAAGCCCTGCCTGATCATTCCTGCAACTATTAGGTATCCACTATCTTAACAGAGGTCCAAAAACTTCGATGAAGAACAACTAGAACTTTCTACAGACCCAGCCAAAGAACCAAAGCAAGGAGACGCAATGAAACGCAAGTCATCTCCAGACTTTTGCTATAAAGTGCTGGTGTTTTATTTAAATACTTTGGGTAACCCGATTGCAAATTGAGGTATACTAAATTAACTATTGAGTTTTCTCTGTTACAGATAATTTCCATTCACCTTCTGTTACAGCTCAGTCACCAACCTGTTTTTATGTTTGTCTATGTGTGTTAGTTAGATGTTGTTGATTAGAAATAAAGTCTTGTTTGTATTCAAAATGGATTTGACTGTTGTATATTTTGATAAATAATCTCGTCAATTGATTCTTAAAGGTTTGTGGAGCTGCCTCCCTGAAATGAGTTTTTGCAAGGTGGGATGTATTATAATGCTACTTTGGCATTGTTCACTCACTTTTTTGGCCTATATGACTCAAATCCATTTAAGTTTTTGTAGTCTGAACAGGACGAAAGCACAAGAAAACTGATTTTACAAGCCTGATCCAAACCACATTCATTGGTTGTTTGAAAATCTTAATGCATCTCAGTCTGAACGGTCAGATTGGATATGTATTTTTACATAATTTGCTGTGTATATACTGCTTCCTAAACACAGGGCACTTCGAAGGGAAAATGCTTGATCATTTTGAGTGCTTCAATACAGGATGGGGTCCCTCTTCAGAGTCTCACTGTCCGAGCAATTTATACTTCAATACAGTATGCTTCTCTACCCAATAAAATACAGGACAACAGGCATATGGGATGAAATACAGGAAGTCCAGCTAAAACAGGACAGTTGTAAACCCTAGTAGCAATAAACATTGCATATGCCATCTCTCCCATTTTTTAAGCCATTGTCTGTGATGAATGTGTTACTATTTGGATACTGCCCTCATAAAAACCATCCATTGCTCATTACGTTCATTACGATCGCAAAATTCTGACCTGTTAATAGTTCCTAGAATATCAAAATCCACAAAAGGAGGCTCTCATATTTGGCTCCTAAACTATGCAAAAGTCACACTCCCTCAGTTTAAGTCTATACTAAAGACTCATCTATTTAGCCAGGCATACACATAATGTATCCTCCAACACACAATTAGGCTGCTTTAGTTGGGTCTGCCGGAACCAGAAACCAGAAACATTGATCATGATTTATAACTCTGCAATAAATTGAATGGCATGTATGCTTATATTATTTTATTTGTTTCCCTGTCTCAACCCCGGGACTCCTATCCTGAGGTCACCAGAACCGGCTGGATCCAGCACCATTCCTGCTACGTGTTGGACTCCACTGCTACGTGTCGCTGTGTGATGATGACTAAATGCAGCCGGTGCCAGCCAAACATCACTACAGTCTATTATGATGGACTTCAGAGGATGAACTGATGCCAATTACAACCATAAGACATGGGACACTTCATATGCCATTGTTTGAACCTTGGATTTAGGATGGACCACACCGAACCTTACCGAAATGACCGGGCAGGTTGAACTGCGTTTCACATCCCTGATCTCTGCCTGCATCACCTCGGTCTATTGATGCACTACGATCTTGAAATGGAATACATAGACTAACAATTGCCAACAAAAGCCTTCATCAGCCAATTAACAAGGACAATTGCATCTATGTGAACTTCTGCAGTTAATCCAGGATGGACTTCAAAGACATTAGTCATTCATCTTACAGTTCAAACAAAATCGATGTTTAAACACTGACCCTTAACACTTACTTAGTTTAATAATTTTAAACCATGACTTTAACTATACATAAGTAATATTGCCATTATATTCATGTTGTTTAGCCAGAGGGGAACTGGCCCCCACAGGCCCCCAAGGTTATTTTTCTCCATTAATCAACATCTTATGGAGTTTTGTGTTCCTTGCCACAGTTGCCTTCATCTTGCTCACTGGGGTTATTAATACAATTATTATTTAATTACTTATTTTTAAACACAATTCACAATCATATTTTATCTAATTACACAATGATGATTCATCGACATTATAGACAATATTACAATTTTATGATCTGTTAATGCCTGATCTTCTGTAAAGCTGCTTGGAAACTATGTGTGTTGTGAAAGGTGCTATACAAATAAAATTTACTTGACTTGACGTGCTAAACTCTTACTCATGGTGAACATTTGTAAGTTTGCATTGTTACTATGAGAACTAATGTGTACATGCTAGCAAAAGTGACTGCAGTCTAGACAGAAAAAATCAGATCTGTCCACATATAACCTGCAGTTTGAACAGTCAGTCTAAAAACATCAGATTTAAAAAGAAAAAAATCTGATTTTTCCTGCAATTTGAAGAAAGCTTTTGAGTCTTCCTGACAGAACTACAGCTTATGTTTCCATTTCTTATATGGTGATGTTTTATAATCATAAACGTGATGCTACATGAAGATTCTTAAAAATTTCTCCTTTTATATTCCATGGAACAATTATACATGTTTTTAATTACATTAATTAAGTAATTGATGTTTTTTTGGGTGAACAAATCTTTTAACTATGACTTCTCATGCATCTTAACAAAGAAAGTGTGCTCATTCAGTATCTTAGGGAGAACTGCTGTTTGACAAATGTACCTCTGTGACTTTTTAGTTCCTGATAAAGAAGCACATGTGAAAAACTGTACAGGAGTATTTCCAGAATCTTCTAAATGATTTCTACAAGAGGCTTAGAGAGTGCCAGAGGAAGATAAGTGCAGAGAATATCTGCTGATGTCCTTGGCATCAGGGACAATTCAATCACAGAAAAAAGCATTTCCGTTAGCTTAAACCTGCCCTGAATGCTGTACAATTCTCAACTTTGGTGCCACAAGAATGTTGTCTTTATTAACAAAATTCAATTCATGAATAGATTCTCTTTCAGAGATGATCAGAATCAGCTTTATTGCCAAGTATGCTTACACATACAATTAATTTTTCTTGGTGACAGAAGCTTCCAGTGCACATACAATACAACAAAATGACAGATCATAATAAAAATATAGAATAAAAATAAAAAGTGAATAGAAAATTAAGTGTATATAGAAATCTCTCTCTCTCTCTCTCTCTCTCTCTCTCTCTCTCTCTCTCTCTATATATATATATATATAGTCCTATTGTGTATTTCTATGTACACTTAATTTTCTATTCACTTTATATATTTATTCTATTCGTGCTCAGTGCTCTGTAGTGTAGGCCAGAAGGCAACAGTTCAAAAAGGTAGTGGGCAGGGTGAGTGGGGTCCAGAGTGATTTTTACAGCCCTTTTCCTCAATCTGGAAGTGTACAGTTCTTGAAGGGACGGAAGGAGGCAACCAATAACCCAATCAGCATTCCGAACTGTAGTGTTCTGATGTCCGATTTCGTAGCTGTACCAAACCAGACAGTTACTGAAGTGCAGAGGACAGACTCAATGACTGTTGAATAGAACTGTATCAGCAGCGCTGTGGCAGTTTGAACTTCCTCAACTGGCAAAGGAAGTACAACCTCTGCTGGGCCTTTTTCCACAATGGAGTCAATGTATGCATGACATGCATGTATTGTTGGGATTCATATGCAGAGGATTTACTAGAACAATCCGAGAAGCAGGCAAAAAGTCAGTAAACCAGAGTTCCAATTATTCAAGTAACAGATCCAAATCACTAGGCAAGAACAGAATTCCAGAAATCCAGGCTAAGAGTCAAAACACGATAGGGCAGACAATAATATATGCTCAGAATTGCAATAGGAATTGACAATACTTTGCAGAGATTTAGTCACTCTCATGCCATCCCAGATATATATGACTTACTTTCTTCAGCAGAACACATTTGAAGATAAATATCTCAGCTCAGTGGCCTTTTAATGGATGTGGATGGTAACATGATTTTTGATGCTCCAAAAAGCACAGACAATCAACATTAATGTCATCCATACAACTCCAGTGTCTTATAAAGTGATACGATCACTTTTGGTGCAAAAAAGATAAATATTTAAGTTATATTTAACTATAAATAATTGCTTCCGTTTAGCAGTGGTATGTGCATTCACAATAGGGCTGAGGTCATGCACAGGGTCTCACATGTGACGTATTGATGTACGCATGTTCACACGAGAAATGATGCTTGCGCGACACAACCAGTAGAGCAGTGCTGTTTACAGCTGAGTAGGAGGAACGATGTACAGACCAAATGCAATATAACAAATTTAAGCAAATTTAAACAAAGATGTCAAGACAGCATTGTATGTGGCAAAAAAGTTGCTCAGCTAAGTGGCAGAGAGTAAACAGTAAACCAGACCAATGTTCAGTGATGAGAAAAGAATGCAACAGATGTGGCAAGAAGCATGAGTAAGGAAAATGTCCTGCCTTTGGAAAAACGTGTGTAACACACTTCAATGTAAAGATAGAGGCGAGAACCGGCTTGACAATATAAATAATATTTTAATCAAGAACTGAACCAACAGAGACACACACAGGTGTTGGGCCGCTGCCCGTAACTCTCTCTCTCTCTGTCGCACTGCCGTCTCTGGTCGCCTTTATCCCTTTTGGGCTTCATCAGCCTAATTAGGTGGGCAGGGGTGCAGAATCATGACCCGGCCCCGCCCTCCGCCTTGCCACATTCCTCCCTCGTTCTCTCGAGCCAGAGGCATGACGTACACCAAGCCAACGAGTGACCAATGTGATGAAGTTCATATTTGCAAGACATGGAATTGCAGATATAGTAGTATCTGACAATGGACCTCAATATGCCAGTGCAGAATTCTTTGCTTTTGCCATGGATTGGGACTTCAAACATGTGACATCCAGTCCAGATTATGCCCAATCCAATGACCAAGCAGAAAGAACTATTCAAGCGGTGAAGTTTGATTAGTAACAACAATGATCTGTATATTGCACTCCTTGAGTAAAACAACATGGCAATTGAAGGAATAGGCACAGCTGCTGATGGGGTGACGTCTTTTTGCCTACATTATCTGTGCTACTTACCACTGAAGCCACAGCTCAAGTTCAAGAAAAGCAAAAAGAAAGACAAAGAAAGCAAAAACTCTATTATAACAGACAGACAAAAGACTTACCTGAACTAAAGCCTGGAGAACAACTCAGAATGCTGAAAGGGGAGTCATGGCAACCAACACGAACATCCACAATCCTTTGTAGTGTGCACATCTGATGGCAGGATATTCAGAAGAAATCGCAAACTTCTGAGAAAGACACATGAAACAGACAGTTCAATATTTGACAAGAGCAAGGAGAAGGAGACACAGCTGAAACTGACAAACCTCAGTGTCAAATCACTACTTTTACACATAATGTCAATCACAATCTTATCATACCAGGTCTGTAAGACAAGTGAAAATCCCTACAAGATACAGAGACTGAAGTTTCACATACATATGGCATAACATCTGAAAATATACTAGATATACATTCATATTTAAGTGCAAGATTATAATTTATGTTGCTTTTGTAAAAGATTATTATATCATACAGTATTTTTATGTTACTGTATATGAATCTGTTGTGTTGAAGTTTGTTTAAAAAAAATTATAATTAAGAAAGGGGATGTGATAGGGGATACACATGCACAGTGTGCTAGTGATGGGTCGTTCATGAATTATTCATTCATTTTGAACAAATCTTTTATGTGACTCAGAAGAACAAGTAGTCTCAGTGGGTGATTTGTTCATTTTGTGTTGGCCGTGAATTTTGGAGCATCAAATGTTGTGTTACCATCCATGCATCATAAGGACCTACTGAGCTGAGATATGTTTCTATTTTTCTTCAAATGTGTTCTGCTGAAGAAAGGAAGTCATATACAGTACATATGGGATGGCATGAGGAAAAAGAGTAAATGAGGGCACAGGGAGTAATTGATGAGAACATTTTCATTTTTGGGTGAACTATCCCTTACAGGTTTTTTATTTTAGAAATTAGGCTACCCACCCTTTCGAAAATCGAGATTTCATGTCAAACTTATTTCAAATTGCTCATTGTTGCCAAAGGTTCACCACAACAGTTAAAGAGCTAAATCTAATTTGCTTGTGAAAATAACGAGTGGCAAATTTGCATCAAGAAACTCTTGATTATCATAAAGGTAGGTCCATACAATGCAAGTGAATGGTAATCAGGCCTTTGAAGCTACAAAAAGGAAGTGGTCCAGTTGATTGTGTTTGAGAACAGAACCAAATATAACTATTTTTCCTCTGTACTTCTTGCCATTGCAGTCTCTAGGCACAATCATGATTTCAAGCTCGATTACACTTCCTAGTGCTTGACGTATGCACGGAGCTCAATGAACTTTTACACATGTTATTTCAGTGCAATTTTATAAAAATGGTTTATTTGTTGTAATAAGTAATGCATTTCTTACCACAGAAAAACAACTTCTCTCATCAGATGGGATGAGATTATGTCAGTCTGTATGTAAATATTCTAATATTATTTTCATAACTTTAGATGGTTAAATATTTTGTGTCAAAAAGTGTCAAACCTCAGAGAAGCGAACTCTCCCATCAGACACAGTTTCACTGTGCACACGCTGTTTTGAGTTCAACTGAAAGTGCGAGCTGTAGTTTTATTACATGTGTATTTCCCATCCATCGCTATATAAAAGACCACTGTTTATGCATATCATGTTAAATATATTTTACCTTGTGACAAGTTGGCTGACACATTCTATCTTGAGAGAGATGTACTTTTTATATGTTGCAACTGGAGATATTTTAAACATTTTAAATAGGTAATTTTGGCCATCATAACACATTTTGTGAATGTTTCTTTATTCATGGGACGTCTGTTTACTTGTTTAACCTGATTAATATCTATAATGAATATCAGAAGATTACCAAAAGCTTTAATTGCTCAGAGGTTGCTCTTTATACCTGTAAAATATTTTACATAACAAAAAACAAAAACAAATAAATAAATTAGCTTCATATGGTAACATGTACATTAACCAGTTTTGTTAAAGTCACAATGAATTAAAAATTCTTATTTTTCTTATTATAAACTATTTATCCATGCAATATATTTATTTTTCTTTTTTTATGGTTTGTCCTCTTAATCTTTAATCAAAAACAATACCCCCACACTCATAACAACTTATTTTCTCTGCTGACCAATATACTATGTTTGGTGTACTGTGATAAAAAAAAAAAAAAACATGGATATATTGTTTTTTACTTGCTTGTTCCTCATTCATCTGTATTGGCACAATGTCTCCCGCTTCATCATAAGCAAAGACAGTTTTGTGCTGTGTGTGTTTGTGGGCTAGTTATGTAGCCACGTTGACAGTTAGAATATTTGGTTTTCGAAAAATTGGAAAAGCTAGCCGGTATCTGTGTGTGGCTGTAAACAAAAGCCTATTGGCTCTTTTTAAAAATGGGACAAGTCGCTTGACATGTCCCACCCCAATTCCTGTTTTAGTAGTAAATACGTCAAAACAGCAAATCGAACAGCGGTTGTCAAGGCACTTCAGTGTAATTTTGTCTATTTTCCTCTACTAATGAAAATAATTCCAAACAAAGCACAGCCTCGCCCTCACAAAAAAATTCTAAACTAGCCAAAACTTGCCACAAATTTGCTTCAAATTTGCTGCTCATTATTTTCACATGCAATTTAGCTTTTGATTCGCCACAAATGTATGCCAGAAGTTTGCAGATCTTCTCCGGTAGTGATGAATCTCAGGCACACCTTTGGCAACAATGAACAATTTATCGCAAAGCTCATTTGCATGTGAAAATGATCAGGGGTGAATTTGCGAGAAGTTTGCACCAAATATTAAATGAACTCTTGATTTGTAATGGTGTTAATACAGCTGAGTTACAGCCATGCTGATATTCAGCATAACAGCACTCTTGCTTTTGTGATATGACAGATTTTCCTTAACTCTTAAATACATACTTCGGGTCTTTAGTAATCCAGAACCTCATTCCACCCCCTTTACCTAATAAATGTTTTGGAGTTACACCGTGTTACACTGGTACACACACACACACACACACACACACACACACACACACACACACACACACACACACACACACACACACACACACACACACACACACACAGGTGGAGACATACAGGCTGGCTCCCTCTGACTCTCTCTCATTCCCTGTCATGTGGATATCAGTGAAAAACAACGGGATTACAGCATGAACATAAACAATGAGATTCATAAAGTAACTTTGCTCTGTGTATGTGTGTGATTTAGGGCTGAAATGATTAGTAGGCATTATCGACAACGTCGACAATAAAAAAAAAAGAATTGATCTCGTTTAATGTAACATGAGATCACATTAAACTCTAATGATGATGCGCGAGAGCATCACTGCAGTTCACGACTGACTGAGGAGAGGAAAAATTACACAGTCCAGATGCACTCTAAACTTTCCAAACAGCTTCAGCTGATGTATATGGCAAAGTGTGAGGGGATTATACAAAAATACCAAATAAGTAAATACAGAAGCACACTTGTTGTGGAATAAGTGGAGCTTAAGTAAAACTTGCGTGTCGAGAGTCTTTAAAGGAAACATACATTACATCTTAAATGCAGTTATATTTAATGCGTTAT
This sequence comes from Moxostoma hubbsi, assembly GCA_032164185.1. Lineage (NCBI taxonomy): Eukaryota > Metazoa > Chordata > Actinopteri > Cypriniformes > Catostomidae > Moxostoma > Moxostoma hubbsi. The sequence continues at coordinate 4,852,921 of JAVLUX010000110.1, read as the reverse complement.
AGCTTTAATAAAGTTCAAATAATACAGAAGCAGATCATGTAACTAACTACAAACTCCAAAATTGCCATTTCTCTGTGTGATCGGTGCCTCTTCTATGAGTTGCTTGAATGTCCCGATCTAAGGGGGAAAAGATTGAAACTGCACCCTGCTCGAGCGCGCACGCTTAATGCAGCTAGATTATAACGTGATGGCTCGCTGTAATGAAGGCTCAGACAGATTGGGATCCATATGCGGTTTTTATTCTAAGGTAAATTAACTTTGAGAGAGAAACAGGCAACGACTTAGCTGGCAACAGAGTTCGTGGTCGAGGAAGCTTCAGATCTGGACTGGTGACTGGGTTCGTGGTCGAGCAGGCGTTTGATCGGGACAGGCGGCTAGATTCAAGGTCAGACAGGCATTTGGTCAGGGCAGGCGGCGGACAGAGGAATGGTCAAGTTCGGGCAAGGTTGGCTTCAACAAGGGTCAGGAATTCAGGTTAGTAGACGCTCAGTAATGCAGCCGGGGCAAACAAGACTTCGCAGTGAGGGCACGGGGAAGCAAGGCTTTAGTAGAGGGAAGATGATGGGCAACAGCTGTTTGGTAATCAGTGTGGGCTAGAATTCAGGTGAAGCGGATCTCCGGTGAATGTTATTGGGTGCGTCCTCACTGGTGTTCGTAACACTCGCAACTTATTGAATCATAATATATGTCACTGTGCATTTCTTATCATGAAGAAAATTGGCAGCTTGAAAATTGGCAGCTGAAGAAAATATGCAGCTTTATTAATAAGAGAGTTTGTTTTTTTGTAAGTTTAAGATTGATTGATTGAAAAAAACGAGAGAGGGTAGTCTTTGCCCCATTATACACTGCAACAAAATGAGTTTTTGATTTGTTTTTGTTTTGGCTTGTTTTCCAAAATAAATATCTAAAACTCCTTTAAAACAATGTACATTTTCTTTAGGAACTATACTGCAGAAGAATTTGTTTTTGCTAAAAATGTTGAATATAATATTAAAAATACAAATATTTTAAAATATCAAAATCCTTTAAAAAAGATGCCTTCACCTGAGAAGCAGCATATAAGATATTTATACTTGCTTTTAGAGAATAGACCTTGAATATAAGTATATTTTGTCTTTACTGCACTCGGAGAAGAATAACCAAGTGGAAAAAAAACACCATACAAAATACACTTATATTTAAGATACATTCTCCTAAAACCTAAATATATTATATGTTGCTTCTCAAATAAATGTATCATGTTTTAAGGATTTTTAGACAATTTGAAATGGAAAATAAGACAAAACACATAATAACTATCAGATTTTTTGCACTGAATTTCTTTGCTGAATTAAAAGAAAGTAATAGAAAGTATTTTTTCCTTTAATTCATTGAACGTCATTTAGAGGTATTTTTAAAAGATTATTTTGTCCTCTTTATTGTTAGTAAGCACATTTAACACATCCTTTTATGTCAGGCACAAGCTGAATAATCGGTTAAGAGCTAATGATTCATCGTTGCAATAATCGCTGAACAGTCAAATAATCGTTCTAATAATCGTTAGATTAATCGATTATCAAAATAATAATTGTTGCAGCATTAGTGTGATTGTGTATTTATCCCCTCAGAGCTTGCCGTAGAAAGCATATGCTCATACACAGCTTCAGTGAAAAAATGAGTTAAGTTCAATAAATAAAATTTTTCCATCTGACTGTTCAGAATTTGTTGCAATTTATCATATTGCGGCGTAGACAGACAGACTGCTTATTGTCACTGGAATCTTATCGTATCGCATCTGGTTAGGAAAGGTGTTATGCCCCCAGCAACAGTGTAACAATAAAAGAAAAAAGATACAAAATTGCAAAAATATATATATTTTTTTATAATTGCTGTGTTACCAAAAGTGTCATTAGTGACATGAGAAGAAGTGTTGCTTTTTTTTCTCCTTCCATAAATCATGTTTCTACAAGAAAAATGCTGCCTGTACCAACAAGACCCAAAAGCCCATAGCTGCGACTTTGTATCTACCAAGCAGGTTTGTTTGTGAATGTTCAGAATGGCGTTTTTATCTATTTTTAGCCCATTATTTGATTGGACTGACAAAGACTAAAACATTTTGACACAAAATTGGATACACAATGCAAATATTTTTTTCTTTCAGCCTAATTTTGTGGTCATTATGAGAGGAATATTCTAAAAGTATTCTAAAGTGAGTATTAAGTAACTGTAATCTGAATACAGGGGCTTAAAATAAAAGGGCGGAACACAGTTACTTAATTTTGTAATTTTTGTATTCTGAATATGTAACAGCATTACATGTATTCCATTACATCCCAAACCTGCATATGCATTTACACATACATATTATGCATGCTATTTGTAACTCAAGGTGGCACTGTTGTTTCAGTGATTGACTTAATTTACATTTGACAATGCTATTTGATGAAAAAGCAATGTGGAAGTAAACTAGCAAGTGGGACTATAACTAAATTGTTTGTCTATTTAAACTCAATCAGTGCTGAGAAAATACACATGTCTAGCTTCTGTGAAGCTTATGTGTTATGTTTAGCTCAATATGTGTTTTACAGCCAATTCTGTTTCATGAAATTTCAGTGTCGAAGAACACTGTTTTCTGTTATGTGCACGTTTAGCCATTGTGACCTTTACTAGCAATTTCATATCAATCAGAGTTCAGACACTTGACAAATGTTGGGTTTGGAAGATATCAACTAGTCTGTGATGCTAGTGTCCACTTATTTCTCAGGGGAAATAATCAGCCACACATAACATGGAATCACAGCACAGTGATCCAGTGTAAGATGACATGAAGTCTCTGCATACACTATCCCAGCGGGTCGTGACGCAACCTGCTGTGATGTTTCTCACCTCAACCCTCTGCTCTTTTGTTGCTTTAGATCACAGGGGCATTTGGCAGCAATCTCACACACTTTGATCTATTGATCTATTAAGTTTTTCAGTTAGTATTTAGCACAGTAGGTGGCTGTGTGAAATAAATAACAAAAAACATAAATGGGTGAACAGCATGAACTCCGTCAACACCTGTTGCATTTCACCCTAAAATAAAAAAAACAAAAAGAAGAAAATAAATGAAACAGAGAAAAATTATACATGGAAGTATAAGTAAAAAAAACATGTTTTTTATTATATGTTAAATGTTTCACTGATCACTGATTCACTACTCAATGATTGTGAGAAGCCACAAATTTATACTTTATATTTATGGAATATATAGTTAAAATTACAAAAAGAAAAATGGCTATTTTCATGCATAAAACATATAGAAAACATATATTTTCTCAATAGCACAATTTAAATACCTACATTCAATGACCGTGTGCTAAATCTTACCTAATTTTCGTGAGGTCGCTAATTCTAAGCGCATTTTTTGTGCTAGTGCAAGTGGGCGTGGGTGGGAGTGTTTGTACTATCTGTGTGTGCATGCATGCAAACTGGGGTGTAAGTATGTAAATGTAGAGCTACAAAGCACAATAAAATAGAAATGTTTGTATACATTTTTGTATAGAAATTGTGATTTTTCAAAATCAAAACTAACAGGTAGAAGCGAAGTGCGTGCAAAAATCCTTCGATCCACAGCCTAACCTGGAAGGCCGATACAGTGACTGTTAATTCTAGCCATGATTTGTGTGTCAGTTGATGAAAATGATTAATAATACATACATTCTCTATCATTTAATTTAGGTTACATCCAAATCCTGACGAAAACCTTGACGAGCTTGTCACTGTCACAGAAATATGCCTGACAGTTAACAAGGACACAGTTAATGCACAAAGGAATGTAAGTCCATATTTCTATTCTTCTAATTCATAGAAGACAATTTACACCACCAAATTCTTATGAATGTGCTGTCTTTGTTTATATTGCTGGTTCTTGACAGGAAATGGATCTTTACTGAGTCCCTATGATCACTGAGAGAACCAGAATCTGGTTCTTTCAGTTATAACACTCCCTTAAGACATTTTATTTCCACAATTAAAATATTTTGTGTTAACGTTTAAAACTAAAGTGTATGTTTTTGCTGACATGAAATAAAAGAGTGGGATTGGAAAAAAGCTGAACTCAGGTTACGTGCAATAAAAGAAAACAAATGCTTTACTCTGTCATGAGGAATCAAATTTTCCTTGATATGTTGAAATGTATGAGCTCATTGAGTGTAATTCTAATATTTAATCTGCCTGTGTTTGTTTCGTATGTAAGGAAATGTATTGTCAGCTGTTTTTATCACAAAATAAACCAAGATTGTGATTATTACATGGTTACTAAACAAAGAAAATGTTCAATAGCTCACAAAATATTAATTTGAGAATAACAGAAGTGAGGGACTTGAGTTACATGACACAAATTTTAGGACTTCTGACTTGCTTGATTAAAAGCAGAAGATTTCTTTACATTGCTTGAGAACCAATGACTCAAGACTTAACTTGGACTTTAAGTGAATAACTCTGCAATGACTAGAATTTGTTTGTGTTATGTGCTTTTATGAGTAGTTATAAAATACTATTTACTATTAACATGCTAGCTGATTGTTACACTCTCCTATGGTAGAGCCATGGTGGTTGGTATCACCTTATAAAATAATTTCTAAAAACAGTTCCACTCGTTTTATGGCAGAGGGGCATTTGCCATGCAATGATGTTAGCCAGTTTTATTACACGACGGCCTGGAATGCTCAATTCTGATTGGTCAATGGCGCCATCTAGCGGTCTGTTATTGCTCTGTAACAACCACAGCTCCACGTATCAGAACGCTCATCCTGGTCCTTGCGAGCAATTTCTCCTGCTTCTTTGATCACTGTGCGATCTTATCAGCTAAGGTAATAAAATATATTTAACTCAAATCAATGTTTCATGTCCATTTATTTGTTAATTTGTTAAGTAGTCTTGTAATAGCCTGGATAGTGAGGAGGAAGATGGCCGTTATCACAAAATAAACCCCTTCAGGATTGCTTCGCATGAATGTCAGGGTTTATTGTGCGATAACAATCGGCTGACAGTACATAATCCCTTACATAACAGTAGGCTTGTTTTAAAGGTGAAGTACACAGAAACGTCTAGGTTACATATGTAACCTCCGTTCCCTGATGGAGGGAACGAGACGTTGTGTCGAAGAAGCGACACTAGGGGTCTCTCTTCTGATCTATGAAAAAAGGCCAATGAGAAGTTGGCAGACAGTATTTGCATACCTCACCCCCGGACATACGGGTATAAAAGCGGGGAAATACGTTGAGTTCATTCAGGATTTTTCTGAAGAGCCAGAAATGGTCCGGCCACAACAGTGGCTCGGCTCAACGATGTGGCTGGGAGGACACAACGTCTCGTTCCCTCCATCAGGGAATGGAGGTTACATACGTAACCTAGACGTTCCCTGTCTGTCGCTCACTTCGACGTTGTGTCGAAGAAGTGACACTAGGGGTCCAATTTAAATCACGCCATGCGCTGAGCTGTGTACGTGTACTGCTGACACAGAAGCGGGCAGGTAATCTACGTGCACAGGCGACCAGCTGTGTCAGACTGCATGTACCCTTCCCCAATGCCCCAAAAAAGTCATCGGAATCCTTCTGGTTAACCTATACAGGGGAACAAGGCAACGCTTGCCAACCTGGGAACGGGCCAAGCCTGGCTGGGCCTCTTTTTTCTCTATGTTTCTCCGCATAGAGCAAGGAAAGCAAGGAGAGCAAGGAGCCAGGGAAAAGACCCTGCAGAGACCACACCTGCCCGGAAGGGGGAGGTAAGAGTGGCGAATACATCACATGGGTTCTTAGGCAACATGTGGAAAGTGGCGCAGTGGTAGATCCAGCCTCAAGGAGGGGGGAGTTGCTACAACATGGCGACCAGAGGGCAGATGGGACTGCCTAAGGGAGACACGGATCCACTTCGTAAGGGGACCGAACTGCGGACAATACACACAGGGGGAGTCCACGTAGGCGTCCTGTCCTGTGGAGCACCTATTCCAGTACAGGGTAGATTAAGTATCCGCAGTGGATCGGCGAGTTCCTCTGCTGAACTGCGGACCCAAAGGGCTAGGGAGGAATCATCCAGGGATCCGAATGAGTGGAATCTCCTGGGAGAGAAAGCGCACAGTTTTACCTCGGCCGAGGGAAAGGGAAAGGGCGCCAGGTGCAAGCGATCCACCCGGCCAGACCGTCAGCGTGTTACCGAGTTCTACCGGCTCAGACCTGAGAAAACATGTGACGATACTGACTCAACCTGGAGATTGTAGAATCTCGCAAAGGTATTAGGTGTTGCCCAACCCACTGCTCTACATATGTCTGCCAGGGAGGTGCCCCTGGTCAGTGCCCACGAGGATGCAACACTCCTTGTTGAGTGTGCCTGGACCCGTAAGGGGGGGGGGGGGGGGGGGGGCACAGCCTGGGTGTGATAGGCCAATGAAATGGCGTCCACGACCCAGTGGGAAAGCCTCTGTTTGGAGACAGCGTTCCCTTTCCACTGTCCGCCAAAGCAGACAAAGAACTGCTCAGAACATCTAAAGCTCTGCGTGCGGTCCAAGTAGGTATGCAAAGCACGTACCGGACACAGCAACGAAGGGGCTGGGTCTGCCTCCTCCCGGGGCAGTGCTTGCAGGTTCACTACCTGGCCTCTAAAGGGCATGGTAGGAACCTTGAGCACGTAGCCTGGTCACGGTCTTAGGATCACATATGTGTCTGCCGGACTGAACTCCAGGCAAGTGTTGCTAACAGAGAACGCTTGTAGGTCCCCGACCCTCTTGATGGAGGTGAGCATGATCAGCAGGGCCATCTTTAGAGAGAGGGCCCTGAGTCCAACTGATTCTAGCGGCTCGAAGGGAGGTCTCTGGAGGCCCGCAAGGCCACCTTCAGGGTGGAAGAGGACAGCCTCCCCTCCAGCCTCTCCTGCAGAAATAAGAGCTCTGACCTAACTGCGCACCTCTGTGGGTCTTCAGCCCGGAAAGAACACCGATTCGTGAACAAGTGTCACTTCAGGGCGTAAAGTTGCCTGGGAGAGGGAGCTCTGGCTTGGTTGATCGTGTCTACGACGGCAGGTGGTAGACCATCTAGATACTTCCGCGTCCCGTCCAGGGGCCAGACATGGAGGTTCCAGATGTCTGGGTTCGGATGCCAGAGCGTGCCCCATCCCTGAGAAAGAAGGTCCTTCCTCGGGGGAATTCTCCAGGGAGGGGCTGTTGCGAGGAGTACGAGGTATGAGAACCAGGCCCGGGTGGGCCAGTAGGGAGCCACTAGGGTGATTTGTTCCTCGTCCTCCCTGATCTTGCACAGCACCTGTGAAAGAAGGCTCACTGGGGGAAATACGTACTTGTGCAGCCCCACAGGCCAGCTGTATGCCTGTGCATCTGCCCCGAGGGGAGCCTCTGTTCGGGCATATCAGAGCAGGCAGTGGGAGGTCTCTCAGGAGGCAAGCAGGTCTACCTGGGCCTTGCTGAACCATTCCCAAATCAGCTTGATCAACTGGGGGTGAAGCCTCCACTCTCCACTGGGCAAGTGTTGTTGTGACAGCGCGTTCACTATCACATTGACGTTGCCGGGGATGTGAGTGACTTGAGTCGCTGCTGTCTCCAAAGGAGACGACGGGCAAGTCGTGACATTTGGCGGGAGCGTACGCCGCCGTGGCGATTTATGAACACTACTGTGGTGGTGCTGTCTGACCTGACTAGGACATGTTTGTCTCGAACTAACGGGAGAAACTTCCGCAGGGCAGAGAAAACAGTCAGTAACTCTAGGCCATTGATGTGCCAGCACAGTGGGGCCCCTTTCCAATTGAGAATTGCACACGGCACCTGAACCCAAATGGAGGCGTCGGTTGTGGCCAGGATGCATCGGGACACCTGCTGCAAGGGGAGTCTAGTCCACAGAAAGCAGAGGTCTTTCCAGAGTTTTGACGTTTAGTGGCATGCCATGGCACCATGCTTGTCTTGTGACTCAAGTCTGGGGCCAGTGCTGAAGCGGTCGCATATGCATCAACCCCAGCGGGGTCATATGCCCCAGAAGCTTCTGGAAAGGTTTTAAAGGGAACGCCGTTCCCAGCCTGAAGGCGGCGAGGCATTTTAGCACTGACTGTGCACGCTTGTTGGTGAGGCAGGCTGACATTGAGAATGAGTCTGACTCCATGCCGAGAAAAGAGATGCTCTGAAACGGGGCGAGCTAGCTCCTTTCTCGGTAGACCCGAAGCCCTAAATGGCTGAGGTGCCTGAGCACCTAGTCTCTGTGAGCGCATAGTAACTCTCGGGAGTGGGCCAGAATGAGCCAGTCGTAGAGGTAATTGAGTATGCGAATGCCGGCTTCTCGGAGCGAGGCAACGGCAGCCTCTGCGACTTTCGTGAAGACACGAGGGGATGGAGAAGTGCCGAAGGGGGGGACTTTGTATTGATACGCCTGGCCGTCGAACACGAGCCGTAGGAAGGGTCGGTGTTGCGGCAGAATTGAGACATGAAGGTATGCGTCCTTCAGGTCTACCGCTGAGGAACAATCTAGATGCCGGACACAAGTTAAGATATGTTTTTGCGTGAGCATTCTGAACAGGAGTTTGAACAGAGCCCGGTTGAGAACTTGCAAGTCCAAGATCGGTCGTAAGCCGCCGCCTTTCTTGGGTACAATGAAGTAAGGGCTGTAGAGACCCTTCTTCATTTCGGTTGGAGGGACAGGCTCTATAGCGTCTTTGTTTAGTAAAAGAGTAGCGATTTACACGTGCAGGGATATAGCATGCTTGCCGTGTTCTGCAGTAAAGCGGATGCCTGCGAAGGGGGGAGGGGGCCTGGCAAACTGAATTGCGTAACCGAGTCGGATGGCCCGGGCCAGCCAGCGTGACGGGTTGGGAAGTGAAAGTCAAGCATCCAAACTCCATGCTAGGGGCACCAAGGGGATGGTTATTTTTGACATACCCGGCGGGACTTCGCAGCAGTGCGGAGCAGGTAGTACGGCGTCGGGAGGCGAAGACACGTCCCGAGGCTCTAGTGCTGAGAAAAGACTCAGCACTAGAGAGACTCATCCACCTCAAGCTCTAGAGGATAGGCAGGCTGGCTGTGAGGTGAGCCGCTGTTGCCTCGAGCACAGACAATCAAAAAAAAAAAGCATGGTGTGATCGCTGCCCAGACCCACGAGACAATGCCTGTGGCCGTCAGAAGTGGAGAGTACTCTACCGCATTCAGGAACTACACAGGGGCAGAATGGCATCTGTATAAAGACGCGTCCTGAAAAGTATGTTCAACGCCGCTGTGCAAATGCTCTTTTAGAGGAAAATAGTCTTTTATAGAGAAAATCACTCTTTTAATAAACTCTTTTAAGCTTTCTGCGCTGTCAAAGCACCCAGGGGCAAGCTGCACTGTTGTGCAGAGAAGGAGAAAAGCCACTGAAGTGCGCCGTAGATCCAACAGCAGAGGAACAGAAGCAGGAACAGGTGTGTGACTCGCAGCTGACTGCATGCATGACCATCGGCTCCGAAGAAAATTTCTCAATGAACTCGACGTATTTCCCCGCTTTTATACCCGTATGTCCGGGGGCGGGGTATGCAAATACTGTCTGCCAAATTCTCATTGGCCTTTTTTCATAGATCAGAGGCATATTCGGTGCTCAAGAGAGACCCCTAGTGTCGCTTCTTCGACACAACATCAAAGTGAGCGACAGACGGGGAACCAAGCTTTTCATCTTAAGAGACAGAGTGGAAAAAGGTATGCTGCAATACTATAATGACTGTAATATATTATGACTGTTCCCCATCTGACGCTCACTCAACGTTGTGTCGAAGGAGTCCCTCCCCCTGACTTACGGGTATAAAAGGAGGGAATCGTGCATATGTTCATTCAGATTTCTTCTTCGGAGCCGAGCGGTTGTGCGATCAGCGAGCTGAGATCACTTCTGTTCCACTCACCTCTGCAGAGCGTTGCTGTTGGATCTATGGCGCATATCAGTGGCTTTCTCCTTCTCTGCACGCTAGTGCAGATTTGCCCCTGGGCGCTTCGACAGTGATAATATCTGAAAAAGATAATATTTTCTTAAGAGTTTATTTCTCTAAAAGTGCACACACAGCAGGTGTTGAACATCCTTTTCAGGATGCGTCTTTTTAAAGATGCCTTTCCGCCTCTGTGTAGTTCCTGGATCCGTTCAATATCTCTCCACTCCTGATGGTCATAGACACTCTGAGAACTTAACCATGGCAACGTTGATGACGCGGCTTTCCTTCCTAAAAAGGAACCCACTCCAGCCGGCATTGGAGGCGATTTGGGAATGGCAGCGGGCTCGGTTTTGCCGGGTAGAACCCCAATAACCACCCTCCCCCCGGCATGCTCTTTGACTTCCGTCCAGGCTTGAGGTGAGAGTGGCTTGCCTCATGGCCAGTCAGACTATCAGTCAGACACATCAGAGAGCGTCCCGGACTCGACTGGGATGCCGCCTTCGGGTCAGCCCACTCAGTCTGAGGCTGACGCCCAGATGGCCGCCATGCTTGCCCGGGCCGCCATGAGCGTGGGGTTGAACTGGAACCCTCCGCCCCCGGTTCCTTTCTTCCCGGAGGTGCACGATGAAGAGTTCGTCCACTCTAACTACCCGTGACGGCGGGGCGGCTCACGGGTACTCGGAGGTACCCCAACGCCACCACCTGGCAGGAACGCCCGGTGCTCCCCTCCAAGGCCTGTAGGATGACGTTGTCACTGACCGCCAAAGCCTACAGCGCCACCGAACAGGCCGCCTCCACCCTGCAAGTCCACCAGGCCAAGGCACTTAAAGATCTGCACTTGGTTAATCCTGACACCGACATGCTGCAGGAACTGCGCTCAGCGACCGACCTTGCCCTGAAGTGGCACTATTATTAACAATAATAAATGATGATTATTATAATTCATATTAATGTGACAAAATTATATATTTTTTAAATTGTAAAGCATACATCATGGTAGCATTTGTTGTAATGCCTTTAATATTGGTTTTTCTTTATGGAAAATATATTTTATTATTAATATTATCTTTTTTTTGGGTCAAATGTGACCTGTGCATGCTTTTGTGAGAATCAACCAAATATGGAATACTTTGAACGCCTAGTGTATCTTCCAAGATCTTTTCATTTGGAAAGCATCACAATCTAATTAATATCTGCTAAACATATTAAAATGATTAAATTTAAATCATAAACATCTCAAAGACATCTGCTGAATGTGGACATCCGAGACATACTTATTGATATAGACGTATGGCAGATTAGCATACAATATGTAAAAATAAGTAAACACACAACAAATACTCTCTGGGTGATGTGAGTGTGCTTTCAGGATATACTGTAGATAGTCCTTTGTGTCTTATTGCATTTCAACCAGGAGTTTGGCAGAACATTCAGTTCTCATTGTTAAAACCTGTAATTTATCTAATCTTGAGCTGTAATTGGATGGGGGCTGAAGGGTTCTTCTCAGACAAGCAGGAATGGCTAGACAGAGAGTTTGTTTATGAATGGCTAATGCAAGGTGGAGGAATTAGAGGCACCTACTTGAATCAATATGTTCACCATTTATATAATATAGTGACCTTTGAGTCCTGCCTGTGGAAATTTCTCCTGATCCTTTCTCACCTAAATGCTTAACGATGTCAGCACAGACAAATAGAATTACATTTTCTTTCTCTCCTTTATGATTCCAGGATGACTGTATTATTGCCTTTGTTAGTGTTGGGTTCGAGTCCACCTGAGTCAAGTCCGAGTCAAGTCTGAGTCTTTAAACAGTTGAGTCAAAGTCGAGTCAAGTCTAAACAGGGCCGAGTTGGACTCAAAACAAAGTCTATAACAGGCCAAGTCCAAGTCAAGTCCGAATGAATCTGTTCATGAATCTTAGTTCAAATTGTATCTGAAAACTCAACATCAATATTTTAAGCTAATTTTAACTTTTGTCAACGTAAATGTAACAAAACACTTCTATATTTTATGATTTGTTTCCTGTTGAACAAACTTCAAAGTGGTTTCAGAATAATAGCATATGCTTTAGATACTGTATATGAAGACAAATCTGTCCTTCAACACACTTCTTATTGCATTCTGTTGACATTTCAGTTATTTGTTGTTTTTTCCCTCCACTCAAACATAGACTAAAGAAAGTGAAAGCTGCATTAGTCATTAAAACCAGAGATATTATTGTTTCAAATTTTAATTTTGTTTTTTTATTTCTACTTCATTTTCAATATGTCAATTCAATTTAGATTAGTTTTATATAAAATGATCCCTATCTAAAGAAGTAATATATACTGAGATTTATTTTTTGTCTCTATTTGTCGACTGGTTTGTGAAAAAAAGAGTCAACACCGTATTAATTAGCATTCGCCGAAAAGTTACATCTCACAACATGACTGCAAATGCTACATCTGAAAACACTGGAAAAGCCCACTGATAATATTAGATGCGAGCACTGTCTTAACTGCACAAATGCGTGCAATTTTACCATTTGTCAGGTCCCGTGCGAAACTGCCTTGTAGTTTCTAGTACATTGGCTACATACCCGTCTTTATGTGTTCGTCGCGCCAGCCACCTGGTAAAGTCTAGAGACTGTTGTGTCTGAAAATCCCAGGAGATCAGCAGTTACAGGAACACTCAAACAAGCCCAAACAAACAATCATCCATGTGATTATCATATCCAATCATGTGGCAGCAGTGCAGTGCATTAAATCATGCAGATAAAGTTCAGGAGCTTCAGTTAATGTTCACATCAACCACCAGTATGGGGAAAAAATTTGATCTCAATGATTTGGACCGTGGCATGATTGTTCATTAATTTTCTTAATTTTCCCTGCAAGACAACAGTGAATTTATTTAGAAAACGGAAAGGCGACCAGGGCTCAGACTTAAGAAGAGAGTCCCATGGCGCCATCTTGGGACTCTCTCCTTAACTCTGAGCGCTGTTTTGATTCGTGAGATCATCAATTTTGGGTGAAATGTTGTTTATTGAGTGATCTGAACTAGCGATTCAGTCGCGCTGTTACCAGCGTTTATCCTCAGTTAAATTGCATGCACCCCTGTTTGTTCGATCTCTCTCACACACTGAAAGTCACAGAGTGAGTAGCACTGCGGTTTATGTCTGACTCAGGCTGGTGTTTTCAAATTCTCCCACCTGTTTCGTCAGTTCCTTTGTGTGCCTGTTCATTTCCACCCCCACGTGGTATTAGCTCTGTCACCTAGATCTGATCCAGCCATCTTTCTTTCCCTCCACATTCAAATAATCGTTGGCTCCGCCCTTTAAGATCTAATCCTCCATTTTGAATTTTGTTTCCATTTTGAATTCAGTGCGCAATTTTGAACCTAGTTCTCAATGTTGAAACCAATCCTCCATTTTTTAAACTAGTTCCCCATGTGTAGTTTAATCCAACATTTTGTTTTCTTTGTTACCGAATCTAGACACACACTCACATACATACTGTACATACCCTAGCATATAGCACCACTATTTAGTTAGAATTTCCATTTTATGTTTTTGTGTTATATTTGTATAGATTTGGCGGGGTTCATTGCTGTTTGATTATAATAAATCTTGTTATATTATAATAAGAAGTACTCCTAGTTGTTTATTTGAATATTGTGTTGAACCAGCCTCTGCCACATCAAGAACTCCCATATTACTTTAGTGTATTGTTATTTTGTTGTTGTTAGAAGCCAACTGTAACCAGATTACTGTTGGATTTGTTTGGCAATAATTTGACTAGTTTATTCACTTTTTGATTATTTTGATTATTAATCAGAATCCTCAACCTTCAGGGTAGATTTTTATGAGACTCAATCAGTCACTTACAATCATTTTTCCCTTGTCAAAGAGTGGTGCCCAAGGATAGAATTTAATGAATGAAATTCTATTATTTAATTAATTTAATAGATAATTATTAATTATTAATAATTACTGATAGTAAATTTTATCTAAACAACCAGTAGCACCCTATATTAGGAAGGTGGTTTAAATGATGTGGCTCATCGGTGTATTAATCTTTAATAACAGTTCATGTTAGTAAGTGTTAGCTTTAATGTTGCATTACTCATTCAGAAGCAAATACACTATTGTCAACACCATCTGGATTTTTAACACTTCAGTGACTTCACTTGTCCTACTATGTATCTGTCAGACATTTTGGTATAACATAGCTATCATTCAGTGAAACAAAAGTAAACATCTGGCAATTTCTGTCCCATCATCCAATTAAACACCTGCATCTGTGCTTGTGATTCAAATAATGGGGCTTACATAAAATAAAGCGCAGATCAAAATATAACAGTTGTTTCCCATTTGCATACTTCAGCACTATTTTAGGCCATTTTGTAGTAGAAGTAGTGAGAGTAGTATGTTCACACTGAAAATGGAATGAAAATAAGTGCACTACAAGTATATACACGGATGATGTTGTTTGTCAACCTAAAAATGTATGTGTGGAATATTAAAAACTCTTCATGCACTCAGCGGTTGTGGCTTGTCCAACGTAGAGGAAAGTGCAGAGTTACCTGGCCTCAATGCAGGCCTGACAAAACTAGTGATGTCCTAACACCAATACTGGTATCGGAAATTGGTCAGATGCCGTGCTCATTTACATTTACTTGTGCTCATTAAAATGCTAAGATACCAAAAACAAATACCATCTGACATATGGATGTCATTCCGTAAACATTCAGCGCTCAAATTAAAATCATGTTGTGTCATAGTGAGATTAAATAGCATCTTTTGCTGTTAAATAATGTAATAAATATATAGTTTGCATGTGCAGCACTTTATATGTGAATGCTTGTGAATGTGTGGATCCGGTGTTGTAAATACACAAAGTGCTCATACCTTTTAGAGATCCTTGACTTAAGCACAGGAAACACCATCAGGATCATCAAACACTCTGTTTGTAGCAGATGACAGAGAACAGAGCGCTAATTCACTTTGTAGCATGAGGCACATACAGACTACATATTTATTCAATTAAATATCAGCCTTTTAGTTTAATAACAACTTTCAATCACTTAGTGACTGGCGTTTCCGGATTGAGAAGCTACCATTAAAACGTCAGAGCTCCTTGGCCAGAACAACATGGAAACATTCAAAATAAAAGCTCAATTTAAAGGGGAAAAATATGACAGATCAATTTCTGTCACTACTGTATAGTTATGTAATATTCACTGTAATACTACTACTACTAATTTAAAGAAATAAATGATGTAACAACATATCAGCATGAAAATAGCACGTTATGACTACAGCTTTGAATACTGTATCTCCCAGTCATGATCACATACACGCGACTGATGTAAAGTGCTCTTCCACAAATTGCTTGACATTTTTTATTTGAGCCACAGATTATAGCACACAACCCATACAAAAATCGAATCATACAAATTGTTCTACGATTTGGTGTTAGAGGTCTTCATGGGTCAAAAAATTCATGCCTGAACCCAAAGACACACAGAAATGTTCTACCCAGACTCGAGCCGGACTGTCTATTATTTGAAAGTATGACCCCGTACCCATGCAGAACTGAGAAATGCAGGACTCGGGCCCAAACCAGATCCATCTATTATTTGAAAGCTGGGATCCGGACCCAGTCGGGAGACACAGACCCGATCAGCACCGATTTCAAAGCTGATTTCTATTAACAAGTTTATTTACAAGTTGTAAAAACAAAACTTTGTGTCTTACCTAATGTAACGTTAGTAGCCTTCTCCCCTGTGCCTGGATGTGACACATATAATCCATCCTCCTTGCAAGAAAGTTATATTCCATTATTTAGGTTTTCTGTGATTCCTCTCTTGCTAATTAAAACAGCATAGCTAATCCACTCATTATTTCAGCTTCACAGTGATGGATGACAAACACGACTTGTTTAGAGTCAGCTTTGCAGTTGTTTTGTATCTTGCATAAGATCACTTAGACTATTTGCCCTTTTGAAATAAATAATGATTGCTCGTTCATTGCCATGGCTGCTAATATTAGCATTGCTAATTTGCTATCGTGTGCCTTAACTCTGCTCTGCCTCTGACATCACTCAGCTCGTTGTGGCTCACCTTATTTCCTGGCTTGCACTTTCTCATCTTAATTTTACAATGTTGCAAATTACAGCACACACACACACACAGCACCATCATCATCAGCGCTGTCTGATCAAGGCTGGATTTTCTTGGATTGAGTATTGCACATATATGTTAAACAGACCAGGGACACACAGCAATAGAATGGGACCAGATCCGGACCCGGCTGACTGTATAAAACGTGGATCTGAACCCGTACGTGTCCCGGGTCGGGTCCTCGGGTTAGGTGGACCTGTGATGACCTCTATTTGGTGTTTCCCAAAACCATAGTTCCAACGAATATTTGAAAACAGCAGTTTGGTTGGAACTACAATTCAATTAAGAAGCATAATTTCTTGTTAGATCATCAATTATCATATATCTTTTGTTCCATGTATATCTTGTCAAGACTTTTCACCACATTTACATGCACTTGAGATAAAGGCTTATTCTGGGGTTTCTGCAGAATGTGGCATTCTGAAAGGTCATGTAAAAGTGAACGCTGTTTCCTTATTTAAGGGCTTGAAAGCTGTTTAACACAATGTGGTTTCTGCCAGAGAATGCGGCTCATGTGTCCATCATATGTAAACCTATAAGTGGTGGTCTTTTAGGTTTTTGATGAGTGTGCGCAGTGGGTGCCATAAGTGGGAAACCGACTATTGCAAGGCAATGCTGCTGCTGCATTTACCTTGGGGCACCAGCTAAGGAATTTCATTTTAAGATTATAAGAATGATCCAAAATGAACATTCAACTTAAAAATATGTAAATTGAAAATATGTCAAACAACTTTAATTAAAATATAATTCTTATTTTTGGGTGTGACTGAACCCTTTTAAATGCCACTTAAAGATTACAGCATGGAAATTTGTTCAATGATACTATGAAAGACTGATTGATATATGTATGTATAACAAATCAAATCAAATCACTTTATTGTCACACGTCCATATAAACAAGTGCAACATTAGGGGAAAGTCTTGAAACAACTGGTGTACCTCAAACATATTGATCTGATTCAAAACTTGCTTGTTCTGAAAAACAATTCATGTTCATTTGCCACAATACATATGATTCATTCATTTCAGTCTCTATCTCTGTGTAACACCATGCTGAATTGGTTCCCAACCCTGGTTTGGTGTAACCCCAACACTGCACATTTTGGATGTCTCCCTTATCTAACACACCTGATTCAACTCATCAGCTTGTTATTAGTGGCTCTTTGAGCAGAATTGGTTGTCAAATATGGGAAACATCCAAAATGTGCAGTGAGTGCATTTAATTGCACTTTTAAAGTAAAATTTTATCATACCAGTCTGGTTTTTGCTAAATCGAATGAACAGACCTATATACAGTGGGCATCCATTCAGAATAGGCATTATAGCACCGATCACTGCGTAAATGAGTCATTAGCAGCTCTAACCCGCTAAGGGGCACAATAACCAAAGAATTTCATCAGGCCGGAGCTTAACGCCTAAAAGATCTTTCTCCCAACA
Organism: Moxostoma hubbsi; assembly: GCA_032164185.1. NCBI lineage: Eukaryota > Metazoa > Chordata > Actinopteri > Cypriniformes > Catostomidae > Moxostoma > Moxostoma hubbsi. The sequence continues at coordinate 4,835,425 of JAVLUX010000110.1, read as the reverse complement.
TAATGATCTTTATGTTAGAGGTGTAAGGGCAAATTCCGATTGTTTTGCAAACTGCAATAACAAACTTAAAAAAAAAAAAACACAACATTTGTTTTCTGGCTAAACGTTGCAATGGAGACATCAAGTCATTTTTATTTGTATAGTGCCTTTCACAACACACATTGTTTCAAAGCAGCTTTATAGATCTTACAGTTTCATTTTCAGTTAATGCCTGATCTTCTGTAATGTCTTAGAGTCATCATTGTGTAGTTTGATAAAATATGATTGTGAATTGTGCTTAAAAATATGTGTAAAGGGATTATTGGAAAGGAGGAGGCGAGAACCGGCTTGACAATATAAATAATAGTTTAATAAGCAACTTAAACAAAAAGACAAACACACAAAGGTTTATCCCTCTCTGAAGCTTGATTAGCCTGATTAGGGGCCGGGTGTGCAGAATCACGACCCGGCCCTGCCCTCTGCCCTGCCACATTAAGTAATTAAATAATATTTGTATTTAGAAATACAAAAAAATACTCAGTGAGCAAGCCGAAGGCGACTGCGGCAAGGAACACAAAACTCCATAAGATGTTGGTAAATTGAGAAAAATAACCTTGGGAGAAACCAGACTCACTGTGGGAGCCAGTTCCCCTCTGACTAACATCATGAATATAATGTAAATATTACTTATGTATAGTTAAAGTCATGTTTTGAAATTATTATACTAAGTAAGTGTTAAGGGTCAGTGTTTAAACAAAGATTTTGTATGAACTGTAAAATTATTGATGTCTTTGAAATCCATCCTGGATTAACTACAGAAGTTCACATAGATGTATTGTCCTTTTTAGGTGGCTGGTGAAGGGTTTTGTTGGCAATTAATTGATATTGTTATATTGTTGTTATAAATAAATGTATTCCATTTCAAGAGTGTAGTCTATCAATAGACCGAGGTGATGCAGGCAGAGATCAGTGAGGTGCATCGCAGTTCAACCGGCTGGTAATTTCTGTGAGGTCTATCCTATGTTCAAAGTTCAGGCAATGGCATAAAAGTGTCCCATGTCTTATGGTTGGAGTTGGCATCAGTTCATCCTCTGAAGTCCATCATAATAGACTGAAGTGATGTATGGCTGCATGTAGTCATCATCACTCAGAGACACAGAGGCTGCTTTAGTTGGGTCTGCCGGAACCAGAAACATAGATCATGATTTATAACTCTGCAATAAATTTAATGGCATCTATGCTTATATTATTTTATTTGTTTCCCTGTCTCAACCCCGGGACTCCTATCCTGAGGTCACCAGAACCAGCTGGATCCAGCACCATTCCTGCTTCGTGTTGGACTCCACTGCTACGTGTCGCTGTGTGATGATGACTAAATGCAGCCGGTGCCAGTCAAACATCACTTCAGTCTATTATGATGGATTTCAGAGGATGAACTGATGCCAACTCCAACCATAAAATATTGGATACTTCATATGCCATTGTTTGAACCTTGGATTTAGGATGGACCACACCGAACCTTACCGAAATGACCGGGCAGGTTGAACTGCGTTTCACATCCCTGATCTCTGCCTGCATCACCTCGGCCTATTGATGCACTACGATCTTGAAATGGAATACATAGACTAACAATTGCCAACAAAAGCATTTATCAGCCAATTAACAAGGACAACTGCATCCAGGATGGACTTCAAAGACATTAGTCATTCATCTTACAGTTCAAACAAAATCGATGTTTAAACACTGACCCTTAACACTTAGTTTAATAATTTTAAACCATGACTTTAACTATACATAAGTAATATTTACATTATATTCATGATGTTTGCCAGAGGGGAACTGGCCCCCACAGTGAGAAAGGCACTATACAAATAAAATTGACTTGACATGAATTAGTTTTTCGGCATCAGCAACAGAGAGCATGTGTCGTAACTTATTTTAATATTTCTGAGGTGGAAGAATGCTGGTCTACAAACATTGGTAATTTGATTTTCAAAGGACAGATTGGTATCAAATATAACACCTAATTTCTTCGCTGTTGAAGACGATGTAACAGTACATTCATCAAGAGTTAAATTATATTTTAGTGGCTTGTTTTTAGAAGTTTTTGGTCCAATAATTAGTACCTCTGTTTTGTCAGAAATGAGCACCTATGATGTATGATAAAAACTTTACTGCAGCATTCAGCGTTCACGAGGACATCCATGCATTGGAGAGTTATTTGTTTGCATTATTTCATTCACATTTACTTCATTAGCATCATTAGACTGCATATTCAAACAACTGTGATTCCAAAACTGTAAAGACGCTAAACCTTTCTTTTAATGTGCCGATAGGCTAGTCCATATTTTCTATTTCTAAGCAGGATTATCAAATGTGAATTAATTAATTTATATTTATTACATTGTGTCATATTATGTTATATTTCCCTGGCAATAAAATGAAAGATAAAGTGAACAGAATCAATATTTAAGGGAGCAGAATACTTATCAGATAAAATATTTGAAAAGGAAGCGCAATTTTCCATTACATAAATTAAGATGGAAGTATTGTGACCACATTATTTGTATAATATTTGTCTTAATACATGCATATGAGTTTTACGCTTCACGTGTAATAACCAGAAATGTTACACAGTTCAAACTTGTAGGTTTCAAGCTTTGTTATTTATTATCTGTCCTAGTATTTTATTAGTAGTTAATATGTGCTATTAACCATTGCCCCAAAGCTTAATAATGCTGATAATTTTATTTGCTTTAAGCTATAACTCCAATAGTCTGTTGGCGACATAGAAATACACAATAAATTGTGTTGAGAGTGTCGCTCCAATGGCGAGGACCATAACGTTGGTGTGCCAATGTGTTTGTATGACCAGGGTTCGGATCTGCCTTTTGGTGTATTTTTTTTCCCATTCTGTTTCTTGACTCCACTCTTAATATTTTCTTTATTACTTTTTATAATAAATATAAAATAATATAAAGATAGTTTTACAATAGTAACTATTGTAGTAACCATGATTTTTTATGTAACATAGATTTGATTATATTTACAATGGTGTTACTACAGTAATATGCTGTTAATAGAGTAACCATGTTTAATTTTGTGGTTACAATTATTTTAATATAAAATATCATGGTGTTACTATGGTTATTTTATCTGTAGAGGACGTCAGGACAGATGAAAAAGGTGCAGTGGGTACTCACATGTTGCCAGGCTAGAACATGTTCGATTACATTAGCAACATACATTGAAAAAATATATTTACACTAATAACAAACAAACTCAGAAGGGCTTTATTAATTCTGGCAGATTGTTGTTCATTCAATTACTGATTGATTTTAGATGTCTCATAATATTTGGGAGCAGCGTTCAGATTTCATACAATGTTATAATCTGACAAGACCATCATATTGTGAACATGGTGCACAAGTTAAAATTGAAACATTATTTGAGAATATGCACAATTTCACACTGAATAAAGAAACCTCATTTGAACATAAAGATGCTCACTATTGTTGTTGCCGCCTAATAGCTCAAACTTATAACACTGTGTGAAATTGTGCTGAACCAGATTGACTCTCCTACCCCTGTAAGTTTTTTTTTTTTCTGCATTATTCTGCAGTTCAAGCTAATTATGTCACTTATTTTCATCTGTACAAGAATGCTAACATTATGTAGTAAGTGCATTTAGAACTCAACCCCAGTTAGACCATAACACCGGAGAAATACGTAGAGGGAACCCATTACATAATGTTTGGGAACTACACTGAGCACTTGACACCTTGTACTTCTGTACACTCCAGGCAGGTTGCAGTTCTGGAATATGGTAGCATTGGAGGACAATGGGTTCCTGGTAAATTCGTGTTTAATTCCTCTCAAGTCTTTTGCAGTTAATTTGCGCCTTTTCTTCTCCATGCATTTCTTTTGAGCCCCAGTTGACTTTTCACAAAAAAACTTTTGATTGTCCAGTGGTCACACCTCAATAGTTTTGCTATTTCAAGAGAGTTGAATCCATCTGAATAGTATTTTACAATATTGTTCTTTTCAGTGCCAGTTGAATCTCTTATCTGTCCCATTTTACAATTTTTTTTTGGTAAGGAAGCTGCCTAATAATTATGCACACCTCACCATACCCTCCCTCATTACACAAATACATACCACCTGAAAATGATTGAATCCAATAAGCATTCAATTTATATGGTTTGGAGTTGGAAAATGTGCATGGAAGTAATGATAAGATCAGAATACACACTTGCCTAATAATTGGGAATGCAGTGTATATATACACATGAGTGGGTCTAACACTTTTAGTCCTTTTGTGCCTCCTGGCCATTTTGCGAACGTATCTCACATGTGAGAATTAAAATTTTTCACATGACAGTACTTCCTGCGGGATTAAGGCTCAATCTGGCTGCTTACACACCGAGTACCCTTACAAAAATGTAAAGTTCATGACAAATTTGCCACAAATTCGCCACTGATTATTTTTTACATGTAAATGAGTTTTGCGGAAAACTTGAGAGCAACTACAACACAAAGGTATCATGTTAAGGCTAGAAATGACTATTTTTGATCAGCAGTCTAAAAAATCTTCTGGCAAACTAGCCGTAAAGTTGCTACTCTTTATTTTCACATGCAAATAAGCTTGTGATTCACCACAAATGTTTGCAGCTCTTCACCAGTAGTGGTGAACATGCAGCAAACCTTTGGCAACAATTGACAATTTGCCACAAGTATGCGGCAAATTTCCCATGAACTCTCGATTTATGTAAGGGTAGTCTTTTGTCTGATTTCTGCCCATTGACTAATCCTCTAATCTGTCTGCCATAGTAACACCTGTATTTAAAAGCAACACCCATCTTTGCAGTGGCATCAAAATTCTTCCTTTAAAAACAAGGGTAAAAAACATTTTTCATGATCTTACTTGGAGTATTTTCACAAAGACTCTGTAATGACAAAGGAATTTTTGTCCTTACTGGAGTGCTTTAATTTGAACCAGCTTGTGGACTGTGCTACACATAATAAAGGTCACACACTAGACCTTGTGATTGCAAATGGATCCTTTGAGTCTCAGTTTTCCACAGCTGATTTAGTGTATTTTTTAATATGGAACTCCCACGCACTAACATTTCCGCTTCTGTACTGGAAATTATCACAAATGGAAATCCATTGATCTCTCTGATTTCACTGACTTTATTGACTCTTCTTTAAGTTGTTTTTCTCCATCTGACCCTCTGGAGGACAAAATCTCTATGTTAAATACTGTTCTCTTGTCTGGCTTGTACTCATTTGCTCCTATAAAATCACGGTCTGTCTCCTTTGCACGTCCCACTCCCTGGTATAATGATGAGCTGCGCTCTATGAAGGCAGCTTGTCACAAAATGGAGCGAAGGTGACGTCTCTCTCTGGCCTGAACGTACATAACCAGGCATGGAAAGAGCACTTGCATGAATATAAGGCAGAAATTGTATCCGCCAGGTCCCATTATTTTTCTCAGATATTTGTCAATAATCAAAGAAATCCCAGACAACTGTTTCATACCAATAACAAATTGCACAATTGTAACTGTTCCTCTATTGTGCCTGCTTCAACTCAATGTTCATAAATGCATACTCATCTCATCTGCATCTTCTCTTATAGTGATGGGCATTCCGGCTCTTTTCAGTGAGTGGGCTCTTTTGGCTCCCAAAAGGCTCTTTAAAAAAATATATGTTTTGTAATTTCCCAAGTCAAACAGTTTGCGATAGTTTGATTTGACACTATAATTACTATCCATGTCTGGTGCCCTCCTCGGGGAGTTGGTGCCCTACGCAAACAGCGGAGTATGTGTGTAGGGAGTGGCGGTGCTGATAATAGAATACTGCACCATATCAAAGAAAAATAGATAACAATTTACAAAACTGCAGCATCCCACAAATGTAAATAAATGTAAAAAAAAAGGATGCTATTTTATTATTATTATGTTTTCTTAATCGTCTATTTATTCACGCATCTCTCCTTAGTCTAAACGTTAATATTACGCTTTGAGTTCATAAGGATTACATTGAGGGTGCTAAGTAATGCAAAGTAGAGCTTGTATAGTTCGAACAACCCAAGAGTCTTGTTTGCTGGCTGTGGACATCAACATAAGCACAATAAATAATGTACATTTGATTTTTACCTAAAACAGTGAGTAAAGAATTTAAGAAATGCACATGGCTGTTATGGTTTCCATGTTGTTGTGCTTGTGTACGTCAATTGGAAACCGTCTATGTCACTTTCTCTTCTGACGTTTTTTCTTCAGCTTTTCTATTGTGTATGGTGTCATGTATACTTGGACAGAGAGATGTTAGCTCGACTAAGGAAAAACCTGCAGTAGCTCGATTATAACTGCCCATGTAAATGTACTCAGTTTTGGGGTACTCAAGGGCCAGGGTTGGGACTGCCATACTGCATTAGCTTAAAATGATGTATTTGCTTTTTCATAACACATCACTGTGTCCCTCCTCTGTGAGTTTAATATCATGTGAAATAATCTTCTACATATAAACATTCATTATGTCAGAAGGGATGTTATCTGGCTAATGCTTTGCCTTTAATTACACATTCAGATGCGTATGGAGGTGTAAACCATTGCAAACCACGCTCATTACTGAAACTGGGTGATTGAAGACTTCATGTTGGCCACATCCTTTTTCAAAAAGGTCTTAATTGCAGTGAAACCAACACAGCAGGTGATGTGGTTTGAGGTACTAACTTGGTTTGTTGTGTGCAAGCAAACATAGCAGCCGTTGCTGGCAAATGATGAAAGATTGTGAAAAATAAAAAAGAAGAACATAAAAAAAGAGTTACTATGGGGCAGACTGATTACAGGATTTTTTAATGTGTTAAAAAGTGGAAGTTGGGAGATATCAAAGGTTAAGGTTACAGGGTCTTTTATTTTTCTGAAACATGGTTGAGTGTGTACAAGCTATTTGAACAACATCAGTTTTCAGGGATTGAAGTCCGTTAAATGTGCTCCTTTATCATCTGCCAATCAGTTAAACCTATTTCAATCAAAGCAGTTGAAGCAAGACAGGCTTGTTGCCAGACTTTTTTTTCTACATTCAAGCACTGAATTCATTTCTTTTATCAAAACTTCCAAATTCATGTAGGACAGATGGGAGGTATATACAGTGTATATACAGTATATACGTATAAATTGTAGATGTGCAATATCTATGTAATTTCTAATTCTGGTATAAGCCGGTTTATGAGGTGACAGTCCTCATCAAGTTTAAAGGATTTACAATCAGTATATGTGGCCACACAAGAATGATAAAATAAGATAGATAAAGCATTTATTAAATTAATAATGAATCATTATATCATCCATCCATCCATCCATCGTCAACCGTTTATCCTGTGTACAGGGTCGCGGGGATCATTATATCAATTAAATGCATTACACTACATGAAAAAATAAAAACATTTTGTTGCATCGGTGCTAAAAAAGTGAAAAAGAAAAGTGAAAGAGAGAGAAAAAAATAGGAAACTGCTCCCCTTAATAAAATCATATTAAATCACAATTATGACCTCTGACCTTATAAGTGTGAACTATATAACATCTCACTTCCCTTTGAACTAATCAATTGTGCTGCCACTTTGTATCAACTGTGGCCGTGCACACAAATGCGAGTAAGTAAATGATTGATTTAGGTCTAATTATTTATTCATTTATTTATGTAATGCTTTTACTATATAATTATATATTATTATACTTTAGACAGTCTAATTAAAAATATATAGGCTAAGTCTAATTAAATATATATAGGCTAATTCATGATAAGTAGACCTATATAATATTCTGTTTAGATAAAAATAAACATCATTTAAACCTGCATAAAGTGTAAGAATCCCAACATTAACTTAATTAATTTAATTTTAACTTAATTAATTGCATGAATTGCAATTGTCCTGTATGTATCAGGAGTCTATATCTATAGGCTCTACGATTACTCCAGAGCACTCACTGATTTAAGATGATTTCATGTACTGTTAAGGTATGTTGGTTTGGGAAACATTCATTCATTCTAAGATGATTCGTACAATAGTTTTTGCAATCTACCTTACAATGTTTTTGGGAATTGAGGCCCAGGATAGTTGCAAGTGCTTGGGACTGTGCAAGTTCTTGTGCTGCCATTAAACAATTAGCATTATCAAGATTTCATTTTCCTGCTTACTTAACTCAAGGGTAATTAGAATCATGACATTTATGACTTTGGCAGTATTATTATTGCCTCAAATTGTCTCCGGAACTGAGTGCCCATGAGCGGAGATGGCAGCAGGCAGGTTGTGTAATTTTAGGGCTGCATGTGCCAGCCAAGTAACTGCTGTTGAGATGAATAGGAATGCAAACAGATATTACAGACCTCTATGGTCAGTCAATATTCAAAGTAAAGGTGTATTGTAAAACAAGTGGGCTTCACTCAATATAGTTTCTCCTCTATCAACGATCTGAGAGTACTTGGACTTAGTACTTGTAGAGCGGAGGACAGCGGGGCCGGGCTAGAACAACAATCAGTCTGATGGGGCGAGCGTGAGGGATAAAGGCGGCCGGTGATGATGGTTTGAGAGAGAGAGAGAGAGAATTACAGGCAGCTGCTCTGTGTGTTTATGTTTGTGTGTTTTTCGATTATTTCTTCATTAAAATATTATTTATATTGTCAAGCCAGTTCTTGCCTCCTCCTTTCCATTGAACTGCTTTACAGTACTCTTTTGAAAGTAATTTTCAACAAATTAGTTGAACAGTAATCAGTTAATAATAATCAAACAATACTGATGGTATTTCACCCTAACATGCCTAATTTACAAATACATCTGTAAGTATTATCTATTTTCCTTGCAGTTTATTGTGTTTTCCTACATTATTGGTTTTCCCATAATCCATTAAAGATTTTATTGCCTTTTCTAATTTCTTACCTATGGGAACTCAAAGCAGATTATTGTGAAAATTATAGTTGTGTGAGAAAAGGCCATTCCAAGTGTTCAGGCATTTCTTCGAATTGAATGCATCTTTACTGTTTCAGATATAATCAGGCCTGCTATAAAGGAAATACAGATGGTAGATGTATTTTTGTATTTTTTTTTATTTATGTACTATAAATGTTATAAATAATCTGAAAGCGTTTTTCGAATGCAATAAATAAAATTCACTATGTATATTCTAAAATGAATGTGGTATTTATAGAAATCCAATTGCTAATGACAAGGCAGTAATTTGCTGCAATCTTTCCATGTGCAGACGTCCCTGCACAGCATTTGAAGTAGTCTTTTTATAGAGACACATTTAGTTAAACATATTTATTTTCTCAATTATTATTTAAAATAGTATGTGTTCTAGCTTTTCTAGTTGTATTTAGTGGAAATGTATCTGCTTAGTTTAAGGCTCTCACCCTAACTGAGATTTATCAAAACCCTTAATTCCTTTTGTGCCAGAAAAATATAATGTCTTGCTACTGATGTAAGCTTGGTTCCCTGAAAGGAAGGAATGAGACGCTGCATCAGTAGCTGATGCTGTGGGAACTCCTTTCAGGAGTACGACCTATGAACTCTATTGGCATGGCTTGGGCCAGCGACAAATCCTCCTAAATCTACATGCTTTATATCCCATTCTTATGCGCCTCTCGAGGTCCCTCGGGAGCCGCAGAAAGAAATGGTGGGAGGAAAGGGAAGCAGCTTCTGCTTTCAGAACGAAAGCAAGCTGAGAGCAAAGCGTCACACTCGCAGTGGAGCAGGGCCGAAGCACAACTTACGTCATTACCAAAACAATGTTCTTCCGCAAGATACATGCAGTTTTATTTTTTAAACGCTAGAGGGCCAAAAGTTACATAGTGTAGCTTTAATATAATAAAATCTGTTTTCCTCCAAAAAAACATGGTTACCACAATAGTTACTATAGTAAAACTATCTTTATATTATTTACTATAAATAGTAATATAGAAAATATTAAGAGTAGAATCAAAAACAGAATGGGAAAAATACACAAAATGCAGATCCGAACCCTGGTCTTATAAACACCGGCACACCAACGTTACACTCCATGCTTTGTTGTGTATTTCTATGTTGCCAATAGACTATAGCTATAATTATAGTTATAGATTAAAGCAAATATTCACTCCTAAAATTATCAGTATTATTAAGCTTTAGGGCAATGGTTAATAGCACATATTAACTACTAATAAAATACTAGGACAGATAATAAATAACAAAGCTTGTAACCTACAGGTCACAATACTTCCATCTTAATTCATGTTATAGAAAATGTGATTCCTTTTCAAATATTGTATTTGATAAGTATTCTGCTGCCATAAACATTGATTCTGTTCACTTTTTCTTTTGTTTTATTGCCAGGACATATGGTATACATATAAATAAATTAATTCACATTTGATAATCCTGTTTAAAAATAGAAAATATGGACTAGCCTATCGGCACATTAAAAGAAAGGTTTAGAGTCTTTACAGTTTTTGGATGTCACAATTGTTTGAATATGCAGTCTAATGATGCTCACTCATAATGTCTGTGCATGTGTATAAAAATACTCACAAATTATAATTCTCTCTAATTAAATGTGAATGAATAAATGCAAACAAATAACTCCCCAATGCATAGATGTCCTTGTGAACGCTGAATGCTGCAGACATTTTTTTTATCATACATCTCCATTGCAACATTTAGCCACAAAATAAATGTTGTGGTGTTTTTAAATTTGTTGTGTTCTTCTCCCTCTTAACAATTGGGCATTTGTCCTCAAATGGCAGTTTACTTCAACTCTGGATTCTGGTTTTAATTATGTTAATGTATTATGAATTAGCCAAACTTTAGTATTCGGCTTGAACTAAATTAGGATCAAGTTGATTGTACTAATACAATTCAGTTCATTTAAAAAGATACTATGTTCATTTAGTAAATTATACATTTCAACTGTGTACTCAGTTCTCAAAAACTTTTTTTTTTTTTTTTTTTTTTTTAAGGCAACACTCTTTTTCAGTTGAAACAATAAGATTAAATGTTTTTACAGTGCATGATGAAAATTTCTACTCAACGCTAGGAAGTGGAAACAAGTATTTCTGAATGAGGCGATTCATGTAAATAATTTATCCTGTGTAAGAAAGCTAATAAAATTACTACAAATAGATAAAATGGCTTTTATAGCAATAGGAAAAAATATTTGATAATTTCAGTTCAACTTGCCAAATGTTGGCTATAGTTGCAGTACACTTGAAACACAGAACAAAGCAATAATTAGCAATCTATCGGAATCATCATTGTAAAAGAAATGAGGGATGTTTGATTCACCCATGTATAACCTATCCTTATAATTTTATATGAAGCACGCGTGACTGTCACGTAACTAATGCTTTATTATGGGTATTTAAAGAAAAGAAAGGAAACCATTCATCAACATGCACAGAACGCCGATGCCAGTTATGGTCTTAAGCCAGTGTATACATACTTAATGGACGAAGTTGAGCTACAATCACATTGTACAATCGTACTGGAAATATTACTTTTTAATAATACATCTTTCGTATTATTCTCCATGTTGTTAACCCGTCCGCGAGTCGGTCCACGGGTACTCGGAGGTCCCCCAGGTGGACAGAGCGGTTGCGATCCACCTATGTCCAGAAAACGCCGCCACCTGGCTGGATCTCCTGGTGCTCCTCTCCAAGGCCTGGAGGCTGAATCCTCCCCGGCCAAGCCTGTTCCCCTCCTGGGATCTCTCAGTGGTCCACTTGGGCCTTCAGTGATCCCCCTTTGAGCCGCTTGACTCAGTTGAGCTCAAGACCCTCTCCTTAAAGACGCTCCTCTGGATAGCGCTAGCTTCCATAAAGAGGGTTTGGGACCTGCAAGTGTTCTCTATCAGCAACACTTGCCTGGAGTTCGGTCCGGCAGATATTCAAGTCATCCTAAGACCGCGACCCGGCTATGTACCCAAGGTTTCGTTGCTGTGTCCGGTATGTGCTTTGCGTAGCTCTTTGTCTGCTTTGGTGAATGGCGGAAAGGGAACACCGTCTCCAAACAGAGGTTAGCTCACTAGGTCGTTGACACTATCTCCCTGACCAGACCCAGGCCGTGCCCACCCCCTTGTGGGTTCGAGCACACTCGACTAGAAGTGTGGCATCCTTGTGGGCACTGGCCAACGCCACCTCCCTAGCAGACATTTGAAGAGCAGCGGGCTGGGAAACACCCAATACTTTGCGAGATTCTACAATCTCAGGGTTGAGACGATCTCGTCCCGTGTTTTGTCAGGTCCGATCCAGTAGAACTCGGTAATACGGAACAGCCGACCGGGTGTTCCACTTGCACCTAGTGCCCTTCACCAAAGTGATCCAGTGCGCTCTCTCTCCCAGGTTAGTCACTACACTCTCGCTTCCTGGATGTTCTTCATCCCTAGCCTTCTGGCCTGCGAATTCAGTGGCCAGATCCACTACGAGCTGCAAGTGTACTGGGGTAGTGCTCTCTGTACTGGGGTAGGGCTCCACAGGCCTAATGCACTCTTCAGGCAACTCCCTGTGATGTAACTTCCACGGTACGGTCCCCCGTGTCTCCCTTGTGCAGTCCCTCTGCCCCTGGTTGCTGTGTTTGTAGAGCTCCTCCCTAATCAGGTAGGATCTACCACCGTGCTACTGACTTCCACGTGTGGCTTGACAACCCATGTGATGTATTGGCCACATGTCCCCCAGTCTGAGCAGGATGTGGTTACCGCAAGGTCTTTTCCCCCTGTAAGAATAGGAACAGAAAAGATCGCCTTCCTCGACGCATTTCATAGCGTTAAGATAACCCATACCAGGACATGGCATTGGGAACCACGGGAACCACGCCGTTGAAACGCGGAGGACGGCAAACTAATTGAATTCTGTAGCCTTTTTCTACTGTTCTTAGGGCCCTCATAGAAACACCTGGCAGTAGTTTCCACACTCCCTTTGAGATGGGTTTTTGCCCTTTTTTTTTTACATCGACCGTACTGCCCGCACTCAAGTCCTTCAGCAGGTCAGCCTGGTATGCCTGCAACACTGCCGTAGTGTGCAGGGCAGCACCAGCCTGACCTGCTGCCTGATAAGCTTTTCCCACAAGCGTGGATGTGGTCCTGCACAGCTTTGTGGGGAGTCTCTTAAGAGATGATGCCGAGCCAGGCGAGAGATAACCCACAAGTTTCTCGTCTACCGGCGGCATTGTGGAATACCCCCATGTTTCAGCACCCACGATTGTCGAATATGTCTACATCAATGGCACAAAGACACAGGAAGTATAAGGATTCCTCCATGAACAAGAAAGGTCGTTATGGAGGTCATCAAAGAAAGGAAGGGACTGATATAGCGTTCCCTTACTTTTTTTTGGCCACCAGACAGAGATCTTCTAGATTAGAGTTTTTGGAGGTCTCTTGTTCACGTGGCCAGTCTAACTGTAGCCTTGTCACAGCCTGAGTAACCACCTCGGTAATTCCTCAGCCACTTTGTTATTGTGCGTGGAATGTTCAGAGGTGGGTAGCTCAAAGTCCACAGACTCAGCTTCACACAGAGATTCAGCGTTCCCCTCGTGAACTGAAGAGGCGCCGAAGCGCGCTTCAGTTTCACGTGAAGGACCAGCTGCATCTGGGGAGAGAGCGAGCGATACGGATGGACCCGCCTCTCGCTCCTCAGCCAGATCCATGCGAGAGCCCCATGATGAAAGAGTGGGCGCTGGCTCTTGAAGTAAGCGAGACGAGTGCGAAGCATTTTGACTGAAACAGATTGCAATGCTCGCACCCGCCCTGCCCTAGCACAAGAGCAGCATGCTCTTCCCCCGAACACACAAAACAAAACTGGTGTGTGTAGTATAGGTGCCTGTCCTGCATGGAAAAAAAAATCAGATGCAGTGCAAATATCAAAGAAACTCATCCAGCATGTGTTTAAACAATGCAAAACTTTTTGTTCTGTGTGAACGGCCCTAAACTCATCCATTCGCGCGTGTCTTTGAGTGAGAGTGTGTGCTCGAAACAAGTTCGATAAGCCTGATTATTTTTTCATTCATACAAACCTAACCCGAACCCGAAGTCCTACTTTAAAAACTGACCCAAGCCCGGCCCGTAACCTGTTGGGTACACGGGTCCCGTCGGGCCCGGGTCGGGTTGTAGACCTCTAAGACACATGAAATTTGTTTAAACACATAAAAGTACAAGATCAAATACCAAGTAGGTATAAACACCAAACACAGAACAACAATGATCTTAAAGGAATCCATCCGTGGCACAAACTGGCTGTTTGTGAAAGGATATGGAAATAAAACATTTCCAATGCTGAAAAAATGTCTTTGCATTTGTTTTGAATGTTGTAATTTGTAACTTTTAATTAATCTATATACAATATGAATATTTCTGTAATTAAATGTGTATTTATGCAGTGAAGGCTTGTGTGCTAGGTAGCCTACATTTTTACTTTTCCTCATGTGTTAAAAAAACTAAAAATAAAAGGTTAAGATGAGGCTCGATTCCTGGTCCTCCGTTTCCTGACTCAGTTGGATGCTCGACCACACGGCCAACGATTGTGACACTCACAGCCTTGTTTTAAATGTGGGCTATTGTTCTATTCTATTCTAATATATTGTTGATCCCACTCTTTCCATCCCCTGTGCAAAGTAACTTTTATTAATAATTAATTGTTAAAATTATGTTATCATAAACATTTTTAAGGGTTTTGTCTAGACATCTGAAATGTACGAGACATGTTGAACAATTTCCTGTAACTTTTTAATGCCTTATTTAGGACTTTATTTAAATACATTTTAACACTTATTTAGCACATCAAGACAGTTTAATAGAATCTTTTTTTTTTTAAACAGGCATACGTTTAAAAAAACCTCCGATAGCCTAACATTGTCAGAGATTCACACATTAATATTTTCCCTCTAAAGGCCAGTTTATACTTCTGCGTTGAACCTATGACGTATAGGCTCTGCGTCGTGGCCAACATTGTGGTTTGAATTTATAGTTCTGTGTTATTGTGTCTGTGTCGTTCTGTGAGTACACAGTTAAAAATAATATTGTATTGAGAGAAAATGCCTGAATTTTTTTAAAGCATTAAAAATTTGTTCAACAAAATATTTAGTATTTAGGTACATATTATTTATTATACATGTTGCCTGCAGTGCAGAGAGACAATAAATCAGTCACAGACTGTGTGCCTGCTTTTGAGGCGATTACTAAATACATAATAATAAATCAATATTGTGGCATACTTTGATGCTCCGTGCAGGGGGCCTGGGTAGCTCAGCAAGTAAGACGCTGACTACCATACCTGGAGTCGCAAGGTCAAATCCAATGTCCAGAGTGAGTCCAGCCAGGTCTCCTAAGCACCCAAATTGACCCGGTTGCAAGGGAGGGTAGAGTCACATGGGTTAACCTCCTCGTGGTCGCTATAATGTGCTTCACTCTTGGTGGGGTGCGTGGTGAGTTGTCCATGGATGCCGCAGAGATAAGCGTGAAGCCTCCACACGCGCTATGTCTCCATGGTAACACGCTCAACAAGCCATGTGCTAACCTGTGGAGGCAACTGAGATTCATCCTCCGTCACCTGGATTAAGGCGAGTCTCTATGCCACCATGCCGACTTAGAGTGCATTGGGAATTGGGCATTCCAAATTGGGGAATGATAAAAACATTATTATTTTTTAAAAATAAATAACTGCTTGCTTGACACAATGGGTGTTATTTTAAAGCTTAGAATCTTTACAATGCATTTAGGCAAAAAAAACAACAACAACTTTTAAAGGATTATTCCGGGTTCAATACAACATTTATGGCATAATATTGACTTCCACAGCAACATTTATTGTATCCCTCTTTTTCATAATAAAAGAAAAAAAAAGCACAAATCTGGGTTACACTGAGGTATGCCATTCCACAAGCATTAAAATACCTACTGTTTCAAAAGTATAGCCACACGATGTAAGCAATATGTGTGTTTACATAATTTTAGTGTGATAAAATCACTTACTAACCTATTCTGTGTAAAATATATCAAGTTTTATAACTTTGTTGCCATGACGACGTAATGTCATAAACCCTAAAATGACACAAAAACAAATGCTAAATATATGTTTTAACAGAACAATTAATGTAAATGCTTTTATAAAATTATGTTTCACATTTCTGCTTTTAAAGCCTCAAAAAATTGGCCCCCTACACTTCCGTTGTCAGTGCCTCACTAGCTGGGTTTCTACTCAAAATGTTTAGCATTTTTTTATGAGCATTTCTGAATATTCAACTAAAGAAAATGCAAATCATTGCACGTTTCCATCCACTACGTTTTGCCCATTATCTTGAGGGAGTCTGCCTTGTCATGATGGAGCCCATTGCTTCGGAGAGAGCTATTTGTAGTGCTGGACATTGTTTTATTAAATGCTGTCAGGAGACACAGAAGAATGTAATATCTTAAATAATGAGGACTGAAAAGGCTGCTATGCCCATGCGCCAGCACCTCTTTATATACCTGCAAGTGCCTGCACTCAAAATGGCTAGACACGGATTTTAAACACGGCCACTGCTGTCACTAGACAAAAGAACACGCAACTCGGACCAAAAGAGTTGAAAGTTGAACTAATAATTTCTGTTACGTGTGTGAGCACTGCATAGCGTGTTCTGCTGTCACGTGACTAAAGAACAAATGTCTCGGACCAAAAGACTTGAACTAATCATTTCGATTTCCTGTAGGGCACCTATGCAGTTTTCACATAACAAAAGAACTGAGGTTGCGCAATGCACACGCGCAGTCAACACAAAATGAAAGAATCACTCTCTGAGACGACTACTTCTGAGTCTCAAAATGAACGAATCATTCATGAGCGACCCATCTCTAGTTTGTTGACATCACTTCCTCTTCTATATATCTTAACCTGTTCAATCCCTGTGCATCGAAGTTTAGATGCTTGAATTGATTCAAGAATTTTTTTATAATTTAGTCGAATGTTGCTTCTATGTTTAGTAATACGTGTTTTTAAACTCGTTTTCCAATGTAAGTCAACCCACACGGACACTTGATCATATAAATAACATTTTTGGTATTACATAAAATTACTCCTTTTATTTTTAGTTTACCTGAATGAGGATGACTAAAAAAAAATACTTTTTGTTATGAAATTACATGGGCACATTGTCCACATCTACACTTTAAAAAATGCTAGGTAGAAAATTACCATTGCTGGGTTATTTGGGAACACAATGCTAGGTAAATATATGACAAAACACATGCTGGGTTTTATTCTTTAACCAGTGTGCTGTGATGTTTTTTGACACAATGATGGAGTAAAAGACTAAATATTGAAGGTTACTAGTTTTAGAAAATAATGATGATGACAATAATAATATTTACAGTAATAATAACACTGAGGTAATTTTATTGATTACAAATAATACCAAATGTACCATCCTGACTCTTCGGTCTGGTTTGGTTTTGATGTTGGGATTTGGAAACTCATGTTCCATGTCTTGTCTTGTATTGGCGTGAGTGCAATGCGCTTGTGACCTCAGTGGGATGCACTAGCTTCAATAATATGTTCTGTCTCTCGCGACCACGGACGCGTGTTGCACTCGCTTTGCGCTGCACACCCCGGACATGAGCAGTCTTCACATTGTGCTGAGGTTCAATTACCTTGGTCTGAGGTGTCAGATGTGTGTGTGGCTGAACTTTCGCACAGGTGTCCTGTCTCATTTTGTCGCCTGTTGCGTCCATTGTGTAGCATTCGCCTCACGATGTATGCTCAGGCTTTGTTTAATGTGGGAATATGTGGCATTGCTTTGTTTGGCATTGCTACTCAATCTCTTGTCTGTTCTGTTAGTTGGCATGAGAGAAGTTGACAACGGACCGTTGAATGTTTGAAAATTAACAAACATCCCACTTAATGCGACCACGATGCGAAACGTAGTGGGGGTGGGGGCTGATCAAGCAGGACACTGAACCGGCATCTAATGAGAGCTGCCAGGCCCTGTACGCAAAAATACCTGCTGGTGTCGGTCGAAAATAATTCGAAAATAAGATAAAATAAAGAGATTAGCACCTCACTTATTTTTTACTTACAAGAATCTAACAATATGCCTCTTCTCACTAGCTTACATTAAGATATTTTTATCAAAACAAATATCATTACTCACTTCACACATCTGCTGCCTCAAGTCAACTCTTCCTCGACCAATTAGGCTTTGACGTTTGAACAGCGCAAGGACAAGCAGCGCGATGATATAACTCAAGCACCAGGTCAAATTTTCAACTTGTATATTGAGTCAACCAAGGAACCCAAATGTTGGGTCAATGCCAGTGATATCAGAGAAAATAACCCAGCAAGATAGGTTAAAATGCTCAACTCAATGAATGGGTAGAATAACTCAGCATTTTTAGAGTGCATGTTTGCCATGAGGGACGAATAGGAGAGAAACAAATAGGTTTATAGAAATGAATAGGGTATAGTAGGGTTTCAACTGAACCACTCTATTTTGGTCCCCCCTTACCAACTAGCCGGTCAATTATATAATGGCAAATTGGCAAAATTAATTTAATGCATTGTTGTTTTTTCAGTATTGTAACCAAATAAATTGAGTGTTCAAAAAAAATAATTTTTTCAGGAAGATGGTATGCTTAAGCAGTACCACCACTCTCTATGCATATAACGCAGTCTGCGTAAAGCACCAACTCTCTAGGGGGCCACCAGAAACTCATACGATACATACGATAACCTCTTGCCTTGCAGCTCAGTTCATACACCACATCTTGCATAATTATATATTTATAATATAAGCTGGATATCCCCAGAGACCACCCCTGAAAAGCCTATAATGTTAATTCACAGATCAAATCCTTTAGACACTGTTGGCTAATGAAAGTCTACAATATTAGAAAAGCTATATAAGAAAGATTGTCAAGATAACATAACACTTAGAAAGAGCAGCTAAATATAACCTCTATGTTGAGAAAAATTAACGAACACTGGTGTGACTGCCCTTCATCAGTTGAACTAGCAAGAGAACAGTACTCAAACATGGCCTGTTCAAAATAAATCAGAGCTGTTTATTTCACTGTTAATATTACTGCAGGGTTTTTTTTCCTTTCTCGCAGAAGGATTGGGGATGAATTAGCACAATGGCTTGCCTGTACACTCACAGATGGGTGTTTCTCTATGCAATTTTATGTCCCAGAGGTTGATTTTTATTTAAACTAACAACTTTCAATAGATAAAGGAAGGTCTCATTAAACTGTATCCAAATGTTTTTTAGCATGTCTTCAGAATTTATTTTCAATACGTTTCAAATGTCTTTTATTTTTAGAATGTGCACACACAAAACAGGCGGCTTCAAAATTCACATTTGAGGTATGAAAATGTGTAATTTATGTTATAGAAAAATACGTCCAAATATCATCAAGTAATGTTTACCACAGACCTAATTTTACCCATAAGAAAAACCCATTATAAAACCCCATAGGAAAATCCAGAGGGAATCCATGGCAAATTAGCCTACAGGGTTCGCCTAAAAATTGACATAACGGCTGAACAGCTGTTCAGTGTAATTTTTCATCCTATTTTCAGTTGTTAGCTTGATTAACATTTGTTGAAAATCAAATGGGAGTTATAGCTGTGTGTCTCAGTGGGGAAGGAATGATGATTCAACTCAATGCAAATTTAATGGCCATTCCAACTCAGTCAAATTCCCACACATTTGAAAGTATCACTGACAGTCAGTGGGGCGGACTTGTCTGGTCTTGGCAGTGACCAATGAGATTCTGACACTGAAGAACTGAAAAGCCATTGTCCTCCTGCTTATTTTTTCTTTTAGCACAAAGCCATGTATAATGTTGTTTCGGCTAGTGGGAAGCTGCCTTTAGATAGCCTGTCTTGAGTCCAGGCACTCTGTCTACATTTACTGTAGTATGTATTAGGTGAAATGAACTGCAGACTCTCCACAGAGAAAGAGTTGTAGAACTCTAAATGTCAGGATACAGACTCGGAGACAGAGGTAAGTGAATAAGAACAACGCTTTATTTATAGTGCATGAAGTTCAATGGTGAGTCTTTTCAAGTTTCAGAGGTGAATTCTATGAGGATAACTTAACGTGAAGGATTCAAGGTGAGTAGATCCTCTTCATTTAATCCACAGTCAAACTGACACAGTTCAGTGATACTTGTCCTTTCTCTTTCAAATGTTTCCACCAGTAACGAGACTCAGAAAGAACACAAGGAATCAGGAAACTTGGATTCAGCAGCGATTTCTGGGAACATCAGAACATGGACATAGAGGTTAGTATCTTTTCAGGTGAGTATACGTTACTTGACTGGTGTAGGTAGAGTAAGAGACTTCTTGAGACTTGTATGCTTCTGTTCCTGTTGGAGACTCGACAAAGACTGATTCTGAATTGGGTGTTTATATGGAACTGAACGTTGATTGGAACAGGTGCAAGTGATTAGAATTCTGGAGAGAGTGATCGTAGTGTGGTGTGAGAAGCAGCACCTGATTGGTTCCTGACACTACCCCCCCCTCCAGAGTCCGCGCCAGCGGACCGTGGACCTCGGCGTCGTGGTGGTCTACCTCTGGGTCGTGGTGCAGGTTTCTGTGGGTGCTGAGCGTGGAATTCAGAGAGCATAGTGGGATCGAGGATGTCTTTCCGAGGTATCCAACACCTCTCCTCTGGTCCATATCCTAACCAATCAATTAAATACTCAAGTTGTCCACCTCGACGTCGAGAGTCCAAAATTTCTTTAACTGAGTAGATGGAGTCTGGCTCCATAGGAGGTATTGGGGAATTTTCTGCTGGAGTTGGTTCTGTAGTGGAACTGGGCATGGCTGGATGATAAGGTTTCAGGAGGGAAACATGGAATGAGGAATGGATCCGAAGTTGAGCCGGGAGATGAAGTTTATAGGTTACCGGATTGATCTGTCTCTCTATGGGGAATGGTCCGATATACTTGGGGTTTAATTTCCGACAGGGTTGACGTAGACGGATGTCTTTGGTAGAAAGCCAGACTAGTTGTCCAGGTTGGTATTCTGGAGTCTGACATCGACGGACATCTGCAAAGTTTTGTTGGCGATTGATTGCTTGCTTGTCGAAGGTGTTGATGAGTTTGGTTCCAAATTCTTTCACTCTCTCTGAACCATTTATCTACCGCTGGAATTTCTGAGGGTTCACCGGACCAAGGAAACAATGGAGGTTGATAACCTAAAACACATTGGAAAGGAGTAAGCTGCGTAGATGTCTGTCTGAGAGAATTTTGTGCGTACTCTGCCCAAATCAGATACCGACTCCAGATGTTTTGGTTGGAGTGGCAGAACGTACGCAAGAATCGTCCGACATCTTGGATCTTTCGTTCAGTTTGGCCGTTAGTTTGTGGATGGTACCCTGATGAGAGACTTACTGTAACATTCATTAGAGAGAAGAAGGCGCGCCATACCCGGGAGGTGAATTGAGGTCCCCTGTCGGACACGATATCCTCTGGTATACCGAAGTTTCGAAAGACATGTTCCATTAACAGCTCTGCAGTGACAAAGGCGGTGGGAAGATTCTTCAGAGGAATTAATTTACATGCCTTGGAGAAACGATCGATGGCCACGAGGATACAAGTGTTTCCATCTGAAACAGGAAGGTCAGTAACAAAGTCTACCCCGATGTGAGACCAAGGTCTAAGTGGGACAGGAAGAGGCATTAGCTTACCTACTGGTAGATGTCTGGGAACTTTGGACATGGCACAGGGAATACAACCTTGGATAAATGTTGTTATGTCTCTCTGCATATTGGGCCACCAATACTTGAGTTGGAGAGTAGATGTAGTTTTACTTACTCCGGGATGACCTGTGCCTACCGAGGAATGTGCTGATGAAATCAAGGAATTACGGTAATCTTCAGGTACATAAATCTTGTCGGGGGGACATCCTGGGACTCTGGGTTGCCGTCGTGACAGTTCAAGGAGTTGTTCATTGATCTCCCAAAGGATTGGGTTGACAAATAGCTTTTCGGGTAAGATGGGTTCAGGTTCTTCAATTGGATTTTCAGGGGCATGGATACGAGAGAGAGCATCTGCTCTAGTATTCTTTGAACCGGGACGGTATGAAATTGTGAAGTGAAAACGGGTGAAGAAAAGGGCCCATCTAGCCTGACGTGGGTTCAATCTCTTGGCATCTCTTAAATACTGGAGGTTTTTATGATCGGTGAGTACAATAAATGGATGTTTGGCCCCTTCCAGCCAATGTCTCCATTCTTCCAAGGCAAGTTTTACAGCCAAGAGTTCCCGATTTCCGATATCGTAATTGCTTTCTGCAGCTGATAGCTTTCTTGAGAAGAATGCACAGGGTATGGTTTCGAAAGAATTAGCTGAGTATTGGGACAAGATTGCTCCTACTCCTGTAGTGGAGGCGTCTACTTCCACTACGAATACCTTTTCAGGATCTGGGTGATGAAGCAAGGGTGCAGTGGTGAATGCAGCTTTCAGTGACTTAAAGGCTCCTTCTGCTTCTGGGGTCCAAAGAAGTGTCTTGGGTTTTCCCTTTAGCAGTGAGGTTAGGGGAGCAGTCAGCAGGCTGTATTGATGTATAAATCGTCGGTAGAAATTTGCGAAACCTAGGAATCTCTGAAGTTCTTTAACTGAATTGGGAGTTGGCCAGGACAGGATGGTCTCTGTTTTCTGAGTATTCATTTCTACTCCTCTTTCGCTGAGGTGAAAACCCAGAAACTCGACACTGGTCTGATGGAACGAACACTTCTCGGCCTTTAGAAACAAGGTGAATTCACGGAGTCTTTGGAGTACCTGAGATACCTGATGTTGATGTTCCACTATGTTTTTGGAGAAAATTAGGATGTCGTCGATATACACTAACACAAATTTTCCCAAGAAATCCCGAAGTACTTCATCCATGAAGCTCTGGAAAACCGAAGGGGCGTTTACCAATCCGTACGGCATAACAAGATTTTCGTAGTGCCCAGCAGGAGTTATAAATGCCGTTTTCCACTCATCACCCTTTCTAATTCGGATCAGATTGTAGGCGCTCCTTAGGTCCAATTTGGTGAAGACTTTAGCTCCTTTGAGTTGTTCCAGAGCTGAAGGGATAAGTGCTAGTGGGTAACTGAATTTCACTGTAATTTGGTTCAGAGCTCTGTAATCGATACATGGTCTCAGGCCCCCGTCCTTCTTGGGAACAAAAAAGAAACTAGCTGCGGCAGGGGATGTAGACGGGCGGATGTAACCTTGTTGTAAAGCTTCTTCGATGTATTTCCGCATTGAATCTTGTTCAGGAATTGATAATGAATATATTCGACCCTTGGGAATAGATGCTCCAGGTTTCAGATCAATAGCACAATCCCATGGTCGATGGGGAGGTAACTGGGAAGCAGCAACTGGATTAAAAATGTCAGAGAATGAGGAGTAACAAGAGGGAATGTTCGTGGACAGGTTTTCCTTTGGACTTTCTATGGATGTAGAGTTAACAGTCATTTCTTTGGACTTTTGGACACTGGAGGAGTTTGGAGGTGGGGTTTCACTAAGGGAACAATCACAACCCCATCTCTTGATCTTCCCAGTCTGCCAATTGATGGTGGGTTGATGAAGAATTAACCATGGACGACCTAGGATTATATCTGTCTGACTATTCTGCAGAACAAAAGGTTCGAACATTTCCTGGTGTTTGTTCTCAACCCACAACTGGATGGGTTTTATCTGGGAAGTTACATGCCCCTTATTAATCTGCTCACCTGTTACGGCGTAGACGGAGTAGGGCTTGGGGGTGTTGATCTTCCGGAGCTTGAGTTCCTTACAGAGTCGTCCTGAAATGAAATTCCCCGCTGACCCAGAGTTGATGATGGCTGTTACAGATACATAGGTGTTTCGAGATTTCAGGATAACAGGAATCGTGAGGGGTGTGGATATAATAGAACTGTCTTGGACGGAGCTTACCATCAGTCGTTCTGGTCGTATTGGACAGGTAAGTCTAAAATGACCCTTGGCACCACAATACATGCATAATTTCAACTCCTTACGTCGAGAACGTTCAGTCTGGGAAAGTCGAGAGGTGTCAACCTGCATTCTTTCTGATTGATTCTCTGAAGTGGAACTCATGATAACTTGTGGAGTTGTGGAATGACAATACAGATTGTCTTGATAACAATCTTGGGATCGTTGTTGCACACGAATGGTCTGCTGGATAAATTTCTCTATTCCTAGACTGTCATCATAAATCGCCAACTGAAGACGTAAGGCAGGATTCAGTCCACGGCGATAAACTGAGAGGAGCGCTTTTTCGTTCCACCCACTGTTGGAGGCTAGAGTACGAAATTCTAAAGAATACTCAGAAACAGACTTCTTCCCTTGACGTAACTGCAACAACTGATCACCGAAAGAGGAATCTTCAATTGGATGACCGAAAACTTCTCTGAAGTGTTTCACGAAATTCATAACAGACGTTGTCACAGCTGATTCTTTCATCCACAATGTCTCAGCCCATCTTAAAGCTGATCCGGATAATTGCTGGATAATAAATGCCACTTTAGACCGTTCAGTTGGATATAGTTGAGCTTGTTGTTCCAAAGCAAGTGAACATTGTAACAAAAATCCATTGCAATCTTCCGCCCGACCAGAGAATGGCGCTGGACGCGATGGTGGAACAGCGAAGCAAGTAATAGAAGAAGCGGTGTTCATGGAAGTGCTGACTGGTGTTAACAATGGATTTGTCGCGGCAGCGGTGACATGTATGGGACTTGTAGCAGCGGCGGTAGGTTGTATGAGATTCGTATCCGGCGCTGAAGCTTGTCTGGAAGTCATTTTCTTCACCTCTTTTTTGCTGGTCGAGTCTTCTGTCAGGATACAGACTCGGAGACAGAGGTAAGTGAATAAGAACAACGCTTTATTTATAGTGCATGAAGTTCAATGGTGAGTCTTTTCAAGTTTCAGAGGTGAATTCTATGAGGATAACTTAACGTGAAGGATTCAAGGTGAGTAGATCCTCTTCATTTAATCCACAGTCAAACTGACACAGTTCAGTGATACTTGTCCTTTCTCTTTCAAATGTTTCCACCAGTAACGAGACTCAGAAAGAACACAAGGAATCAGGAAACTTGGATTCAGCAGCGATTTCTGGGAACATCAGAACATGGACATAGAGGTTAGTATCTTTTCAGGTGAGTATACGTTACTTGACTGGTGTAGGTAGAGTAAGAGACTTCTTGAGACTTGTATGCTTCTGTTCCTGTTTGAGACTCGACAAAGACTGATTCTGAATTGGGTGTTTATATGGAACTGAACGTTGATTGGAACAGGTGCAAGTGATTAGAATTCTGGAGAGAGTGATCGTAGTGTGGTGTGAGAAGCAGCACCTGATTGGTTCCTGACACTAAAATTAAGAGGGTTGTCTCACTATCTGTTGTTCAGCCAACACTCAGCCATGAGTCCCTTGTGATTGGTGACCGCCTTTTCAGTCATGATAAGCCCAGTGCAAGGTAATCACAGCTGAGCATCATTAAATGAATATGGCTGGCTTTCATTATTAAACAAATCTGCAAACCTGATTGTAGAGCGGAGCAGGGCAGGGCAGACTTGTCTTGTCTTGGCAGTGACCAATGAGATTCTGACACTGAAGAACTGAAAAGCAATTGTCCTGCTGCTTATTTTTTCTTTTAGCGCAAAGCCATGTATAATGTTGTTTCGGCTAGTGGGATGCTGCCTTTAGATAGCCTGTCTTGAGTCCAGGCACTCTGTCTACATTTACTGTAGTATGTATTAGGTGAAATGAACTGCAGACTCTCCACAGAGAAAGAGTTGTAGAACTCTAAAATTAAGAGGGTTGTCTTAATGCAAAGGCTGTCATTATAACCATTTATGATAAAAATTTGAAAGTTTTCTGAAGAAAATGTGACTTCTGCTTTCCTAGGCAAAATTCACTGCTACAATGGTAGAGGGGTTGTGGGTCTTTGTGAAGGCATAGTAAATACTAATGTGCACTAAGTGGATTTTATCATGTGGTTATGTAGTTTCTAAGGAGCTCTAGGGAATGTTGGTTTCTGTGCATACACTGTTTGTGTACGTTATATGTTAAAAGGAATTTGGGTGGTTTTTGGATTTGGTCAAAATGCATGTATGTCTACAAAATGCTCATTCTGTGAATGAATTATGTATTTTATCCATGAAAAAGGTCTGGATCACAAAATGCCTGTTGTCCACAAAACGATTGAAGTACATTTCATTTCATGGTCCAGACAACCCCTTTTGTGCACAATTTTTTTTTCTGACTTGATGAATCACAAAATGGAATTTACAAAAATCATTGTGTGGATGACATGCCTTTTGTGACCTAGAAAATCCATTTCATGGACAAAATACATATCTCAATCACAGAATGACATGTTGGCTGCATTTTGTGCATGAAAAGGTGTCTTCTGTTATCCACAAAATGAAAAGTAAATTCACCCTAAATAGTTTTATGTGACAAGGAGGAGGGAGTGGTCGGGCTATGAGTGTGCGCGCCTGGTGCCGACTGGCCCAATCAGCGGTAGAGAGATATAAGGGGAAGAGTCGGGAGTGCTGGAGAGAGAAAGAGAGACACGCACAGAGATGTTTCTATTTCTCTGTTCTATGTTTAAGTTATTGTTAAAGTCTTGTTATGTGTTAATCCAGTTCCTGCCTTTTCTGATAAACAAGAGGCTTGTCTGCCACAATGGTGCCCGAAACCTGGTACTGTAGGAAGATGCACTGTCAGAGAGCTCTCACTACTGACTGAGGTTCACGACACCGAGGATGTTTGATGCGGTGGTACTGGTGCTACCCAAAGGCAGAGGAGCCCGCTGCCATCCTCCAGGAGACAAAGGAGCCACTGTAATCCGCAAGGGAGTGGAGGAGCTGCTGCCGGTTGCTAGAATGCGGAGGAGCCGCTACTGTCCTCCAGGGGTGGGGGAACTTGCTGCCATTCTCCAGTGAGTGGAGGAGCTACTGCCGGTCGCTAGAGGGCGGAGGTTCCACTACTGTCCAAGGGGCAGGGTAGCTCGCCGCCAACTGCCGAGAGGTGGGGCAGCCGCTGATGTCTGCCGGGAGGTGGAGGAGCTATCTGTCATCCGCCAGGAGGCAAGATAGCTGGCCGAGGACCAAATGGCGCCGTGGTCGGGAACCAGAGTTTTTTTCCCCTTCTCTCGCTCTGTCTCTCCCACCCCCTTTTCCTCTCCCCTCCCCAGGTACACAATAGGCAAGGAAAACCAGCCGGCAACATGGCCAAAGGAGCAACTCCTCCCATCCAGGAAAGAAGGGAGTGGGAGGAGTAAGTCAGTCCGGCGCTTTCCCTGGCCTGAATTGGGCGTTGGGGGTTTGTGACGAGGAGGATGGTGTGGCCGGGCTGTGAGTGTGTGCATCTGGTGCTGAGTGGCCCAATCAGTGGGAGAGAGATAAGAAGAGGTGTCAGGAGTTCTGGAGAGAGAGAGAGAGAGATAGACAGACAGACGGAGCTGTGTGTGTGTCGTCATGTTGCTATGTTTCAGTTCAGTGATTTAAGTTATTATTAAAGTCTTTTTAGTGTTAATCCGGTTCCTGTTTCCTCCTTTCCCGATGAATAAGAGGCTTGTCTGACACATTTTAAAAATACAATAAAACATGAAGAATGTTAAAGTGAAGAACATTTAGAGAAGAACTACAAAATTATATTGCATGCTTTTGCATCAAGAAATGCATTCTTGAAATTGTCATTGTTAGCAAATTGGTATCTTTAATCAAGTAAAATCCATTTAGCAGAAAAAATAACAATGTTTGTATTGTGACCATGAGCTTTTTTCATCTTATCCATTATGAAGGTCAGGAAAGTTATCCAAAAGTATTTCCATTTATTATCAACTTTCAGCTCACAGTGGCACCTGTTATAAACCTCAGTGTTCCTGGAGAGTTGTGTTACTGTGGGAGCATGTGCTCAGTACAGCAGCACTAATGCACAACACCAAATCCCAACAGATTACATCTTCAAGCAAAGGCAGAAATGTTCTTTATGCAGCTCTGCACTTCTCAGAAACTATATAATTATATGTAAATCATTTCAGCAGCACACAGCCCTTGAGTGCTGTGTTACCTTAACTTTTATACATGAGCTCTGTTTTATACAACACTTGATTAAATAAATGGATGGATGGATAGATAATTCTGCAATCAGCTCTGAATTAAATAAAATCACCTGATAAGTTATATATCTAATTATGGTGGCATTCCCTTAAGGAAATTAAATTTAGTTACCTTAGTTTTAGTCTATAATTGAACCATGTTATTTTTAGTAAAACCATATTAACCACAAAATTAACCATGGTTACTACAATATTTTCTAGAGTAAAACCATGGTTACTATATGTTGATTTCAATGTCCACCTGGACAAGCCTCAAGCGGCTAACTTTCTAGCTCTTCTGACCTTGTTTGACCTCACAAGTATGCAAAACCCTGCAACACAAAGAGCAGAAAAACAGCTTGATCTCGTCCTTTCCCCTTAATTGTATCTCTAATAAATTTCATGCTAATCTACATAATCTAACCTTTTCTTCATCCAATTCTCTGTCACTCTCCCATTTTCCTTACCTCTCAATCCACTGATAGTCACCTTTCCCTTCTATTCTATGGTCACTGCATCCCTTCCCTCCACTAACCAATTCTCTTCACTTGATGTCAATGAAGCCCCAAATGCTCTTTGTGCATCATTAACTTCTTGCCTTGACAATGTCTTTCCTCTTACCTCCAGGTCTGCATGTGACCCAGATGTCTGCTTGTTTTCACAGAACAACCTACTTGACAGACATCAGTCTGGTTTCAAAAATGGAGACTGATCTCTTGTCAGTAACTGAAACCCTGAGACTGGCCCGTCTGCTGATTTCGACACAGTGAACCACAAGATCCTTCTGCCCACTCTCTCTGACCTGTGCATCACAGGAACTGCACTTGGATGAGTAATACCACACAGGCAGATCATTCAAGGTCTCCTGGAGAGGAGAGATGTCCAAGTCACACCAGCTAGGACTAGTGTTCCTCAGGGATCAGTGCGTGGGCCCCTCATTCTCGATCAACATCTCTTGAACCAATAATTAAGGCACATGGTTTTTCCTACAACTGCTACACAGATGATATGCAATGTTACCTGACATTCCAGCCTGACAACCACATCATCTCAGCTCAGGTCTCTGTCCGCCTCTTGGAGATCTCTGCCTGGATGAAGGAACACCACTTTCTGCTCAACCTTGCCAAGACAGAATTCCAAGTGAACCAGTCTATTGACCACAACCAAAAAGAACAGCACCCTCTTACTTTTAATTTGGGTAACTTTGATAGAAGCTGTCTCTGTATCGTGATGTGCATGTGCTGATGGACCTGATATACTTTCCAGAAAGGGCAGAAAGGAGAAAAGATATTGTGCAGGGTGGTAAGAGTCCTTCATATTACCTTCAACTTTTTGGAACATTTGGAGTAGATGTCCTGGATGTATGACAGCCATGTGCCTGTGATCCTTGTTTTCACCACCCTCTGCAGAGCCTTCATATCCTGTGCTAAGTAGATGCCATCCCTAGATGTAATGCCCCCGGTGAGGATGGATTCAATGGCGCACCTGTAGAAACTGGTCATAACTGTTTGGACATCTGAGCTTTCCTCAGATGTCTCAGGAAGTGAAGATAATGGTGTGCCTTTTTGGACATGTCATGTAAACTTCAACATTTAATTAAACATAAAATTATAGTTAATATACTGTACACTCACTGAGCACTTTCTCAGGAACACTTTGGTCCTAATAAAGTGCCTGACATGGTCTTCTGCTGTTGTAGCCCATCCACCTCAAGGTTTGATATGTTGTGCATTCTGAGAGGCTTTTCGGCTCACTACAATTGTACAGAGTGGTTATCTTAGTTACCGTAGCCTTTCTGTCAGGCCATTCTCCGTTGACCTTGTTACTGTACATATTGTGAAAAAAGTTGAGCTACTGTCATGCTACAGAAAAATTATTTATGTTAGTAGCGTCGATTCTATTTTACTTAACTACTCCCAGGTTTTAGGTTAGTATTGTGCACAGTAGCTGCAAAAACATTATATTGACTGAGCATCTATCTCCATGTAAACAATCAAATTGCATTGACAAAGCTCAGTATTCACCCTATATAGAGAACTTCAAAACAGTGAGGGTGGATGATGAGGGAGGTTTAGTGTAGTGGTGTTGTAGTTTGTAGTTCATGTCTTCACATCTGAAAATATAATTTATAATATGTTTTAAGATGTCAGGCTACTTCAAGCATGATGATCAAGGCATTTTTATAGATATCGTAACTATCATAAAATAGTTGTAAGCCATGAACCAAACCAACAAGCTCTGAGGTAAATCACAACATCAAAAACTTTGTTTTGAGGCAAAAAAGTATTTGAAAATCGTGTACTTACCATCTTAATTGAGGGTACAAACTACAATCCCATGAAGCATTAAGAATTATGTAATTGATTAAAAAATTACGGGAATATATAAAACTATTTTAGGTTATTTTAGGTTGTTAATTATAAGTATAGAAATACAATATTTTACGTTTATTGCAAACTATTCCAATATGTACAAATATAGGGTATAATGGGGCTAAAGGCCCCACTGGGTTAAATGGATCATATATTTTTATTTTCTCCTAAAACACTAAACAGCAACAAAAACAAGCACAGTACTTCCCTTAACACCTGTTTGTCAAAATACACTTGTACTTGATGAGATCATTGTGTGATATGTCTAAAGTTAGAATTTTAGGTAATTTTATCTAATATTTAATCATTTTTAACATGTTGCATGTAGATAATGAGAATCCCTGAAATTATCACATTTTATTTTTTTACTAAACATTTATTTATTATTCATTTTCAGTCATTTTCAAGGTGATAAAATCAAATGTTTTATAATAACTGTCAAATAAGTGAAAGGATTGTGTTTGGGATAACACATTTTGCCCTATAACTACTGTCCCTATAGTTACACAATATCCAATATAACCCCCCCCCCCTTTTATAAAACAAAATTATTATTAAAAAAACGATTTATTTTCAAATGATGTTGCTCCATCAATTTTCTATGAAAAGAAATATTTTTTTTTATTTTGATATACTTTGTAACCCGAAAAAAGCTAATTTTCCTTAAGGAGTGAGTTTAGCCCAGTTGTACCCTACTGGTGCTCGTGTATCAGCAAAAACACTCTAGCGACACCCCTGCTTCACAGGTAGCCATTATCACTGTGAGAATAAAGCAATCAAAAATTCATCAATATCCCTCCCTCTGAGTCGAGAATCCCTGCAGTCTGCATCGCGATGGGAACAGATCCCTTTGATACCAAAGCACTATTGAACACATGGACAGTCAAAGTGTCAGCATGTTTATTCATTGACTACTGTTAAACCCTGTTATCCCATCTAAGCCAGTCCTCACAGTGAGAGATCTGGATTTATGCTGCTCCACCTTTATCCTTATAATAGATATTGCAACTGTGAAGTAGTGAGATTTATCAATAAAACATTGAGCTCACAAATTCAGACACTTGTATAGCACAATGCCTCAGTGTCAGACTGTATTCAGTGCACTCCATCATACAGATGCACTGGAAAATGATTTTCCTTGGTCTCTTTCACATAGAATAAATTAAAAGGTTATATTAAAAATCCAAAATTTCCAGGTTAGAACTGCTCTGAGGGAATGCATATGTCATTAAAATATGTCAGCTGGTTTTGTTTCAGTGCCCAGACTTTACAGTGATATGAGAGCCAATATGCATTTTTATCATACAAAAGCAAACAAACATTTTAACCACTGATTTTTATTCATATTATTTTATTTATTTATTTTAACTTTACATTTAATTTTTCCAAAACCCCAAATTATTTAGTGTTTATATTAAGTGTCAATGACGACACTATTTGTTTGTCCAGATCTTTTAAATTATTCAAAAAAATTAAAATAATAATAATAAAAAGATAAATAAATGCAATTCACACAAGAGCATATTTTCAATTTGATTTATGAAACAAGAGTTCAATGTCATTTTGATATTTTTTTTTCTATTATTAAAAATTTTTTATCATGTGGTGTAACACAGACAATACATAGACAATACAAAAATTCAGTCACATTAAAAGCTGAAATATAATAAATAAAAAATGTAATAAAAAAATGTTGACATTAATAGCACTAATAGTAATCTTGTATTTATATTTCATAAAAAAGAAACTGTGTAGTAAAATATGATTAATATATAGCGAGAATGGTCCACCAAATTAAAAGTCATGTAACCAACATATAGGTAATCTGAGTGGGAAATTTAAAAAATATAACAAATATTTTGACAGTTTAATTAAAAGGCACATTTTATTAAGTCATGTGGCGTAACGGTGAGAACTTTTCTTGACTCAAAAATGAATTATATCTTGTATCTTGTAAAATTTCTTTTAACCTGCATAAATTTGTTTCACGGTTTACATATGCAGAGTCTTTGAGATTGGTTTTTACTGTATAACCCTATCTATATTTCTACTATGCATGATTATACAGTTAGTTGCATGTTATTATTTGCATTTTGCATTGTGTTTTCCTTGCTTTACCTGATTCTTATAGAACACTACTAAATGTACATTGGCAAGAAAATGTGTGTGAAACCTTTGGAATTATCAGCATTTATGTACAATTTTGTCTTAAAATCTGGTTCCCTATCTATCACTCACTCAACATTGTGTCGATGCAGTGATAATTGCCGTTCTCAGGCATTTCATTTTCATGGTTTGTGCTCAAAAAGTTGGTGCGTATCAACAGGTTAAAATGTAATCTGGGATGTCTACCATTCCAAATTAGGAATTTCGCTATACTATCATATTGCTTGAAATAAGAGAGGGGACATCTACAGGGAGAGATTGTAACAAGTAGTTAAATTTTGGAATACAATACATTTTAAAAACATTAACCTTACCAATGTAATGAAGCCCACCGGCCCACATTGCTTGAAAACCTTATTATTAAGGGGTCAAAATGAACCCTAAATAAATCAGACAAATTTGCTGGAAATAAAATGCCCAAATACTTAATGCCTTGTTTGGGACACTGGAAGGCACCTTGCTGGAAAGCTGTTACTGGGCAATACGCTGTCAGATCCAAAGCTTTGGATTTAGACCAATTGAGACTGTATCCTGAAAACTTAAAAAAGCATTCACTTTAAAAATCCTACTAGATCTATGCCTTGCCTCCACAGAATTATTCATTCCTTTTCTGAGTTTAAAATTAACAAAACCTTCCTCCCTAACCTAAACATAACCCATAGTGTCATAAAAGCAAATGTGAGATGTAAAACACAATTGCTTAAGCAACCACATCATTTTGTGGTGCTTCTATTAAATTTTTGGCTCCCGTGTCGACTCGCATACTCTTCAAGACTCGAACCCTCGTCGATTAGGTCACAAGGTGAAAAGTGTTTATGAACTGATAATCTGTTTTGTCTTTTTTTGCTTGTGATATGTATATAAGTGAAAGAAAGTCATTGTCATTGCTTTGTATTTTGCTACAAGAACTCAACTTATCTATTTGTAATGCCTGGATAATATAACACAAGGTACAGTGACGTAAATGCATGTGGAATTATGTACATTGAGAATAACTGGTATAGTATAATATGATATATATTAAAAATAATAATGCTGATGGTCTTTTCTTTATTTAAATTATTGCAATACTTTATTATACTGTCCTTGCAATGAAAATAGCAGTGTGGCTCTGCAATTAATTTTTCTAAAACATAGCATGTAATTACTCTTTTTATGGGATTTTACTACGAGTTTAGTGCAAACGAACTTGCTAAAACTCGCTGCTATTTTTAATCCCATGAGAATATAACAGGGGTATTGCTATACAATAAAGTACATTAAGACAAACACCATAAGTATATGGAATATGAGTCCCTTCCCTTCTTTAATGACCTCCATGACGAGCTCTCTCGCTCATGGAGGAAGTCTTATACTTCCCGTGTCCACGTACCCTGGACTTCGATATATTCGACTATCGTGGGTGCTGAGACATGGGGGTATTCGATGATGCCACCGGTCGAAGAGACACTTGCGGGTTATCTCTTGTCGGGTTCGGCATCGTCACTTAAAAAAAAACCTCTCTTCCCACAAAGCCTTGCAGAACTACATCCATCTTAGTGGGGATGGCTTATCAAGCAGTGGGTCAGGCTGGTGCTGCTCTGCACACGATGGCAGTGTTACAGGCGTACCAGGCTGACCTGCTGAAGGACCTGAGTGCGGGTACCGCGCTCGACGAAGAAGCTTTTGCTGAGCTTCGTCGAGCCACGGATCTATCTCTCTGCGTGACCAAGCAGACTGCCCGTGCCATTGGCCGGTCTATGTCTGCCTTGGTCAGCACAGAAAGACACCATTGGCTCAACCTATCGGGCATCAAGGACAAGGATAAAGTTTTCCTCCTTGTTGCCCCGGTTTCACCTACTGGCCTATTCGGGGATGCTATGAACACAGTCATCTCCAGGTTCCAGGAGGCGAAAAGCCATGAGGAAGTCTTTGGGCAGTTTTTTTCCTCGCCGCACTCAGGGGGCAGGGCCCGTCAGCCACCCAGACCCGCCTCGGTCCTGCTAGAAGGGAGGCTCAGAAGCAAAGCATGGCAAGTCATGCTCCCCCTTGCAAAGATTGGGGACAGTCTCGTCGCCCTCAGCAGCCCCCAAAGCAAGACCTCAGGACACAAATTTCTAAGAGGAAGAAACCCTGACGGTCTTGGGCTTAATCTTGTGGGGGTAGCTCCCCTCAGACGCGCACCATCCACTTTGCGCCTCCCGGTAACCCACGAAACTTCTCCATTCCTGATGCCTCCGGTGTTTCGGGAGATAGAGGCTTCCATCAAAAAGTTGGGTGTTTCGCTGCTTCCTGCATTGATCCAGGATGTGGAACACTCGACACCCCCTCAACAGGAAGTGTTAAAATTAATACCCATCTCAGAGAACCTGGCAGCATGGAAACTTCTGCCAGATATTTTTATGTGGGTCCTAAGAACAGTTGAAAAGGGCTACAGAATTCAATTTGCTCGCTGCCCTCCGTGTTTCAAAGGTGTGGTCCCCACTACCGTAAACCGGAGCAGTCATGTCTACTGTGGAAAGAACTGCAAAATCTCTCGGTCTAAGGGGCCATGGAACGTGTTCCCCTTCCAGAGAAAGAGTCAGGTTATCACAGCAAATACTTCCTGGTTCCCAAGAAGGGTGGGGGGTTTCGTCCAACCTTAGATCTTCAAGGCTTGAACTGCCCAGTCAGGGTGTTCAAGTCCAAGATGCCAACTATCAAGATGATCGTGTCACAAGCCCAACATCACGTTTGGCTGGTCACAATCGATCTCATTGGCCGTATATCTTCATATAGAAATTCCACCACAGCACAGGAAGTTCCTGAGGTTCGCTTTCGGGGGCGAAGCCTTCCAGTATCGGGTTCTTCCATTCGGCCTAGCTCTATTAACCCGCACATTCACGAAATGCTTGGATGCAGCACTGGCTCCTTTGCGACTCTGGGGCATCTGCATTCTGAATTACATAGATGACTGGCTGATACTAGCGCAGTTCCAAGAACTGGCAGTTCAGCACAGGGATATTGTCTTAGCTCATCTGGTTTCTCCGGGTCTGAGACTCAACGACAAAAGAGCTTTCTCTCTCCCACCCAGGGAATTACTTACCTAGGGGTTATATGGAATTTGATCACGATGCGGGCACAATTGTCTCCCGCTCGAATCATTTCCATCCAGAACACCCTGAGCAAAGTCAGGCTAGGTCAAGGTTGCACTGCTTGTCAGTATCAACGAATACTAGGTCTCATGGTGTCTGTGTCCGCGGTGATCCCTTTGGTCCTTCTGCACATGAGACCATTCCAGCTGTGGCTAAAAGTCAGGGGATTTCATCCAAGGGCCGGTCCCCTAAGGCAAATAAGGGTTACGCGCCACAGGCTTCGTTCCCTTTCTATGTGGTTCAGACCCCGGTTTCTTAACTTGGGTCCCACTCTAGGTGCATCTTGTCGTCGCAGGCTGCTAATGACAGATGCCTCCCTGACGGGCTGGGTAGCGGTCATAAGTGGTGGGATATGCAGCGGTAGCCTCTTACATAAACCATCAAGGTGGTCCACGTTCACGTCAGCTGAATCTCTGGCATGTCGGATTCTCCTAGTGCCCATGGCAAGCTCCTGTCACTCAGGGCAGTTAATATCCCTGGTTACACGTATGTGGGAGCAGATTTACTGTCCAGACAGAAAATTCCTACGGGGGAGTGGAAACTCCACCCCGAGGTAGTGGAACAAATCTGGGTGAGATTTTACAGGGCAGAAGAGGACCTCTTCGCCTCTATGAAAAGCACAATGTCTCCTCTACTTCTCCCTGAGTCACCCAGCCCCCCCTGGGTCTGGACGCAATGGCGCATACATGGCCTAGAATGCGCCTGTATGCATTTCCCCCGGTTTCTCTGCTCCCGGGAGTCTTAGCCAGAGTTCGCTAGGGTCTTGCCTCTTACTAATAGCACCACGCTGGCCGAACAGGGTAGGGTTCTCAGAGTTAATATCTCTCCTCGAAGTCCCGCCTTGGGCGATTCCGGACAGGAAGGAACTTCTTTCTCAGGCACAGGGGACAATATTTCATCCCCGGCCCGATTTGTGGAACCTTTCATGTTTGTACCCTGAGAGGTACCAACTGAGGTACACAAGGGCTTTCTCCTGAGGTTATCGAGACCATTTTCGAGGGCTCCCTCCACTTGGACCTCTTTGCCTCTATGAACAGCACAATGTCTCCTCTACTTCTCCCTGAGTCACCCAGCCCACCCTGGGGCTGGACACGATGGCGCATACATAGCCCAGAATGTGCCTGTATGCGTTTCCCTCTACTAGAAGTTACGCCAATAAATGGGGTGTCTTTGAAAGATGGTGCAGTACACATAATGCAGATCCAGTTAACTGCCAGATTGCTTCAGTTCTGGAGTTTCTGCAGGAAAAACTGTCAGCAGGCACACGCCCCGCCACTCTCAGTGTCTATGTGGCTGCCATTTTGGCTTGCCATGCCTTGGTGGACGGGGTGCCGTTGGGGAGACATCCTCTACTCGCTCGCTTCATTCGTGGAGCTAGGCAACTTAGGCCTCCTGCTAGGAACAAGACCCCTTCATGGGACTTAGCAATAGTCATTGAGGGTCTGGTTGAGACCCTTTTTGAACCTCTAGAGTCAGCGTCTGACAGACTTCTGTCTCTCAAGATGGTCTTTCTTATGGCGATTATTTCTCTAAAGAGAATTGGGGACCTACAGGCTCCGTCTGTCTTGCCAGCCTGTTTAGAGTTTGCCCCAGGAATGACCAAAGCAATTTTGCACCCTCAACCTGGCTACCTGCCTAAGGTGCCTTTCTTGACCTACATCCGGTCACTCTCGACGCCTTCTGCTCCCCGCCGTTTGCAACGCCGGAGCAAGGAAGACTTCACAGACTTTGTCCAGTCTGTGCCCTTCAGACTTATGTCCACCGCACTAGCCAGTGGCATAAGTCAGGGCAACTATTTGCTTGCCATGGGGGCCGCAACAGCGGAGTGGCCGCCACCAATCAGACTGTCACTTTGTGTGAGGGATGCTATTGCTCTGGCCTACAAGGCGTACGGTCAAGCTTCGGCAGTAGGCATCAGGGCTCACTCTACCAGAGGGGTCGCCTCCTCTGAAGCCTTGGG
Organism: Moxostoma hubbsi; assembly: GCA_032164185.1. Taxonomy (NCBI): domain Eukaryota; kingdom Metazoa; phylum Chordata; class Actinopteri; order Cypriniformes; family Catostomidae; genus Moxostoma; species Moxostoma hubbsi. The sequence continues at coordinate 4,797,743 of JAVLUX010000110.1, read as the reverse complement.
TAGAGGTGTCCCTCTGCAGCATGTTTGTGATGTGGCAGGCTGGTCCTCTCCGCACACATTCATTAGATTCTATAGTTTGGATGTTCATGCCACTCTTATGTCCTTGAGTCGACATCTCAAGTGCATGTCTGAGACTTCTCAAGTTCTTGTAAGCACACTACACAACCGTAGGGGGTCCAGACAGCCACAGTGCAGTGGGTATTCTTGTTCCCAAAGCGCTTTTCTCAGCGCAGCATCATAAGTGAAGCTTTTTGTAAAGGGAACGTCTCGAGTTACTTGAGTGTAACCCTTGTTCCCTGAAAAAAGTGGAACGAGATGCTGCGCTTCACTGCCGCACTGGGATGCCCCAGGACTGATCTGCAGACAAAATACCTGACGATGCTCCTGTGACGCATCTATTTATAGCTCTGCCCCAGGTGCGTCCAATGATTACACCGGCAGAGGCTATAAATTTCAGTCAGTGTTCATTGACGTGTTGCACACATATTCACAGCTGGTCACACCTAAAGATGTTCCCAAAGTGCTTTTCTCAGTGCAGCATCTCGTTCCGCTTTTTTCAGGGAACTAGGGTTACACTAAAGTAATCCGAGACATTTTATTCCCATATCCAACAGTCGACAACAAAACATTTAGCAATTTTGCTGGTTCTCACATGATGTACTCTTCCGTTCTGTTTTTTTAATTCTCAGGGTCACATGGACACTTTTGAAGTGTCTCTGATGTATTCAATCATACTAGCTGCATTTTTAAGATGCTGTGTCAAGTTCAAAGTAACAAACTTTGAAAATCACCTCCCAAGATCCCTGCATTCTGTTGTGCTTAGTCCAGCTCTCAGGAACATGTCCTGTGTGACCAGCTCTCATTCTAGGGATGCGCTGCTAATAAGGTTTGTTGAAGTGCACAGTCTGCCCCTGTTGATGCTTCTCGTAAAGATGCGTCATTTCCTGTACTTTAAGTTTGAATTCTCTGAGGGTTTGATATGAAAATATGTTAATTACGTATGATTAATTGTGGTCTGGAGGCATGATTTAACTGTATAATTTTTTTTAACATACTTTTTAAACAATTTATTGCACAAAATTAACATGATAAATCAACAGCCCTAATTATTAGGTATCCAGTTTAAAGACAATATAATAAAATTCAGTGGACAATGTAAAGGAGTGTGAATTCTGATGCCGTATGTCTCCAGAGCTCTGTCTTTACTATAATTGCTTTTGTAAAGGACTCTTTCTCTTTGCCTCTTCATGTGAAACAGCTTATTGCTGGATATCTGTCACAAAAAGCTTTTGCGAAATACCTGCTTTCTAATAGTCATTCTTACAGATACCTGAAAACCAATTATTTCTGTTTGTATTCCACTTAGTATGAGCTTACAATCATTTTCTTTTCTGTTACTCTGGATATACTTTTTTTATTTTGAAGTGATTTGCTCCCAAATGCCCAAATCACTTGCAGTGTTCTCTCTCATACACAGATGTTTATTCAGCCTAATAAGGAGCCATTGAAAGCTTCTGTGCACTTTTCAATACACAGTCAGCTGTTAAATTACTAGACAAGAAGCAAAGTGGCTGACGATGTTTATTGTCATCATAGCCTCCTCGTTGTTTGTTTTTCTTTAGAGGATTGTAGGAGTTTACATGCTTTGACATCAGCAACTGCCTCTGCTGTCTCTGAAGGCTTTTCATTCATCAAAAGCGCTCTCTCTCTCTCTCTCTCTCTCTCTCTCTCTCTCTCTCTCTCTCTCTATATGTATATATATATATATATATATATATTATACACACACACTGGTGAGCCAAAACATTATGACCACCTGCCTAAAATGCTGTTGGTCCTCCATGTGTCACCAAAACAGCACTGTACCATGGAGGAATGGACATTAGAAATGGACTCTACAAGAACCCTGGAGTTATGGTGTGGTATCTGCAAGAAATTCGCAGCAGATCCTGTAAGTTACGAGTTGGAGTCACCGTGGATGAGACTTGTTGGTCCAGTACATCCCAGATGCTGAATCATATTGAGATCTGGGGAATTTGGAATCCAGGGCAACACCTTGAACTCTTCATCATGTTCCTCAAATCATTCCTGAACAATGTGTGTTGTGCGGCAGGGTGCATTATCCTGCTGAAAGAGGCCACTGTCATCAGGGATAAACATTGCCATGAAGGGGTGTACCTGGTCTGCAACTATGTTTAGGTAGTTGGCACATGTCAAATTGACATCCACATGAATGGCTGGGTTAGGTTATGTGCATCCTGGTGCCATCACTCTGGTAAACGACACACACATACATGGCCATCCACGTGATGCAAATGAAAACAGGACTCAGGCAACCTTTTTCCACTGCTCCAAGGTCCAGTTCCGATGCTTGCGTGCCCATTGTAGGTGCTTCATGGGCATGCAAACCGGTCTGCGGCTACACAGCCCCCATACGCAGCAGGGTGTGATGCACTGTGTGTTTTGAGACATTCATCCCATAACCATCATTAAGATTTTTGGTGACTTGTGCCACATTAGACCTTCTGTCGGTTTGGACCAGACGGGATAGCCTTTGTTGCCCTCACACATGGATGAGACTTGGGTGCCCAACACCCTGTTGCTGATTTGTGATTTGTCTCTCCTCGGACCACTGTCGGTAGGTACTCATCACTACTGACTGGGAGCACCCCACAAGCCTTGCCATTTCAAAGATGCTCTGACCCAGTCGTCTGGCCATAACAATTTGGTGTTTGTCAAAGTCACTCAGGTCTTTACTCCTGCACATTTCTCCTGCATTCAATATGTTGACTACGAGAACTGATTGTTTGCTTACCATGTAATCTACCCAGACCTTGACATGTGGCCTTGTTAGGAGATGATCAGTTATTTGCTTCACCTGTGAGTGGTCATAACATTTTGGCTCATCAGTGTATTTGATAGGTGATGAGGGTCATGCATGCTCAGGTTGCAGCCTTGGGTCTCAAATTTTATCAGGTCATTGTTTCATCTCATTGTCTTGTGTCTGTTGTGTTGGTGAATCTGGAGTGACTTCTGGTGTTTGTGATCGCTGTCACTGCACATCTGCATGTGCTCTTGTTTGTGGTGCTGTCAAACTCAGTGAAATCATACAGCACATGAGATGAGATATATTGAACCACACACACAACAAACGCACTACATACAAGTACATGAGAAATAAACAAAATTATTTTTACGTATCTTGTTTTCCAGTAAACGTTTCAGCATATTCGTAGAATATGACAAGATACATTTACTTGCAAACTGACATAAGACATTAATGCTGAAGTACATGTATGTAATTTCAGCACCGAATGGAATTGCAAAAATTAATATCCTTTTCCAAACTGCTTTCTGAATACGTCCCCCGACTGCCATTAGTCAAACATTCAGATAGTCCCACCCCCAACTCACGCCATTGGTTTAGTAATGTTTTTGGGGTGGGTCTCTCAATACAAACACAGGAATTTAAAAGTGCCAGAGAGACACAGTATTTACAGTTTGAGAAAATTAACCTATGAATTGCTGACTTATACTTGTCTCTGCATATTAAGCTGGGATAGAAGAAAGAGTTTTAACACTGAAAAAGAAACATACTTCAGCTTTAAGGATTTTTTTTTTCCAGAGAAATCGTCTCGGATTACTTTACTGTAACCCTTGTACCCTGATAAAAGCGTAACGAGATGCTACGCTGAGATAGCGCTTTGGGAACAACTTTAGGTGTGACCAGCTGTGAATATGTGTGCAACACCTCAATGAACATTGACCGGAATTTATAGCCTCTGCCGGTGTCATCATTGGATGCACCTGTGGCAGGGCTATAAATAGATGTGTCACAGGTGCATCATCAGGTATTTTGTCTGAAGAGCAGTCCTGGGGCATCCCAGTGCGGCAATGAAGCGCAGCATCTCGTTCCGCTTTTATCAGGGAACAAGGGTTACAGTCAAGTAACCCGAGACGTTCCCTTTCAAAAAGCTACACTTATGATGCTGCGCTGAGATATAGGAATGAGAATACCCATGCCGCCGCACTGTGGATGTCCGGACCCCCTACAGTTGTGTAGTGTGCTTACAAGAGCACGAGAGGTCTCAGACATGAGCTTGTGATGTCGACTCAAGGACATAAGTGCCCGGAGTGGCATGGACATCCAAACTATAAAATCTAATGAATGTGTGCGGAGAGGACCAGCCTGCCGCATCGCAAACATGTTGCAGAGGGACACCTCTAGCCAAGGCTTTAGAGGAGGCGACCCCTCTGGTAGAGTGAACCCTGATACCTACTGGTGAAGCTTGACTGCACGCCTCGTAGGCCAGGCCAATAGCGTCCCTCAACCAATGCGACATACTCTGCTTGGTGGTGGTGGTGGCCCCATTGTGGCCCCCATGGCAAACAAATAGTTGCCCTGACTTAAGCCACTGGCTAGAGCAGTGGACATAAGTCTGAAGGGCATGGACTGGACAAAGCCTGTGAAGTCTTTTCTGCTCCGGCGTTGTAAACGGCGTGGAGCAGAAGGCTTTGTGAGTGACTTGACGTAAGTTCGAGAAAGGTACCTTAGGCAGGTAGTCAGTATGACGGTGCAAAATTGCTTTAGCCAATCCTGGGGCAAACAATAAGCAGGCTGGCAAGACAGACAGAGCCTGTAGATCCCCAATACTCTTTAGAGTGGTAATCTCCATAAGAAAAACCATCTTGAGAGTGAGAAATCTATCAGATGCTGACTCTAGAGGTTCAATGGAGGTCTCAACCAGACCCTCAAGGACTATTGCTAAGTCACATGAAGGGGTCCTGGTCCTAGCAGAAGGCCTCAGTCACATAGCTCCACGAATGAAGCAAGCGAGTAGAGGATGTCTCCGCAACGGCACCCCATCCATCAAGGCATGGCAAGCCGAAATGGTGGCTACATAGACCCTGTGAGTGGTGGGGCATATGCCTGCTGACAGTTTTTCCTGCAGAAAGTCCAGAACTGAAGCAATCTGGCAGTTAACTGGATATGCATTATGTGTACTGCACCATCTTTCAAAGACACCCCATTTATTGGCGTAGATTCTTCTGGTAGAAGGAGCCCTAGCACTTAAAATGGTCTCGATAACCTCAGGTGAAAACCCTGTGTCCCTCAGTTGGTACTGTTCAGGGGCCAAACATGAAGGTTCCACAGCACGGACCGGGGATGAAATATTGTCCCCTGTGCCTGAGGCAGAAGGACCCACCTGTCCGGAATCGCCCAAGTCGAGCCGTTGAGAAGAGACATTATCTTCGAGAAACATACCCTGTTCGGCCAGCGCGGCACTATCAGTAAGAGGCAAGACCCTTGCTGGCGAACTCTGGCCAAGACTCCCAGGAGCAGAGAAACTGGGGTAAATGTATACAGACACATTCTGGGCCATGTATGCGCCATCGCGTCCAGACCCAGGGGGGCTGGGTGACTCAGAGAGAAGTAGAGGGGACATTGCGCTGTCTGTAAAGTGGCGAAGAGGTCCACTTCTGCCCTGTAAAATCTCACCCAGATTTGTTCCACTACCTCGGGGTGGAGTTTCCACTCCCCCTTGGAATTTTCTGTCTGGACAGTGAATCTGCTCCCACATTCAGACATCCAGGGATATAAACTGCCGTGAGTGACAGAAGCTTGCCCTGGGCCCAAAGGAGAATCCAACGTGCCAGAGTATTCAGCTGACATGAACATGGACATCCTTGATAATTTATGTAGGAGACTGCTGCTGTGTTATCCACCCGCACAAGGACATGGCAGCCTCTCAAATGCTGGAGGAAGTATTTCAGGGCTAGAAAGACCGGCATCATCTCGAGGCAGTTGATGTACCAATCGAGCTGATGACCCTCCCATTTCCCTTGGGCTGGACGACCACTTAAGACCGCTCCCCAGCCTGTCAGGGAGGTGTCTGTCGTTAGCAACCTGCGACAACAAGATTAACCCAGAGTGGTACCCAAGGTAAGAAACCGGGGTCTGAACTACATAGAAAGGGAACGAAGCACGTGGTGCATAACTCTTATTTGCCTTAGGGGACTGGCCCATGGATTAAATCCCCTGGCTTTTAGCCCCATCTGAAATGGTCTCATGTGCAGAAGGCTCAAAGGGATCACCGTGGACGCAGACGCCATGAGACCTAGTATTCGTTGATACTGACGAACAGTGCAACCTTGACCTAGCCTGACTTTTCTCAGGGTGTGCTGAATGGACATGATTCGAGCGGGAGACAATTGTGTCCGCATTGTGATCGAATTCCATGTAACTCCCAGATAGGTAATTCCCTGGGTGGGAGAGAGAACGCTCTTTTTGATGTTGAGTCTCAGACCCAGAGAAACCAGATGAGCTAAGACAATATCCCTGTGCTGAACTGCCAGTTCTTGAGACTGTGCTAGTATCAGCCAGTCGTCTATGTAATTCAGAATGCGGATGCCCCAGAGTCGCAAAGGAGCCAGTGCTGCATCCATGCATTTCGTGAATGTGCGGGGTGATAGGGCTATGCCGAACGAAGGAACCCGATATTCGAAGGCTTCGCCCCCGAAAGCGAACCTCAGGAACTTCCTGTGCTGTGGCAGAATTTCTATATGAAAGTATGCATCCATGAGATCAATCGGGACCAGCCAATCGTGATGTTGTATTTGTGACGCGACCGTCTTGATAGTTAGCATCTTGAACTTTGAACCCTGACTGAGCGATTCAAGCCTTGAAGATCTAAGATCGGACGCAACCCCCCCACCCTCCTTGGGAACCAGGAAGTATTTGCTGTAATAACCTGACTCTTTTTCTGGAAGGGGAACACATTCTATGGCCCCTTTGACCAAGAGATTGTGCAGTTCTTTCCACAGTAGACATGCCTGCTCTGGTTTTACGGTAGTGGGAACCACGCCATTGAAACAAGGAGGGCGGCGAAAAATTTAATTCTGTAGCCTTTTTCTACTGTTGCACCCCGTCCCGAGGGGGGCTACTCCCACAAGGCTGGGCGCAAGTCCGTCAGGATTTATTCCTCTTAGAAATTACTCCCCTGAGGTCTTGCTTTGGGGGCTGCTGAGGGCAACGAGCCTGTCCCCAGTCTTTACGAGGGGGAGCACGACTCACCACGCTTTGTTTCTGAGCCTCCCTTCTAGCAGGACTGGGGCGGGTCTGAGTGGCCGATGGCCCTGCCCCTGAGTGCGGCGAGGAAGAAACTGCCCGAATGCTTCCTCATGATTTTTTGCCTCCTGGAACCTGGTGAGAACTATATTCATAACATCCCCAAATAAGCCAGAATGCGAAACTGGGGCATCAAGAAGCTATAACGTCCTTATCTCTGATGCCCGATAGGTTGAGCCATAAGTGTCTCTCCATGCTGACTAAAGCAGACATAGACTTGGTTGCACAGAGAGATAGATCCGTGGCTCGACGAAGCTCAGAGAAAGCTTCCTCATCGAGCGTGGTACCCGCACTCAGGTCCTTCAGCAGATCAGCCTGACCTGCTGCCTGATAAGCCTTCCCTACTAGTGTGGAGGTAGTCCTGCATGGCTTTGTGGGGAGAGAGGGTCTTTTTAGCGATGATGCCGAACCCGGCGAGAGATAACCCACAAGTGTCTCTTCAACCGGCGGCATCATCGAATACCCCCGTGTCTCAGCACCCACGATAGTCGAATATATCGACGTCGAGGGCACGTGGACATGGGAAGTATAAAGTTTCCTCCATGAACGAGAGAGCTCGTCATGGAGGTCATCAAAGAAGGGAAGGGACTGATGAGGCGTTCCCTTCCCCTGGCCACCAGACAGAAATCTGTCCTCCAACTTGGAGCGTTTGGGGGTCTCTTGTTCGCGGAAGCCTGGACAGTGCACGAGTAATCACCTCGAGTAATTCCTCCGATGATTTACTATCATGCCCGGAATGCTCGGAGGTGGGTAGGTCAAAGTCCGCAGACTCAAGAGATTCAAGGTCCCCCTCATGAAATGAAGTGGTGCCGGAGAGTGCTTCAGGATCACGGGAAGGACCAGCTGGGTCTGGGGAGAGAGCGAGCGATAAGGACGGACCCATCTCTCGCTCCACAGCCAGATCCATACGAGAGAAGTGTGGGTGCCGACTCTCGGAAGTAAGTGAGACGAGCGTAAAGCATTTTGACTGAAAACAGATCGCAATGCACGCACCCGCCTGCCCCAACGCGAGAGAAGCATGCTCTTCCCCCAAACATACAAAGAAAAACTGATGTGTGTCCCTCTCAGCCATAGAGCATAGACAAGGGAACACACACCGCTTGCTCTGTCTTTCAGTCATTTTTTATTAATTTTTTTACAGAAAGAAGAGAAAGGTATTCTGTGCACTGCCTAACAAATTCTAACTCCTAACAGAGGAAAGAACGTTCTGACAGGCTCATGAAGCACACACACACAGAGTGATCTGAAGACAAAAGATCTGATGATGCACCTGTGACGCATCTATTTATAGCCCTGCCACAGGTGCATCCAGTGATGACACCGGCAGAGGCTATAAATTCCGGTCAATATTCACTGACGTGTTGCACACATATTCACAGCTGGTCACACCTAAAGTTGTTCCCAAAGCGCTATCTCTGCGCAACATCATAAGTGTAGCTTTTTGAAAGGGAACAATTCAACTTCTGCCAATGGGGCAAAAAAGATAAACTTGTTTTCCCTTTTAATTAAATTTATGCAGAAACCAGTTTGTCCAGAAATAAGTAATTATTTCACATTGAGAAAATGTTTGTGGCAGCAACATTGGCCTTGCTAATCTGTGACACAAATTCAAGCGAAGAACCTCATGTGGAAGTAACAGTCAGTGGAGTGTATTAAAGATAAACAGTGATAAATGGAAGAGTCAATGAGAAAAAGCCTGCTGGCAGGGAGTTTGAGTAGAGAATGAAGATCCAGGCTCAGGCTGCAGTGGGTCTGAGAAACACAGACTTGGCGGTTGAAGTGCTTGGGCACCCAGATGAAGAGCTGGTGAATAGTCTGTAAGAGGTAACCAGATAAATCCATGGATAATATTATTATCACTAAAATGTGGTGGTCATGTTCTGTATGCCAAAGTCCCTTTATATAGGCAAGTCAGCCCACTCTGGTGGCCATCTTTGGAATGCTATCAGGCAGCTATTTCATATGGATACAAGGAGTATTAAATGTACAGCTCATATCTAGCTGCACCTCAATTTAAATTAACTGAGAAGAAGCATCTGTATCAAAACATTTTTTGGTTCTTTTAACTTTTAGGCGGGATTTCTATTTCCAATTTCTCCTTTTCATTTGAATACAAGTGCTTAATCTCAGGCTAAACAGTGTACAAGTAAGGTCAGATTTTAGACTTAGATTTACTAAGTGTGGATCCATGCATGCTTTTTTTAGCTAATATTGGCCACAGTTTTCGACAGAATTTTAGCATCAGAACTACAGTTGTTAAACGTAAAAACTACAAACATGGTGGCAAGACCGACGGCACTGCATCAATTCTTAAATGTTTTAACAACTTAAACATGATGTAAGTTTAATGGTTAAATGCTGTAAATGTGGTGGAGGTCACATACTCTTTCAATGGACTTTTGTAATGATGTCATTGTAATGCGACGCTGCCAAGAACAAAAGCAATAACTAAAGTGATCCAGCACAATGTCATGCAAATTTTCAGTTTTTCTGACTTGGTATAACATTCAAGATGTGGTAGATAATCCTAGATTTTTATTTGATGCATCATACGATATAATTTCAAACTTGACCAAAAAGATGTATGCCTATATACTGCAACATGTTGTGAACTTCACACATTCAATGAAGACAACAATAGCTAATTATATCAGGTTGGCTTTCATTATATACACAATACTACATGCATCATATTTAAAACATCAGCAGATCTCCACACGAAAGACCCATGACAGATCTTCAACGATGCACTGCTCTTTCTCATCAATATAAGAAGCATTGTAGGATAGCCTAAATGAAATGGAAGAACAATAATGAATGAATGAACTTTATATGAATGTAACTTTACAACAAAATTCGAATAAAATTTTGATTGGAAAAAAGCCAAGCAAACATTTAAAAGCACAACGCAAAGATCTCCGTAACAACAGAAATTTTAGTTGCATGATTTGTCAAAGTGGGGTTTCAATGAATCCCAGTTGCCTCCATGAAATCAGTCCGTAAAGCATAGACGAGTGGATGGTCCAATACAGGTGAATGTCCAGAAACCGGAAGAGCAGTGAGAACAATTGCTGTGAGAACAGTCAGGGATCAAAAACCTGGAAGAGGGTGCATTTAAAGGTGTAGTTGGTAAAAAGACGTGGCACTTGTCAAACGAAAACAAAACATACACACGAGGTACATGGGTACAGACAATAAAACAGCTGCAAATAGATCACCTGGACACCCTGACAGCCACCTGCATTTTTCACACACAATTACATAAAAGCTCACCTTACATAGTAATATTATATGTTTAAAATGTTATGATGAAAATGTTTTTAATCGGCCACCCTGCTCACTGGATATTGGCATCAAGCACTAAAAAACCCATATCGGTCAATCACTAAATGTATCATTCATAGTTGAGAACATAATTTGCAGATTATTTTTTTATCATGCTTTTTATTATGGAATGCATTTTTTTTTTCTGGACATCTGAAACATAACACCCAAGCAAGCTCAGAGACAAGTAGAAAATGTGTACTACATTGCACTGTGTAAAAGAGTTCTAATATACAGTATATACGCAGCAAACACAAAAAGTTTTTACAATGTTTCACATCATTGCATTTTGGTTGCAGTTAGTTAATGTTGCAGAATAACATATTAAAAACATCCTAGAATTGACACCTGAATAATGTGACCAAAATATATATTTTTTAAAACATTGTGAAAGTACCAACTTGGTATGTTTTCTTTTAGCAGTCACAAAACATAAATATATATTTTTTTTAATACAAAAATAAAACCAGACCAAACTGCGCATTTGTGGGACGTTTTATTTAGGTGTTAAAATAATGTGATTTTCTACGTTTGATTAAGATGTTTAAAATTTGTCATGCGAATACCAAAATACAACCAGGCCAAATTACAAAGTTTGTTTGCTGTTTTATTTAGGTATTAAAATAACATAATTTCTACATTTTAATAAATGTTTAAAATTACAAATTATGTTTGTGGGACATTGTCTATGTTTAATTTTACTTAAGTAAATGGTGATTATTCATATTATTGAAGATCATTTTTGAATGGCCACACAAGATATTAATTTGGCCAGAAGAGGTGCACGAGACACATCCATCTGCTCCTGCAGGTGCAACAAGCCAAGGCACTTAAAGAACTGCACAAGGGTAGTAATGACCCGGGATTGATGCAGGATCTGTGCTTGGCGACCGATCTCGCATTCCGGGTGACGAAGGTTATGGTGCGGTCTCTCGGAGTGCCACCATTGGCTCAACCTGTTCGAGTCGAGAGAGGCCGAAAAGGTTCGATCCCTTGACGCCCCCATCTCCCAGGTTGGCCTATTCTGCGACACCATCTGAGATATTGCCCGGCAGTTTTTGACGGTGAGGAAGCAGACGGAGGCTATCCAACATATCCTGCCCTGGCGCAGCTCAAGACCTCACACATTCCCACATTCTCAAGGAAAGAGACGTTTCCTCACTTCCTAGGCCATACAGTCGGTGTCCACACTCGTTGTTATCAGGACTGCTGGGCACCATTTCCTTCGATGCCCCAGAGGCAGGCCTCATACACCCACACGCCCAGCTGTGGCACAATTCTGCCCCCGATGTGACAGTCTCCATGGATCACGAGGACAATTTTCTCAGACCACTCCGGGGATGGGCACAAGAAGCCAGGTAAGTGCTTTGATGTCCCTGGACTCGGCACGGCCACAAGTGTCACCTCAGGCCCCACCCGGTACGTCTGTTGCAATTTGTCCCCTTGGTCCCCCTTATGCAGAGTTTGGGGGTGTGGCTCGCACTCCCCAACACATCGCGGTGGCTGATCAGGACCATCCAACTTGGCTACGCAATTCAGTTTGCCAGGCGCCTGCCCAGGTTCAACGGTATCCTCTTCACTTCAGTGAAAGGCAAGAACACCGCTGTCTTGTGTGTGGAGATCACATCCTTAATCTGTTCCTCCAGCTGAGATGAAGAAGGTGTTTTACAGCCCCTACTTCATCATACCCAAAAAAGGTGGTGGTTTGCGGCCAATCTTGCACCTGCAAGTTCTGAAACGGGCCTTGCACAGACTCCTGTTCAAGATGATGACGCAAAAACGCATTTTAGCGAGCGTCCGGCATCAATATTGGTTCACGGCGGTAGACCTGAAGGACGCGTTTTCCCTCGAGACAGACCCTAACTGCAGTTTGCATTTGAGGGCCGGGCATACCAGTATAAGGTGCTCCCTTTCAGTCTGTCCCTGTTATCTTGTGCCGTCGCAGAGGCAGCCCTTGTCCCGTTAAGGGAAGCGACTGGCTGATCCTAGCTCACTCGCGGGACTTGTTGTGTGCGCACAGGTACCTGGTGCTCAGGCACCTCAGCTGACTGGGGCTTAGGGTCAACTGGGAATAGAGCAAGCTCTCCCCTGTTCAGAGCATCTCTTTTCTCGGTATGGAGTTAGACTCGGTCTCAATGATAATTTGGTTGTGATCCTGAGACCCCGACCAGCCTATGTGACAAAGATTCCCACAACCCCATTTAGGTATCAGGTGGTGAACCTGCAAGTGCTGCCCCAGGAAGAGGCAGACCTAGCCTTGGCGTTGCTGTGTCTGGTTCACGCTTTGCACATCTACTTGCATTGCACACAGTGTTTTAGATGCTCTGAGCAGCTCTTTGTCTGCTTTGGTGGCAGTGGAAAAGGAGCGCTTTTTCCAAACAGAGGATCACTCAATCTACCAGGAGTTTGGCAGCCTCCTGGGCTCTGACCAATGGTGCCGCTTTAGCAGACATCTGTAGAGCAGTGGGCTGGGCAACACCCAACATCTTTGCAAGATTCTATAATCTCTGTGTTGAGCCAGTCTCGTCCCGTGTGTTGTCAGGTATGAACAGTACAGTTACCGCTTGCGCATAGCGCCCTTCCCCTCCCCTGAGGTGAAGACGTGTGCTCTTATTCCCAGTCATGTTCACAAAGTTGTGGACCCTGGAAGCATTTTCTCCTTAGCCCTGGCCCTATGCTCCAGGTGGGCATATCTTATATGGCCCCCAGCTGAACGATTTCATTCTTTTTGGGGAGAAAAGAAGGACGACTTGTCCTCGAGGTGCAGGGGACCGTTTGATGCCTGGTGCGCTGGCCACAAGGCACTCAAAGGGCTGACCATCTCAAACTGCCAGTCCATGTAACACAGTTCAGTTAGTCGTGGCATTTTGTATAGGGACCCCTAGTGTCACTACATCAGCACAACATCAAGAGAGTGACAGAAGGGGAATGCCTTGACATTATGTCCCTCCTGCCACAACACTGAACTACCCTCTGAAATAGCCGGGACCTTGTCTCGGCTCCTCAGTAGAAAACTTGAATGAGTGCTTGCGTTCCAACTCCTTTTATACACGTATGTCCGAGGGACTGGCATGCAAATTCCACTCGCCGATTCTCATTGGCATTTTCTCAAAGATCAGAGGTGTGTGGGGCTCCTAAGGGTGACCCCTAGTGTCACTACATCGACACAACGTCTCATTCCCTCCATCAGGGTATGAAGGTTACGACAGTAACTGAGACATTTTTTTGCATTGTTTTCCTCATGGTTTGAGGATGAAGGCATGTCACGCAACCTGTTCTTATTGGCATCTGACACATCAAGTGACAGAAGAATGTGTGCAAATATACCATAGAGTTTGATTGGATACACGTCGTTTGACGTTAACAGCAAAAGACATGGGATGCATTTCCTTCTCCTTGTCAAAAGTTAAGTCAAGTTATTTTTATTTGTATAGAGCTTTTCACAACATATCTGTTCAAAGCAGCTTTACAGAAAATGATGCTGTTATGTCAGTGATGCATTAATGTCCTCATTGAGCAGTTTAAATGAAAACATGACTGAAAATCATACATTAAAACGTAATTGCTTCAGGCCTCCAGTGAGCAAGCAAATGGCAACTGTGGCAAGACTGTGCCAAACCTCTATGAAATGTAGTTAATAGAAAAAATCTATCCCTCTGGCTATTCATCATGAATATAATGCCAATATTAGTTATATATGTGTAATTCAATTCATGTATTAAGTGAACTGAGTAGATGTTGGTAGTCAATGTTTGAAACTAAAGGATATTAATCGAACTGTTGGATTAATGATTGAGTGTCTTTGAAGTCCATCCTGACTGTGGATGTGCATGTAGATGCAGTGTAATTTTATTTTTTTTGTCTGATGAAGTCAGTTGGGGTTGTTTTTTTTGTCTGTGTATTCCAAGTGTGTAGTCTATCCTATGAGCAAGATGATGGCTGGAAACTTGTGGCAGTTCATTTCCGGTGAAGTCCATCATTTGAAGTCTGATGTGCAGGCAGTGCACCTCCTTTTGTAGATTTTGATATTCTAGGTAACATCAGCAGGCCAGAAATTTGTGATCTTGGTGAACGTGAGGAATTATAGCACGATAAAAAAACAGGTAGCCAATGTAGTGACGATAAAATTAGGCTGATATCATAATATTTCTTGGTTCTCGTCAACACACTAACTGCTGCATTTTGAACAAACTGATGCATATTTATTGAACCTGCAGGACATAAACCCAGTAGTGCATTACAATAATCTAGTCTTGAGGTCATGAACGCATGAATTATCTTTTCGGCATCAGAAACAGAGAGCATGTGTTTTAAGTTAGCAATGTTTCTGATTTAAATTTTTTTTGTTTTACAAACATTAAGAATGTGATTTCAAAGGATAGATTGCTATCAAACATAACACCCAAGCTCTTAACTGTAGAAGACAATGTAACAGTACATCCACTAAGAGACAAATTATATTCTATCATCTCATTTTTAGAGGTTTATGGTTCAATAATTAAAATCTATGTTTTGTCAGAATTGAGTAGAAGGAAATTTCTAGTCATCCAGACTTTGATATCATTGATACACTGCTAATTTGGAGAATTGAGAAATTTCAACAGGTCTTGAATAAATAGAAAGCTGAGTATCGTCGGCATAACAGTGGAAACAAATTCCATGGTTTCTAATAATGCCTCCGAGGGGAAGCACATACAAGCAAAAAAGCAGATAACCTAATGCTGAGCCCTGTGGCACTAAATACTTCACTTTTATTTAATCTCAAACAAACAATGGGGTAGCAGTCAGATAAATAGGACCAAAACCATGCAAATGCCTGTCCACATATCAGATTTCATTAAATAAAAGGGCACCAATAGGTCAATCAATTGAATCAAAAGTCATACATTTTAGACTCAATATTTTTTAAATGCTTTTAGCACTCTTTTTGAACTGGGGACCCCAGGAAAGAAAATCTAATTTAATTGCATGACACTTTAACAGCTGACATTGGCATGTAGAATTAATTTAACCTGTTAAAGGTGTATTCTATCAGAAAAGGTAAGTGGTCTCAAAATATTTTGAATATGCATGTCTATAGAGAGAGAGATACCATTCAAAAGTTTGTAATCTTTACAGAATTCATGTTTCTTATTATCTTTAACACATTTGACTTCGTGGCTGCTGCCTATATGAATTTATTTACAAAACGTTTTATTTTATTTGATTGATGTTAAATTCTTCGAATCAGATTACTGATATACTGTTTATAAAAGCAATCCAGGATGCCCCCTGTGAAGTTGATTGAGAGAATACATGCATCGTCAACCGCTTATCCTGTGTACAGGGTCATGGGGGGCTGGAGCCTATCCCAGCTAACATTGGGCGAAAGGCAGGGTACACCCTGGACAGGTCGCCAGTTCATCGCAGGGCCACACATAGACAGACACACACTCACATCCAGGGCAATTTTGGAGACCAATTAACCTAGCCTGCATGTCTTTGGATGGGGGGAGGAAGCTGGAGCACCCAGAGAGAACCCACACAGACATGGAGAGAACATGCAAACTCCACACAGAAAGGCCGGGGCAACCGGGGTTTGAACCCATGACCTTCATGCTGTGAGGCAACAGTGCTAACCGCTGCACCACCACACTGCAATACAATGCTTTAATAAATGTTTTCATGTTTTTTTTCTTTCAAAATACATTGGATCTTTATATTTATTGTGAACTAAGAAAACCATCTACCCCAACAATTAACCTAATAAAGCCTGATGTATGAAAAAATTGTCAGAAATTTTTTATAACCTATAGACTTCTATCTTCTGCCGCTTCTCTGGGTCGTAGTAGACGCAGACTAAGTGACTGTGGCAGCTGTGGCTCAGATGGTAGAACAGGTTGGCCACTAATCGCATGGTTGGCAGTTCGATTCCTGGCCCACATGACTCCACATGCTGAAATTTCCTTGGGACAATGATCCCCAAGTTGCTCCCAAAGGCAGGCTAGCACCTTGCATGGCAGCTCTGCCATCATTGGTGTGGGATTGTGTGTGTGAATGTGTGAATGAGTCACAGTGTAAAGTGCTTTGAAAACTGTTAAGGTTAAAAAAGTGCTATATAAGTGCAGACCATTTAAGCAAAGCAACCCATATGTCCTTTTCCCTGACCACATTCTCCAGCATGTCATGGGGGATTCTTAGGTGTTCCCAGGCCCCTCCTGGATGTCCGAGCTTCGCACCCTATCCCTTAGGGTGTGCCTAGTCTCCCTCAAAGAAAGCTCATTTCGGTCGCTTATATCTCTGCCATTTAGTCACTACCTAAAGCTCATGACCATAGTTGAAGGTTGGAACATAGGCCACTGGTAAATCAAGAGCTTTGCCTACAGACGCAGCTCCTTTTTCACGACCATGCCCCGGGACAACGACTGCATTACTTCAGCCACTGCACCAAACAACCTACCAATCTGATGCTCCAGGGTTCCTTCACTTGTGAACAAAACCCAGAGATACTTGAACTATTCCACTTGGGGAAGCTGCTCGCTCCCTACATGGAGAGGACAATCCATCATTTTCTAGCAGATAAACATTGTCTTCGAGTTGGAGGTGCTGACCCTCATCCCAACTGCTTCGCGTCCGACCGTAAACTGCCCCAGGACTGAGGATCACAACCTGAAAATATCAGCAGGACCGCGCTTTCTACAAATAGCAGGGATGCAATCCTGAGGCCCCCAAACTGGACACACTCCGTACCTCAGCTGCTTCTTCAAATCCTGTCCATGAATAACAAAAACAGGATTAGTGACAAGGGATAACATTTGGCTTGCTCACTGGGGGCCTAAAGACAATATTTGTTAAGTTATTAATTTAAACTGCACAATGAGTTCTTTAAGACTTTTCAGCATAATTTTCTGTTACAGCAAAATTTTCTGTAAAGCACTTTCAAACAATCTGTGTTGTTAAAAGCGCTATACAAATAAAAATGACTTGACTGGACTTGACAGTCATGATGGAGTCCAACACCCAGATGATTTTAGTTTCTTTATAAAAATCTCCTACTCTTACACAAGTCCTACTCTTTGCTAAGAAGTTTTTGACATTTAAGTCAAAGTTTAAGACAATTTTGAAGAGCATTTCTGATAAGTTTTATACATACGGTTTTATGATCAGGATAGACTTTCATCTTTCGCATCCGAGGTACGATAATCGTCTGGAGTCTTCTTTCCAGGACCCACGTTTTTCCAGGTAAGCTGAGAAATATGATCCCTGACTAAATGGGAACACATCCTCCGGTCCTCCTTTTAATAACTGGGAACCACCACACCTGCCTGCCAATCCCCAGGTACTGTACCCAACCTCATTGCAATACTGGAAAGGGGTGTCAGCCATGACAGCCCAAAAACATCCAGGGCATTCAGTATCTCAGGGAAAATGTCGTCAAGCCCTGGCGCCTTGCCACTCCAAAATTCTTTGATTATCTCAGTGAACTCTGCCACGAAAATGGGTAATGACCCCCCAATCATCCATATTTTCCTCCTCCACAGAGAGCATGTCAGTAGGGTTTAGGAGTTCCTCAAATTGTTCCATCTATCGCCATGACTGTATTGCTAGACAAGGTCAGCAGTTCCCTGCCCCAGGCAACAACAACCTGGGCAAAACCCTGCTTCTCATGCCTGAGCCATTTTATTGTTTGCCAGAACCTCTTTGAGGTTGACCAAAAGTCTTTCTCCATGGTCTTCCCAAACTCTTCCCACATCGATTCCAGAACTATTACAGTTGCTAGTTGCAGTACCTTTCAGCTGAAACTGGAGTCCCACAGGCTAAACAGTCCCGAAATGCCTCATGATGGCTTCCTAACCACTGGTGTCAACCAGCAGGTTCATGGGTTGCCGCCTCAACAGGCAACAACAACCTTCCAGCCACACACCTTAAAACAGGGTACACTCAGATTCCATGTCCCCAGCCTTCCTCTGCATTTGGGAAAAGCTACTCCAGAGGTGGAAGTTAAAGATGACAAGACAAGAGTCTCTGCCAAACTTTCCTAGTTAACACTCACAATATGTTTATGTTTTCCAGGTCTGTCTGTCAGTTTCTTCTGCTATCTAAACCAACTTACCACCAGGTGGTGATCAGTTGACAGTTCTGCTACACTCCTTACCTAAGTGTCCAAAACATACAGCCACAGGTCTGGTGATATGACAATGAAGTAGATATTTGGCCTAAGAGTCTCTTGTACCAAGTACGCTTTTGAACAACCTTATGTTTGAACATGGTGTTTGTTATGGCCAATCCATGACTAACACAACACTGCTTGGGTTCAGATCAGGCAGGGCATTTCTCCCAATCACTCAACTCCAGGTTTCTCCATCACTGCTAAGTCACCCAGCAGAACTATGAAGAATACAGATGGCACCCTATCCAGGGCCCCACTCAGGGTCTCCAAGAAGGCCAAATACTCCGAACTGTGGTTTGGTGCATGAGCACAGAACACAGTCAGAGCCTCCCCTCTGCAACACACTTAATTTCAACATATAGTAATACATTATTAAAATCAAAAGTTGTATATGTTAACATTAGTTAATGCACTATAAAATAACATGAACTAACAAATAAATAATTGCATTTTTATCAACAAGCGTTAAAATAAGGTTAACAAAATGGTGTAAAAATACATGTATATCAGTCATTGTTTCTTCCTGATACCTAATGTATTAACTAATGTTTATGATTGGAATTATTTATATAATGTACATGTTGTTACTTAAATTACTTTTAACTAATTTCACTGCAAAAAGACAGTATATCACAGTACAAAGGCTACCATTTGGAAATGATCTTACAAGGTCTTCTACTTCAAGTAGAGCACAGAGACACAATTAATTTGTTTACAGTAAAATATTGCATGTAAAGAGTTTTTATGGGATATTTTACTATGAGTTTAGTCCAAATGAACTGCCTAGACTCGCAGCTATTTTTAATACCATGAGAATATAACAGGAACAGTGAAATACATATTAAATAATGTACATTCAGACAAAACAACATAAGCTGACTTTCAAAAACTGATCAGGTTTATGTTTGCAGCACAAAAGGTTCAGGAATTTGTATTATATAGGAAGTATTTATTTTTAAGTGTATATGTTTTGGGTGTGTGTATCAGCAGCATAACCAATGCCAGTGTTTTTCAGTTTATTAGCGCCACCAATGTGCTGGATTGAGCAGTGAGCAAAAAAATAAAATAAAAATAAAACGGGTTTGGTGTGAACAGGCCTCAAGCCTACAAGGTGTATTTACTATTAGAAAAATGTATACAATAATTCTATGGCTGGGTAAGAAAGGGGAATAGAAGAGGGAAGAGGAAAGCAGTTATAAAACAAGGGGGGGGGGGCAGTGCCAGACAAGAAAAGACACAAAAGAATGTAAAACACCCAACAACAAAAAATAATGTGCTCTTACAAATCAGTAATTAAACAAAACAAGGGAAATAAAAACACCAATTCAGGGCAAAAACACTAAACCAATTATGTCAAAATGTGTTTTACAGTGTCTAAACAAAAATAAACTATGTGAGAAGTATTCAAAGAAAACAAAGCATTCATACACAAGAAACAAATCCATATTTACAGGCCCAATGCAATACAATTAAGCAAAAAATTTCTCAAAAGGAGAAAGAAGCAAGTTATAAACCCAGACAAGAAAAAACAGCAGTGGCATGACTCCCTTAAAAAAAAAGTACAAATTGTCATTCCACAGCTTTATTAATATCAACTTTATTAAGAGTAATACCATAAAAAACAGATAAACCTCTTCACACATATGATCAAACCAGTGGGACACTATGCTGGGCTCAGACATGTGCGATCAAATTGTTGTTATCTTTATTTGTGCTGCTGTTTACTTGGAGAGAGTGATGGAAACAAGTGTCATAATGAAACAGCTGCTCAAATAGTATTTTCAACATCACAATATCTTTATTTTGTATGTTAAATACTTTCAAATAGTCCAAAAATAAAAGTTGAAAGCCATAACTGTCTGAGCTGGTTGTTTTGATGCAGCTATGCAGCGCTGTTTGCTGATGTTTAACAAAGAATGTATAAACTAGTTCAATTGTCACTCATTCTCACTACTAAATAACAAAGTGGAAGGGCTAGTTTTTTTTAGACCCATATTTGATATGACTCAGAATATCCCATGCAGCACTGTGATGTAAACGACATAACAGCAATCGTGTTCGTACTGTAATCCCATTTTATCAATCATTATAAACATCTTAAAATCAACCAACTCTTCTGCTGACCACAACCTCACTATTTATCTTGGTTCAACTACACTAACACCAACAAGAACAGCTCAGAGTGGTGGTAGATGATCTGCTTAATTTAACTGCCCACATCTCATCAACCGCCTGGTCTTGCAGATTTGCACTCTACAACATCAGGAAAATCAGACCTTTGCCGTTTGAATATGCTGCACAGCTCCAGATCCAAGCTCTGGTCATTTCAAGACTGGACTACTGTAATTCTTTGTTGGCTAGCCTCCCAGCTAACACAACTAAAATACTTAAGATGGTCCAGAATTCAGCAGCACGTCTGGTCTTCAATCAGCCATGAAAGGGCTCATGTCATCACACTCTTGATTTCACTCCACTGGCTACCTGTATCTGCCCACATCAAATTCAAGGCTTTGACTCTGGCCTTCACGACAGCTAATGGTACAGCTCCCTCTTACTTCAGTTCAATTCTTCAGGTCTATGCTCCATCTCGCTCTCTGCGATCTATGAATGAGCAGCAACTGATGGTCCCATCACAAAGAGGCTCAAAGTCATTTCATGATCTTAAACTTTGTCAGTTTCACTGTGTTGAAATGAGCTTCCAACCTCCACACGATCTGCTGTTACCTTATCAACATTCAAGAACCAGCTGACAACACATGCACTTAACCAATCCACACAAATTGCACTAACTATTGAACTTAACTTACTTACTGTACACACACACACACACACACAAATTCTTCAGTATTTTTCTTCTGCGCTAGCATCTTTACAACTCCAGCCACCTTGAGAGCTTGGCAGTACAAACTGTAAATGTTGTTAAACTTTGTATGACAAATTGTTTGTTATGTTCCTCATTTGTAAGTCGCTTTGGATAAAAGCATCTGCTAAATGACTAAATGTATAGGCATAAATTTAAATGTGATCAACTATGTGTAGGTACTCATCTCATACAGCGATGTACCAAAACGCTTGCCAAGTAAAAGTATGACAAATATGTCTATCAAGTATTAGACTTGTTTAAATGTAACTTAGATGAATTTGTAATGAGACTAAAACTTTTACAACTTCACAAAGTAAATATTAAGTCTACAGAAGCCACCTTCAAATACAAATCTTAAACTACCCTCACACTACCGGCCAAAAGCCGGTATACTGTAAATTGATATTACCTTGTTGCAAAAGACCTTCTCTTGTTTTTGTGAAAGTTTCAAACAACTGAAATGTATTTGAATTGAGAGTTATGAAGTCTCATCATGGTGGTGAATTAAACAAAAAGTTATTACAAAGAGAGGCATTTTGGATATTTAATTTACCATGTCTTCTGTTGGCCTAAAATAATTTTTATTTATTTAATTTTTTGTTAAAATATGTAAATTGTTCTTTTGTAAAAATAGTTTTTCTCCTATTTGTGTCATGCTATGGATTAATTGTATAATCGTCATGCAGTCCTTCTCTTTTTTTTCTTGTTAGCAATATCTTTTGAAAAATATCTAGTTTTCAAACGATATAAGATGTTATAAGACGTTCAAGCAAGGTTTTGTAAAGCCATAGTTATGACAAAATAATGTATATGGGATGTGCCTTTCCAGCAATGTCTAAACACATAAATAACATTGTTTAACCAGAGGTTGATCTAGTCATCTGACTATGACCTCACATTACAACAACTCTTTCATTTCTCTCTTCACATTTTCCTTTATAAATGTGTTTCATCTGGACTTCTGCTTTAGTGCTGATGCTATTGCAGGCATAATAAAGAGCAACATGAAGCCCAGCACAAAGAATCTATTCTTCTTTTCTCATCAATACCAGACACACATGGTGAGGCTGATTCAGATAAGAATGGCCTATTTTCTGCTATATCAGGATCTTATCAGGGGGCAGCAGATCTCAGATATACAGTTGCGTATTCACACAGCTCATTCCATGCTTCCTGATCCATACATATTTTCTAAAATGATGTCCGGTTATTTTTAAGGTGTGTAGCAAAAGCATTTTGAGCTGTAATGAGTGCAGACCATTTTGTTCTTTCTTTACTGTACATAAAATTAAGTTGCTTGTATTGGAGACCTGCAATGTCATTGCTGGTTGTTATGGCTGTCAATAATAACCTTTAAAAGTCTGGCACACATCACATTTGTTTTTGTATTTTCTTGTTGTATTTTTTTCTCACGGAAAATTGACAGATTAAAAAAGAATTTCAGGAATAAGTCAATTCTTGCATGACATTTGTAGATTTGTAGCACCTTTATGAGTCAATCAGGCACAAAAACTGCTCAAATTAGAAAAAACTAGGACTATACATATGTCTTTGCAAAAGCAGAGAACAGTAACAGTATGTACCTTCAGCTGCCATTTTTTTTAGGTGAAATTTCCTCTTAGTGGCACAAAAGCAAGTTATTTTCTCCAAGAGAGATGAAGCTTAAATAAGGTTAAAAAGCCTAAGAGAGTTCTTTCAAATTTAAAGCATATTTAGAGTTTTGTTTGCAGCATTTGAATCAAGTAAACTAGATATTCATGAGCTGAACAGCAATATTCCACTTTGTTTTTTTATTATTAGGTCTGTGAAATGTACCTTTCCCCGTCTGTCGCTCACTTCGACGTCGTGTCGAAGAAGCGACACTAGGGGTCTCTCTTGAGCGCCGAAAGATGACTCTGATCTATGAAAAAAGGCCAATGAGAGTTGGCGAACAGTATTTGCATACCCCGCCTCCAGATACGGATATAAAGGCGAGGGAAATACGCTCGTTCATTCAGTAATTTTCTTCGGAGCCGATGGTCGTGTGTATGCAGTCAGCTGCGAATGACACAACTGATCCTGCTTCTATCCTCTGACGCTCTGCTTTGCTGTTGGATTTACGGCGCACTTCAGCGGTTTTTCTCTTCACTGCCGGCGTGCAGTTTGCCCCTGGGCGCTTCAACAGTGCAGAGTTAAAAGAGTTGAAAGAGTGATTTTCTCTGTAAAAGAGATTATTTCTCTGAAAGAACATTACACAGCGGCATGGAACGTCCTTTTCAGGACGCGTCTTTATAAAGATGTCATTTCCGCCCCTGTGTAGTTTCTGGATGCGGTGATTTCTCCCCACCTCTCTCGGTCATAAAAAGCTATCTTGCATGCCTGGGCTGCGATCACACACGCAGGCAGCTTTTTATGAATGGTTCATGTTCTCAGTGCGAGAACATAGCCATGGCAACATTGTGGTCATGCGGCTTTCTTTTGTAATGAGAGAAAGCCACTTCAGCCGCCCCCCGTGCCTCGCCTCCTTCCTACGGGATTGACACAGGCGCCGCGGGCGATGAAGGCGATTTGGGGACATGACGGGCTCTGTTCGCCGGGTAAACCCCCTCGAACCGCCCGCCTCCCGGCACGCTTGCTTGCTTCAGAATTGGATGAAATAAACGCTGCATCGGAGAGCGTTACAACGGCATCGGATGCTGATCACTCGCCTGGGCCGCCACCTTCGGGTCTGCCGCCCAGCCTGAGCCTGACGCACGGAGACCCGTTATGCTTTCCCGGGCTAATTGATCGGTCCCGCGGGCAGGTGCGCCGCTCACAGCCACGCCCCCCCCCCGGTTCCTTTCTTCTCGGACGTGCATGACGAGTTGAGCAAAGCCAAGGCTTCTTCGCTCCTCCGCTCTCACTACCCTCGCGGTGGAACGGTCCCAGACCGCTACCACCCTGCACGCCACGGCCCTTCCTGCAACCACGCCAGGCCAAGGCACTTCAAACTTGCACCTTGGGTAGTCCTGTTCTTGATGTGCTGCGGGAACTGCGCTGGATGACCAACCGCGCCCCCGGGCCACGGAGGTTAGAAGCGCCGGCACTCGAATAGGCGATGGCCACCCTTTGTGGTCCAGAAACGCATCTGTGGACTGGACCTTGTCAAAAAACGGGAGGTAGACAAGGCATGCCTTCTCCCACACCCCACCTCCCAGCTCCGTCCATTCGGTGCCACCGTTGACGACTCTGCCCAGCAGTCCTCAGCGGTGATGCAGACGGAGGCCGTCTCACAACCTGCCCCGCCGCAAGCTTGCCGCCATGGGCCATGCCCCGTCTGCTCGCCGAGGGTGTCCTCCTGCGGCTACAAAACACCCTGCTCCGCCTTAACCCGGGCCCAGCTCTCAGCCACAGCGTTGAGCACTCCGCAGGAAGCAGATGCCCCCGTCTCACGGACCCCCTCGAGGACCCGGAAGGCTCCCAGGTGGCCCATAGACGCTCAACCCAGAGACCAAGATGTTAGCTCCGGAGGTGGTAAGACCGCTCCGTCCCCGGTGGAGGACCGGGAGGAGAATTTTCTTGTTGAATTAGTTTTCACATTCTCATATTCTCTGTAACGAGCTATTTCCTTTTGTCTCTGGGTCACCTGGCCCGCAAATGCCGTTCTCACTGCACTCTGCTGGCAGATCTCAACAGTCCCGGCATCCTGGACGCGGACCACCTGCCTCCAGCCCCCACGACTGTTCCTCGGCCGGCCAGTTCCGACAAGTCTAGAGGACGCCATACATAACCGAGACGTTGGGCTGACAGAAATTCACAAAATCTAAATACATTTCCATTAATTTGCGTGATGTTCGCAACCATTTGAAAATGCATTTGAAAAAAAAAATAAAAAATTGAATAAGTGTTCTGGTCTATTATTATGGTAGCAATTATTTCAGATAAACCCGCTTCTAAATGGAACGTAAAATACAAAACAATCTGTGATTGGTCGTTTTACGAACCATCACGTCAGTCAGATGAATCTGTGTATCATTTGTTCATTTAATATTCAATTAAGAATTTAAAATTGGAAAAACAAAAAATTACTTATTTCATTATTCGTTTACAATACCAATATTAAAAAAACAATAATGAAATAATTGTTTTTCATATTTTTGATGTAATGCTCAAGTTACAAATAGGAAATTGGTCAAATAGCCAGGGGACACTGATTTTGATTATTTGATTTCACTAATATATGGCTTGAATATTTGATTCGCACATATGGGTGGACCTGAAACACCCCTTTCTTCTGATTGATCAACCTGCACTGTCATATTCCTCAATGCTGTGAGACAGAATAAAAGTTCTCTGCTGTGTAATTGTTCAGATGAATTCCTCATCAGTTAATAATAATCTCTATCTCTCTCATCAAGTAGTCAGACACATTGCCTACAAATAACCATAAAATGTTCACTGAATGCAGACAGGGTTTTGTCTTCATGCGATTCAGCATTAGGACAATCAATTGCCATGTGAAGCAATTGATAAGTGCGACACACACACACACACACACACACACACACACACACACACACACACACACACACACACACACACAGATGTTGGGTTTCCATGTTTTATGGGGACTTTCCATGGACATAATGGTTTTTATACTGTACAAACTATATATTCTATCCCCTAACCCTACCCCTAAACCTAACCCTCACAAAAAATTTTCTGCATTTTAAAATGTTCAAAAAACATAATTTAGTATAATTTATAAGCTGTTTTCCTCATGGGGACAGACAAAATGTCCCCACAAGGGTTCAGGTTTTACTATCCTTATTTGGTCCCCACAGAGTGATAAATACATGCTCACACACACACACACACACACACACGGTATAAGTGGTACCATGCAGTACAGCTGATCAGTTGGGCACTGGTGTCCACACTGCACTTGAGAATCGGCTGCAGTTGGGTATGGCATTCGCAGTTAGGGTGACCAGACATCACTTTAAAACCGGGTACAGTCCCGATTTTACAAGTCATGTACTGGTATCATGGTGGACTTACAATCGGGACACCGTTTGTCCTAATTAGTCTAAGGCAGCTATAGTTTGATTGCTTTAAATACTATAAGCATTTAAAATTGACATCATGAGTTTCATGTACAACAGTAAAGAGAAGACTTTAGGCCTTATGGGAAGAATTGCAAAGAAAAAGCCACTTTTGAAACAGAAAAATAAAAGGTTAGAGTGGACAAAGAAACAGACACTGGACAAGAGATAATTGGAAAAGAGTGTTATGGATCTTAACACCATTGAGCTTTTGTGGGATCAGCTAGACTGTAAGGTGCGTGAGAAGTGCCCGACAAGACAGCCGCATCTATGTCAAGAGCTACAGGAAGTGTGGGGTGAAATGTCACCTGAGTATCTGGACAAACTGACAGCTAGTATGCCAAAAAGTTCTGCAAAACTCTCATTACTGGACATGGAGGATTTTCTGATGAGAACTCTTTGAAGAAGTTTAAGAAGTTCTGAACAACATTTTCAAATTCTAATAGTAATTTTTCAGTGACTTTCCTGAGAGAGGGCCTTCTTGCTCACTTTCTCAAACACAGCGGGCACACAAATAGGGAAGCAAGCCATAAAAAGATGGTCAGAATGAAAACAAATCCAACCCAGGAGAATTTTAGCCAATTTAGGAATCCCGGCCTGACTTTTTAAGGTTGGACAAAGAGAATGCATAGGAAAAAGCAAGTGTTGTTACAATATAACAAGCAGACATTGCAAAATTACCTGCATTACAACCTGCAGAGTTTTGAAACATCCCTTTGTGAATGTTGTGGTGCACTGATACACAGCACAATGCGTATGTCTTCTCCCTTGCGACACATATTATTCATAACAAGCAAATTAATCATGATTATCACTAGGAGTGAAATGTGACTGTCATGTCTGATAATCAAAGATGGTGTAACATTTTGCTACCTAACTGATCAACTGATCAATACTACTTTAGCATATTAGAGTCATGATCCTACTCGTCCTGCCTCGAGTGGGATTCAAACCAGTGATCCCTGGCATGGGAGTTGGACGTGTTTGCAAGGAGGCTATAAAAGCCATGGGCTCTAGTGCGTCTCTTAAAGCCAGGAGAGTGCACACTTTTACACACTGTACAGCTATCATGTACCAGCTGGCTACTATTACACTCAACCCCCCAAACCTCACTCACATCTGTGTCACTGCACCAGTGTCATCAGTCCTAATCAATCCGCCCCGGAATTCCCTGGCATGGGAGTTGGACGTGCTAGCAGGGATGCTATAAAAGCCATGGCCACAAGCCTTGGTCGCTATTGCATCTCTTAATGCCAGTAGAGTGAGGTTTACACACTGCATAGCAATCACATACAAGCAGGCTACTGTTACACTAGCCAATTGGCCAACTGGCTTACCATATATTACAGTAACATGATTACAGGAAATTACTTTTGATAAGCATTGCTTTTGATTGGCATTACTGTCTGGGCAGACTCAATTGTTAACTACATTGGCAGTATCGCTTGTCAGTAATTGAGGCTTTATTGCGATTAAGGAATACCAGTATGGTTGCTTGAACACTTCTGATGGCAATTTACTGTTATGTCAGCAATCCAGTTCTATATAATAGATTGGAATGTGGTAACCATATGTATTATTTATTGAAAAACATTTTCATCCAAAATAAAGGTGGTATCATGTTAAAACATTTGTTTATAATGTGGCCTCTTTTAAATTTTAAGAGGATAAAACAACCTGAAAATATTAGCCTGCTTAAACCATTTTTCAGGACCAACCTGCAAACGGGTTACATTTAATTGACTCTGCATATTAAGCTGGCATATGAGGAAATATTTAAACATTGAAAAAATACTTTTGAAAAAATCTAAGAAATCTTTAGTAGAAAAATTAAATAGATGCTTTCTTTGGATGGTGGGCAAAGGCTTTAATAGCCCTCTGATCTACCTACACTCACATAAAAGATATCAACTTCCCGGCCGCTTCGTCATAACCTCCATATGGTCGGTCATCTTGGCTATAACTCTTGTCATTGCCGAGTTGGCTGAATGTGGCTTCACTCTGAGCTCAAACATATGATCATGCTGTGACCAAAAATGACCAGCACAAATCATTAATATTTATTAGTAGTGATGCAAGTCTATTTAGACTAAACACTTGATTTTTTAATAAACTCTCTAGAAAGACTGAATTCAAGATTCGACACAAGTTATGATATTTCACGGGTCTGCTCTAATAAAACCCATTTTCCCCACAGTTGGTGATGGTACAGTAGATTTGAACTTTTCACAAAAATATCACACAAACTCTGATCGCAAAAGACTTTAAAGAAGTTTTTAATTTGAAAAGTGCAACTGCAGTGACAGGTTGAAACATGGTTGAAATATGATTCAAACATGATCGTATACCACCATGAGAGAGCTTACGAAAAAAAAGCCCCCCCGTCTGTGAATAAAATTAATGTAAGTCTTTGCATTTATTTTGAAAAATTATTTTTCAGAAAATTAAAAAATATTATTAATCTGTAATTGTTTGAAACTAATTGTTGCAGCGGGGGTGTGGTCAAGTGCCCATCCAGAGACAGAAAGAAGTAATGGCGCTTGCACCAGAGCTAAATTATCTAAATCTAATTTCAGTAAGCATGGGGAGAGCGGTATATAAACGGCCACAGAACCACCAGATGAGAGAGAGTCAGAGACTGAGAGAGTCCTGTTGGGATGTTGGGATTTTAAGCCCGAACCCGACTTGATATCGCAAACTATCTAATTTCATCTCCTAGCAAGTACTGTTGCAATAGGCTGTATTTTATGTAAGCATATAGGCAACATTCATAACAGTACTGAAACAGTAAATATACACAGTTTTAACAAGGCACAGCAGCCCCTTAGTATGCTGAAGCAGAAGGGAAAAAAAGCATTGACTTACCTTACTTAACTTCACTTGGTGCAGAACAATCTGGAATAATATGACCACATCCGCCACAGTTTTAGCAATAAATGCATTATTAATAAAAATTGTATATCCTTTTATATATACTAAAATTAAAACTTTCCTGACCGATGACATGACCGTTGACTCAAGATGGTGCCGAGTATGGCTGCTGCATTGCAAGCTCCGACACAACACTGCAGTTTATTGTGTTTTGTTTACAATTTTTTGTTTTTTGTCTTGGATGTTGTCTGCCTTATTGTTTACGACAGTCAAATGCTTTTGGACATTGGTTCGGCAATTACACACCGAAAACCGGACTTCAAATTCCTCAATGCCGACCCGCTGTTTACAAACACGCCAGCGAAGCCCTTTGTCTGGGCTGCCCGGCCTCGGAAATGCAGAAGGAAAAGGGGAAAAAGGGCTGGCGTGTTCATCAGAGTAAGACGTCACGCAAATCAACCCCCGCTACCCAGTATACTACTGGCAAATGTTCAGTCTCTGGACAACAAGCTCTGTGAGCTGAGAGCACAGATCTCTTTCCAACGAGAAATGAGGGATTGCTACGTTATCTGCCTTACAGAAACCTGGATGTCTGCGGAGATTCCAGACTCGGCCATCGAACCCATGGGTTTCTCCAAGCACCGAGCGGACAGAGTGAAAGACCTCTCAGGTAAAAGCAGAGGTGGTGGTGTATGTTTTATGATCAACAAATCCTGGTGTGATGTGTGTACATTTTATCAGGTCTTTCTGCTCTCCTGATCTGGAATATCTCATGCTTCTGTGTCGACCATTCTGGCTACCGAGGGAATTCACAGCAGTCATTATCACAGCTGTGTACATCCCCCAACAAGCCGACACAGACCAGGCACTCAAGGAACTGTATGGGAGTATAAGTGAGCAGGAAACCGCGCACCCTGAGGCCGTGTTCATTGTTACCAGGGACTTTAACAAAGCCGATTTTAAAACAATAGCACCAAAATACCACCAACACATCAGCATCAACACACGAGGGGGCTGGGTTTTGGACCACTGCTATTCTTCTTTCCGGGATGGCTACAAATCCCTCCCCCGCCCACCATTTGACAAATCAGACCACTCTTCCGTTCTGCTTCTGCCCGCTTACTGGCAGAAACTAAAACGGGAAGCACCCACCCTCAGAATGATCCAGTGCTGGTCGGACCAATCAGACTCTGCGCTACAAGACTGTTTTGATCACACGGACTGGAAGATGTTCCGGACCGCCTATGATGATGACATCGAGGTTTACACTGATAGCATAATGCGTTTCATCAGGAAGTGCGTAGAGGACGTTGTGCCAACCAAAACAATACGGCTCTACCCTAACCAGAAACCTTGGGTTAACGGCAATGTTCGCGCGGCACTTAATGCACGGACCTCCGCTTTTAATTCCGGGAACACGGAGGAGCGTAAACAAGCCAGCTATTTCCTCCGTAACTCTATCAGAGCAGCCAAACGCCAGTACAGGCACAAAATTTAAGGACAGTTCAACACCACCGACTCTAGAAGTATGTAGCAGGGAATTGACATCATCACGGACAACAAAGGGAATAAAAACTCCGCCATGAACACCGCTGCATCTCTCCCGGATGGGCTTAATACATTTTATGCTCGTTTCGTGGCTGACGTTACAGAGGTTGGTTCACTCTCCGTCTCTGTTGCAGAAGTAAGCCAGTCCTTCCGACAGGTGAACATTCGTAAAGCCGCAGGTCCAGATGGCATTCCGGGCCGCGTCATCAGAGCGTGCGCAAACCAATTGGCTGGTGTTTTTAAGGATATTTTCAACCTGTCCCTCTCCCTGTCTGTAGTCCCCACATGCTTCAAAACGTCAACCATTGTGCCTGTACCGCCAATATCACAATATAAGCAAGCCAATATCACTTGCCTAAATGACTGGCATCCTGTTGCTCTAACCCCCGTCATCAGCAAATGCTTTCAGAGGTTAATCAGAGATCATATCTGCTCTGTGCTGCCCACCTCTTTGGACCCTACAGACTGTAGACTACAGCTCAGCATTCAACACCATAGCGCCCTCCAAGCTTGATGAGAGACTATGGGCTCTGGGCTTAAACAGCTCGCTGAGGAGCTGGATCCTGGATTTCCTGTCAGGCAGATGTAAGGTGGTTAGAATGGGCAGCAACATCTCCTCATCACTGACCCTCAACACTGGAGCCCCACAGGGCTGTGTTCTCAGCCCACTCCTGTATTCCCTTTACACACATGTCTGTGTGGCGACACATAGTTCCAATGCCATCATTAAGTTTGCTGACAATACGACTACCAATACGTGGTAGGTCTGATCACTGACAATGATGAAACAGCCTACAGAGAGGAGGTTCACACTCTGACACGCTGTTGTCAGGAGCACAACCTCTCCCTCAACATCAGTAAAACCAAGGAGCTTGTATTGGACTTCAGGAAGAAAGACAGAGAACACAGCCCCATCACCGAATAATGGAGCACCGGTGGAGAGAGTCAGCAGTTTCAAGTTCCTCGAGCTTGAGCACTTACGTGCTCAAGCTGACACCCCTGAGCAGGCCTGAGCCCGGGAGTTGATTTGGTTGAAGTAAATTCAGCAAGAAATGTTGAAAATGTCGACAATGCTGAGGAAGGTCATTGCTGACTTGGCATATCTTGCTGTAATACGTCGATCGATCACTGCCATGGAGAAATTCACTGAGGTGGTTACAAGTGTGGGGGATGTTGAGAAATGGATCGATTATCTGGAGTCATCAGAGAGGGAATTATCTGCTAATCCACTAGTGACCAAGGTGGATTTGGAGAAGTTGAAAGACATGGTGAACCGTAGCCGGCTGAATAATGACCATATTGTTGGAATTTCTGAGGCAAAAGTGGGTCAGGACATGGTGAAATTCCTGGACGTGCTCTTTCCGAGTCTGCTCGACATAACAGGCCATAAGCTGGAAATCGAGCAAGCTCAATGGGTTCCGGTCAACGATCTGCTGAGGGAGACCCTGGTCAATTCTGGACACATTTTTTGAGATCATCTGATAAAGATCTCATGTTACACAAATAGAGGCGTAAATAAAGGCTTTCTTGGAAGAACCACAGGATTTTCTTGTTCCCAGACTTTGAAAATTCAACAAGAGAGAAAAGTGATTGATTCAAGGATTGCAAGAAACTCTAACATCAACGGATGGTTGCTTATGCACTAATGAACGTAAATGGATGTACAGGCATACATGGACTGTTTGAGTTGAGAGGGATTGATGCCAGATGCCACTGTCATACGCGGGGTAAATGCGCGTGTTTTTCTTTTTTCTGTTTGTTTGGTTTGGGGGAAGTTTGGGGTTTGACTGTTGCACTAATGTTGGAATGTGGTTTTTATAATTTTGTTTTTGACACACAAATTATTTTTCTAATATGTCAAAATGTCAAATGTTAATATGAGTGGATTGTCTCTTTCCATGTGGAATGTGAATGGGTTGGGGCACCCCATAAAAAAGGAAGGTTATTTTTCTTCTTAAGCGTAAGAAATATGATATAGTGTTTCTTTGAGATACGCATCTTTCCCATTTTTCAGGAAGCTGAAAATTTGGGAAGATATGGAGTGGACATGTTTTATTTAGTGCTGGCTCAAGTAAGAGCAGGGGAGTCATTACACTGATAAACATCTACAATTCAAATGTCTCAAACAATTAATAATTTCCTAATAAATTAGGAAGAGTCATTATTGTTTTAGCAGAAATTCAGGGGCAATGTCTTATTTTGACTAATATTTACACACCTAACGTTGATGATCAGGGATTTTTTATACATCTTGACGGGATGTTGCAAGCCGCTGGCACTCTTCATGATATAAACTCAAAAGCAAAAAAAGAAACGTCCTCTCACTTTCAACTACTTTTATTTTCAGCAAACTTAACATATAAATATTACAAACTTAAGTCTAAATATTTGTATGAACATAAAAAAATTCACCAACTAAGACTGAACAAGTTTCACAGACATGTGAATAACTGAAATGGAATAATGTTTCCCTGAACAAAGGGGGGTCAATCTCAAAAGTAACAGTCAGTATCTGGTGTGGCCACCAGCTGCATTAAGTGCTGCAGTGCATCTGCTCCTCATGGACTGCACCAGATTTTCCAGTTCTTGCTGTGAGATGTTACCCCACTCCTCCAACAAGGCACTTGCGAGTTTCCGGACATTTCTCGGGGGAATGGCCCTAGCCCTCATGCTCCAATCCAACAGGTCCCAGACATGCTCAATGGGATTGAGATCGCTGGCCATGGCAGAACACAAACATTCCTGTCTTGCAAGAAATCATGTACAGAATGAACAGTATGTCTGGTGGCATTGTAATGCTGGAGGGTAATGTCAGGATGAGCCTGCAGGAAGGGTACCACATGAGATAAGAGTATGTCTTCCCTGTAACACACAGCATTGAGATTGCCTACAATGACAAAAAGCTCAGTCCGATGATGCTGTGACACACCGCCCCAGACCAAGACAGATCCTCCACCTCCAAATCGATCTTACTCCAGAGTACAGGCCTCGGTGTAACACTAATTCCTTCGACGATAAATGCGAGTCCAACCATCACCCCTGGTGAGACAAAACCATGATTCATCAGTGAAGAGCACTTTTTGCCAGTCCAGTCTGATCCAGCAAAGTCGGGTTTGTACCCATATGCGACATTGTTGCCATTGATGTCTGGTAAGGACCTGCCTTACAACATACCTACAAGCCCTCAGTCCAGCCTCTCTCATCATATTGCAGACAGTCTAAGCACTGATGTTTGATGGTGCTTTTAGTGTCTGAACGACCACTCCACAGGTGCATGTTCATTAATAGTTTATGGTTCATTGAACAAGCATATACACCATTGTTTAAACTCTTTACAATAATGATCTATAAAGTTATTTGGATTTTTACAAAATATCTTTATATCTTTAAATTACAGTGCCCTGATAAAGGGAAATTGATTTTTTTGCTGAGTTTATACTGGGAGGAGACTTTAAATTTTTGATGGACTCAGTCCTTGATCATAGTGAAGCAAAAGTGTGTAAGCCCCCTATAGCAACATGCTAAACAGGATGCTTAACAGGATGTATAAAAATCTTGGTCTTACAGATATTTGGAGACTTTTGAACCTATCTGTTAGATTAAATTTGGATTCTGTTTATATGTTTTACTTTTCTTTGTTTACTGGATGAATCAATAAAAAATGTTTACCACAAAAAAGATACTGTAAAACAGTTCACGCTCACGGGCAAGGAAGAGGCGAGAAACCGGCTTGACATATAAATGCTAGTTTTAATGGAAAACTCAAAAGACAAACACATAAGACGACGGACATGTCTGTGAACGATCTCTCTCTCTCTCGCACTGCCCTCTGCAATCAGCCTTTATCCCTCACGAAGGCTTAATTAGCCTGATACGGGACCGGGCGATCTTGCAACAGTCCCCCCCAAAACCACTACAATTTAAAAAAGGAGAGGGAAAAGGCCAACGCAGAGCGGCAGCAAGAGAGAGAGGAGAGAGAGATAAAAATGTGTAAAAAAAAACCGTACTCGCCGGTTCGCCGATGTGCCGTAGCTTGTTCCTCGGCCACTCCTCCACCCTCTAACGGACGACAGCCGCGCCTCTCCAGGCGGATCCGAGGCAGTCCTCCAGGCCCTGGCAGACGGAACACCCCGCCACGTTCTCGGGGAGCCGAAGGGGACCCCCGCCGCCCCTGGCAGCGGTTCTCCCGCTCCAGGCGGTCTGTTGCGATCCCCTCCCCGCTCACGGCTGATAGGGGCATCCTCCGCCCCTGGCAGCGGCCCTGACCACTCCAGGCACTCTCCCCTCGCGGTCGGCAGCCGTTCCTCCACGTCCAGGTGGCTGGGCTCCTCGTCCCCCGGCAGATGGCCGCGGCTGCTCCATTGGGGTGGACGGTAGAGGCGAGAACTCTACTATGGCGTATCCCTCTTCCTTCCCGGGCTTTCGGCACCAATGTAAAGAAGTTCACCCTCACGGGCAAGGAAGAGTATTGACTTGACATACAAACTAAAGGTTTAATGTGAAACTCAAAAGACAAACACACAGGACGACAGACATGTCCGTGAACGATCTCTCTCTCTCGCACCGCCCTCTGCAATCGGCCTTTATCCCTCTCAGTGGCTTAATTAGCCTGATACGGGACCGGGTGTGTCGAGTCACGACCCGGCCCCGCCCTCCACCATGCCACAGATACATAATTTCCTAGCCATATAACTATAATGTAACATGTATACATGTAAGCTAAATAGTATTATCCAGACCTTTTCTGGGAAGGAAATGTAGAGACTGGACCTCTACTTTAATTAAGTACACCTGATGTAAGTGAATGGGTGCCAAAATGTTGACGCTACAAAAAGCAGGTAAAGGCAGCATAAAAGTAATCCATAAGACTCCAGAAGTTAAATCTATTTCTTCAGAAGCGATATGATTGGTGTGAGTGAGCAACAGATCGATATT
The DNA here is from genome assembly GCA_032164185.1 of Moxostoma hubbsi. Taxonomy (NCBI): domain Eukaryota; kingdom Metazoa; phylum Chordata; class Actinopteri; order Cypriniformes; family Catostomidae; genus Moxostoma; species Moxostoma hubbsi. The sequence continues at coordinate 4,761,861 of JAVLUX010000110.1, read as the reverse complement.
AAGTCAAGTTTGCTGGAAATACTTCTTCCTGCCCAGTAGGGGAAGTATGCATGAGGAATGTGAATCACCAAAAACACAAGAAGAAGAATGTGAAAGTTAAAATGGAGACTGAATGATCAGGGAGGAGAATTTATAGTAAGAATTGACAAAAATATTGACCTGTTTCTCACCCACACCTATCAAATAGCTTCTGGAGACATTGATTTAACCACTGGAGTTATATGGATTACTTTTACTTCTCTATGCAATAAAAAATGCATTACTCTCTGTGTTTCAAACTGTTGTTTTAGTGTGTGCTTGTTTGAACTCACTGGTGTCTGCAACTTCCTCCATACATGGGCTATAATTACTTCTTGAATAGAGACCTTCCTGGGCTCTTTTTTAATTTTGTGACCAGTTTTCTTGACTTCTGTAGACATAGAAATACATTAGATAAAACAAGGATATACATCTCAAAATGTTGTGAGCAATGTTGACACTGACTGTACCCCTCAGCTGAGTGTGACCAGGTTTTACAGAGTATGACTCCGGTCTACGGTCTTGGACATGACCCTCTTTTGGTCACGGCATTGACTTGAAATCGACCGACTCTGGTCTCGGACTGGACTTGGATTCAGATGAGCTGGTCTTGACTACAACACTGCAACAAACTTGAATAATAAGTATAAGTGTATTTTTTTTAAGCAAAATGAAATAGAAATATCTGAACTGCTCGAATCCCATTTGCCAAAAGCGGTCCGCACCAAAAATTTCATGCAGTGACGACTTAAAACTTTTTGAAAGTTAAGATAAAATCCAAGGGTTAGAGTCTCCTTCACAAGTTTAAGGAATGTGTCTTATGAAGAAAGTAATCTCGGTTGACTTGCTAGGTCGTTTTGTGTTTGATTGGATGTGTCACGATTTCCCCATTGTCTTTCTTTTGTTTTTCCCTCACCTTCACTGTAAACTACGTTTCCCACAATTCCCGGCCCTAATCACTCCCTCATCATCCCCACCTGCCTGTCATTCCCTTGTTTAGTTCTATGTGTATATAGCCCTGTTGTTTTGTCATTCCTTTGTCGATTGTTAATGTGTTATGTCCTTGTTTCCCCAGCCTTCCACCGTGTTCCTGCCTGTGCCCGTCTTTGATGTTCCCCGTGTTTATATCTTTTGTTTTCCCACCGTGGATGTTTTATTTGTTCCCAGTGTTTTGTTTGTTACCGTTTGTTCCTCAAAATTAAAGCTGCACTTAGATCCTCACTCCTCGTCTGCTCCTTCGTAACAGGATGCTTATTGATTTAAATGTGAACCCATTTTCAATGCTACCATAATCTATAGCCTATGCTTTAATCCAAGAATTGCAGTATTTAATATTTGTTGTAAGTTAAATTATTTCACAAATGGAGACAATATCTAATTCTGATTGTAACCACTCATATAAGATGCATTTCTCCACAGCCACTGATCTAGAGACAGCCTTTTACTATCACAAGTTATTAAGGTTTGAATATGAGGTGGGGAATCTGGTCCTTGACCAGCAGTTATGGATCAGCGTTTTCCTTGAGACAATTGGAATTCCCTTTATTCATCAATTATTCACGCATCATGCCCTCACCCAAGGCCAGTCACAAACTCCACCTATGCTTATAAGCCTTTAAAAAAAATCAACCAGTTTTTAACGCCATCTAGTGTAAAGGCCCGCCGACGGGCCTTCAATGTAAACAAAAAATAACTATTCGATGTACACACTGCTGTGTGTACATTGGTACACATGCCACATATCTTTGGAAAGCTCAATTTCTTGATTTTATATTGATATAAACCATTTTAAGATAAAATCACAACAGCAGGTACAATCTATATCTTTTTCAGACCACCAACATATAAACAAACAATAACAAAATTTAGGCAACTCACCAATGAAGCCTCATGGTAGTCCACTGATCCATAACATCCCGACAAAAACGGTGTTGTTACATTGTCAAATGTCCAAACGATCAAATCAAGTAAAAATTTTAGTCCAAATCACATTATTACATCAATAAATACCCACAGACTCTTGTTGCATCATTTCAAAGTACCCGGCAGCTGTGCCTAATCTTTCACATATTATCGATCATAACTTCAGTTCAGATGTAAACAAAATCATATATCCGGTATTATCATCGCTGCTGGACTCTGACCTTTCGATTGACACCTCATTTGACCCAATAGGAGCTTCCATGTCCTGTCCAAAGCCTTCAATAGCCAACCACAGTCTGTGTGGAATGTAAGGGCCTCCCCCTATTCCTTTGTGTAAAGATCAAGCAAATTACAGCCAAGTTTGCAGATGACTGGCGCATCTTATAGCCAATGAAATTCTGAAAACAATGATATGCGGCTTTAGTGGGATGTTTACTGCATGTTTCTGTAATGTGTGTGCGCAAAGTTGTCTTGCCATTACCGAGTGATTTGCGCCTCTGTGCGTAAAAGCAGAGGCGTGTCCTTTTGGAACTGTTTACACATTTGGAGATTTAAATATGGCGAAACGGACGAGGTAAACAAGATTTTCGCTCCAGGATGTTTTGGAAGAATGCACTCGGTGTGAAAGTGATGTGTCTGGAGATGAAATCTCTGAGAAAAATACGGATGCTTTGTCATATGTTGATTCCGAAGCGGAGGAAATGTTTATGGACGGAGGAGGCATTACTCTGGACATGTAAGTGTTTTCTTGTATTTTATAACATATATTACTGTATATTCCGCATAAATAAGCTTTAGTTTGAATAATGAATACACATTTTGTGTTACCTTTTGTCGCGTGTTTCCCTAGTGAGTGTTTGAACTGGTTGGGGGAGTTGTTTGTATTTCTTTGTTTGTTTTTGTGTGTATGAGGCTTAGCCTGCTTGTTTGATGCAGATCTAGATATATTAGCGTGGTATACAGATGTTTTCATTGCCAAAGCATGCAGTATTTACAGTAAATATACATACACGAATATATATTTACATACTTGAAAAGAAAAACTATATATACACGTTGAATATGAGACTGCTTTTGCGTGTGCGCTTTTTTTTTCTTACGCCTTTGTTTCATTGTTTGATGCCGATCTAGATATATTAGCGTGGTATATAGATGTTTTCATTGCCAAAGCATACAGTATTTACAGTAAATATACATACACGAATATATATTTACATACTTGAAAAGAAAAACTATATATACACGTTGAATATGAGACTGCTTTTGCGTGTGCGTTTTTTTTTTCTTACGCCTTTGTTTCATTGCTTGATGCCGATCTAGATATATTAGCGTGGTATATAGATGTTTTCATTGCCAAAGCATACAGAATTTACAGTAACTATACATACACGAATATATATTTACACACATATATTTACACACATATATATATATATATATATATATATATATATATATATATATATATATATATAAGTTTGGGGGGGGGGGAGGTGGGTGTGTGTGTGTGTGTGTGTGTGTGTGTTTCATTGTGTAAATTGCTGAGATGTGAGGAAGCAAGCTGTAAAAAGGTTGAATACAGAAAAGATGGAAACATTTTGTCTAGCTTTGTAAGTGACATGTATTTCTTTATGTTCACTATAGGCAAATATCTGAGCGATTGTGAGCCGGATACTTCTCCCCCACTCAGCAAGCGGCCACATAGAGTGGAGCAGCAGGACAGCACCTCAAGAGAGGAGCCCCATCTCCAAACTCCCAAGAGAGGTTCTGCCAGCAGGAGAAGACCAAGAGGCTGAGGACCACGGATCACCAAAGGAAAAGTAGAGGTCCCAATGAACCAGAAGGCTTTCAGAGAGACCCTTGCAGAGGAGCTGGCAGAGTTGGGGTCTCACTCCACAGCCAGACCCGTATCTCCTGCTCCACAAAGTGCACATCACCAAATCTTGCACCGCTGGTTGTCTGAAGTGCAGGCAGTGTCATGCAAAGACACCAGTGAAGTGCTCCTCCTGTGATGTGCCTTTGTGCTTTTTACCAAAACGGGACTGCTACAATGACTGGCATGTTGCTAGAAACTTGTAAAATTGCATAATTGTTTGTAAATACTTTTTGTAAAAATGTATGTAAATAGTTAGATGTGGATTTTTTATATAAACACATTTTCCACCATAGCACTAGTTTTGACTTTTATATGCACAACGTTTAGTTTCAAGAAGGGAAAAGGCACTCTAATGTGTTTATGCATCAGTTACTCTGTGTCAGCAAAACTAATAGTGGATCTGGAATGTGATAGCTCTAAGTGTCATCTTTCATTAGAGCCCAAAATTATGACTGTACGTTGAAGCGTTCAAAAGTAGTAGCCTTTTTATCCTAGGTATATGGCCATGGTTACCAAGGGTCCTTTTGGAGTATCCAAAAGACACTTTTGTAAAACGCCTGGGTGTACCCTTAGAAAAAAACAGGTGTAAATAGTCATTTTTTGTGGTATTGTTATGAAATTTGTACTTGGACAAGGTAAGGCTTCATGCTGTAATCCCATTTTGTTTTCAAGCTAATAGCTACAAGTTATAGTCATCTGCAGGCATCTGTATGCAAAAAAAAAAATTCAGGCGGAAAAACAAACTTCTATTTCATTGTGTTCAAACTTCTATTACTCAAAATCAGTAGCACTTACAGTAATTCTGACTGAAATTCTGAAAATTGGGGAAGAAACTTCAGAGTGTCACCTTTCAAAAGAGACCAAAACCATGCATGTACTCCAAAGGGTTCAAGAACAGCTTTAAATTTACTTTGGGTATGCCTTGATTAGGCGTTTTAGGCTAATTTTACATGCTTTTTAAGAGGTTAAAATTAATCACTTTAAAATATATAATTGCAAGCATAAATATTCTAAATATTAGCCTGAAAATCTGTTTGCTTATCATCTTTGGGAATTAAGTATACCGTTGTAATGAACTCAGACTGGGCGTTTGTTTAGAATCCATATGCAGAAGTTTTATTGAAGCAGAAAATCCAAAACGACAGGCAAAGCAATGGTCAAAGATGCAGGCTGGGTTCAGTGAACAAAATAGGCAGTCCAATTAAGCAACCAAGGCAAAAACAGTAATCCAAAAACGTGATATCCAAAAGGCAGGCAAAAGGTCATAACAAGAGGCAAAAACAATAGCAATGGAGAGAGCGCTCAGTAAGGCAGGAAAAACTGGCAATACTTCGCAAAGTGTTAGTGGAAAGCATGGCTCATATATATATATATATCAAACAGGAAGTGACTGTAGAAGAAATTGAGTGATGTCAGTATTCAGGTGAGGGCTCCCTCTGTTGGTTGGAGGGAGCAGATGTTACAGAATCCCCCCCTCTATGAACACCTCCTGGTGTTCTTCGACTGGGGCGTCCCCTTGGTCTGGGTGCTGGGTGGTCAGGATGAGTTCGATGAAAATCATGGATAAGAGAGGGATCCAGAATGTCCTTGGCAGCTACCCATGATCTCTCCTCTGGTCCGTAGCCCTCCCAATCCACCAAATATTGCACCTGGCTTCCTCTTCTCCTTGACTCAATGATTTCCTTTACCAAGTATGCTGGTTCTCCATTAATCTCCAAGGGTGGTGGAGGTTCCGGTTCCATGGTTTCGGGGCCACACGCAGGGTGGACCGGTTTTAGCAAAGATACATGAAATGAAGGAGAGATTCGGTAATTAGCAGGAAGTTCAAGTCGATAGGTCACAGGGTTTATCTGTCTGATTATACGAAATGGACCAACGTACCTGGGACTGAGCTTCCTACTAGGTAGCCGTAGACGCAAGTCTCGTGTGGAAAGCCAGACCCTTTGGCCTGGCTGATAGTTAGGGTGGGGACGCCTCCATCGATTCGCGTGGATTCTCTGAGAGTGAATGGCACGTTGAAGCCTCACATGAGTGCTGTCCCACACCCGTTCACTCCTTCTGATCCAGTCATCCACCGCTGGTACTGTAGATGGTTCCCCAGACCAAGGGAACATGGGAGGTTGATAACCCAGTATGCATTGAAAGGGGGTAAGTCCAGTAGATGAATGGGTTAGTGAATTTTGGGCATATTCAGCCCATGGAAGAAATTCACTCCATCTCTGTTGTTCTCGACTACAGTATGACCTAAGGTAACGTCCGATCTCCTGGTTCAATCTCTCCACTTGTCCATTCGCCTGTGGGTGGTAGCCTGAGGTTAAACTAACATTAATGTCCAACAGTTTACAAAATTCCTGCCATACCCTCGACGTGAATTGAGGACCCCGGTCCATGACAATGTCCTCTGGTAATCCATATATCCCGAACACATGATGGAACAAGGCAGTGGCGGTTTCCATGGCAGTGGGAAGACCCTTCAGTGGGACAAGACGACAAGCTTTAGAAAAGCGGTCAATGATTACCAGAATCATGGTGAAATTGTTAGACTTGGGTAGATCTGTGACAAAGTCTACTGATAGATGGGACCAGGGCCTCTGAGGAATGGGTAGGGACTCCAGTAGTCCAGCAGGTAGTTCCTTGGGGGTCTTAGACTGAGCACATACAGGACATGACTTGACATATGAAGTAACATCTTTAATTAAGTCTGACCACCAGAATGAGTTGCGCATTAAGGCTACAGTTCGTTGAATACCTGGATGTCCAGCGCTGAGGGAAGAATGCACCCATTGGATCACACGTTGTCGAAGGATGCGTGGGACGTACTGCTTGGTTGGTGGGCAAGAAGGTGGGGAAGGGTCTGTTTGCTGTGTTTTTTGGATCTCATCCATGATGTCCCAGCGAATGGGGGCTACAACCAATGATGAAGGGAGAATGGGATCTTGGTTATTTTGAAAAGACATAGGTTCATACCTTCTAGACAAAGCATCTGCTTTACTGTTCTTGCTTCCAGGGCAGTAGGTAACTGTGAATCGGAATCTGGAAAAGAACAGAGACCAGCGGGCTTGTCGTGGATTGAGTCTCTTAGCACTCTTGATGTATTCCAAGTTCTTATGGTCTGTGATAACTTGAAATGGATGTTCTGCTCCCTCTAACCAATGTCTCCATTCCTCCATTGCAGCTTTCATAGAGAGTAGTTCCTTGTTACCTACATCGTAATTTCTTTCAGCAGCAGTGAGTTTACGAGAATAGAAGGCACATGGGAACATCCGTCCTGGCATACCATGCCTTTGAGAGAGAACAGCCCCAATCCCATTATCGGAAGCATCCACTTCAATGATGAAGGGTAACTTCGGATCAGGATGCTTGCGGATGGGTGCAGTAGTGAAGCATGTCTTGAGGGTATTAAAAGCCGTGTTAGCAGATTCGTTCCATGGAAGTTTCTTGGGTTTGTCCTTGAGTAATGATGTAAGAGGTGCTGCGATGATGCTGTAATTCCTAATAAATCTTCTGTAGAAATTTGCAAAGCCAAGAAATCGCTGAAGTTCTTTGATAGTGGTAGGTTGTGGCCATTCAGTAACTGCTTTGATCTTGGATAGATCCATCTCCACACCGTGATGACTGATTATGTAACCTAAGAAACTAGTACTAGTGTTATGAAACTCACATTTTTCAGCTTTGATGTAGAGCTGGTTCTGTTGGAGCCGAGTTAGGACTGTCTTGACATGTTGAATATGCTCCTCCTTTATTTGGGAATAGATTAGGATGTCGTCAATGTAAGCAATGACAAAGTGATTCAAAAGGTCTCTGAAGATTTCATTAATAAAGGACTGGAAGACAGAGGGTGCATTGACTAGACCAAATGGCATAACTTGATATTCATAGTGCCCCCTAGTGGTGACGAAGGCAGTCTTCCATTCATCACCTTCTCTGATTCGAATAAGGTTGTAGGCACTTCGAAGATCTAGTTTGGTGAATAAACGTGCCTCTCGGAGTTGTTCCAGTGCTGAAGGAACAAGAGGAAGTGGATAGCTGTTCTTTACTGTGATTGCATTGAGACCTCGAAAATCTATACATGGTCTAAGTCCGCCATCTTTTTTCTCTACAAAGAAGAACCCTGTAGCTCCTGGAGAGGAAGAGGGACGTATAAAACCTGATGCCAAGGCTTCTTCAATGTAGTTTTCCATGGCCTGAGTTTCTGGAAGTGACAAAGGATAAACCTTACTTTTAGGAGGTGTAGTATTTGGGAGGAGCTCAATGGCACAATCCCATGGACGATGGGGAAGTAGTTGGGTTGCATTTGCCTTGTTGAAGACCTCTGAAAATTCTGAGTATTCAAATGGAATCACAGTCTCAGTGGAGGTATCTGGGCTTTTCACACTCGTGGTGAGACATGGGAAGGTTATCTTTGAGTTAAAACAATGCTCTTGACAATGGGGAGACCATTTGGTGATTTCACCTTGATTCCAGGAAATACTAGGATCATGGATAGCCAACCATGGATGACCGAGAATGATCTGGTTCTTGGGAGAAGAAATAACATAAAATGAGATCCTTTCAGTGTGAAACAGTCCAACTTTTAGAGTTATTGGGAAAGTCTGTTGTGAGATGCCCTGTCCTATGGGTTTGTTGTCAATTGCTGTAATATCAATTGAAGGGATGCATGGCAGAGTGGGGATTTTTAGTTCTTGGACAAGATCTTCATGGATTAAATTGACTGCGGCCCCAGAATCCACTAGTGCTGAAACAGTGTTCTTTATTCGAAACCTCAATGGATACAGATAGGGTGAAATTCTGACGATGAACAGTAAGGAAATTTTCAAAACTCACTGTTTTCCTTGAGGTGTTGTTGGCTCGATTGGGACAGGTTTTGCACTGATGATTAGGTTGGCCACAGTATAAACATAGATGTTCCTGCAGACGGCGATGTCGTTCCTCTGGTGACACTCTAGTATAGCCAATTTGCATGGGTTCTGTGGATTGGGGCATGGAGAGAGTAACAGCTTCAACTGGAACAGGAGCCATTTTGACCTGTTTGGAGTGGGGTTTGTTACGAATGAGATTATCTAACTTAATAGCCATGGTGATATACGCAGATAAGTCTGTGGTTTCATCTCTGCATGCCAATTCTGCTTGCAATTCGTGGTAAAGTCCTTCTCGAAACACTGTTTTAAGTGCCACATCGTTCCATCCACTCTGGGCTGCGAGTGTTCTAAATTGGATAGAATAATCAGCGGCCGATCGGTTACCTTGGCGTATATGCAACAACTGTACAGAGATATCCTGTCCTCCTGCAGGATATTGAAATACCTCTTGAAGTTGTTGTGCAAAATAGTCAAAAGACGTTCGTAACTGGGAGTCATTGTCCCATACAGCTGAAGCCCAATCTAATGCCTTTCCAGTAAGCAAAGTCATCATAAACGAACATTTTGTAGTATCTAGACGAAATGCTTCAAGTTGATTGGAAAAGTAAATTCTACATTGACGTAAAAAACCTCTGCAATTTTCAGCAGAACCATCAAATTTGTCTGGTAGTGAAAACCTTACCGGTTCAGCTCTAGTTGACGGAAGAGATTGAATGTAATGGGTTGAATGTTCGTTGACTGCTCGTAGGTTGGAAAGTTGGCCTTGAAAATCCTTTAGTATCTCACTCTGGTATGCATAGGCCGTCTGGAGCTGTGATACCTCTGCTGGATTCATTTCAGGCGAAGTATTCTGTAATGAACTCAGACTGGGCGTTTGTTGAGAATCCATATGCAGAAGTTTTATTGAAGCAGAAAATCCAAAACGACAGGCAAAGCAATGGTCAAAGATGCAGGCTGGGTTCAGTGAACAAAATAGGCAGTCCAAGTAAGCAACCAAGGCAAAAACAGTAATCCAAAAACGTGATATCCAAAAGGCAGGCAAAAGGTCATAACAAGAGGCAAAAACAATAGCAATGGAGAGAGCGCTCAGTAAGGCAGGAAAAACTGGCAATACTTCGCAAAGTGTTAGTGGAAAGCATGGCTCTTTATATATATATATATATCAAACAGGAAGTGACTTTAGAAGAAATTGAGTGATGTCAGTATTCAGGTGAGGGCTCCCTCTGTTGGTTGGAGGGAGCAGATGTTACAACCGTAATCATCGCATAAATAATTGCAAATGATAGGCTAATAAAAATCCAGAGGTCTGAAATGTAATAATCGAACAAATCTCTAAGAAATACGAAGAGTCTGTTTTATAATCAACTCGGAATAATAATTGTATTACACCAAATGTTTTTATTTATGAAATGAGGCAAGCATTCACAAATGCTCTTTGCAGTGAAACTAACAATGCATATTCATATAAAACAGGATTTAAAAACAACAATACATTTGCCATACACAATGGCATTTTATTATCTTTAAAATAGCCTAATGTAATATTTCAAGGAACTTGTGGCCTCCCTGCAAGAATATAGCTGTATAGCAACCCACAATTTGGAAACATGTCTCACTTTCAATCACCTATGCAGTCCAGCAAATTGTAGCCTTTATTTAATATTTTCTTATACATTTCTTACAACGTTATAAATTAAAATGCACACGAGATATTGTATGACACATTTACAAAAGATTTAGCAGGCAACTGTAACTGGACAGAGGGGTGTGAGCTCTTACTCAAGTGTTCTATGCACAAAATGTTGGATATTGTGAGAAATGCAAAAAAAAAAAAAATATATTCTTTGAAGTGTGTTCAAAAGCCACATCTGTAAAATAACAAATTAACTGACTTAAGCCAGATAGTTGTATATATCTATAGCATGTACTCTAAGGGACTGCAATATCCTTTGGGAATCAGTGTCCACCGCTGCTACAGATACTCTTGAGGCTCAATTCACAGTTAGTAATCAGAACCAGCACCCACATGGGACAATACACTGAAAATCACAGAGCTGGCAATGAAGCATTTCATTTCAGCTCTCAAATGAGACTCTTTGCAGCAGACAAGACATGATTTTCAATTAATTACCACAAGGACTATAATAAATGGTTATGGAAAAAAATACATCATCTTAATATTTAGACTGTGCATTAATGTTTGCTACATCTAGACTGAGTAAATTGTGCACCATGACATGTCAACAACAAACCAATTGCCTTCAATGCTATTTTATTATAGCTTTTTTTCTCAGGACAAAAATGAGGGCCGTTAACCAACCCTTGCAGGTATCACTGTTGACACATTTGATGTGTATGGCAATGGACTGGGTGATGATGGTACATAAATGACTGAAAAAAATTATAATAATAACAATTTGCACTGAAGCCAAGCGACTATAAATTCACACAGACATCCCCATATTAAGGTGAACAGTTCCTATGAGTCATGCAGTAAATGAGAGGGAGAAAAAAACAAATAGATATTGATAGCTAATGAGTTTCACCATCAATTTCATTTTCTAAGAACAGGTCTCTAGCCTTTTCACACAGAATGAATTGTGCCCTGTAAAAGCGCTGTTTATTTGCATGCACTTTTGCGTTGGTTTAGTGCCCTATTCACCAATGGAATTATATGATTCAGGCAATGGCACAATTGCGCATACAAAGTCTGTGCTGATAATAATTTGCATGGCGCAACTTTGATCAACTGATATGGTGCTGCTCCACTAGATTTTATTATCTGGAATTTGTTATGTTAGACCACTGCAGTGTCTAATAGAATTCGTGACATAAAACTGTTCCTGGTTTCTACTGATCACCAGTGGTTCAGTCTTTTTTAAGCTGTACACTCCATGCAGGGTCGTAGCTAATGCGGTGAAAAGTGGATAGAAGTTTTCTTCAAGGATAACCTTATACGTGGTTTGAATCAAGCAAGCAATGCACCCTGCCAACTGTCCCGGACTTACCTGTTTGTTCCTGCTAAGACACGGGACAAAACCGGCTCTACCTGGAGATTGTAGAACCTTGCAAAGGTGTTAGGTGTTGCCCAGCCTGCGTCTGCCTCCTTCTGGGGCAGCGCTTGCAGGCTCACCACCTGAACCCTGAATGGGGTCGTGGGAACCTTGGGCACATAGCCCGGTCGGGGTTTCTAGATCACTTGAGAGTAGCCCGGACCAAACTCAAAGCACGTTTTGCTGACAGAGAACGCTTGCAGGTCACCTACCCTCTTGATGAAAGTGAGCGCAGTCAATTACGCATGACGAAATTAAGTGAAAAGGGAACTAAATTTTCTCCTACCGGCCCTCCACTGGGGGATGGAGCGGTCTGTTCACCAGCTCCGGAACAGCAGGTCTCCTGGTCCCTGGGTCGCCCTGGGGCACTTTGAAGCCTTCTTCTTGGCGGCCGGACGTGAGACAGGTGGCATCTGCTTCCTGCTGGGGTGCAGGAGGACGCTCTTGGTGACGAGCAGACAGGGTGTGGGATCTTGGGCCGCGCCAGGGCAGGATGTGTTGGATGGTCTCCATCTGCTGCTTCACTGTTGAGAACTGCTGGGCAAAGTCCTCGACGGTGTCACTGAACAGGCCAGCCAGGGAAATGGGAGCGTCAAGGAACCGTGCCTTGTCGGCCTCTGTCATCTCAAGGGTGGCGCTCCTGGTCCAAAAATGTGGACATCGCCTCCCTGAGAGACAGCACCATGACCTTTGTCGCCCGGTGGGCGAGGTCAGTCACAGAGCGCAGTTCATGCATCAATCCTGGTGCATTTATTTTAACGCCTTGGCTTGGTGGACTTGCAGGAGAGCCATGGCGTGCAGGGAAGAGGGGGCTTGTCCAGTGGCACCTTAGGCTTTGGCTGTCAAGGACGAAGTAAACCTACAGGAGGTTTGGGCGCCTGCACCAGGTGGCAGTGCTCTGTGGGCATAGGTGTACAGCGAGCACCTTATCCACTAGGGGCATCACTGAGTACCCCTTGGCCGCCCCACCATCGAGGGTAGTGAGGGCGGGGGAGCCAAAAGATCGGGAATGGACAGTAAAAGTTCTGTCCACGATCTTGTCAGCTGCTCGTGCACTTCTGAGAAGAAAGGAACTGGGTGGGGTGTGACTGTGAGCGGTGCCGCGGGCCCAGGAACCAATCATCGGCTTTGGGTGACCTCACCCAAAGGGGGAGTCCAGTGGTCTCCTGCCTCTTCGCCTAGTCTGCCCTGGCCTCCTGCCGTCTCACCTGGGCTCCCAGCTGTTCGCCATATCACCAGTGGTCTCCAAAGCCCTCTGGTCCCCCGTGGTCTCCAGTGCCGTCATTGGTTCATGTTTCATTAGGCTTGTTATCCTGTTTATTATTTCTTTCCTGTCATTGGTTGTCTTGTTTCTAGTCTTGTTAATCTTGTTAGTCCTTGTGCATTTAATGCCTCATGTTTGAAATTGTCCTTTGTCATGTATTGTGAATATATTGTTGCCTCTTTGCTTGTCCATGTTCTTGTTTTCCATAGTCTTAGTCATAGTTATATCAAGTTTAGTTATAGTCATACTCAAGTCTAGTTAGGTTAGTGTTTAAGTTCTGTTTAGTATGCTTTCACGTTAGATTCACTTTGTAAATAAACCGCTATCGGGTTCTCTCTACATCATATTTGTCTGCTCCTATCCTGCCTGCCAATATGTTACAAGTAGTGAGGTGTACTGAAAAAAAAAAAAAAACTATTACCAATATTCCCTGGCTGTGAACTAGGCATTTAACCTAAGGTTGCTCCATAGGGAAACTTGCTAACTTTCAAACTACACATAAATATGAACGTAAACATGGAATATAACATATATATTTAATAACAGAGATAACATTACAAAACAGATGGAAAATGAAAACAATGTATTACAAAAGTAATACAAGTGTAAAAGGCATTGAACACCATAGTAAACACATACTGGTCATATACAACCTACATATGCATTCTAGGTTTAGTGATGCACACTCTCTTATAATTTAAAAGACATTCAGTTAAATGTTAAAGTCGATTCACATGATCAAAGACACCTTAATTGAGGAATGCCTGGAGTGCCAAATGAAAAGACTTCAAGTCTCCTTCCCACTTCATGTAAAAATTATGTCATAAGAGTCACTGCATTTTAGAGTTCCCATGTACTAGACACTGGACATGTGTTGGCTGCTTTTCCTTCACTATCCACTCCAATTCATCCATTAAAAAAGAGAGAAAATACAAATTAGGCCTTATTTGATGAAATATGGGAATATAATACAGCCGTGGCCAAAAGTATTGGCAGTGACATACATTTTGTGTTTCCAAAGTTTTCTGCTTCAGTTGTTGTGGCGTTGATTCACATTGTTTCTTGCAGCCACCATCGCTTTGCATCAAAATGGCCACACATGTAAGGAAATTGCTGCAAAGAATATTGCACCTAAAAGAACCATTCACTGGATCATCAAGAACTTCAAGGAGAGAGGTTCAACTGCAGTGAAGAAGGCTTCAGGACGTCCCAGAGTGTCCAGCAAGCGCCAGGACCGTCTCTTCCTGAGGAGTCAGCTATGGAATCGTGTCACCACCAGTGCAGAGCTTGATCAATATTGGCAGCATGTTGGTGTGAGTGCATCTACACGCACAGTGAGGCGAAGACTTTTGGACAATGGCTTGGTTTCAAGAAGGGCAGCAAAGAAGCCACTTCTCTCCAAGAAAAACATCAAGGACAGAATGAAATTCTGCAGGAAGTACAAGGATTGGACAGCAGAAGACTGGTGCAAAGTTTTTTCTCTGAAGCCCCCTTCTGACTGTTTGGGATATCTGGAAAATCGATAGTCCTGAGAAGAAAAGGTGAACGCTACCATGAGTCCTATGTCATGCCAACAGTGAAGCATCCTGAGACCATCCATGTGTGGGGTTTTTTTCATCCAAGGGAGTGGGTTCTCTCACAAATCTGCCCAAAAACACCACCATGAATAAAGAATGGTATCAAAAAGTCCTGCAAGAGCAACTTCTCCCAACAATTCAGGAGCAATTTGGTGATGATCTGTGCATTTTCCAGCACGAGTGAGCACCATGTCACAAGGCAAGAGTGATAATGAAGGGGCTCGGAGATCATTACATTGAAATTTTGGATCCGTGGCCAGGCAACTCCCCAGATCTTAATCCCAAAGAGAACCTGTGATCAATCCTCAAAAGGCGAGTGGACAAGCAGAAGCCCACAAATTGTGATCAACTCCGAGCACTAATAAGGCAAGAATGGATCGCCATCAGTCAGGATTTGGCCCAGAAGCTGATATCCAGCATGCCAGAGCGAATTGCAGAGGTTATGAAGAACAAGGGTCATCACTGTAAATACTGACTCTTCATATAATGAATGTTTTTGCCAATAAAAGCCTTTCAAACTTATGAAACGCTTATCATTGTTTTCCAGTATACCATAAAAACATGTAAAAAAATTATCTACAAATACTGAAGCAGCAACCTTTGCAAAAACGCAAAATTTATGACACTGCCAATACTTTTGGCCAAGGCTGTACACTGTAAAACACTTTAAAATATATTTTGACATCACGGAGGGTCATTTTTACGAAGACAATCATTCAATATTACTTACAATATCACTAAATGATCCCTCTAACCTTTAGTGTGTAATAACTGTATGTAGTTTAAAAACAAAAAGTTTAATATATAAAAGCTACAGAAGCTTTTGGCTCTCCATAGTCCCGATATGTGTACACGGATGACAAGGAAGTTTTATGTTATTGATTCACCTAGCACATTCAGCTCTACATTAAACATTTTTGCAAATGGCTTAAGGGAAGGGTGATTTTATGATTTTATATATATAATGTATATATTTGTAACAGTTATTGATTATAACGTGTTTTTTTTTAAATTAATCAATCTATTAATATAAATAAGTGAAAAAAGGAAAGAAAAAATATTGTTTTTATTTTATTTCTTTACGAGTTCTGTGTTTCGCACTCTCGCTTCAGTCCGCGGGAGGTCTGAGTGGAGCGAGGTAAGCATTTTGTTCACTCCTGTTCCAATGTGTGTTCATATAATAAAAAATAAAAAAAATGTAAAAAAAATCACTAATTAATTTAGCTGTTTTGTTTGGATGTGTAAATGAGTATGTATGAGTATGTTACCATTCCTTTAAAGTTGTTTTATCTGCCAAAGTGGAATTTTAACCGAGTGAATGCAGTGTGACATTGTATGTTAGCGTGAACGTTGGCCTGTGAAGTGCAACTGCTAATTTATCTACTATGTTCAAATGTTTGGCAGGAGCAGGCTTGATTATACAACTTTGAACATATACAAAGTTGTATAGTCTCCATTCAACTTTGTCTTTATTCAACATCACACCACATAACACAACGCAGAGGGGTAGCCAAGTCGTAGTGACAGACAGATGCACGCCCTGACCGGCTACATATATATATCTGTGTATATGTCATGGATCAGCAGTGATACAGAAAATAAGAGAGGCTTAGGACTCATACACAGAGTTAAAAATAAGGAAATGTATTTTACAAAAGCAAAGAAAGTGATACCAAACATTCTCACACTAAACAAAACCTGAGCGTACATCGTGAGGCAAACGCCATGCAATACATGTAACAGGCGACAAAAACAAGACAGGACACCAGTGCTATAATTTGGCCACACACAAACCCGAAAACACAATGTGAAGACAGAGCGAGCGAGTGCAACACGTGTCCGCGGTCGCGAGCGACAGACACAGAACATGGAGCATGAGTGTCCGGACCACGACATGGACCAAAACTGAACCAGACAGGAAGTCGGGATCCAGACAGCATGCTCGAGACATAAAACACAAGACAGCTCACGTGCAGGGCACGCAACGCGAGTGTGACGCGAGGCGCACCCACATTCGCGAGAGACAGACATAAACTATTGATGTGCATGCTGCCAAGATGACAGAAGTGCGATGCACCCACGTCAATATCAGAAAGACAGAGCATGAGTGTCCGGATCCCAACACAGACCGAAACCAGACACAGACCGAAACCAGACCAGACAGGAAGTCAGGATCCAGACCCCATGCTCCAGACATGAAACAAGACAGATTGAAGACCACACAGCAGGGAATAAAAACTAAACTGTGCACTAACACAAAGACATACAGTGAAACACAAGACAGACATAGCACGATGATGCCACTATCCTGACAAAAACCCAGACTGACAGAGTGACAGGGCCGTCATATATATATATATATATATATATATATATATACACACACACACACACACACACACACACATTGAATTACAGCAAATAAAGGATGAAAATGTATTATAAATTAAATATACAGTGGCTCCCAAAAGTCACTTTAGGCACACTTAAAACATATGAATGGCATTGCATAAACCATGTAACATTTATTCAACAGGATGATAGGCCAAGCAACATTTAAGCAAGATTTAATTTCACAAAGTGGTATGTTGGGTTTGAAATGAGAATGAATAAATATAAGCTGTGTCCAAATATTACATAGTATGCCAAAAACAGAATGCCAATGGTGTAGGGTGTCCAAATCCTAAGCATTCATAAAAGAGCAGGCGAGTACCATGATGATACACTACATCCTGCGAGATTCTGAAATATGCATCCATGGACAATTTACTATCCTGTAATGCCTCAGGAGTTGCAGTGATGTAACATTCAATATGCTAAATAATTTTTCTTTAAAAACGGCAAAGAACTTCGAGTTGGGTGGCTCATTTCAACTGAAAGTGCTACAGTATATATACAAAGAAATTTCCTTGTGGTTAAATTGTACTTTTTTTTTTTTTTTTTTTTTTAAAAAAACCAGTGTATACTATTTTCATGGTTGTTGTTATTATGTCATATATTTGGGTCACAAGACAAAGCCCACGTTCCCAGATGAAGTATGTCCAGGAATGTACTCATACTAGTCCCATGCAAACCTAAAGAATGTAATGTATTAATGGTCGAGAAATACATTATTCATCAAAAGCTGTACATACTCTTACAGTACGCCTGTGGTTGCTCTGTTAGAACACCTGCGTAACCTTAAGGGGATATGACTTCATACATCCACTAAAAATCACCAAGACACCATCTAATTGAAAGTCATGGCAAAAACAGCACAAAAAAGTGACGTTTGATCAAAACTTGCATAAGTTTTGATCAACAGAAATTGCATAATTTGTTGTATATGACACTTTGTTAGGGCGGCACGGTGGTGCAGCGGTTAGCACTGTCGCCTCACAGCAAGAAGGTCATGGGTTCAAACCCGGTTGCCCCGGCCTTTCTGTGTGGAGTTTGCATGAATCTTCCTGTGTCTGCGTGGGTTCTCTCCGGGTGCTCTGGCTTCCTCCTACCATCCACAGACATGCAGGCTAGGTTAATTGATGTCTCCAAAAAATTGCCCTAGGTGTGGATGTGAGTGTGAGTGGTTGTTTGTCAGTGTGTGGCCCTGCGATAGACTGGCGACCTGTCCAGGGTGTACCCCGCCTTTCGCCCAATGTTAGCTGGGATAGGCTCCAGTGACCCTGTACAGGATAAGTGGTTGACGATGGATGACACTTTGTTATCTATGCAATGAAAGTCCTACAAGTGTCCAAATACTTTTTGGGGCTACTGTACATGGTTAAAAAGACATTCAATATGTCTTCATTAAGTTTATGATAGATTTTAAAATATTTCTTGTCTCTCTTTTAAAAGATATCATTAGTGATGCTAAATGTGTGAAAATCACAAATTTAGGTGTATATTTGAACCTGTCATTGCAAAGACAAACTTGTCTGGTCATTGACTGTAAAGGATCTTATCCCATATTAATAGGTAACAGCATTCACACTGTCAACGTAAGCAGCACAGTGATGCACAGCAGTGGCAACGCTGCAAGTTTTGATGCTAATACAATTTTTGATCTTAGCAAAAACTATTTTATGAAGTAACTATTCAAATTAATAGAGTAAAATACTCACCTAGTGTTTGAAAAAAAAGTATTTTGGTCTTGATGTAAGTTGCACACTGTAAGGGGGTTATGATGGGCAAGATGGCGGCGAGAACCAGCTTGTCAATATAATAATAGTTTAATGAGAACTTAAACCAAATCACTCAAACATAAACACATACATAGCAGCCGTCTGTAATTTTCTCTCTCTCAAACCGTCGTCACCGGCTGGTTATCCCCGCCTTCCTCGACCTGGGAGGAGACAGGAGGGGAAAACAACCCCCAAAAAATAACAAAATAGGTGAGGGAAAAGGCCAACACTGTGCGAAAGGGAGAGAGAGAGAAAGCTCACTCACCAGTTCTCTGATGTACCGTTGCGTGGTCCTCGAACACTCCTCCACACTCCCAGGCGGACAACAGCCGCTCCTACCCGGGCGCACCAGAGACAAACCCCTGACCCCCAGTGGACAGAACGCCCCTCCACTTTTCTGGCAGCACGTGGGGACACTCCTCTGCCCCTGGCAGCGCCCCTACCACTCCAGGCGGTCGGGGAATCCAGTCCCCACTCGCCCCGTGGACAGCGGACGTTCCCCTCGTCCGTGCGGTCGGGCTACTCCCGGCAGATGGCAGCGGCGCTCCCCTGGGTGGACGGCAGTGTCGAGGACTCTGTGACGGGCATCCCTCCTCCTTCCCGGGTTTTGGCACCAATGTAAGGGGGGTACGATGGGCAAGGAGGAGGCGAGAACCGGCTTGTCAATATAAATAATAGTTTAATGAGAACTTAAACCAAAACACTCAAACATAAACACATACAGGGCAGCCACCCATCATTTTGTGTCTCTCTCGAACCGTCGTCACCGGCCGCCTTTATCCCTCACGCGACATTCAAGCCCCGCCCCCCTCCACTCCACACACACGCAGACCTGAAACACAAATCCTTTCTTATTCAGTAAATCGGACTTAATCTAGATAATTTTAGCAGTTTCTATACACTTTGGTGTTTTCTATTGTCTAGGTTTTCCATTTTAGTTGACTTTCAGAGAAATAAACAACCAATTATGTCATAATCATGGAGCCCTATACAGAAGATATCCTAGATTTAGTGTTTGAGCCTCCATGTTCTATTGCATAACCAAAGCACGACAGAAAGAAAAGATGGAAAATGACTCACAGCTGAGGACACTTCAAGCTCATAAGCTCCAGCTACAAAGGAAGCATTGGGTAAGTAACCTGAAGGGAAAACATTGCTTATTGATGTCTCTTTCCTGACTCTGTAGCCAATCATGAAGACTGAACTGGGGCTGCTGGCACACTGTGGCCACTCTGAGAGTTTCTGCACTGCGCCAACCTTTCCATCTTCATCAATGATGTGGCACTCTGTTCTGCTCAATCACAGCAAGAGCACCTGCACCACCATCATCCTTTTCGTTTTGAAATGAGTGCTTCCACATTCATAAGAGACACTGTGTTGTGGAAAATGTAAAATATTTTTTCCTCTGAAAAATACAATTATTTTCTCACGTCATTCTAAAATGTATGCTGTTATTAAATCTAATTGACACAGAAGGAGAATACTGTAGACTCTTTATGCAGCTCTTTTTCCATTCAAAAACAGTTTGTAGTGAATACATCTGTTGAGGACCAAAAATGCTCTTTAAAATGCCCCATATATCCCAAATCTCCAGAGGCCATACAATAGCTTTGTGTAGCAACAGAAAAATTCAACAAGAATAACTGTAAGATTAAGCTAACAAGCAGATGAAGTTAGATCATGAACAAGTCAAATTCAGCCAGCCTTGAACTCACAGAATAGGCAGAATTATTGGACCAGTCTTGTGTGTACTGTTAACTGGGGATACAAAACAAATTTTTATTATGGTGTAGTCTCGGCTCTGGGCCAACCAAAGACCTTTCTGTGTCCGCTGTGGGTCTAAGGAATATCAACACAATATGCAACAAATACACTTAAAACTGTGTCCTAATCAGACACAATGCAATAAAGGTAACTCTTACATGTTAATCAGAGTTCCCTTTCATAGTTCTTTTCAACACTGCAAGCTGATGCAATGGGAACACCCTATAAAATAACACCAATATTTTGGCTGATGGCACTTAAAGAGACACATTTAAGAGCTGCCTCATGGGCTCCTTATAAGTGCCCGCTTGGCGCCATCTCTTTAGATTTTCTTCACTTCACTATACGATCAGTCAACTTGTGTTGTTATATTTACATTTAGTCATTTAGCAGATGCTTTTATTCAAAGCGACTTACAAATGAGGAACAAAACATGCAATTTGTCATACAAAAGTCAACAAAATCTTCAGTATCGCACTGTCAAGTTCTCATAGTGGCTGGACTAGAAAAGATGCTAGCTCAGAAGAAAGAAAAGAGAGACAATGAATTGTATTTTTAGCCAGTGGAGTGAAATCAAGAGTGGGGTGACATGAGCCCTCTTTGACTGATTGAAAACCAGACATGCAGCAATATTCTGGACCATCTGCAGTGGCTTAATGGTGCTAGCTGGGAGACCGGCAAACAGGGCATTACAGTAGTCCAGTCTTGAAATGACCAGAGCTTGGATCAGGAGTTGTGTACCATATTCAAACAGGAAAGGTCTGATTTGACTGATGTTGTAAAGTGCAAACCTGCAAGACCAGGCGGTTGATGAGATGTTGACATTAAATTTAAGCTGGTCATCCACCCAGGTTCCGGGCTGTCTCCCAGGTTCCGGGCTGTCCTGGTTGGTTGTTCTAGTGACTCACACTGAAGCAAGCATATTTTTTTCCCTTTTGAGAGAAAACACTTAGAGCTGCTTTTTGAGCAGTTGTGAACACTCAAACAAACTTATCCGTTGCAGCTCTCAGATCTCAGCTTGCGAGTATTTCAGCTGTTCATTTAGAATGCGGACCAAACTAAACTACCCCAATCTGAACAAGGATTATCTCCTGAATCCCATGTTCTGTCTGCTAGAAACGGGTTAAACTTCTAGTCCTGTAAATATAGTCCGCTTGTAGCTCCTATATGCTGGTAAATTTAGCAGCTACTGGTATTTTGCCGCTATAGTATACTGTTCCCATTGCATCAGCTACTGATGCAGCATTGGAGTTAACATTGAAAGGGAACGTTTTATTTATGTACATAACCCTGTTTTCTTTATGTGCCTTCACCCAATAAATAGTGTGGTTCTATAGGGCTTCAGACCATCATGACCACCTGGGGGTGTTCTCTTTGCATCAGCTACTGACGCAGCGTCTTGTTCCCTACTCAGGGAACAAGGGTCACATACATTACCAAGATGTTTTTGTCCTAACTAGCACAACCGATATGAGCAATGATTATCAGCACATTTTGTTGATCGTTTGTTTTCTATAGAGAGCAACAGTGCCCAACTATTTAGGTAGTTTGAGAGTGTAGACAGACCGGCATAATTGCGTCATTCAATGTAGACGTAGCCTAAGTTGTCTGTAGAGACCATCAATGGGATTTTTTTACAACTGGAATGCAATTGCTGCAGTATAATTCTGTGGTATCATGCTGAGTAGACAGCCCACTGAGAACTCTCATTGGTCCAAAATCTTGCGCCTTGTCACTGGTCATTAAACATCAAATATGTTATAATTGGCTGTGATTGCGCGGCATCACACATCAGTTTCGCGTTCAGTGTGGACAGACAAATTGTTTGTCGCTGGATAGGACATGGTGCAAGTACACAAAAACAGACGCAATTGACTTTTGAACATGTATGTGGGCGATCTTGCATTAATTAAAGTAACAAACATTAGTCTTCAATGGGTGATAGTATAATTCAAATATCTGTGCTTTTAAATTGGATCTGTTATTATTTATGTAGCTAGCTATACACGTTCATAAGGTCTAACTTGCTCAACAAGACTCTTCAGACTGTTGCTTCACTATGACAATAGTTGACCTGAAAGAGATAACTGACTGTAGAAGAAGTATGTTTATGTTAATGCCCAATTGAGCAGGCTCCTTGCCCCTTGCCCCTTACGGCAATGCTGAAAATGTGTTTTGTTTTTAATTACGCTCGGACCCTTTTTGGAATGCAATGAGGTGTAAAATCAACAACCTGGTGTCATAGAATCATGTTACTATATCCACGTTTTGCAAAATTATTTTAACGTGGCTTGTTGTACATATCGCAGCAGTTACCTGGTGAAATGAATACTAGAGGCTGTACAACAATGACTTTTATTCATATTCATTAAAATCATGAGTAAAATGGCAAATTATCAGTTCATAAACTTACTTTTCACCCTGTTCCTCATACATTGCTATCTTATGACATCTTAACAGTTTTACCATCGTGCATGGCTTACATATATCATACATTTTAATGTTTGCATTACATAACCAACTACATTTACAAGCTTGATTGAATGTGAACAAGTTGTGCAGTAGCTTAACTTGCAATGCACTTGCAATCCATTTGACCAGGGTACGATTTCTGAAAAGTCAGACACATGACCCAAAAGTGTCATTGAAACTCAAAAAGTGTCATTGATTTAGGGTAGGGAGGTAGGTTTATCAATATATCATTAACCTTAAAACACCTCTGTTAGGTAGAACATTTAACTCAATTTAAGTGCCATGCATTTCACTTAGGAAGTGCTGTGATACATGTAAAGAACCACTTAATATCGTTTTGTTGCCACCGACACATTGATGCCACAATCACATAATTTTCATAATATCAAGCTTGCATAGAAGCACCTGTGTCTACTTACTTGCGTATTGTTGTTTTTCTCTGACGTTCATTTCTTTATGTTCTTGTTTTATTCTAAATATTTAATATCTGTGCATAATGCTAAAAACTGAGAATCAGAAGAACATTACTCTGAAGTCTCTCACTTTTCTTCTAAAGCACACCTGCTGGATGTCATTTATAATTTTCCAGAGTGAATTGTGCTTTAGAAGAATGAGGTAACCCTTAAAGAGAGAAAGGTCATCCTTTGAGAACTGCCACAAACACTTTGAAATGTCATTGAGAACATGAGGTGTACTTTAGCTCCAATAGCTCTAGTCAAGACACATCACTTGACAGTGAAGCCTTATTTTTTTTATTTAAATGATAACAAATCACAGAAAAAGCAGGCATAATTTAGATGGAAGAACTAATCAACTGGTCAGCTGCTTAAGTAATCGTTGCACACACTAGGAAAAATAAGAATGGATTGAATAATTGACCCTAAACTTTGTAATTGAAAGTGTGAAAACAGTCTAAAAGAAGAAAGTAACTGATTAACATTTAGACCAATGTTAGAGTTAATGTTTTTTATCTTATCGTGGACATTCATTTATGATACCCAAGTAATGTCTGGGCAGGAGAGTGCCAAATTTGTCCATATTTCTATGTACCTTCATCAGCAGGACAATGAGGGTGAACTTCATTCAAAGACCTTCTCCATAACTTTATTTTGCAAGGAAAAAGCAGCATCCGGGTTGGGAGCTTATTAAACGTTCTCCTAAAGGAAGACTTGAAACAATCTTGAATTTCCAGTGCAATTAACTTGTGATTGATGCTGTGGGCTTCTAAAAGTGGTTGTCAGTCACTTGCACAACACAATAATCAGTGTTCTGCCAAAACAATCAAGCCACATTGAATGGTGCTGTTAATCACGAAGCGAGTCAACAGGATTGTAATTACATTATGTTGATTACTGACACACTGCTTCTTTTAGTCATTTGGGTGGAGTGATTAAGTGAGATCTTGTCTTAATGCTGGTTACTGTTTGGTATTCTGACAGTTTGAGATCACACTGTCTAGTGCAAACTACAAGGAAACCAACTTGATAATACAAGGCGAGCACTCGGAAGTGACTGTCACTGACTTCCTTTATTCTTTTTAATTAGTCTGGAGTTTTTGATGGCATTCATGAAAGGAATGTCAAATGATTTCTGAGACATGACAAGAAATCAGAGGTAACTTAGTGACATAAAATACAACTCCATGAGTAGCAGCTCTGCGTAACTAATCGTATGACACTGCATACATTGCAGACTAATTAGAAAGAGATTATTAGTGCTTTTTCTGAGACAAGCATCAGAATTACTCAAATAGAGATGTTTAGCAGAATGTTAATCTTAGTCACCATTCAATTTAATTGCATCTTTTCCCCCATGCAATGAAAATAAATGGTGACTGCTTGTGTTATATTGCTTTAGTATAACAATGCTGTTGTTTCAAAAGTAGTTGACATGTTACTCAAAAAAGTAATCCACTACACATGACTTATTACTTCACTACAGTTGTAATCAGATTACTCTACTCATAACCTCATGGAAAAAGCAATCAAATTACTAATTTCTGTACTTTAATGTTACATTCAAGAACACTTTTCACAGAATTTTCTGCTCAATGAATTCAAAATAGTCATACACTCAGCAATAAAAGATTCTTCCTTAAAATGACTTGTTATATAAGCATAATTAATGTTTTAAATGTATTTTATAAAAATACATTAATCTAAAATGTAATTTAAAGCTAATCATAAGTTTACCTCCGACAGATTGAAGAATTCAATTTCAAAATGGATTTCTGTGGACTGTAGGCCAATGATAGGCTTGTGCAGAGCATTTGTGTGATGTACTGGACCAATAATTCTGATCCACAGCGGCTCCACCACGCAACTTACAGGACTTGAAGGATCTGCTGCTAATGTCTTGGTGCCAGATATCATCGGTGTATTCATCACAAGTTTGTCACAAGTTTCTCTCCAAAGAGCTTGATGCATTTGCCATCTCTGTCATAAGTAATATGAAAGGGCCTTGAGTGTTTGAAGATATGTGGTGATGACATCATGAAACTACAGGACAAATTGACATTTAGGATTCTGGAACATGGTGTTGAAAGGCAACAACCATAAAATCGCAATATACGTTTCAGACATGTTCATTCTTGTTGGGCCATGTGCCAGTGACATTTTAATCTGAGTGTGTGCGTTTTGGACAGTGTATAGTACCATATTTTCATATTTAGAGAGCAGCTAGTTACAGAGTTTAAACTCCACTCAAGATTACCATACAACTGTATAAAAATGATTTTTGACGATTAACTTTTTTCATTTTATACATTTTAGTGATTGACCCAGCTGTGGGAGAGTGAAGCTATGTTCGGAATGGCATACTACCATACTACCCTTACGACTTCTGCAGTATGTACTGTAGATATAGCAGTAAGAGTAGAGCTAGTCTAGAACTGTGTCCAGAATGACGCACCATGCACTGAACACTTAAATTTTACACTGTGCACTCGGCCATCTAGTCTGTGAATTATCAAATTATAGTATCGTCTTAAACAATACACAATTTATTTATTTTCTACTGCATGGAAGCATTTGCCATTTTTCAGCTGATGGAAGAGATGTTTCATATGCATGCAATGTGTTGCTGCTAGCCTTAGCACGTTATTCAACCTCAGTCCAACACTTAAATCTCAAGTTATAATAATACATTTTATTTATAATGCGCTTTTCTGGTACCCAAAGCGCTACAAACAGATGCCACTAAAACAAATAAAGTACAAAACAATAAATCATTCTAAACAATACAACAGAACTAATCAATACAATAAAATACGAGTCATCTCAATCTATAAAAGCCATTTTAAAATGATAGGTTTTTAACAACTTCTTAAAACTGTCAAATGTGGGAGCACCTCTAACAGCAAGAGGAAGTGCATTCCATAATCTAGGTGCCGCAACTGAAAAAGCTCCCTCACCCATAGATTTGAGTCTACAAGGGGGCTGCTGAAGAGTAAAAGTATCAGCAGAACGAAGAGAACGAAAAGGCATGTAAAGGGTAACTAGGTCACAGATATAAGAAGGGGACGTTCCATGCACAGCATTGTAAGTTAGAGTGAAAGTTTTAAAATCAATACGTGACTGAACAGGAAGCCAATGCAAACTAAAAAGTATGCCTGTGATGTGCTGACGTGATGGAGTAGAACTATGAACATGTGCTGCTGAATTCTGAATATACTGTAGCCGTTTGATAGATTTAGCAGGTAGACCAACAAATTGTGCATTTCAATAATCAATCCTGGAAGTAACAAATGTGTGAATAAGCCTTTCAGTACAAGGCAATGTAAGGAAAGACCTAATTCTAGCAATGTTTCTAAGGTGATGGAATGCAGATTTTGTGATACTCTTAATGTGTGAACCTAATGTCAATTGAGCATCAAAAATCACACCAGGGTTACGAACATGAGTAAATGGAACTACGGTACTATCATCCACAATCAAATTGAAATTGCTACCTTTGTGAATTGCTGCTAGTGTGCCAATGAGAAGAACCTCAGTCTTTGAACAATTCAGTTTTAAAAAATGATGGTGCATCCACATTTTATTTCCTGTACACACTGTTGAATTGTAGAGGTAACATTAATATCGGACTTAGAGCTGATATAGATCTGAGTATCATCAGCATAAAAGTGGAACTCTAAGTCATAAATCATAAATTATTTGCCCCAGATGAAGCATATAAATGTTAAACAATATAGGACCCAAGACAGATCCCTGAGGAACACCATGACAGACCTGTCCAATGTCAGATTTGTTATTTCCAAAAACAACAGTAAGGTAAGTAATGTAAGTAACGATCAGTAAGGTAAGATTTAAACCATTTAAGGACAGTACCAAAGATACAGAGCCAAATCTCAAGTCTATTAAGCAGAATGAAGTGGCACACCATATAAAATGCTGCACTCAGATCTAACAACACCACGATGCTCCAGAGTCAGCTGATACAAGCAGGTCATTCATGACTTGAACCAAGGCAGTCTCGTTACTGTGTCCCTTTCTAAACCCAGATTCGATAGGCTCAAAAAGATGGTTGAGTGACAAGTATGAGTATAGTTGTGTTGCAATGACACGTTCCAAAACCTTAGCAAGAAAGGACAAATTTGTGATAGGCCTGTAATTTAATAGATCAGACTTATCACATCCAGGCTTTTTAAGGACTGGTGTAATAGCTGCAACCTTAAGAGCTTCTGGAACATTACCAGTAGTAAGCGAGGTGTTCACAATGTTCAAACTGAGGGGACTTATTGATGGTAAACATTCCTTAAGAACAAATGTTGGGATAGGGTCAAGAGTAAATGTAGTTGTATTCATTGATATCACTAATTTCATAATACAATATTTCCATGAAGAAATTGAGAAACTTGTTATACTCATGTACAGAGAATCAATTCAGTGGCTTAATAGGTGTAAGAATTTTGTTGATTGTTTTAAAAATCATGTTGGGGTTTGCAGCAGCATCACTAATAATGGCCGTATAGTACTTTGTTCTTGTCACTTTAAGTGCTTCAGAGTATTGACTCATCAGTGTTCATCATAGATGAGCTTATGAACCGTCAAGCCTGATTTCTTGTACTGGCGTTCAAGCTGCCTAATTTTAACCTTAAGCGCTCTGAGTTAGAGTGTACCAAGGGCATGATTTAATAAATGAGAAAATACGTTCTCTCCTAGGGGCGAACACATCCAAAGCAGATGATAAAACAGAATTATAGTGATCAACAGTTCCAACTGCATGAAAAATTTATATTCTTGACATATCTAAAACTAATGACCCTTTTCTGAGCACATCTTAGAGACGGAACAAGTAGCTTAAGAGTGAGAAGCTTATGATCACTAATTCATAAGTCACTGCTGTCTAGCTGGTCAATATCCACCCCAGCAGAACAAACCAAGTCAAGTGTATGTCCTTTGTTATGAGTTGGAAAATGTACATGTTGGCTCAAATTAAAACAATCTAATGTTTGGTTACAATTTGAATTATCCACATGAATATTCATATCTCCAGTGAGAATCATTGATGGACAAACAGAACTAACAAATGTAAGTAGTTCTGTGATTTCAGCAATAAACAGAGGATTTGGTTTTGTAGGACGATAGATAAATAAAACAAGATCAGGGGAGGTACCATTCATTTTGAATGCTACACACTCAAATGAGGATACACATGGAATGGTAATTTCAGTGATAGATATATCAGCTCTGTAGATAACGGCAAGACCACCACCGTTACCACTATCATTGTATGCATAACCCAGTGGAGTACTCATATTTAGATTTATGAAGTCATTCGTCTGATGCCAAGTTTCACAGACACAGAAGAATGTTTAGATGTGCAAATCTCGCAGATTCAAGTAGCACTATCTTAGAAGTCACTTGTGGATGGATAGCTTAAGTTCCCTATCTGTCACTTCCTTGATGTTGTGTCGATGAGTTGACACTAGAGGTCACCCTTGGGAGCCCAGACATCTCTGGTTTTTGAGAACAGGCCAATGAGAATTGGCATGTGGAATTTGCATGCCACTCCCCCAGACATACGGGTATAAAAGGTGTGCCGCTTGCAAACACACACTCAGATTTTCTTCTTTGGAGCTGAGCAGACTTCGAGAGCATGATTTTGGCAATGTTGCGGTCGTGGTTTTCTCTCGTAAGAGGGAAAGCCACTCCAGCGGCTCCCCGACGTGGTCCTTCTACCCGCGGGTATAAGGCGGGGTCAGTTAGCACTGGGGGCGATTTGTGGACTTCAATTGTAGCTTTTCCGCCGGGAAATCCCCCACAGACCTCCCATTCCCCAGCACGCTCGTTTGCCCCAGCAAGTTCCGCGATGTGACCGCCGACTCAGGGCGAATTCACATTCACGGCTCGCAAAGTGGATGAGATTTTGATTACAGCATCAGAGAGTGGGTTGGTTCAGTCTGTCACCATGGCCTCCCATCCCTGCATGCTCAGCTGTGGCTAAAATCCGCACCTGATGCGATGGTCTCCATGGGCTACGAGGACAAAAATCTTCCTCCCCCGTCCCAGGCTGTTCTGGGATCAGTTCTTTCCTTTCAGCAGGAGAGGTTGGAGGGACGGCTTTCCATGAATGTGTGTAGTCGCTATATCGGCAAACCATGATGCAGTAGAAGGTAAGTATTTGGGGAAGCATGACTTGATCCTTGAGTTCCTGAGAGATAAACCCTCCCATGTCACACCTCGTTCCCTCGTGAGACCTCTCCGTGGTCCTTCAGGGCCTTCGGGCATCTCCTTTCGAGTCCCTTGAGTCATCTGAGTTAAAGGTGCTCTCCTTAAAGACCACCCTCCTGACGGCACTCGCCTCCATCAAGAGGGTAGGGGACCTGCAGGTGTAACTTTGGTCCCATCATCCTGAGACCCTGACCGGGTCATATGCCCAAGGTTCCCACAACCTCTTTTAGGGATCAGGTGGTGAACCTGGAAGCACTGCCCCAGGAGGAGGCAGACCCAGCCTTGGCATTGCTGTGTCCAGTGCGTGCTCTTCACATCTACTTGGATTGCACACAGAGCTTTAGAAGCTCCGAGCAGCTCTTGTCTGCTTGGGTGGACAGTGGAAAGGATGCACTGTCTCCAAACAGAGGATCGCTCACTGGGTCATGGATGCCACTACTATGGCATACCATGCCCAGCACGTGCTGCCTCCTGCTGGCCTGTGAGCCCACTCCACCAGGGGTGTATCGGCTTCTTGGGTGTTGTCCCACAGTGCCTCTCTAGCAGACATCTATAGAGCTGTGTGCTGGGCAACACCTAACACATTTGTGAGGTTCTATAACCCTAACTCTGTAAGGTTCTAGGGTTGAGACAGTATCATCCCGTGTGTTATCATGTGACACAAACAGGTAAGTTCGGGTCAGCTGGCCAGGTGTACTGCTTGCGCATAGTGCCTTTCCCCTCCCTTGATGTGAAGACGTGCACTCTTTTACCAGTTGCATTTGCAAAAAAGTGTGAACCCTGGATGTTCTTCCTCCTTAGCCCAGCAGCCAACGAGTCTTCGGAGAGGCTCGCCGCCGCCCAGTACAGGCTTCACTTAGGCTCCCGTACTGAGGTAAGTGCTCCACATGTGCTGGTTGTCTCCTTAGGTAACACTGTGTGATATATCATGGAGCAAAATGGTTTCCCCGCTGGTAAACCGTGTCTTCCTTGGGCAGAGGGCCCTCTGTCTTGGTCACCGTGTTTGTAGTAACTCTTCCCCTCCTTGGGTAGGACCTACCCCGGTGCCGCTCCGCACTACGTGCTTCCGCTCTGACCCGGTAAGACCGTGTGTTGTGTTCCACTTAGAAGTCCCCCCCCCCCTTCTCGGGCTGGGTGTGGTCTCTGCGGTGTCCTCCTCTTTAAAGGGATACCCCCCCACATGGACCATATATGGTCCCCAGCTGAACGATTTTGTTCAGTTTGGGGAGAACAATAGAGAGAAGTCTATGGCTGGGCCAGCCAGTCCTTAAACATCTGAGCAGTAAGCCACTTCCCAAGGTGTAGGGGATCACTTTATGCCTGCCAGTGTGTTGGGGGTAGTTACGTGACGGCTTGCTGCGTTGGCTACGAGGCACACAGATTTCTGCCCATCTCGCACCGCCAGTCTGCGTAACTCGGTTCAGCTCTTGTGGCGTTTTTCATTGTGAAAGTGAGTGACAGATAGGGAACATCATGGTTACTGATGTAACCTCCGTTCCCTGATGGAGGGAACAAGACGTTGTGTCCCTCTTGCCACAACACTGAACCAACCGCTGAAATGGCCGGGTCTTTGGCTCGGCTCCTTAGTACCAAACCTGAGTGTGTGTTTGCAAGCGGCACTCCTTTTATACACGTATGTCCGGGGGAGTGGCAGGCAAATTCCACATGCCAATTCTCATTGGCCTTCTCTCAAAGATCAGAGATGTCTGGGCTCCCAAGCGTGACCCATAGTGTCAACTCATCGACACAACGTAACGTTCCCTCCACCAGGGAACGGAGGTTACATCAGTAACGATGACGTTCAGAAGACAAACGCCACATAAAGAACGATTGTATGTTTCTGAGTCCATAGAGCGAGAACATAAAACTTTTATGCCAATCCTTGTAGTTTGAAAGTTACGCTGCGATCGTCTATGTAAATATTTCGGCCGACATAAAAGCCGAAATGACCGTAAGGAAACACTGTTTCCGCAAAGCAACCAGCATTGTGGACAACCCCGCACACCCCTCACACAAACTCTTCACCCTCCTGCCATCTGGCAAGAGGTAACGAAGCATTCAGGCCCTCACGACCAGACTGTGTAACAGCTTCTTCCCCCAAGCCATCAGACTCCTCATTACTCAGAGACTAGTTTGACACACACATACATTTGTCCTGAGTTACACTTTAATAACTGCTACTTTATAACTGTCTGCTACCTCAATAACTGCTATGTGCATAGAATGAGCTATGTGCACTACTGTATACTGGTCGGAGCTGCACTGTCTCTCACTGTGCCTATTGTCCTGTTCATTGTTAGAAATTTATTGTAACTCTCCCGTACTTTTGCACATGTTTTTGCACGTGCACTTTATATAGGTATTATATAGGTATTTTATATAGGTATTTTTATTTAGTCTGTGTAGTCTCATGTGGTTCTGTGTTTGTCCTATGTTGTTTTATGTAGCACCATGGTCCTGGAGGAACGTTGTCTCGTTTCACTGTGTACTGTACTAACTGTATATGCTTGAAACGACAATAAAAACCACTTGACTTGACTTGAGGTTCTTTGAACACAAATGTCAGGAGGCAGATGATAGAAGTTTAAAGAAAGAGTACCTTATCATGATGAAATCCAAATGTTGAAGTACCCGCTCTCCGCGAAGCCCATGCAAAGTTAAAATGACAATGGATAGCAAGGAAATCCACATCGTTAGGAACTGTAATATCCAAAATGAGTTACTAGGATTAAAATCCAGACACATTGTTATCACAAAGCAGCATGCTGTGGTGTGACGGCGTAGAACCACACGTACTGAAAAACTTCTCAATATTATCCTGTTCCAGTCAATGTGGTCCCTGAGATTTTATTTGTTGATTTCCTCATGCATGAAGGGATGAAGTTTAGAGATGCAGAAGTTTAAAGAAGAAGTTTAAAAAGAAGTTTAAAAACAACTAATAAAATCAATTAATAATTAACCAAATTAAAACAAGGAATATAGAACAATTTTTAAAACTAATAGAGAAGCGGCAGACAACGTGCGCCAGCGTTTTCTCCACAATCCATCCAAAGTTTCAAGCATTTTTATGTAAATTCACACAGCGTGGGGTGATGGTAAAGCTTTTAACTCTCATTTGAAAGGTACTCTCTTCACAGAAGTTTAGATTGTTGCAACATTCACAATTAATTGTGATTGTTTTATCAGGCCAGCATCACGGAAATGTAACTCTGCTACTTCTTTTACGTAGAGAAACCTGTGACCGCTGAGCGCATGAAGTGTCCAACATTATGCACTCAAGTATTGGAGTTGAAAGTACATCATTCAGGAACATGCGGTACTCTTTTTTCATTGCATTGTCAGTGTGAACACACTACTAGAAAATATTGTAGAATATTGCGAAGTATGCGATTTGGGACACATTACATGTTCAAAATGGAATACTAGCTTACTACCTACTGAAAACTCCACACTGTACACTGCATGTAGTAAGTGTAGCCATTATTCCACAAGAAACATTTCAAACATTAAAATGGTGTATTGTTTTTATATGAACTCATCATGTGGAAGGGGCTTCCAGTTATCTTTTCAGAAATCTTGTATTTTCAATCCAATTTTGTGTAAAAACATATAAACTCTTCACGGTCCAATCAAATAATGAGTTAAAAAGGAGATGTTCAAAATTACAGCTGGAATTACATCTGGTTCATTCTTCACATCCTTGCAGAATGCTCTGTTGTATACTGCCATTTTAGCAAATGCAGCAGGTGTGTATTCTATTCATTTTTCTGCATTCAGAATTGTGCATTCTACTGTATACATATTATATACTTCATAAATAGCAAGAGTGCTAAAAATAGTAAGCTATTAGAATGGAAAGGAATACTAGCTTAGTACTTACAGAATACTGCACATTCTATAGTCTACTAAACATCTGTCTTATGATGGTTGTTCATATCTTCATCTTTAGTGAGTCAATGGGAAATATAAATTTTAGACTCTCAAACATCCCTTTTGCAAATAGAACAGAATAGAAGAACAGGGAGCTCTGCTTTAGATGACATGGTCCCAATAGAGCCCCCCCACTCAATACAGTCCTGGAATACATGAAGAGACAGAAACAATCGAGACAGCCTAAATAGATACATAATGTAGTTAAAAGATGTCCGTTGGGTATTTGAATGTTCTACATGCAGTCAGTGACAGACACACAAACACTATTTTGGTTCAGTAAACCCAACTGAATCCAGATGATAAAAGAATGTCTTTGTAAAAGGTTTAATGGAAAGGAGGAGGCAAGAACCGGCTTGACGATATAAATAATAGTTTTAATGAAACAAAAAAACAGACACACAAAGGTGTCGGACAGCTGACTGTAAATCTTTCTCTCTGTCCCACTGCAGTCTCTAGACGGGCTTTATCCCTCTCTGAGGCTTGATTAGCCTGAATAGGGTACGAGTGTGTAGCATCACGACCCGGCCCCACCATCTGCCCTGTCACAGTCATATTCTGCAAATTGTGGTTTGGATTCCTTTCTATTTGAATGAATTTCCATCTGAATGTAAATTTGGTGTTCCTCCTCATGCAAAATAGATTTACTGGTGGTTAAGTTTGAAATAGACCGTTGTGCCTCCTGATAACTATTTTATAATGTATGGCCTTTTTTCAAAAGCAGAACTCAATGTAGTGACCAAGAAAACCATACAAATTATTTATATTTTTTCAATATAGATATCTGCCTTCAGTATCTGGTGACGTAATTAAATTAAATGAATGCATTTGGATAAACCTGACTTGCACACAGGCTGCCAGTTTCTACTCAGTAAATGACAGACTCCAGACAATTTATATTTAGTTTATGTTAGATTTGTTTATATACAGTAGATCTATACTGTATTTAGTTTATATTTTGCAATTTGATATCTAGATTGGATGTAAATGTGATAATGTGATTATTTTAATGTGATAATGTGATTATTTTAATGATTAAATTAAAATTTCATGATAAGTATGTTGGAGTTTGCATGTTCTCCCCGTGTCTGCGTGGGTTCTCTCCGGGTGCTCCGGCTTCCTCCCACCATCCAAAGACATGCAGGCTAGGTTAATTGGTGTCTCCAAAAAAAATTGCCCTAGGTGTGGATGTGAGTATGAGTGTGTGTCTGTATATGTGTGGCCCTGCGATGGACTGGCGACCTGTCCAGGGTGTACCCCGCCTTTCGCCCAATGTTAGCTGGGATAGGCTCCAGCCCCCCGTGACCCTGTACAGGATAAGCGGTTGAAGATGAATGAATGAATGATAAGTATGTTTTTAATTGTTATCAAAGAACTTCTTCTGATAACTTCCCCTCCATGGCCCGCTCCTTTAAAAATGTCTAGAATCGCTCCTGGTTGGCGGAGAATGGTATTCTATGCTATTCCAAAAATGGCCTGAATTTTGCTAGCTGTGTTCTGTGTGTGCTGTTTGTGAAGACTAAGGAACATGTGCACACTGCAGAATCAGAAGAGCACAGCCACCAATGCAAAGATGAGTGAAGCACACCTACTCATGATAACGGTCTAAAATGAAATTACAATAGTGTAATCATAAAGCACTGGAGGAACATTACTCTTTTTATTTATATCTCTCTTCCTCTTTTTAGGCCTTCTGATCCTCTCTTCAAACTCCCATTCTGTATTTAAGCATATTAAATGAAGTCATTTTTTTTTTGTGCAAAAACATAATATATATATATATATATATATATATATATATATATATATGGACCTTTATATTGAGTCCATAGGGAATTCATGAAATCCTATATATATATATATATATATATATATATATAGGCAAAATATAAATGTATAAATATTCAAATATATAGTTTGAAAGTGTAGGGAGAATGACTCAATTGCATTATTCACAGTGTGTCATGGGAGTTGGGCAATCACTGCAGAGCTGTTTTGGTGTGCTTTGTTTGCAGCGACTCTCCGATTGATGATCGTTTCTCTTCAGAACTTATGGGTAGTGTAGTTCTTCACAAGTTTTGCAATTTAACACATAGCAATGCCCTGGCAACAGCCCACAACACCCTAGAAACTGCATAGCAACGTGTTAAAAAACACTTAGAACACTCAAGCAACCACATACATAGCAACACCCTGGCAACCTCCCACAACAACCTTGCATCTAGGCAACGACTTTTGCATAAGTAAGAACCACATACATTTCTTCAGAAATGTAGTTTAGCTACAGCTGTTCTGTAAACATTTATTTGTGCTAAAATTACACAAACTGCATTTATAGGAACTTTCAGTCCATGAAAAAAGACAGCAAGCATTATTAAATCTGCATTCGTTTAATGCTTTGGCAGATTGCTACATCTTTCGAGAGTGAATGCTAACATGGCAAAAAGGACTGCACAATCTTAGTAAAAATCATCGCAGTGCAATCAATGCTTGCTTTCAATGCCCCATATCTCTTAAAGTGATAGTTCATCCAAAAATGAAAATTCTCTCATTATTTACTCACCCTCCTGCCATCCCAGATGTGTATGACTTTGTTTCTTCTGCAGAAAACAAGCAAAGATTTTGAATGGTACCAACATTTTAAAGTGCCGAAAAATGCACATAAAACAGCATAAATTAATCCATATGACTCCAGTGGTTAAATATAACTTTAGAAGTGATACAATAGTCGTGGCTGAGATACAGATCAATATTCAAGTCATTTTCTTTTTGTTTACTCTAAATTTTCCTCCCTGCCCAGTAGGTGACAATATGCACGAAGAATGTGAGTCACCAAAATCAAAAGAAGAAGAATGTAAAAGTGAAGATTGATGATAAAAAAAGACTTTAATATTGATCTGTTTCTCACCCACACCTATCATATCGCTTCTGAAGATATGAATTTAACTATTCCTTTAAAGTGGTAGTTCACTCAAAAATGAAAGTGACTGAGGCTAACATTCTGGCTAACATTACATTTTGTGTTCTACAGAAGAAAGTCATACAGGTTTGAACAACATGAGGGTGAGTAAATAATGACAAAATTTTCATTTTTAGGTGAACTATTTCTTTAAATGAGGTCAATTTGAAATCAAAACTGCATCATAGTGCCTAGCGGGGTGTTTGCATCTGATAGCATGGTGGGGACCTGCATTTTCTGCTTGTGGGTCTGTGTGGATGGTGACCTTGTACAACAATGCTCTGTGCATATGGATGTGTTTGTAGTATAGTTGGAAACTGAGAGCGAGTGAGCAAATCTATGCTTCAACACCAGCAGGGGGTACTATTGGTCTCTATAAATGCATCCTGTAACACATTTGGCCAGCTGCTCCCATGGAAAGCATCAAGGATTTTGCCAAGCACAAATGAACCTTCGGTTCACAGCTGTGATGTGCTGTGGCATGGAGTTTAAAGACTCTCCGTCTGCTAAGCGGCCACTCTAACTAAACAATTTTTTTTTAGCCAATCATATGTAAATAAGAGACCTCAGTTCAGAAAATATGGGCATTTTTGCATATTTTCTGGAAAAATAAGACACGTGTCAAATACAGTGAATTTCTCTATCTATTTTATGGCAATGGCAGGAAATTTTATTGTTGTTAAAGTTGATGGGGGTAATTTTTTTAGATGTTATTCACTGAATCAACTATGAGCCAGTCAGTGTTGTCATGACATAAGTTTTTTACGGTTTCAGTCAAGTAATTTCTATTTGTTTAGTGCTTTTCACAACACACATCATTTCAAAGCAGCTTTACAGAAAATCATGCATTAACATAAAATTAAACTGTAATATATATAAAGTCTTAGTCATCATTGTTTAGTTTGATTAAATATGATGTAAATTGTGTATAACAATAAATAATTAAATAATAATTGTATTTAGAGCCCCGGTGAGCAAGCTGAAGGCTATTGTGGCAAGGAACACAAAACTCCATAATATGTTGATTAATGGAGAAAAATAACCTTAGGAGAAACCAGACTCACTGTGGGGGCCAGTTCCCCTCTGACTAACATCATGAATATAATGACAATATTACTTATGTATAGTTAAAGTCATGGTTTAAAATGATTAAACTAAGTAAGTGTTAAGGGTCAGTGTTTAAACATCGATTTTGTTTGAACTGCAAGATGAATGACTAATGTCTTTGAAGTCCATCCTGGATTAACTGCACAAGTTCACATAGATGTTTTGTTCTTTGTTAGTTGGCTGATGAAGGCTTTTAATGGCAATTAATTGATAGTCTATGTATTCCATTTCAAGAGTGTAATCATCAATAGACAAAGGTGATGCAGGCAGAGATCAGTGAGTTGCATTGCAGTTTAACCTACAGGCCATTTCGGTGAGGTCTATTCTAAGTCCAGGGAAAGTGACAGGGAAACAAATAGAATAACATTAGCATAGATGCCATTACATTTTTTGCAGAGTTATAGATCATGATAAATGTTTCTGGTTCTGGCAGATCTAACAAAAGCAGCCTAATTGTGAGTTGAAGGATAAATTAGGGGTATGCCTGGATAAATACACGAGTCTTTAATCTAGAATTTATTGAAAGTGTCTGTGTCCCGAACACTGTTAGGGAGACTATTCCTTAGTTTAGGAGCCAAATATTAAAAGGATCTACCTCCTTTTGGGGATTTTGATATTCTAGGAACTATTAACAGGCCAGCATTTTGCGATCATAATGAATGTGAAGGAATATAGCGTGGTTGAAGGTCACTTAAGTACTGTGGAGCTAGACCATTCAATGCTTTGTACATAGTTTACAAAAAAATTTAATTAATATGAAATTTAACAGGCAACCTATATAACGATGATAAATTGGGGCTTATATGATTATATATTTTGGCTCTGGGCAGCACTCTGGCAGCTGCATTTTGAACCAATTGAAATCTGACTGGCTCTGGTGACCTTGGGATATGAATTTGTGTATGTAGTTAACAGAATTTTAAAATGAATATGAAGTTTAACAGGTAGCCAATATAATGACTATAAAATGGGGCTAATATGATCATATTTATTGGTTTTGAACCAATTGAAGTTTATTTATTGAACTTGTAGTACATCCTCCAGCAATGCATTCCAATAATCTAGTCTTGAGGTCATGAACGCATGACTTAAGGCGGGTGCACACGGTACGATTTATAATAGTCCTTTACGATTGTTGCTTGTCAAACTGTATGATATGAACGCATTGATATCACCATGGCATACTGTGCAACGTTATGTCAGACTGCACGATACACATCATGGCCGACCATGGTCCCACTGTGAAATTTGCCCACCATGGAGAAGCATTTTTTCTCTCTCTCTGGAAGTCAGGACATCAGCATTTCTATTGCTCCAATACCACTCCATCACGAGCATAAGCTAACATTTACAAGAAAGATGGATTTTTGTCAAATAGGCCTATAAAAAGACTGAGAGAAAATACTAAATGTTATAGGTGTTGAGAATGACAGCCTACAGCAATAATGAGCTACCACATGCAAATATTCATTGTGGAAATAAAGACTTGTGGCCCGAAACATTACGAACTTCTCTGTTCACATTGGAGAAAACAAAAAAGGTGGGTTATTGTACGTCTTTCTCCTCTTTTAGATTAGTAACCTATAGGCCACGCAAAATTTTCTAAAATTCATAAAGGCTGATAATATATCACCCTTGCAAATTCCCTATATGGATGATGAACAAACACGACATAGATTTCTAAATGTAAATGGTCTGCTCTTATATAGCGCCTTTTTAACCTTAACGGTATTCAAAGCACTTTACACTGTGACTCATTCACCCATTCACACACCAATGATGGCAGAGCTGCCGTGCTAGCCTGCCATTGGGAGCAACTTGGGGTTCAGTGTCTTGCCCAGTCACACTTTGGCATGTGGAGTCATGTGGGCTGGGATTTGAACCATCAACCCTGCGATTAGTGGCCGACCCACTCAAACAACTGAGCCTCAGCCTCTATAATTGTATCCGACTAATTTGGGTTAAAACGTCCCATAAATATATACCAGTATAAATTGTTCAATCTTTCTATTTTATTTTATTTATTTATAAATAGAATTGGAGTGGTGTGAATCTTAACTAAAGTAGTATACTTTTAAGAAGTTTTAGTAAAATAGTAATTAAAATAATGTTGTAAAGAAAATGCATTATAAATGTAAAGAAAAATAACAAGAAAATTCAATAATTTTGTTATTTTTTTCACAAACGTGGAGGAGGTTTCTTTCCAAGTGAATTAGTGTGCGAGACAGGAGCAGAATATCTCATCTGGCCGTCACACTATACTGCTATTATGCTAAATTTTAGACACTGCCCAAACTTCGTCGAAGGCTGAAGATCATTGCAAAGGCTATTAATTGGTCATCTGTGAACATGTCATACTAAACGTTGTAAGATTACCGATTGTGCCCTGCGACAAGAGAAATCCTTTAGGATTCCAGAAATGTGTCTTAGACGGCAGAGTCATGGCCAAAATCGTACAGTGTGCACTCGCCTTTAGTTTTTCATCATCAGCAACAGAGAGCACGTGTCATAACTTAGCAATATTTCTGAAGTGAAATAATGATGTTCTACAAACATTGGAAATTACATTTTCAAAGGACTGATTGATATCAAATATAACACCTAAGTTCTTCGCTGTAGAAGACGACATAACAGTACATCCATCGAGAGTCAAATGATATTTTAGCGACTTATATTTAGAGTTTTTTTTAATTAGGTGCAATAGTTGATTTCATTTATAAACTCTGCTAATTTGGAGAATTGTGAATTTTTGTTGGGTTTAGAACAAATGTAAAGTTGGGTATGATAAGGCATAACAGTAGAAACTTATTCCATGATTCCTGATAATATCTCCCAGGAGAAGCATGAATAAGGAGAAAAGCAGAGGCCCTAGAAGTGATACCTGTGTCACTCCATACTTAACTTTTAAGTATTACAAGTGGTAATTAAGTATTACAAGTGGTAATTAACGTTTACACATACAAAGTGGTAGTGGTCAGATAAATAGGACCTAAACCATGCTAATGCAAGTCCACTATGCCAACATAATTTTCCAGCCTATTCAAGAGAATGTTGTGATCTATTTGTGTCGAAGGCAGCACTAAGATCTAAAAGCACTAGAAGAGAAATGCAGCCACAATCAGAAGAAAAGAGAGTAATTTGTAACTGATTAACGCAGCCTCTGTACTCTTATGTTGCCTAAATCCTGATTGAAATTGTTCATATATACAATTTCTCTGTAGAAATGAACACAGTTGGGAGGACACTACCATTTTCTAGAATTTCCAACATAAATGGTAGATTTTAAATCGGTCCATAATTTGCCAATTCTCCAGTAACAAGCTGTGGCTTCTTAATAAGTGGTTTGATAACTGCCTGTGGCGAGCAGGGCGGGAAGAATTGGTGAATGCGGTCAACCTGTGTGCCACACCGGTCTCGAATTCCAGTGAGGGGCGGTGGGAGTATTTCAGGAGAGGAGACAGTGGCAGACGAGAGAGAGAGAGAGATGCGTGAAGCTATCTGTGTGTCTGTGTGGTGTTGCTGAAAAGAAAACCTTTTGTGTACTTCTGAAAAGCGGCCTTATTGTGTGCGACAATACATGTCTAAGCATTTTGTCAAGCCGGCCCTAGCTTTGAGAATTGTTACACTGGTGCCGAAACCCGGGAAGGAGGACGGACGCTCCGTCAAGGAGTCATCACCGCCGATTGAGGATCGCAACACAGAGGGAGTGCTCATCTGGTGGTGCTGAAGCTCTGCGTCAACTGGCAACTGAAAGGGATGGCTGAAGGGTCCAGTGCCATCGCCGGCGTCACAGACCAAAGCAGGACAGTGAGCTAAGGGCCAGTCAATGGCGTGTCCGGGTCCGGCGAGCCAGTTACTCTCCTTCATCCTGTTCCCACTCTCGGGCATGTGCAGGTTGGATCCGGAGACCATCACGATGCATCAACGATCCCTCTCTAGAATTTTTTTTGGGAGGGGTGGGTCACAGGCCGGAGAATTCCCCAACCTGAGTTTGGCGATGGAGTATGTGGCGAGCAGAGCGGGGCTGAGTTCGGTCTCGTGTTCCAGTGAGGGCCAACGGGAGAACTTGAGGAGAGGAGACAGCGGCACATGAGAGAGAGTGACACGTGAAGCTGTCTGTGTATCTGCGTGTCAGTGTGGTGTTGCTGAAAAGAAAATCTTTTGTGTATCGAAAGCTGGCTTTATTGTGTGCAACTGAAAATGCAATAATAAATGTCTATGTGTTTTGTCAAGCCGGCCCCAGCTTCCTCCTTTCCTTAATTGTTACGCTGCCATATTAAAGTTTCTTGGGACATGTCCTAAGGATAGCAAGGAGTTAATCATATTAAGAAGAGGTTCTGAGATTAAGTTTTGTTAGCTCATCATGACATATGACAGCAAAGGTTCAGTCAATGCATTATTCCTAACCAATTTAGCTACAGTTCTGTATAAACACCTAGAAATGTTGTGGTTATTTTCTATGAGTTTGCTCAAATATGCTGATCTGGCAGCTTTTAATGCCTGTCTGTAGCTACAGACACTATCCTTCCATGCAACGCAAAATACCTCTAATTTTGTATTCTTCCAATTGCGCTCAATTTTCTGAGCTGCTCTCTTCAGAGCATGAGTGTGATCCTTGTACCAATGTGCAAAGCACAAAGGGGGTGACACAAATGAAGAGTTTGAGTGGTGGTGGTGTAGTGGGCTAAAGCACATAACTGTTAATCAGAAGGTCGCTGGTTTGATCCCCACAGCCACCACCATTGTGTCCTTGAGCAAGGCACTTAACTCCAGGTTGCTCCAAGGGTACTGTCCCTATAATAAGTGCACTGTAAGTCGCTTTGGATAAAAGCGTCTGCCAAATGCATAAATGTAAATGTAAGAGTTCTAGAGAAGACTGTATTTATATTTTCTGTTATTACTTCAATTTATTCTAGACTTTGTGTCTTAATGAGTATGTGAGACAATTCTGGAAGATTATTAGTGAAGCAATCTTTAGTAATCGAAGAAAAAAGAATAGATCTACCTGAATGATAGTATGGTGTAGATTAAGTGACATTAGCTGATCGCGGCAAACAAGAGATGAGGTAATGATCTGAGATGCCATTGCTCTGCAGTATATACTATATTCTATAGTATCAACATCAACTCCATATTATAGAATTCAATCTAGTGTGATTATGATGATGAGTAGGTACTATCATATTTTGTCTGACTCCAAAGGAGTTGAGAATATCGATAAATGCTAATTTTGTGTCATTTTCATTATCTAGGTGTTTGGCAAAGTTTTCTGCTTCAGTTGTTGTGGTGTTGATTCACATTGTATCTAGATTATTGTGCAGAGTGATCAGATGCATTTCAAATAATTGCAAAAAGATTAATTCATTGTGCCCTGGCACAAAATGACCAGCTAACATAATTTCACTAATCATATCAGCAGCACCTGGGAAAGTGTGAATGAGTACTAGTCAGGTGAAATCACTCTATCATTCTGATTGGATTATAAGAGCAGACTGATTGCTATAAAAGGAGGAAAGAAGTGCTTCCAATCATTGTGTTCTTGTTAGCAATGGTTACCTCTGTAAAAACAGGGGCTGGCAAAAACTGCTAAAAACATATATATTTTTGCCCCTTGAAGGTCTCTGCGTTGTTCTGTCTTTTCTGAGCACTGAAGTAAAGCAATTATTGTTATTAATTTGTACTTTACAATTTCATCCCGTTATTAATTTTATCTGACTCCAATTTTATATTAATCTGACTCCATTTTTAAGTTGACCTCTAATTTAGAATTAAAGCTCTAAATACTTTCTGATCATTCTTTTATTTTAATCATTTAAGTTATTGATTACTCTGAATCCTCTTCTATTCATTTACCTTTTGATCAGTTTCTAATGAGATTCAAACTGATAGTCTTTAAGTGGCTTCCTCCTACATTAAAGCTTCAGTTATGATATAAAGGATTCCTAAAATGGTATTCTCCTGCTCGGTTCCTCCAGAGCAGTTTCTCCTATTTTAAAGAACCAGTACTGATATAAATGATTTCAGAGGAATACAGAATAAATCAAAAAGTAACAATTTATTTGCCAGGTAAGATTTAAAACACAAGATAAAGAAACAAGTCAAAAGAACATACCTGACAATTGAGAACTACATGTAATTGCAAAGCATGGGAAATCTGAATGCAGATTTCTGTTATTAAAGTTACACACAAGGTGTGTGGGATCGTCTGACTACAGAGAACCTTCAGCTCTGGGCCAGCCTTCCTTAAATATCCAGACAGAATACACATTGTGTACCAAATGGTATTGTCCTTTGAGAATTTGGGGGTGAATGGGTTCTTGGCTTCCTGGTGTTAAACCTTCAAGGAGGGGTTTAGATCTCCAGAGTTATTCAGTATTTGGCAAAGACCTTATAACTTTGTTGTCATTGAGTTTTATAAACCTGGGGACAAAACACTATACCAGACGCACTGAGACATTTTGAATGATACCAAACATGTTACACTAGTTACATTATTTGTATACATCAGATATGGTCTCTTGTTACATACAGATATTAGGTGAGTTTGAGGTGATTCTGTGCTGAGGGGGAATGGATGAGGAAGAGAGGGAAGAGAATGGGACAGATATGGAAGGGCAACAATGAGGTGTGAATTTGCAGTCTTCGCTCAGTGGGGTATGGTGCCTCAGGAAGAGATGCTAATTGTGAGAAAGTTCATTTGTTGATCTTCTCGAAGTTGATACATTTGCTCTTTGCCTTTGAATGTAAACACATTAGCACATTGGCACCCAGCCTTACAGTCCGCTCTCTGGCCAAGCAGGCAACTCAATAGTTTCTGCCTGGTCACTATTAGGCGTTCAAGGTGCCAAGTCCATTTTGTCGCTTTGTATGCATCTGCAGAACACCTAGTCTCACCAGATACATGTAGCAGGTGGATAATTGGGTTTGTCCCTGCCTGTGTCTGGTTGAGGTTAGTA
Source organism: Moxostoma hubbsi (assembly GCA_032164185.1). Classification (NCBI taxonomy): domain Eukaryota; kingdom Metazoa; phylum Chordata; class Actinopteri; order Cypriniformes; family Catostomidae; genus Moxostoma; species Moxostoma hubbsi. The sequence goes on along the minus strand of JAVLUX010000110.1, from coordinate 4,717,269 downwards.
CATGTGTTCAGTTCCTCGAATCCATCAAGGCTTTTGGCATGTTCGGTGGATATGTCATTCCATCATGGAGAAACATCTGCTTCTGGTTCCACCCTCCCTTTAATGATGATCTGACTCTTAGAAGAACTCTCTGCCACCTCCAGTGGTGGTCTTCTGGGCCAGCCTCAATTAGGTGAAGGAGTTCTCACAGGTAATGCATAAGCACCTGAACAGCATCTTAAATGACCATGTAAAGACTGTACATTTATGAGTTTATTGTCGTTGGGAGAAAAAGGTTGTTAGGTGTTTACATGTACAAACAACATAATGATGAATTTCATGACAGCAAGTGCGACTGGTATATTGTGTCTCAGTACCCTTCAATGCCATATACCCAATAAGGTGATCCCATTTGATTATCTGATCATTCACTACACCAATAGAGTGTATAGTAGTGGAATTTGAAAATACTTGGTCTGGATGGATTAAAGGAAAGGTGACAAAAAAAACCCAAGGCAACCAGTACATTCATCACCAATATTCATTATTGCCGTGGATATTGGGTCTGAATAAATTAAAGGATAATTCTATGATTGTAGAATCACACTTATAGATTTATATAATAATCACAGTGCTAATTCAAAATTATCCAATGTGATTGATTTGCTGGCTAAGTCATAATCGATGATTCATGTCTATTTTCAAAGTGGGTTGTGGATCGATTGAAGTGTCTGCACTTCATATAATTTGCATTCTAATTTGTTGCAGGTGGAAATGTAGAAATTTGGGTGCAAGTTTGTTTGCAATGTGTAATGAAATCATCGATGTGTGACTGTAACCATGCACATGTCCCATATATATTACAGTATTTAAAGGGGAATTTGTAAATAGTGACTGTTTTATGGAAACAGGTTTGTAATGTCCTATATGTGAGGCTATGTGTATGTGAGAGGCAGGCCAGATCTTCAGTGGATTAGTACTTTCAGAATCTAGGCCATTATTTTGTTCCATGATGTAGTGATAAAAGTGTGTGTTCTATATGTTTAGGAGATGGGTGGAATCTGTTCTAGAATAATCGGTGTTGCAAAATTTTGTTTCCGGTGCTAAACCGGGAGGCCATATAGTTATTTTTGTTTGTGTAGTGCTGTGAGGTGTGAATGGCCTCTTTGAGTATTTCCACACCCATCTCCATCATGGCCAAATTGTTGTCCTGGCTTGAAGCAGGGGTATCAGAAATCTTTTGGCACCTGTCCCTCATGAGATTGTAACCTGATATGTAAACAACCACAGAGAGAGAAAACAGTTAATGTTGATCTTTTAATTAATCTGCATTTAGACATGTGGTACTTTCTTTATTTTCCTCTGATGATCAAAGCCAAACTGTTACAGACTGCTTTTAGTCTCATGCTGCATGGTTAGTGTCATCAGGGGGAATAAGCATTTTGCTTTACAAAAACATATACCATTGTAATGTCCAATGCCAATTTAATTTCAGAGATCAAATTAGACTGATCATCCTTGGTGTTATCTGAATTATTGCTGATATTTTAGTGTAGTTTTGAAGTGTGAAGCACCTTAAGCTGCAGTGTTTTCTGCTTAGCATTTATTTTTAATTTCTTAAGGATGCTATTCACATGTTTGATCATATATGATCTATGATCTCTTGGTCTGTCAGGGTTGTAAAATATCTGCCTGATGTTTAGCAATTTGCACACTGAAACGGGTTCCTTGATCAGACTCGATTTGGATGGGCGCACACCAAAGTGGGATGATTTGGTTGGCCATCACCCGTGCCACAGTGTTTGCAGTGTTATTGTGGGTGAAAATTGCTTCTACCCACTTAGAGAATTTATCAATGATCACCAGGCAATAACGATATCCCCCTTTGGCACTGGGGAGTGCACCAATGAAATCCAACTGTAAGGATTCCCAGAATCCCTTGGGTGGGTCTGACCTGCGTAGACTAGTGCTTCCGGGTTTGTCCTGATTAACTGTTTCATAAACTATGCATGTACTACACCACCTGTTGACATCAGCATATTCATGGTACAGTTTGATTATGGGTTTTTGAACAGCTTCTGGAACCACATATTTCCCATCTCTGAGTATTATGTCTTCTGTGACAGTGACTAACTGATCCTGCTGTAAGTGTGGTGCAATCTCTCCCTCAGCTGTCCACAAATCTTTTTGATATTGTTTAAGGTCGATGGGAGTGATTTGGACTGCACTCACCGCAGGTGCAGGTAGTTTGTCCGGTTGCCACTCGTCTCCTTTTGTGGCTGCGATTTTGGCAAATTTATCGGCAATGTTGTTGTATTGCTTGTGTTCGTTGGGGTTTCTGTTTATGTGCGTGGCAATGATGTTGTCATTCACATAGTCAACTACTCTGTCTGCACCCAGTAGGGGGCCGACTGGCAGACACAGAGACTTGGTAGATGAACGGCACTGTAGAACTACACCTCTTTTTTCAAGCTGTTGGACTCTCTCATGAACAGCAGCCTCTACCTCTGGCTTAATGTGGTATTGCTTTTGTGGGGGAGGTGGCTCCCCCTCAATGCATACTTCAAAATCAATGAGGCCACAGCCGTGTTCGTGATTAGCCCAAACATTGCTATTTGTATCCATTAGCAGTTGTATGGGGTCTGTTTTGGAAATGGACATAATGCTTGCCTTGTCTCGTGAAAAACAATTTTTCATTGTTTTATTTGTTTGCAATTTGATTTGTTTTTCAAGGCAGTGAATAAAAAAGCCATGTTTTTGCATGATGTCCATTCCCAATACCGTTCCTTCACTGTTGTCTGGTAAATACCAAAAAGGTTCTTCTAGCATTATAATGCCCAAGTCGAGTTGAACTGGTTGTGTTTTGGTCGCAGTCATTAGTGTGTCGCCTATGCCTCTAATTTGTATGGTTTCATTTGTTAGAGGTAAAGGAATGTTTGTGCAGGAGCATGCAGCGCCGGTATCGATAAGTATGTTGGCTAACCGGCCTCCAATGTTAGCCCTTATTTTGATACGGTTGTCGTTGTTGATAATACTCCCTATTGCAATGGAGGCCACGCATCCCTATTGTATATTATATTTCGACAGTAATGATTCGAGTTCAGCTTGGAATTCGCTGTTTTGTTGTTTTTCCTCCATTTGTCGGGGAGCACTTGTGTTGTTTTGCATACTCAAGGTATCTAACCGTTTGTGAATTTCAGTGTCAATGTTGGAGGGTGCTCCCTTTCTTTCGCACTCATCTTTTAACTGATAACAGTCACGTATGTTATGACCTTTCCTTCTGCAATAATCGCATCGATGTTGGGTGTAATTCAATTTTTTAATTTTTTCAGCACCCTTGCCCTCTGTCACCCACTGGGTTGCTGCAATATGATGCGATTTAGACTGTTTGTGTCTATTTTTGATTTTTGATGCCCAGTCTACCACTGCCCTGTACGTGTTTTCAGCTGGGTCGGCGCCATTCAAAAGAGCTTGTTGAACAGCGGGCCCTGCATTATTTTTTAGGAACTGAAGTAAAACTTCATGATCCCTATCTGCGTTTTCTAGGCCGGAGTATTCTTTGTACGATTCCCACAAACGTTCTGCATAACTTTCGAATGGTTCTTTATTTGATTGTTTAATGTTAACAATTTTATTCCATTCTGCATGGCTTGGTCCTCTCAGATCAAGCAATGTTTGCTTAAGTCTTTTGTACACTTCTGTGTTGGTTTCACGATCGCGTCTATTTATAATGCATCCTGTTTTCATTTCCTCATTCAGTTTGGGTCTGAGTTCGTTCGGAATAGTTAAGAGAGCAATTTGCCATACGTCTCTGATCTCTAGATTGTAGACATTGGCCTGTAACATTAAGGTGTCCCAGTAAGGCTGGAATGGACCTCTTCTTGGCATCATGCCAACTATTTCTTTATGTGAACTGCATTCCTCACACGTTAAAGGACGACTGATAGTTGTGATTTCATCTTCCGCATTTGTTATTGTTTTAAGGACTGCAACTTGAACTGATTTTTTCGGAACATCACTAGTTTTTTGCCGCGTCATAACCGGGCTGCGTTCTTTTGTAATCTGAGCGGGATTATCCCCATGGACTCGGTTACGAGCCTCTCTTGTGTGGTTAGCGGAAATTAAGGTTACTGCATCATCGTCGTCACTATCCTGTTTTCTTTCAGCATCAAATGGTGAATTTATGGCAGCTTCTTTTATAGCTGATATTGGGAAGCCTGCGTTGTTACAACAGTCTTCTAAAGCGGATGCATAATTTCGACCTGATCTGAGTTTTTGTTGGAGATCATTAATCTGCGCTTCCATCGCATCTACCCGTCTTGCCCAACTTTGCTTTTTATACACAAACGTGTCGACTTTAGCCCTCAATTTTTTTAATTCTTCCGATCGCGATTTCTCTATTTCTTTAATGTTTACTATAATTTGCTCGTTTTTCGCCATGGTGTCGATGTCGTTACGGCGAAGCAAGTAAATAATAGCAACGGAGGTTTTCCGGTATTTACGTTTGGATTCTAGTCTCCGACCCTCCATAGAGTACCATGATAAGATTTCATCATTACTCCATTTTAAATTTAGTCCTTTCTCGCGTAAACGAAAAAGGAGATCTTTGAACTTTATGGCAAGAGCGTCCATTACCTCCTCATCTACACTGCTTCTAGCATGTCCCTGAAAGAAATGTCTAAAGAAAAAAAGTGTAGCCATTATAGCTTTACATCAAAATAGCCTCACATGCAAGGAAATTGCAGCAAAGAATATTGCACCTGAAAGAACCATTTACCGGATCATCAAGAACTTCAAGGAGGGAGGTTCAACTGCAGTGAAGAAGGCTTCAGGATGTCTCTGAGTGTCCAGCAAGCACCAGGACTGTCTCCTCCTGAGGAGTCAGCTACGGAATCGTGTCACCACCATCACAGAGCTTGCTCAATATTGGCAACAGGTTGGTGTGAGTGCATCTGCACGCACAGTGAAGCAAAGACTTTTGGACAATGGCCTGGTGTCAAGAAGGGCAACAAAGAAGCCACTTCTCTCCAAGAAAAACATCAAGGACAAGACTAAAATTCTGCAGGAAGTACAAGGATTGGACAGCAGAAGACTGGTGCAAAGTAATTATCTCTAATGAAGCCCCCTTCCAACTGTTTTGGACATCTGGAAAATCGATAGTCCGGAGAAGACAAGGTGAACTGTACCATGAGTCCTGTGTCGTGCCAACAGTGAAGCATCCTGAGACCATCCATGTGTGGGGTTGCTTTTCATCCAAGAGAGTGGGCTCTCTCACAATTATGCCCAAAAACACTGCCATGAATAAAGAATGCTATCAAGAGCATTCTGTGCAAGAGCAACTTCTCCCAACGATCCAGGAGCAATTTGGTGATGATTCATGCATTTTCAAGCATGATGGAGCACCACAACACAAGGCAAGGGATAATGAAGTGGCTCGGAGATCATTACATTGACATTTTGGATCCGTGGCCATGCAACTCAACAGGATTGTGGTCAATCCTCAAAAGGCGTGTGGACACACAGAAGCCCACAAATTGTGATCAAATCTGAGCTAATAATTCAAGAATTTATTGCCATCAGTCAGGATTTGGCCCAGAAGTTGATATCCAGCATACCAGAGCGAATTGCAGAGGTTATGAAGAACAAAGGGCAACATTGTAAATATTGACTCTGCATATATTAAGTGTTTTTGCCAATAAAAGCCTTTAAAACTTATGAAATGCTTATCATTGTTTTCCAGTATACCATAGAAACATGTGAAAAAATAATCTACAAATACTGAAGCAGAAAACTTTGCAAAACACAAAATTTATGACACTGCCAATACTTTTGGCTACAGCTGTATATCTGATAGAAAATTTACAAATTTACCAAGGAAATCTGAGTAATCTATATACTGAAGCAAGGGCAAAGGATGACAGATATTTTTTATTTATATCTGAAAGTGATTTATTATCATTATTAGTTCAAAAGGCTTAAACTTATATCATGTCCTCTGAGTAACACCAAAAACTTTACTGTAAATTGTAGCAACACCTCCTCCGCAACTCTTCAGACAAGGCTAATTTTTATAACAATACCTGGGGGAGCAGATTCATTTAAACTAATATATTCATCCGGTTTATCCCAGGTTGGTTTCAGTCAAACAGAGCACATCCAAACTATGATCTGTAATGATTTCATGTACAAAAAGTGTTTTGGTAGAAAGAGATCTAATATTTAGTAGCTCTATCTTTATATGATGTCTATATTAAATTGTTTTAAATTAAGTTTGACCTTAATAAAAAGTTTTCTAAATTATTTAGTGAGAGTTTTGTGTTTGGTTGTTTGGGAAACAGACACAGTCTCTATATGATATCTAGGAGATATAGTATCTATGTGTTTTAGTTTATGAACCTGTCAATATTCAAGGAAGCTGGCAGACATTTGGATTAACCCGTTTGTCTGCTTCCTGACCTGAGACCAGTTAGTCAAATACTATCACTCTTAAGACTGAGTCAAATTACTAGAGAGGAGAGTGGCACCTTCCCTGGAGGTATGAGTCTGTCACTTTTTAGCAAATCAGATCTAACCCAAAAACTCTTCCAATTGTCTATAAATCCTATGCTATTCTCCGGACACCACTCAGACATCCAGTGGCATTCATCTACTACTAAACTTGTCACCACGATGAGCAGGGAGGGGGCCAGAGCATATTACAGTGTCTGACATTGTTTTTGCATGTTCTCACACCTCTTTAAAATGACCTTTTGTGATCATCAACTGGTGAAGCCAGACATCCTTAATGCCAACATAAATTTAAAAATTGAAAATCTAAGTTTAGCATTAGCCAGCACTTGTAAATTTGATATGATGTTGATGTTCAAGCCCTGGAAATGTATTTAACTATGGTGGCAGGAGTCTCTATTTCCACATTCCTTACAATAGAATCACCAATTATTAAGGCTATTTAAACATGATTCTAAGTGGGTGCATCACTGAGTGGGGAGAATCGATTGGAAACCCTAACAGGAACAGGAGATTGGTGTCAATTTACTGAGATAATATGCCACCGAGACATCACCCAAATGCCCTGCTGCGGGGGCTCTACTTCTGGAACCAAATAGTGTGTGTTGCTCACTGAACTTCCCGCATCTGAAACAGTATCTACTGGCTTCTCTTTCTCGCTTACCTCCCCTAGTGTTCAGATGCTCCATCAGCCTGACTAATTCCTTACATTTATCACATGTGAATCCCTCACTGCTGACTGAAGAAGCTATAGTAAACATTATATAGTAAACAAAAAAAAATAAAAAATGTAGCCCTTCCCGGACTCCTAGGTTGCCTATTAATGCTTGAAGACAGATTTTCATGCGAAGGGAGCGGGTCGGTTTTGCTGGGAAAATCCAAAGTATGTGACATTTATGTGCATTCCTAAGGAGCCTTGCCTCTGTGCTTCTCTTCCGCTATTCAACAGCGACAACAAACAGTCTGCAACACTTGGTAACGTTATCTTAGAGGTGGAATCCAGCAAACGGCTGGCTCCCAGCACAACACCGACTCCTACACAATCATTTGATTTTTGGAGGAAACTTCATTTGGCTTTGGGGATCAAAACTGACCCTGAATTGGTGGTGTACTTAATGGACAGGTAAGTTTACATAACTGCAAAGCATGTGGAATATAGTGTTATAAAGATGGATCTGTGTAATTTTAGCTAAACTATAATAACACATGAAATGAATATTAGACAATGTTCAAGATAATGCAAAAAGCTCCATTCATTAGTGTAACGTAACTTGGTTATACAGAAAATAAATACATTCTATTATTATGAAACTATAGAACATCGATATATCAAAATGACAGTTGTGATGGAATCACATCAATACTGAATTGTGTCAACATATATATAATGTACAGCCTATTTTATAAACAGCTACAGTCATAATCCACCAAATTTAGCTAACAGCTATCGATAAAGCTGGCTAGCTAGCTAACGCCGACATAGGCTATCGTATAAATGCAGTCAATTTATAATGCAAAGAAAAGTGATTACTTCAAACTACAGTCTTGCATAGTCAGAACTTTATCCACACTTTGTTTTAGCCCTGTTCCTGCACTGGAAAGTCAAATATAATATACAGTCTCAATGTTTGTAGCAAAACAATCATAACTGTGTAATTTTAATTATGCTACCTCATCTTTCAGCATGATGCCGGTGAATCACGTTCAGTCGCTCTGCACGTTACGTCATTGTCATTCTCGCTCGCTCGCGTCCCTATGGAGTGTGTCCATGAACGCAAGCACGAGCAACAGGTAGCTGGCTGCAGTTCACTTAATGGCCACAGGTGTCATAAATAACAGTGGTTCCTGAATCTTACAACCTGCACCTTTAATGGCAAAACTGATGAGAACGAGTAATCAGTAAAGGAAGACAAATGACTTAGCGAGCAGCCCCTTCTGTTGGTCAAAATAAAAATCACACAATTAACCTTGTTGCCAGTAGGCTTCAATAGGGGCTTTCTTGCCATGTATTTTCACGTTGCAGACTTTTTGAAACGCACAGTAAAAACGGGGACAGCTCCAGTCGGATACTGACCATCAAAAACCGGGACTGTCCCTGGAAAATGGGGATGTCTGGTCACCCTAGCCTAAATAGTATTTAGTGCATTTCTAAGATTTTACAGTTTAATATCTGCAGTTGTTTTTACAATACAGGTGAACTAAGAAAATATTGTTTGTGTTAAAAAATAAAAGGCTGATGACACAGTGACCTTTAACGTAGTGAAATCCTGTGAGACTGCATCAAAATCTTTTGTTACAAAGAAACACGAGCTGATAGATGTTTGTCCCACATGAGAAGGAAATCCTTTTGGGTAAGTTTGGCCTTTAGAAAGCTTCATATGTAAAAGCAGAACATTTAAAATGAGATGACTAAAATAAGAAATATATAAGGTACAGAGGTACAATCTCAGGATTAAGGGTACCATGCTCTATGGCTCCTATGGAAAGGTCACAAGTGGCTTTAAACCTTACGGATTGAGAAGGGTTTAAATAAGCATAATGACTCCAACCTAATGTTTAATGGTTTTGATGTGATGTTTGTTTTTGTTTTCATGTTGAGGCACCAAATCTGTGAGATACATTCAGGGTTGAAGTCACTAAAACATTTCACCACTTTTGCGTGTGGTATCTCAGTGGGAAATATATTTGTGTCAATTATCTTTTGAGATGAATCACCCACAGTTTAATTTAACCAGATCCAATCAGTGCTGAAATAGTGCTGAATTTTGAGTATTTAATTTAAGTTACTGTCATTCTTTCCAGCACAAACGTGCCTCCTTTTCATGCAAAATAAAGCACAACACAATTTACATTGCACTATTACTACCTGCTGAAAACAGACAGCAAAGGGATTTCCATTTACAAGAAAAATTTGCATCCATTTTCTAATGATCTTGGCAGCAATAACACATCAAATAATAAGAGTTTGTCTGCGTAGATTTTCAGGAAAACTTTTTACTGGCTGTTAAACACCTCACTGCCATTGGTCCCCATCATTGTTGGGTGTGACCTGGTTCTTCTTCGACACAACGTCTTTTTCCAGTGAATTTCATCACTCAAACCTAACTCAATATGAAAACACTGGAGTGCAGAGTTGCTGAGTTGGTGTAAACTTACCTACATCCAGTGCAGGTCCTGACCTATTTGGCACCCTATACGAGACCTGTCCTCACCTGAACAGATTTAAGCATTCAATTATAAATATATAAAAAGAATCCTGTCCGTGGGCCATGTTAAGGTACCATTACCAGCCAACCAACCCCAACCAAAGCCTCCCGTATTGCACATCCATAATCTAAATTGCTTAACACCAAATAAAAATACATAATACTTTTGTTTTTTGCAGGCTTCTACTGTTCATCTTTCTTTTCTAGGTATTGAGCTCCCGATGGTTTTTGCCGCTTCATCCTGCATCCTATCTTACCTAACGCTCCTCGGCTACTAATATTAATAAGTCAGCTTTTGTGTGAATGATGTCATGATGCCGTAAAGATATTTGTTCTAAGTTTTCATGTAAATGTAGTGCATTCCATACGTTTTATTACTATTAAAATGTAGTTTTTTAAATTCAGATTGTCTATTTACACTAAGTGCAAATAGCCCAATTTTTTGGCAGATGATATTTACACTAACTCCGCCCACCACTGCTCAGACCAAACTCAAGACAGCCACAACAGATTTATTTGGAGTCAACTGCTGATCAAATGAAGAAAGGCATATTTAAATTTTTCACGATGGGGCTTAGACATTAAACTGGTTAATGTGTTGGATATTTAGTGGATTACGAGATTGGATAACTAAGTGACTATTTGCACTCCAATAATCTGGTGGAAACACAGGAATTTATGACAAAATCAGTTGTAGTAGTAGCTCTGGGTGTAATGACGGCATGTGTATGTGCTGTCACGGTGTAGATCCGGGTTCGAATCCCACCATTTGACATAAGTTTGCAGCTCATCACCAGTAGTGTTGAACCTGCAGCAAACCTTTGGCAATGATAGACAATTTGCCACAAAGTTCATGATCAGGGTAAATTTGCAATGAACTATCGATTTTTGTAAGGGAGGTGCATAATATGCCCACTTGTAGCATTACCATTAGCAACATGAGCACAAAATGTAAACATGGCGAATTACACATTATCTTCTACATATATAATCATTTAAATAATCAGAGAGGTTCAAATACCTAAGTGAAATTGGCACCCCATATAATTAAATAATCACCAAAACCATTTCATTCGTTTGTGCTGATTTGTGCCGCAAAAATGAACGTTTATGCTGGTTTGGTGTTTGAGATATTAAGCATTCTTTTTTGGACTGTGTGACATCACTCTCCATCATCTCGCTCAAATCACTCCTAATCAATGTGGTTCGTTTGTGCTCTGTTTGTACCGTTAAAACAAACGCTGTAACTATTTCCCTTCCTTAGATATAACAAGAATGTTTTCGGGAGCGGTGACGTCATTCTCCACCCCATGTTGTCTAAATCACTCAAACCGGTGTCATTCGTTTGTGCTTGATTTGTGCCGTTAAATTTATCATTTTATCTATTTCAATTTCTTAGAAATGACAAATATGATTCAGGACTGTGATGTCACTTTCCACCCCATGTCGTCCAAATTGCTCCAAACCGGTGTCATTCGTTTGTGCTCGATTTGTGCCGGTTTGTGCCATTAAAAGGAACCCTGTAACTATGATCATTTCTTAGATAAAACAAAAACACTTTTTTTAAAAACAGTCACATCACTCTTCATCCGATGTCGTTCGAATCGCTCTAAACCAGTGTGATTCTTTTGTGCCGGTTTGTGCCATTAAAATAAATACTTTAACCATTACCCTTCCTTAGAAATAACAGATTTAATTTGGGGCAGTGGTGTCACTCTCCACCCCATGTCGTCCGAATCACTCCAAACAGGTGTCATTCGTTTGTGCTGTTGAAAGAAACAAACTATTTCCCTTACACAGAAATAACAAAATGATCTCCCGGATCCGTGACGTTAGTCATGCATTTATCCCATCTCATCTAGTTCACTAATTTTCTGACTCGTTCATTTCTGACTGCTCGCTTGGTGCAGGTTTGTTACCGTTGCTGTCAATGTTTTTTTTTTTCCTCTCTCTTTTTTTACTTTTAATATTGACAGTTTGATCATTGGCAGTAACGTCAAGCTTCAAACCCAAATCACATATGCCTTGTATTTGTGCCACAGATTGTCATTTGTAATGATTGATGTTTAAGATAATCGACACAATACACTGTGATCTGATTTACCTGTATAAATGTACTGTATTTACTGTAACTGTAATGATACTGCTGTAGTAGGAGTAACACTTGAATTTTTACAATAAATAATGATTAAATAATCTCAGAGTGTGGTGTTTTAAGTTATCTGAACACTTAACAGTTTATAGATGTTTGTAGTCTCTGCCATCCTTAAAAACTTTTATTTCCCTAAGCACTGCATTCTGGGAAATAACAGGAAATAACATCTGGCTGTGGGTAAAGGTTAGCACTAACATGTGCTTGAGTTACAATACTCAAATTAAATGAATACAATAATAATAATAATAATAATATTAACTCAGAGCATGTGTGTAGGAAAATATATAGCACATTTAAAAAACTACAACTAATAGTTAAGCACATACTTCAGAGAGATGATATTTTTTATTAGTATTTGGCATTCAATAGAAACTCACATGAACATCCTCATGAATAATATTATCCTGCATTTGTCACACCGGGATAGGACATCTTTGTTCCCTGCCATAAAACATATTAAGTTTTTTTTGTGTTTGCACAATGATGCACATTTTGTGAAAGTAAAAAAAGAAATATTCAGACATATACTCGTGAGATTTCAAACTTGAAACTCTTTCTTTCTTAGATCACAAAAGGTACATTTTTGAATAACATCCTGGACACATTTTTCCATATAATTAAAATAAATGTGGACTAGTGCTGGAAAGCTTCAAAATGACAAAAAATATATAAAGTACCATAAATGTGGTCCATACCATTCATGCAGTATATTTCAAGTCACATTATAGCTTTGAGGAACAGACTGAAATTTCAAAATATCATAACATTATTATTATTATTATTTTGATAATCTTCCCTTCCAATGAACTGAATCGTTTAGTTAGAAAGTTAAGAACAATCTGTCCGATTCATGAACAAATAATTAAGACTTGTTTTGTGAGCTAAAAAAACCAACTCATTAAAATGTCATTGCTACTTCCCAGCAAAGTGATCAAGGGCGGATGGCAAGAACTTCAGAGAATGATGACTTCAATTTCAGTCTGTTTATCACACAAAGCTATCAAAAAACTTCAGAAGACTTGGAATAAAGTGCACAAGTTAATATATGATAATAAATATATGGTTTGTTTATTTATTTATTTATTTATTTTTTGGCACTTGACAACTCAAGTCCTCTTCACTTTCATTATATGGGAAAAAAGTGGCCAGGATATTCTTCAAGCATTTACTTTAATCTGCTGTCCATGGGAGAGAGAATGAGGGTGAGTAAATTATGAAAGAATTGGTATTTTTTGTAATGTACTCACCCTCATGACGTTCCAAACTCTCATGACTTTCTTTGTTACGTGGAACACAACAGTGGATGCTAGGCAGAAAGTAAGGAACTGAAAGCAACCATTTGTTTAAACTGCATTATTTCAAATCAATGTAAGTGAACAGTGACTGAGGCTGACATTACCAATACATAATTTCCTTGTGTTCAGAAGAAAGAAAAATAAATTTGAAAATATTTTTTATATTACCCCTTTAAGAATAAGCATGCAACTTCAGAATTTGCTATGTGGGCTGTTAGAAATGAGTTAGTGGCCGGGCTGGACTGGTAATCTGGCATACCAGGCATTTTCCAGATGGGTCGACACACTCAGGGGCAGAATGGCCATCGGGAGAACTGAGCAGGCCGGTGGGTCTGCCGCGAAATGTGCTGAGTGAGCCACCGAGGTTTTGCAGAACAGACTACAAAATAGTGCCGCGATATGCAGAAAAGGACAGTGATTGGATTCTGAGGAGGCCAGCTTGTGTAAGTGATGACATTAAAGTCATCAGTGCTTCAAAAGATCAGATTATTACGGGGCAGAACATAGCAGTTCCCTTAGAAAAGTTGTAGGTAGATTTAAGTCAGAAATTCAACAAAAATGTTTCACCAAAAAACCTTTACACTTTTGTCGTGACAAACATGCTCAGTATATGACAAGCAAAAATGACAAAAAAATCCAAGATGAACATCCAAACAGTGACAGCTAAGAAGATAATTTATCCCTGTCAAACTCAGTCACAAATCAGCAATGTCAATGCTATGACATTCAATTTGAGATTAGTCTCTCTTATCAGAGATAGGTAGAAATCTGGCCTGATAAAGTTGTTTACAACGACAAATCACTCAACACAGAGAATACACCATCTTGAAAAGTGGTGCATGGACTGGAAAAATAAAGACCTCATGCACTTAGATTTAGCAAAAATCTATCCAACTGTTACATCTCACTATACAGACATAATTGGGAACTGCACAACTGTCTATAACAGTTGAAGATATGCCAGTGACTAACAAACCAGTAGTGCTTAAGTGTGTTATCCGGAATGTTGATGACAGTCTCCATACTGGGAAAGCAAGTTAACTGGAGATCTGAGAACAAAGAACTCTAAGAAGCACGAAAACCAGCACATGTATGGCGAGCAGCTGAGGCTTTCAAAATGACCCACAGTCTAGCCACCTTCCAAATCTGGGAGAAACAAACAGGAGATGGGTGACAAAGAGCTTGGCGACAGGGATCCAATAATCTCAATGCATCTGCTGAAATACAGTGTGCCCCACAATTTTTTGACATTACTGGACTCCATCTCAGAAGCAAGTTTATTAAAAAAGTAGTCAGGCTCCATTGTGAGTTTTGATGCAACAGGTAGAGTCGTTAAAAAAACTGAGAAGACCCTGTGGCAGTTCTGGACACGTGTTTCTGTACCAAAGAGTCTTGTGTTCACAGGGAGTTCATGTCCCAGTAGTGCAAATGCTTTCTGAGAACCTCACCATCAATTCCATTGTATACTGGCTCACAGAATGGCAACGAGCAGGTGCTGCTGTGCCCAAAGAGGCAGTCTGTGATTTCTCCCTGGCTTTGCTTGGAGCATTAGTTAAGGCCTTCACTCCTTACCCAGACATCAATGAGTGCTTTGGATTGTTGATGAGGAATGACTCAAAGCTACCACCTTGTTTCATCAGGGTTGATGTTGCACACTGCTTCAAGCTCATTAGACTGTGGAAATGCTTAAGACAAAGAAGAAACAGAGTTAGAGAATTCTACCTTAGCGCAATGGCACAACTTTTACAATCTGATTCACTGGAAGATGCAAGGGAGCTCGTTCACTCAATTACAGTTGTTGCCTTAAGTGAATCAGAAGGCAATGACGAAAAAGGCATACCTGTTGTTTCTGAAACATGCAAAGCACAACTGAAGAGACAAATTGCAGAGGTGTTGCCATGTGTCACTGAAGAAGACAATTTCACAGAGGTGACGGAGCATGAGGAGACTTTGTTGTCTTTGCTAAACTTTGTTACGAGATGAATTTGGTTATGTTTTTATTTAAAAGTTTTATTTTTATTGTAAACCACCGGGTAACTTCTGCAAGTCTTTTTGAGCCTTCATCGCTGACATTTTTGAAGGACAATTCTGTTAAATTTATGACTCAAAATTATTATTCTCCATGTTTTTGCAGTTAAAGAAGAGGTCAATGAAATTTTCTTTGGTTGGTATATAAAGATTTCAGACTATGAATTAGAAAAAAACTAAATAAATAAACTAAATTCAAAACAATAATATCTCTGGTTTTAATGACTAATGCAGCTTTCACTTTCTTTAGTCTATGTTTGAGTGGAGGGAAAAAACAACAAATAATTGAAATGTTAATAGAACACAATAAGAAGTGTATTGAAGGACAGTTTTGCCTTCATACATCTATATCATATGATTTCATTCTGAAACCACTTTGAAGATTGTTCAGCAGTATACAAATCATAATATATATATATATGAAAGGCAACAGAGTTTTTTGTTACATTGATATTGAAATTTTTTTTTTCTTAGTTGTGAAGCTTAAAACAAGCTTAAAATATTGATGTTTACGGTTACAATTTTAATTCAGATTCATGAACAGATTAACTTGGACTCAACCTGTTATAGATTCAGTCTTGAGTCCAACTCGGACCCTTTTGGACTCTGACTCAACTCGGACTTGATTGTTTAAAGACTTGACTAAGGTGGACTCGAACCCAACACTACAAAGTAGCATCCCAAAACTACCCAAAACAACAGGACTGACATGAATGTGCATAAGAAAAGAGCAAAACCTTGTTTGACAATGTGGCAGATGGCAGCATTTCCTTAGGTTGGATTGGTCAGTCACATTTTAAGGCGGGGCTTACCAAAGGGTGAATTACCCTTTTATAAGAGTCAAAGTTATATGCTTGCACCAATTATCACCAAGAAGTTGGAGGTGTAAAATTATTCAGTAAAAATAACTTGATAATGCTTGAGTTGAGTCTTGCATGGTTTGTCTTTCACTAAATTACAAGTTGAAACTGCAAATGTTAGACCACACTCTCTAGCTCTTTGCAGCTTGTCAAGACACACTGAACTGACTTGAGCTGAACTGATTTTTCTTTCTTATCTTGGCTTTTCTCTTTTCATCGTGTACTTATTTTACCATTTATTAATAGCGCTTGCTAATGATTTGAACAAATCCTTTTGAATTATAGCTCAAATCGTGCAGCTTGTTGAGAAGTGTGCTATTACTTTCCCGAAGGATTGGACGGAACGTTTTGGTGACAAATTGCTGCGACAATTTTTGCATAAGCATACGTGTATGCGTGTATATATATATATATATATATATATATATATATATATATATATATATATATATGAGAGAGAGAGAGAGAGAGAGAGAGAAATCAGGGGAACAGTTATGCACGAACACCATTTGCATAATTTGTAACTTGTCAAGTAATAATTAAATCAAAGGTTTGACTTCCAGATGTGTGTAATGCTCATTATTAAGGAAAGATATGGGGAAAAGGAACTGCTAATGTGCCAGAGAAAAGGATGATATATCAGAACATCTCGCTGACAAGGTAACCATAGTTACTGCAGAGCTGAAAAGAATAAAGCTCATAGGAGAGTAAAAAAAAATACAAAATTGGAATTAAGACAAATTTTTCTGTGACAATGACAGTGTTCATATTAAGTTCCCTGATTAGATTGACTGCTCTGAGTTATTGGCCTGTTATATCAACTGTTGTCTAATTTTGTTTTGTTGGTGGCACTAGGAAGAAGAAAAGTACCAGTCAAATACAGTATCAATTTCTCCCATTTTCTCCCCAATTTGGTATGCCCAAATCCCACTGCTTTCTATGTCCTCATGTTGGCCCAGTTACTCATCTCCATCCGGGTGGTGGAGGACAAGTCTCAGTTGCCTCCGCTCTGAGATATTCAGCCTGCGCATCTTGTCACGTGGTTCACTGTGCATGACACCACGGAGACTCACATCATGTGGAGGCTCATGCTATTCTCCGCAGTCCATGAGGAGGTTACCCCATGTGACCCTACCCTCCCTAGCAACCGGGCAAATTTGGTTGCTTAGGAGACCTGGCTGGAGTCACTCAGCACGCCCTGGATTCCAACTCGCGACTCCAGCGGTGGTAGTCATCGTCAATACTCGCCGAGCTATATTTTTAAATCTCATCTAAACTCTTATCTGTATATCTGGCCTTTAAGTGATTGTAATTTGAGTCTTGTTTTGGATTATGCTTATTTTTTTTCTAATTGTTTAAATTGTACTTGTACAGCACTTTGGTTTACAATGTTTAAATGTGCTTTAGAAATAAATTGACCTTGACTTACAGTAAAAAGAAAATATCTTAAAGTGATAGTTCACCTTAAAATTAATATTCTCTCATTTACTCACCTTCATGTATGTATTTTTTTATTCAGCAGAATTTTAAGAAGAATATTTTAGCTCTGTAGGTCCATAAAATGTAAGTGGATAGTGATTAACACTTTAAAGCACCAAAAAGCACAGACAATAGTTGTAAAAAGTAATCAAAACGACTCGAGTGGTTAAATTAATGTCTTCTAAAGCAAACAGATACAAATTTAAGTCCTTTTCACTATAATTGTTAACTTTTGGTTGCTCTCCGATGTACATCCATGTGTTGGCAATTATTATGCGAAACAACCGGAACTGCAGCTCGATTTGTTTATAAGAAAATGCAGTTCAAAAGCTTAATTGGTTTTGCTTCCGTTTGATCATGCCAGAGTGCTTATGTCACGTGCGAGGCAGGGTGAACCATGTGGACGTGCAACGGAGAGCGACCGGAAGTAAACAATTATAGTGAAAAAGACTTAAATATTGATGTGTTTCACACCCAAATTGATTGTTTCACTTTAGAAGACAATAAATTAACCACTGGAGTCATATAGATTACTTTTACAATGATTGTAAATGCTTTTTAGTGTTGATCACCATCCACTTGAGATAATCAAACATCTTCATTTGTGTTCTGCTGAAGATAGAAAGTCATACACATCTGGGTAGGCATTAGGGTGAGAAAATTATGAGAATTTTCCCTTTAACATCATTAAAACTTCATAATATCTTGTCATTTTGTCTCTCAAGTAAGTGATTAAAACAGTTAGAAAAAACTATTTGCCAATGGGTTAAGAAAAATCAAACTTAATTGAAAAGGGAAAACAAGTTTATTACACCACTGCCAAATAGTTCTGTATTTAAGCATAAACTTACAAAATACTTAATATCTGTCATTTTGATTGTAAAGTAAATGTTTCTTATTTACGTATGTTCAGATAAAATACAGATGTCATTCTGTAGAATTCTGTCATTTATCAAAGATAAAAAATGATAGGTACACCCTTCATTTATAACTTTGAGGGAAATGTGAATTCGACTTTTTCACAAGATCTCACATGGAGCCCAGCATTATATTGACACTTAGCTGATCCCCCTTTTAGCAGACATTATTTATCCACCATGACTTGCATGTAGAATAACTGAGTGGAGGGACCAGTTTTAAAACCACTGTTCTAGAATGTATGTCATTGCTCTATAGCTAACTAAATCTCTAGTTTCATGGTTAACCCTACCATTATAATTACATTCATTAGCAGGCTAGGTTCTTAACCATTAAAGGGATAGAATATTCATTCTTAGATAAACTATCAGAAAAGACTGGAATTATTACGAATGTAGAGATATTTCGATTATTTGGCATAAGTCCCATCCTACGGTTCAGTGCTCAGATACCTGCTCAAACTGTCAGATCCTGCAGGATGGTGATGACGGCAGGGGAGAAGAGCTAACCCAAAAGGAATTAAACCTAATTTGAAACCTAAGCTCCTAGTCTAAATTAAACTCAGGATAACAACCAGGTCTTCCGAAGGCGAGTGACAAATCTGAAAGAACAAATATAAATGAATGATGCAAACATAAGCCTGTATATTACTTAACAACATCATTGTGCCATACCCTGTAGAAGGGTAGGCTAGCTAATGAGAATTTTTGCAAGCAAGGATGCAGTCAGGGGTGTAACCAGACCCTGGATATTGGGCTATTTGAAGAAACAAAATCTTAAAAAGAAATAAATACATGACTGACAGGACTATGACTAGTCTCTTTTGCTGGTGAGGTGAAGTCGAAGCACGGCAAGATGGCTCAAGTTCAGCTCAGGACTCAGGAGGCAATTAAAGTCAAGAGCAGAAATTCGAGAGATGTGATCTATATATGAAAAAAAGTATACTCATATGTAGTTTATAATTTGTTTCTCTGCCATTTTTTTTGGTGGCGAGAGAGGAAAGGCACATTAATGGCGAGAGTTAAAGTTTTTTCAAATAAAATGAGAACATAATCATATTTAACAACATTAAGCATATTTGACATATTTAAGATATTTAGCTATGTAAGGTGGAATTTAAATTGTCCAAGAGGTGAAAAAACTAAAAGAGACTGTACGGTAAAGTTCAGGAAAATGCTGTGGTGTTGGTCCAGACCAGAGAGGCGCAAATGGTAGGCTGGTGCAGACACCGTGTGATAGGGACTATATGATTTATTATTTTTTCCTGTCATGAGAAACACTTGTTAATATTAAGGTTGATAGGTAGATTTTTGTATTGAACTCAAAGAGACAATAACATTGTGTAAAGTAGATAAAATGTATGACATGATTAGGGCTGGACTGGTAATTTGGCATAGCGGTTATTTTCCTGGTGGGCCGACGCACTTTGGGGCCGATCAGGGGCAGAATGGCCATCAGTAGAACTGAGCGGGCCGGTGGGTCAGCCACGAAACGTGCCGAATGGGCCCCGATAAGCAAAAATGAGGCGCCATGTTAAGCAGAACGAACCACAGAACGGTGCCGTAATATGCTGAAAAGGACAGCGAACACACATGAAAATGAAGAGTGACTGAGACTAACATGCATCTCCTCCTAACATTTCCTTTTGTGTTCCATGAAAGAAAGAGTCATAGGTTTGGAACATAACAAGGGTGAGAAAATAATATTTTATTTGTGACCTACCTTTAAAAGGCATTTAGAAATGCATTATTATTATTGGATAATTAAGAATTATTAAATTTCCTAAGAATGTTATACCCTTTTAGCAAATATAAATGCATATGCAAGGGGTTAAGCATAGGGCTGGAAACTCATTCAGAAAAACTTAATTCACAGTATACCTCTTATGTATAAAATGGACCATAGGCTCATTCCCTGATCTTGGCAGACTCTAGTCATACCCCTTGATGCACTTGCCAGAGAAACAAATGGGAAATTACGCGTGAAGTGTAATATCATACAGTGGTGTTCTGGGGGAACACTGTAATAGTTTACAGTAACCCATAATGTTGCAAATATCTACACTGTAAGATGCCAGAATGGCTCTAATAAAACAGAAAATGTAACAACTGTATATAGGAATAAGTACCTCCTTGTTTTGATCATTTTTAGACCAGCAAATACATTGTGCTGTTAATGAAATGGAAATGTAATTAGCATAGCCTATGACTAGGTGTCAGATGGCACACAGCAACAGATGACACTTCCCCTTTAAGAGGAAAAGCAGATTTAGACATTGAAGTCAAGAAAAAAACTTTGTGACTTAACGTGCCAACAGAACGTCAGAAGCATCATCTTAACCGATGTAATCAGACCCCAATACATTGAATTACTTGTGCAAAATGATGTGCATGAATATTGGAGCCTGTATACCAAATGAGAGAATGGGAGACGCCATGGCTGGAGGAACGCATCACCTGGCATGATTAGTTATAACTGAGCACTCTATTAAAATTCGATACTGCTTGAAAATATTGATACAGTGGTGGCGGGCCGTGCATTTAAAGTCCAGGCCTTCAGTGTGATTCCATTAAAGAAACACAGTTTCACAATGAATAAGACACACCATGCCATTGGGCATCATACATTATGTCCCAGCTAACTAGTAATACCAGTTGACATTTTAAAAACACGTCTGCGCACGAAAGACAGAACTTGAAATTACATTTAATGCAAAAGCATTAAATAGAACGTCTCCTGACCAGACATTCAAAAATCATAATTTTTCATATGAATCTACCAAGGAGATCTAATAATATTTGCGATTTAAATGTTGCTTGCAATACATTTTGTTTCGTCAGGGTACACGGTTATGCTGTGTTCCATTCAAATTGGATGTGGGATATTCTTACTTGATATCACCGACCATAAATGCCTTCCATTCCCAGATATTCGGAACTGCAATGCTCCTGTTAGCTTAGCAGGATTCGACTCTCATAAGAGATGTCTCCTAGCAACCCAACTGATAAACAATGCTGCAGCGCTAGCATTTGTGCTTCAGGTTTACGATTATCAAAAGATATTATAATATTTTATACACCTGTTTCTGCAGGTGTTTGAAAAACATGCTTTAATATGTATGTGGGATATTCCTACTTGATATCTCCGACCATAAATGCCTTTCATTCCCAGATATTCGGAACTGCAATGCTCCCGCCAAATTTGAGCAGGCATCTCTAATTTCTTCGAAGGCTGAGGAAAGCACATCTTCCACCCCCCATCCTCACTACATTCTATAGAGGGACTATTGAGAGCATCCTGAGCAGCTGCATCACTGCCTGGTTTGGGACTTGCACCGTTTCGGACCGCAAAACCCTGCAGAGGATAGTGACAGCTGAGAAGATCATTGGGGTCTCTCTTACCTCCATCAAAGACATTTACAAAAAACACTGCATCTGCAAAGCCACCAGCATTTTGGACGACCCCACACACCCCTCACACAAACTCTTTACCCTCCTGCCGTCTGGCAAGAGGTACCGAAGCATTTGGGCCCTCACGACCAGACTGTGTAACAGCTTCTTCCCCCAAGCCATCAGACTCCTCAATACTCAGAGACTGGTTTGACACACACACACACACACACACACACACACACACACACACACACACACACACACACACACACACACACACACACACACATGTCCTGAGTTGCACTTTAAAACTGATACCTCAATAACTGCTATGTCCATATAACACTATCTCATAGTATGTTAGTATGCCATTTTTAGAAACTGTAATCTTTTTGCACTGTATACTGGTCGGCACTGCACTGTCTCATGCTGTGTCTATTGTCCTGTTCATTGTTAGTAATTTATTGTACTGTTCCATCATTTTTGCACACATTTGCACGTGCACTTTATGTAGAAATGTTATTTAGTCTGTGTAGTCTCATGTGGTTCTGTGTTTGTTGTGTTATGTAGCACCATGGTCCTGGAGGAACGTTGTCTCGTTTCACTGTGTACTGTACTAACTGTATATGGTTGAAACGACAATAAAAACCACTTGACTTAATGTAATGTGGAAACAAACTAATATAACAATATTACTTAATATAGTGAATGTTTTCACTTACTTTGTATATCTCCCTGAGTGTGGACAAGTTTGTGTGACATCATGCATCTGCATTTCGGGGAAATCAAATTTGAGAATTTCTGCACGAGCCTACAAGTTGTAATTCTGACTTCAAGATGCACTACATTGCACTTTTCCTAGTAGAAAGTTGTAAAATCCGACTTTCCGTATTGAATGGAACGCAGCACTACTTTTCAAAACTTGATCTGACACTGAATGCTCAAGCATCATAATTTCCTCCTTATGTCGCTATAACAATGCAAAAAGCACTTACAAATTTACTTGTAGTGAAAATCAGTCCTCCTTTCTTGTTTAATAAATTTGTGTTTTTAAATCCATAAGGATCTCTTTCTCAATGGAAATACCAGCAGTGATGACAGCTGACTTGTCAAACAGCTTGATCTTATGCTTTTTGCTCTTGAATTACGTACACTCAAGGCCAGCTAGAAGGCCTCGACATTCACAAATCATAATTTTTCATATGAATCTTCTAAGGAGATCTATCTTAAAGATCACACCCACTAAGAACAAATAAATCAATCTGATTGGCTGATTAATCTGACAGTCTGAATTTAGATGCCTATTCATTTGCACTGTAGAGGGATTCTGTGGAAATTCAGAAGGCCTGACGTGGGTGAAGCTCAGACTCACGCACTGCTGCGGGCATGTGATTTGTGAAACAGTTGTCACACTTTGCTTGTAAAAATCAAGGAATAAATTCTGACTGGATAAACATTTTGTATTTCTCAGTTTGTTTGTAGATTAATTACGAGTGGAAAGCAATTAAAAATACATATGCAAAAAGGTGATAGAGAATGAAAAGATGAAAAATATTTATTTATTTGGCATGCTAGGCCAGCAGAGAAGGCTTTGCTAGCCCTGAGAAATCGCCACTGTGATACAGTATAAGGGATATGACGAGCAGAGAATTGAGAACATTGATGGCAGAAAGCCTAGAACCTCAAAAATCACCAGCTATATGCTTTGATGATTGTTCCCCCAAAAGATAAACAGATGGAGAACTTAGTGTAATTTAATAATGGAGACCAGCTGAGCTGAAGAATGTGAACATCACATTGACCACGTAGACCTGGATGTATAATCCAACATGAAGCGTCTGTTGCTTGAAAAAGTGGCTCGTTATGAGTGATGAAAGGCAGCTGTGAGCTTATAAAGCAGAGGCTGGAGTGTGATTGGATGAGATGCCTGACTGAATGAAAGCGTAAAAATCCCATGTCTTCCTGCTAGAACTAACGCTTACACTTCCATTTCTGTTATTATTTTCTCACCCTCATGTCATTTCAAACCTGTATGTTGATTAACCATACTACAAGAGTTGTACTAGTTAACTAGCTCTGCCTATAGTTGAGGTATTGGGTCTTTGTTAACTTGTCGTGGAT
This sequence comes from Moxostoma hubbsi, assembly GCA_032164185.1. Lineage (NCBI taxonomy): Eukaryota > Metazoa > Chordata > Actinopteri > Cypriniformes > Catostomidae > Moxostoma > Moxostoma hubbsi. The sequence goes on along the minus strand of JAVLUX010000110.1, from coordinate 4,693,329 downwards.
CACATGACTTCAGTTGTGCTTGATCTGCATAGCGACAGTTGGAGGAAAATTCCTCAGTCCCAGGATAACTGCATGACAGTAGTTTTATATAGTAACCTGTAACGGCTAAATATCTTGTGAATAACATAAAAATCAAGCTGTCAAACTCCAAATTAGGATAAAAAAATATGAATAAAACACCAAAACAGTATTCTAGTACTGTAGTATTTCTATTGGGCGAACCGTTCAAACCACCTGATCATGTATGTATATAATTTATTAAATATATATAAAAAATGTATCCTATAAAATGTAAATATTTCAGTAGCCAGTACCAATACCATAGAAATGTACAATTCTATACTAATTTCATAACCACTAAAATGTATAATGCTGATGTTGTCTGAGAGGGTATGACACAATACCTCTAGTTATTTTTCCACTTCATCTATTTTTGGCTCCACATACAAAACAGTTTGCCAAATAAATCCAGATTAAAATCTTCCAGGAATGTGAGATAGAGGGTTGGGGGAAGTAAGAAGAATTCACACTCTTTTTAATATGCAATATGAAAAATGTGTGTACAGTTTTCTAATTAGTGTTTTTTGCTAAGGCATGATATTAGGCTACTATTAATATTTGGCAAACTATACCTAAGGATGATTTGAGGAAGCTCATAATTCTAAATATTAAACTTCAGCACATAACTCCTGTGCAACAGACATGAATGATCAACATGATCATATGGGAAGTCAGCATGTTGTTTTCCAGAGTTCTGGTACCCTGTGATCAGCCACATTATGCCGACTCACCGACATTCACCATCTCTAATCAGATATTTTTGCATCAAATCTGCGATTTCACTGTGAAATAAGTCTGGAATGATACCTCTGACTGAGCAGCATGTTGAGGAGTTGTGCTATTACTTTTCTAAGTAATCTGATTTACTATTTTCACCTAAATAGACAAAACAACTGGCAAAATAATCCTGTAGATTAACATTGACAAAAACCATATCTAGAAACTACAATGTCAATGAGACTTTAGAGACTTAGAGATCATCCAGAAAACCCAAGGAGGTCTATAATATCTGGTAAGAGCTATTTGGTAGCATTCCCATCCATCTCAATAGAAGTTGTTTGGTGGGTGCATCCAGCTCTGTTTTTTTAAATACCTATTGGTGCTTCTCATTTCTGAAATTATGCATCCTAATTTCCTTTCCTCGCTTTGTTTTCTTGTGTCTTTTCTCCACGCTCCTAGTAAACAAGGAAAGAAGTTAAGGAAAGGAAATTATGATGGATTAATCGAAGCAAGATGTACTGTATTTGTAAAATGGAATGTCCTAGCTCACTCAAGCATCACTTCAGAGTGCCATCTTTGCGCACCTACGTTAACTCTGAGTGCTTGCCACAATGATTTATTGATAATTACATAATAAAACTGAATAATCTTGTTGAAACACAATTTATTGATAATTTCATAATAAAACCTAATAATCCAAGATGGACTTTTAAAGTATGGAACAATTGTATCTTATTTAAACCACAAAGGTGAAACATTAATTAAAATGGTTGTGCCAGATGTGAAGGGGTGGAGAATTTATGTGAGGATAGGAAACAAATATTAGACATGAGAAGCACCCAGAAACAGTATGATTCTCTAAAGGAGGTGCTATCTTCCAAAACAACTATTTTTGGATTATGGACCTAAACACGGAGTAGTATACTTGCAGATTTTATCTTTGGGAAGTACTTGCCTTAAGGACATTGTGCATGGGAGTTGGAGTTGGGATTTTAAAATGTTTTAAATGGTCAGGGCTGTATTTCCCAAAAGCATCATAAGCCTAAGTAGATAGTAGCTTAAACTTGCGATGCTTTTTGGAAATGCAGCCCGGGAATATACAAGGATTGTTGTGATATACAGTACATCTTTAGACTGTTGAATGTTGAGAAAAAGTACTCTTTTACTTGATGGAGTGAGTTATTGTATTTGTTTTATATATTGTCCTGAGGGATCTGGTTTTTGTATATGCTCACTTTTGTAAATCCACTTGAAAGTTTGGCCTACTTTTGGACTACTCTTTTATACACACTATATCAAATATAAAAATATGTTAAATATCAATATGTTTAAATGTAGTTAGCATCTTTTGTAAGTAGCTTGTAGTGTAGCTAACTATTTTTAGAGTAGCTTAGCTGTAGTTTAAATACTTTATATTATGAGTAGCTTGTACATTAGGAAGCTACAGTTTCATAGTAACTGCATAGCAACTAGTGCCATTATTATCTTTCACCGATATATCTGTTACATTCCATATTGTCTTTTGTTTATGTACTTTTATTTTGAAATTATTGTTAAGTTCCTGTTTCCTGTTACATTCCATATTGTCTTTGTTTATGTACTTTTATTTTGAAATTATTGTTAAGTTCCTGTTTCCTGATCTTGGTCTTATGTCCTGGTTTCCCTCCATGTCTATGTGTCTGATTTTCATTGGTTCATTGTTTAATTACCTTGTTATCAGTTCTAGTCTGTTATTGGTTTTAGTTTATTGTCTTGTTATCTTGTTTTGACTTTTGGTTTCCCATTGGCTTACGTTTCCCCTTGTTTTTGTATTTAAGTCCTCATGTTTACCTTGTCCCTTGTCGGTTATTGTTTGGTAAATGTTTAATGTGAAGCCTGCCTTAGACCGTGTTCCTGCCTGTGCCCTTCGTGGAAGTTCCCCGTGTTTATATCTTTTGTTTTCCCATCGTGGATGTTTAGTTTGTTCCGGTGTTCACCGTTCGCATGTCTTTGTTTAACTTTCAATAAAACTGCAAGTAGATCCTCACTCCTCGTCTGCCCCCTTCGTTACAATATCGGTATCGCGTATATGTTTATCGATATATATTAAAACTTTTTTCAGAACATATAATGCAGAAAACAATGCTTGAATTGGTGTCAGAACGTAGTTTGTCCACCAGAGCATGCTCCGACTCTAACACTGAGCTGACGGTGGCTCTGCAGACAGGGCAGAGTTAAGCAGTGCGTTGTTAAGAGGTGCGGAGTTAAGCGGTGTCTTCTCGGTAAGTTGCTAACTAGTTTATGAAATACATACTGGAAAGTTATTAAAAAATGACCCCATCATTTTCCCTTTTCACTATACCTAATGTAACATTAACCCTGTCCCTGTCAACTATGTCACTCATGTCTATCACATCTGTTTGCTGTTAGCCAGCTATAGTTAGTCAGTAATATAGCAGATTGAAATGTAAACATCTGAGCATCTTTTTGCAGCTCAGTAGACAACAGTGAGGTGGTGGATTGTGTTTGTTGAATGTTGATTTCACGCTATGTTGCTACCTAGTTGTTGAGACAGTAACAACGAGCTTATAGCTAACTAGCTAACCACGTAGCTACTTTCATTGCTTGTCACCTGAGTGAAAGCTAATATGTAAACATGTATTCACCAAACTGTTTTGTTCAGGATTTACAGTTTGTTACCCCCTTCAACTGAACAATTCCAGTTGTTGCATTTACAAAATGTAATATTTAGAAGTCTGGTTTTCCACCGTTGAATGTTTCCCCTGAACTTGTATAGCAGAATACGGTGCAACACTGCTGCCGCTGTTTATCTCTTGACTCGGCAGGTGTAAATACTTCTTGTTTTTCAACCTGCCCCTAATTGACTGGCAGTATTAAAATAGTCAGCATTTGACTGATACTAAACAGTACTGATGCTTACTTAGCTATTTATTGTATTTTTATTTATTCTTTATTTTCTCAGTTTTCATTTCTGGAATTGGTTGACAATGTATAATAATAATAATAATGTCAAATATTCTTTGATAAAAATATTTGTTTAAGAAAGCAGCCTTCTGAGTACCTTTGCATATTCATATCATTGTGTACAATTCACATAGAAAAGGTTTGTTTTCATTCCAGCTCAAAAATGAACTATATCGTCCACCATATCGGTAATCTATGAATTTCCCCCCTCTAAAATCTGTATCGGTCTCAAAAATCCCATATCGGTTGGGCTCTAATAGCAACACATTTTAAACCATTCAGAACACTTTAGCAACTGCAACATCAAGGTAACTACATTCAACACCTTAGTCTTGGAGTGAGTTTTGAACGATTCACCATCCACATTTTCTTCAGAATGGGCATAATTATAATGCTCCATATAATTTTCCAGATTTATTCTAGAAGAACACAGATGGTTTGCATTCCACTCAATCTCTCCACTGCATTGTTAGCTACTAGGTATGTGAGGTTACAGTTGCACTGAGAGGAATGACAAGAACAATTTCACAGTTCTCTCCCTGGATGGATTAACTCTCTGCAGCAGTCCGGCTCAAAGCAGGGGTCCCTAGATGGGAGGGAGGATTTAGCCAAGCCCCAGTTATCTAAAAAAATATAAAGTCACCCAATTTGTTCTAGTGGTTTTCTGTCAGTCAAAATAAGCAGCATACAGGTTGACATGCATAGATTCAGGTTTGGTTACTCAATGAGCCAAAGCCAAGGAGACTGGGCGACTACACTGGTGTCACAGAAGACAAAGAAACAGTTGAGGGTGTCAGGGTGAGGACAAACCTGCTGTCAGTGGTTTAAACATCTCTACCTTTTTTTCCCTCCTTTCATTTTCTCCACCTGTGAAAACTGTATTTTTAAGGTTCCAACTCAAGAGGCCAGTAACTTTACAGTAGCTAGTAAAAAGTGTTACTGTAGTAATCTTTTGAATTGACAAGTAAATGTTATACCCATAAAGTATAGTAAACCTAGATTTTATTTAGAAATTGAAGCTCATGACATTGGAATGTAGCAAACAAATGCTAAAATTGAGGAGGGCCCTGTTGAAAAGACCTTCAACAGAAGAACATCCTGGTTCACCACCGTCCATCATCTAGACCAGCACCAGACCAGTGTTGGGGAAGCTACCATAACATTTTAGCTTCCCAAGCTACCCATAAATTAGTTAAACTAGAGTCAATTTACTCTTTTAAAAATTTAGTTAGCTACACTACAAGCTACTGACAAAAAGTAACTAAATTGCAGCTTTTTGAAGAAGAAAATATTTTTAGATGTATATAACAATAGGATTACATTATATAATTCTGCATTCAGTTTTGAATGCAAAATTAAATAATATCACCTGATATAATTGATCAGGGTGACATTACCTTACGCATATAAGCATGGTTTTCTACACTAACCATAGTCTAACCATGGTATTTGTAGTAAAACCATAGAAACCACAAAGTAAAATACCTAAGTCATGGTTATTAAAACCATGGTTACTATATGGAATCTACAGTCTACAGCAGTGGTTCTCAACCTTTTTGACTCCAAGGCCCCCCACTGTCCAAGACAATATTTGAAGGCCCCCTCTCCAAAAATTAGACTTGTCTGATTAAAATAATTAATCATGGATCATTTTTGATTCTAGAAGTTTCAGAAAGAGTCTCTTTATAATTTGAAAGTATACATCTTAAAGTATTTTTAATACTTATTTGAGGCCTCCTTGGAAGTGTGCTGAGGCCTCTTAGTGTGTTCCGGCCCCCTGGTTGAGAACCACTGGTCTACATTACAGTTTAAAAAAAAAGAAAAAAAGGATTATAAACTAATGTATTCTTTATATACATTAATAAACTAGTAATATTAATAGAAAACACTATTTTATCGAAATCGAGTCGAAATACATATAAACAGCAGCAATACACTAAATATTTTGATTAAAAAAAGAAGGCAAAGTCCCATTAAGGCTGCGCTCTGCTCAAGTTATATGAACTTATTCATGTACATGAGCCGACTCACTTAAATGGAGTTCCTAATTCTTTATTTTAACCGGTTCATTTTACATAAAATGTCCCAAAGAACTGATTTACTTAAATTATTTGGTTTTCCCAGTGCTATATGAGAGAAAAAAGATGGTTTAGGTGAGTAGGTCTGATTACTCGATATACTTCCGTAGAAGTTTTCATTCATTCTTCTTTCAGGGGTAAAAAGAAGTTCTAAACAGCTGAGCAACAGTATACTTTTTTCGAACATTAGAAATACATTTACATAAGAGGATGCTCAGTAAAACCTAAATAATGTGACATTAAAATGTGTTATCAATGGCTTTATGCCTCATTTTATGAGTAGAAAAAAAGATGTTTTAACCACTCAATGGTGATTCAAAGTAATATATATGCAGTTGAAATGTTTCATTTGTCTTGTTAAAATTCTGAGTTCATCACGCTAATGCACTAACATGCTATACACGGCCATAACATGCACTGATTACACTCTACTGATACTACTGCAAAGATTGGTGTATAAAATAGTAATAATGGGTAAAATACAGACAAAAGAATGAAGATAAGAGAGGCATATCTTACTTTGGGCAGATGTGTGAATGGCTTTTGCTGCAGATGACACATGAGGGAATAGGAACTTGAGAGAATTTGAGTAGATTTGATTCCTTTTGTAGACTAATTAAACAAAACAAAAACCTCATGACACGGTCTTGGAAAATGTCATGTCAAATGCAAGCGAATGATCATAAAGATGAAGGTACATTTGCACCAATACGCTAATAACTGCAAGCTGGAGTGTTCACATTGAATTAATTTGACTGACTAAACAACATAAACAAAATCAGCTGTTGGCCTCAAGGTAGGTGGAGCTCCAGGTCACACCTACCGATGACCTGGACCAATGGCAGTAAGAAGGTGTTTAGAAGCCGATGACAATTTTCACTAAAAGTTCGCCCAGACCTGCTGTTACGAACCACTGAAACGAACGCAAAAACACTGTCTATTTGACCAGATTTTGTTCTAAATGACGCCACAACCATTTGTTCTTCAATTACGTAGGAAGTATTTCTGGGCCTTTAGGCTCCACTGCTGCGATCACAATACAAAGTTACAAATTTAGCATTTTGTGACATTACAGCGCTACACTCTGGAAACTGTATCTCATTACCTAGAGTGCCTAGTCTACACCGTGTGTGTGTATATATTAGATGGGTGCAGCGAAGCCATTTATCTGCATGTGTATCTGTTGCGATAACGAAATGATCTGTTTCAAAACTAAACGAAACAACAAATTTACATGTACTCTGTTCAATTTATAGTTTCCATATAGCAAATATGCCTTTTATAATTCATAAAATTGTTGAATTCTAAAATTCATACAACATTTTTTATTCTACTACTACTACTACCACCACTAATAATAATAATTGTTATTGTTGTTATTATTATTATTATTATTATTATTATATTTAGTCTATTTGAATATTTTTTTTTTCTTACCAGATAAAGCCAAATATGTGTTGTCAACTGTGGATTGCTCTCCCTCATGATATATATTGTAAAACCAAAAAAAGCTAAAAAAACAAAATAAAATATATATTATTAGAATATTAATAATATATCATATTATTATAATACTGAAATATTATTGCTGATTATTGTATTATTGTGAGGATTATAATTGTTTTAGCCTATCCAAAAGTAAAAAAAAATATGTTTCCTCAATACAAATACGGTAAAGCACTATCATCTCATTATCTGTGGTACTGTGCCATTTTTGTATTTGTATAATAGCTTGTAGTACTAAAAAAATATTTGGAATTGCACGAATGTGTGAATCTGTAGCACTTTGCTTTCAAAATGCACATGAACACTGAAGTACATGTCACCTGTTTAATCTGAAGCTTGCACAAACCATGTAAACTATTAATTTAATTTACTTTTTATTTAAATATTCGCATATGACCATACCACGATTTTGACGTTATTTTGATTAATTGTGCAGCCCGTGAATTTTGATTTTGATTTGATTTGACAATAAAGTGATTTGAATTTAATCTATTGATGCACTCATTAGGAAATCAAGTGGCCAAATAAAAATAAAAAAAAAGCTTAGTCAAATTATCGTGATATTCACGATATTGCTTAATTTTATCCACCATATTTTTCAGTGAAACTGTGGTGCCGCTATTATCAACCCTGAATGGGAACCTCTTCTGGTATAAGCCACCTCAAGCCATTTTAGCAATACAAAAATACCAATTTATATAGCTGGCTGCAGGCCTGGTTCCAGATCAAAATCACAGAAAATAGTGGGGGTGCTCTGTATAAAGTCAAGATGTATCATAATTACACAATTTTCTCAAGTGTACACAGACTTATGGGAACATTCTGTGATTGCTTCTGTGATCGCTATTTTCTATCATGTGATAGTGAAACTGAATAATGGCTGAGTATAATTATTAATTGTCTATTTTACCATACTCAAGTATTCAATTACATCAGGAGTTTGGTTTAATACTCAAAATTTGGATTTTTACTAAAGTTCATCACTGAAAAGGTTTGCTTGCAGACTTGGCACTAAACACTTTTCTTTGAGCATAATATTGCACTATAGAGCGCTGAAGAGGAGAAAGCGCGTACACTAGCATGCATAGTTGCCAGACTGTATAAATTAAGTATGACATAAGGCAAAATATTTCCAATTTGTGCAAGTATAAATCACTGATTGGGGTGTTGCATCTATTATCTGGCAATCCTGAGCATATTAAAAGCTTGTGGATGCGTGATAGGTCCAAAAGCCAGATAAATTTCTAATAAAAAACGTTCATGATAAATCGACCCGTGGGCAGTAGTTTGCCCTGATCTGCAATTGAGGGTGCTCTAAGGTTCGTTTGAGAGTGCTTAGCATCCCCGTACAAACGGGCCTGGCAGGCTGGCAATACCTGTGATCATGTTATTATCATTTATTATTGTTTTCATAAACACATTAGTTTGGAGCACATATAGTTTTACTTTTTTGCGTATTTTGCCCATCATTATATCACACGCAGTACACCAGCAGAATAAATGAGAGATCAGGCGCTAACACGGACAGTCCTCAAAGTCTGTCATGACTCACAACAGTCAACAAGTCTGTGCTTGTTCTTTGCAGGTGACTTCGCTCACTTGGTTTAAGAAATAAATTGCTCATATTGATCAGAATCTTCATCCCTCCCTCACCTCACACACTGCTTGCTTGATTGAGGAGCGATTGAGACACAAAGGCATGTTCTCCTACTGTTTGTCTAGCTGGAAAGGTTATTTTATTACTGTACTAACTAATCCTCCAGCGTGAGTTATTTAATGTGTGCTGTATTTAAAAAAAACTAAATTCGCCTTACACTTTACAGAAGACATACTGGAGGAACAAAATGTAAAATTAGTAAATATAACGTAAGATGTTTCTAATTATTGATTATGATGGATAAGATGCGATTGTGAAAGTGATTGTTGGTTTGTGCGCCGCCGCCATGTTGTTTAAATCACAATGCTGCATGGGATTCTGAGTCACAGCAAAGATGGTTCTAAAAAAACGACCCCTTAAGCAATCTTTAATTGATGTCAGAAAACAGGGCTGTGTCACTGCATAAAAACAGCTAGCAAAGACTTTAAAGACTTTTAAATTTTATTGAACAGCTATATTAATTTATGTTAAAGGTGCACTCAGTCATTTTTGTGTTTATGTCATCATGGACTTATACTGACACCTAGTGGTTTGGATGCAGCATTATTTAAAATCAATAGTTTTCAGTTTCAGATGTCATTGTAGAAATGTAGTGTTCACAGTCAGTCATGATTACTTTAATCAATGAGTGAAAGTGTCAAATAACAGGACAGATACTGAGATTAAGAGAGTAGTATTCAGAGTCAGACATGATTACTTTAATCAATGAGTGAAAGTATCAAATAACAGGACAGTTACTGAGATTAAGAGAGTAGTATTCAGAGTCAGACATGATTACTTTAATCAATGAGTGAAAGTGTCAAATAACAGGACAGATACTGAGATTAAGAGAGTAGTATTCAGAGTCAGACATGATTACTTTAATCAATGAGTGAAAGTGTCAAATAACAGGACAGATACTGAGATTAAGAGAGTAGTATTCAGAGTCAGTCATGATTACTTTAATCAGTGAGTGAAAGTGTCAAATAACAGGACAGATACTGAGATTAAGAGAGTAGTATTCAGAGTCAGTCATGATTACTTTAATCAGTGAGTGAAAGTGTCAAATAACAGGACAGATACTGAGATTAAGAGAGTAGTATTCAGAGTCAGACATGATTACTTTAATCAATGAGTGAAAGTGTCAAATAACAGGACAGTTACTGAGATTAAGAGAGTAGTATTCAGAGTCAGACATGATTACTTTAATCAATGAGTGAAAGTGTCAAATAACAGGACAGATACTGAGATTAAGAGAGTAGTATTCAGAGTCAGACATGATTACTTTAATCAATGAGTGAAAGTGTCAAATAACAGGACAGATACTGAGATTAAGAGAGTAGTATTCAGAGTCAGACATGATTACTTTAATCAATGAGTGAAAGTGTCAAATAACAGGACAGTTACTGAGATTAAGAGAGTAGTATTCAGAGTCAGACATGATTACTTTAATCAATGAGTGAAAGTGTCCAATAACAGGACAGATACTGAGATTAAGAGAGTAGTATTCAGCTGGTCATGTGACTCTAACATGGCAGCCCCCATGAGCGGATCCTCTCCATGTAGAATAAAACAGCTTTAAAGTTAGTGATATGACTGGAGTGTTCATCTCATGTGAGTGCTCATGATTTTATAAATATTTTTCAAAATTACTATACATTTTTTTATTAGAAAAAAGTACTTTGTGCACCTTTAACAAAAATAATCAAATACATGAAATGCTGAAATTTATGATTTATGTCATAATAGACTATTAAAAGGAGGGATTATGTCATTTTTCTAAACTTTGTGTTTATAGTCATTACTGTCATTTCTTGACTCACTTGTGGTCTCACTTTCCATGTCCTGTTGTTGTCAAACGAATGGTGCTTCTCCCAGTGTTGTCCCAACATAACTAGTCCTAGTAACCTAAAGTCCTCTGCAAAATCCTGTTTCATGTCTTCATCCTTATTTACAGTATACATTATATAATAAATTCTGATGACCATTACTGAACTTTATGCTGATTTTAATGCACATAGGTTTCTAATGTTGGCAACATCTTAATAATGCTTCGTATGAATCCATTTTACATTAAGGTACATTTTCAAAGATAACTAATATTGAATAAGTGCATTTGAACATGTGAGATGTCAGTAATTAAGAATTATTGCATGAAATTCAGCAGTTTTATACATATTGATATAACAGCATATTAATGATTTATAAAACATTTGTAAATTACATAACCCTTATCAAAGGAAACAGTAATGTTAAGAGTTACCCATCTGATTTAGACAAAAGTTACACCAGGGAATTAGTGTTGACTTTTGTGAATAAGGTTCAATCTATGATAATCCTAATTTAAATTGAACCCCTCCACCCACCCCCACCCCTCTTTATTAAACAACATAATAGCACTTTTTCAGTGCATTTAGTCAATAGTAAAACTGGATTGGGTGTGAAATAAGTGATAAGATGCGGGTTATATGCTGAAATGCCATGCGCAAAAGTGGTGCAGCTGTTTAGTGAATTCAACCCTCAATGTCCTTCAGCAAAGTCTGAAATTTCGAACAGGGTCCAAAGGGACTGTTGATTTCTCATTAGTTTGTCCTCTGTCTTCTTGGCTCTGTCCTCTATGTGTCCTCAGGTGGGCTCATAGGATATGAGTCTGTTCCTCACGCACCTGAAATGTGTTCTGGCATGTCAGCTGCACTGCGGGCACATCACTCTAGTCTAATCAAAGATGATAAGAAAGTTGGCGTCCTCTTCAATATCTCAGAATTTACAGAGAGAGAGAAAAAACTGCAGATAGATACTGCCAGGACACACAGATATGCTCTAGCCAAGGTAAGAACATTTTAAAGGCATGCTGGAACATGCTCCAGAGGCCTTCCGTACATTTTCATGTTGCTGAAGCGTAATGTGAGAACAAGCAAATGCTTTTTATTTCTTCCAGTGCTTTCGAAAATCAATTGAGCTATGCAAGTACATCTATTACAAAGGTGCAAACCAGCTTAGAACAGCATTGGTTGGTTTTAAAGTCGATACATTTTCATGTATATACGCAGCAAATGTGGGCCTCCCATCTTCCAAGTCGGAGTAGAATGAATTTTGCGCTCCATGCTATAGCTCAAGGCATACTTTCAAAGATTTACTGAGATGTCTCTCTCTGTTCTTCAGCAGAGTTACTGACTCTTAAATCCTTAACATAACTAGCAACTTTTTCCACTTTGAGACTTTTAAGGGTAATAGACTTATTTTAAACTTCTTAGCCACCTTATTTGGGTGACTCTAATTTGATATTCTCATTGTTTGCCCACATAGGCCCTGATTTCCTTAGTGCAATGATATACTAATAATATTTGCACAACTAGCTACATATGGAAATAGGTTGGACATTTCTATATTTAATAAAAGCTTTTGCATGTGCAAACAATGTCATCATTTGGAAAATAACAGCATTGTTTTACCATTACAAAAAAAAGGCTACTCTTTACATTTATGTTCCCTTTGTAAATTATTTAAAAAGGGGGACCATTAATAACTAATTCATTTAGAAGTGCATTATAAATCATTGATTTGCAGTTATAACAACATGCATAAAAAAGGAGACTTTCATGCCATATCTGCCAAATACTCACACTGACAGATTAATTTATACATTATAAATGCTTAATAACACATATTCAACAATAGTATCCCATGAAAATGAACATAAATGTAAAATGAAATATGTGTATTTGAATAATGTATTAATGAGTTGCCAACATTAGTAACCTACAGTATTTACGTAATGTTTAGTATTGTTTAATGGTCATCAGGTTTTATTTTTTGATATACGCTGACAATGAGCATGAAGACCTGAAAAAGTGTTTTTGCAGAGGACTTTGTTACAATGACTAGGCACATTGGGACAATGTAGTACAATTCTTTTGACATCAATGTGACAAAGAAAGTGACCACACAAGTGAGTCTAGACATTACAGTAATTAATATAAACTAGAGGTCTGCAACCTCACCCTGGTTTTCAGGTAAGTTTTCAAGTAGGACTCTGGGGTTGGGTTGTTTTTTTTAATTAATGATAAAATAAACATGCCTACTCAACTTGTTTCGCTGGAGACACCTGCTTTCTCTTTCATTAGTTGCACTGCATCTAGATTGTTTTTATCACAGGTGTCACAAAGATTCAATGTTCTGAACATGTTGAGGCTGTAAAGGTGACAGTTACATTGTTTACATTTTTTTACATTCTTTGATAAATGGTAAGGTAATGTTTTTTTCACTTCTGCTCTAGTTTACTGAGAGGCTGCCATGCCTTGTTAAATCTATATACTGTATGTTTACTGCTAATATACTGTTAAGAATGTTACCTACGATGCTTACATAAAATACAGCCTATTGCAACAGTTCTTGATAAGAGAATAAATAATAATAAGAGTGAATGATTTCCGGTTCTATTCTTGTTTAGGCTTAAAATCTGATGATACAGTTTGGGCCGGGTAGGTTCAGGCCTTTATCAATGCATTCAGAAAGTATTCAGACCTCTTCATTTTAATTTTTTTTATTTTCACATTTTGTTATGTTGCAGCCCTATGCTAAAATGCTTTCTAAAAAAAAATATTCACATCAATCTACACTCTATACCACATAATGGCAAAGCAAAAACCAGATTTCTGATAACTTTACACATTTATTAAAAAGAAAAAACTGAAATATCACATTGACATAAGTATTCAGAGACCCTTTGCTATGACACTTGAAATTTAGCTCAGGTGCACCCCATTTCACTAGATCATCTTTGAGATGTTTCTAAACTTTGATCCAATGACGGCAAATTCAACTAATTAGATATTATTTGGAAAGGCACATGCCTGTCTATATAAGGTCTCATCTATACATTCACATTTATGCATTTGGCAGACACTTTTATCCAAAGCGACTTACAGTGCACTTATTACAGGGACAATCCCCCCGGAGCAACCTGGAGTTAAGTGTCTTGCTCAAGGACACAATGGTGGTGGTTGTGGGGATCAAACCAGCAACCTTCTGATAGGTCTCATAGCTGAAAATACATGTCAGAGCAAAAATCAAGCCATGAGGTCAAATGAACTGCCTGCAGAGATCAGAGACAGGATTGTGTCGAGACACAGATCTGGGGAAGGCTACAAAAAATGTTTGGCTACATTGAAGGTTCCCAAGAGCACAGTGGCCTCCATAATTCTTAAACAGAATAAGTTTGGAACAACCAGGACCTAAAGCTGGCCACCCGGCCAAACTGAGCAATTTGGGGAGAAGGAACTTGGTAAGAGAGCTGACCAAGAACACGATGGTCACTCTGTTTAAGCTCCATTGTGTGGAGATGGGAGAAACTTGCAGAAGGACAACCATCACTGCAATACTCCACCAATCTGGGCTTTATGGTAGAGTGGCCAGACGGAAGCCTCTCCTCAGTGCAAGACATATGAAAGCCTGCTTGGAATTTTGAAAAACAAAGCACCTAAAGGACTCTCAGACTGTGAGAAACAAGATTCTCTGGTCTGATGAAACGAAGATTGAACTGTTTGGCCTCATTTCCAAGCGTCATGTTCAGAGGAAACCAGCCATGGCTCATCACCTGCGCAATACCATCCCAACAGCGAAGCTTGGTGGTGGTAGCATCATGAATGCAGCAAAATACAGAGATATCATTAATGGTCCAGATATCATTAAAGGTCCAGAGCACTAGGAATCTCAGACTGGGCCGAAGGTTCACCCTCCAACAGGACAATGACCCTAAGCCCACAGCCAAGACAATAAAAGAGTGGCTTAGGGACAACTCTGTGAATGTCCTTGAGTGACTCGAACCTGAACCCAATCTAACATCTCTAGAGAGATCTGAAAATGGCTGTCCACCGACGGTCCCCATCCAGCCTGACAGAGCTTGAGGGGATCTGCAGATAAGAATGGCAGACGTATTCAGGGTCTGAATACATATGTCAATGTGAAATTTCAATTTTTTTCTTTTTAATACATTTGCAAAGTTATCAAAAATCTGGTTTTTGCTTTGTCATTATGGGGTATGGAGTGTAGATTGATTTGAAAATGTTTTAATAGCATTTTAGCATAAGGCTGCAACAAAATAAAATGTAAAACGGGGTCTGAATACTTTCTGAATGCACTGTATATAAATAATTTTTAGTCATTAATGAAACACTTATTTTATTTTGTGACATAATGCAATGACATTCAGGCATTTTTAAATATCACTTAAGTGTCTAAATGTTTTTTGGGGCCCCTGTTAGCTCCTGTGAGCAAGGAAGGCATTTATCATCATTGGTCTCCACTGACCAGTCATTTAACCACCGCAAAAGGTGGCAAAATTGGTCTTGGTGCTCCAGTTGGGACCGGTGCCTGTTCCGAGCAGACCTGGAACATGAGCCCTGACTAATGTTCTGATTGGTTAATGTAAGAACAGAGGATCCTGGAGGACCACTCAAAACCAAGTGGCCGGAAACTTTGACTGATAATAGTAACCAAAAGTTTGTAGGATAAAACTCTGCAAGGAGTGAATATCCATTGCTAAAGAGTATCTATCCCTGTAATATCAAACTGTAATTTGTTTGGGATTAAAGGGGGTCTTATGAAAACGTGTCCTTATCAATAACACTTTACGTTAATGTTGCCTTTCTGAAGGGTTTATAAAGAGATCCATTTATGACTAATAACTCATTTACAAATGCATTTTGGCATTTAAAAAAAAAAAAACATGCATAAAAAGAGTGACTTTCATGCAATACCAGCTGAATAGTGAGACATTTTGCCTCATGTTATAAATGCTTAATAACACATATTCAACATTAGTAACCTATGAAATGTAAAATGGACAATTCAAGCATTTATTATGGGGTTTCTTACATTAGAAACCTATGTCCAAAAAGTTCAGTATGGTTTATTGGTCATCAGGCTTTATTACATGAAATATATTATGCAGTGAATCAGCATGAAGACCTCAACAGAGGACTTTAGGTAAGTTGGGACAGCACTTGGAGTAGATTCTGATTAGATTTGTGTTATGTTTTAAACATAACATTTCAAGAAACAAATAAAAATAAAAAATCATAATAATTTTACTTCAAATTTTAGTGCAGTTCTGACACAACCCTCTCATATGGGTGGGGCTAATAGAGATGGGTTCTTATTTGATAGCAAATTTTTGAGTGACCTGAATGTTGAGGTATATAATGTGCATGTAAAAATCTGCTAGTGGATTCATAATTTGTTAGTGTTTAGTGATATTTAGGCATTTCGTTTTTGTATCTCTTTCTACTACATTGTCGCAATAAGCTTTCAGGAGTGGCACAGATGAATGCGTCACCATGACTGCACACTTTATAACCCCTTTGTTAATGCACAAACTCAAACCATCACAATTCCCACAGGCAGCACTTTTTACTAATTCTGAAGAATTTAAACAGATCATGAAAATCGCAGTCAAGCATGGAGCTTGTTTTTACAGAGTGTAGTAGACATTCAAGGGTATAGCATTGCATAGGTATTCAATCCAAAGAATGCTTTTGCTGACAAAAATTCTTAAACACTGCTTTAAAGAGATGGTTCACCCATAAATGAAAATTCTCTCATCATTTACTCACCGTCATGCCATCCCAGATGTGTATGACTGTCTTTCTTCTACTGAACACAAACAAAGACTTTTAGAAGAATATTTCAGCTCTGTAGGCCCATACAATGCAAGTGAATGGTCATTAGAGACCCGATTTAAAGAACGTAAGCATTAATTGCAATGCAATGCCTTAAGTTACAAGTGCTAAGTCAATGGGAATGGCCAAGATCAATACAAAATGCTGGGTTATTTTAACCCGAACACTGGGTTGAGCCTGTTGGGTCATTTTATTGGGTTATTTTCTCAGTGTTGGGTAGTGTTTGTGTAACCCAGCCGCTGGGTTATCTCACGGTCAGTCAAAACTAAACACAGACATCCTTTTAGGATTGTCTTCAGGAGTGAGCGGTTCTCAGCACTAGCAAATTGGAGGATTTATTCTGTGAAATAAGGTTTTCAGTCAATATTTGTATCTCTAAAAATATTTCTGTACACTAGAAAATGCAAAGATACTGTTCCATAATCATAACAGGACAGCTCATATGACAATACAGTTATTGGATGTAATGCTAGCTTAACTAGATTTGACTTTGCTAACATGTTATACCCACTAGATCTTGAATATATTTGTTATTCACTTTTTCAGATTTTTGAGTGATGCAAACATCTCCCCTAGAACTAGCCTTTGCTGCCCGGGTCTGGTCCGTCGAGACCCACGGCCTTCACTGCCACCCATATGGCAGCGCACTCGACTCCTACGGTTTCTCCAATGGGTGGTGGGCCCAAGGGATGTAGAGGGGGGTGTCATGTTGCTTCTTCGGGCTGTGCCCGACCTGGCTCTGTGACAAGCCCGGCCATCAGGCACTCGCCGACGAGCCCTCCATCTGGGTCTGGCTCCAGACGGGGGCCCCGGGCTTCCTCCGGGCAGGGTAACTCCTCCTCTTGCCGTTTTTTTCCATGGAATCTTTGTGAACCATTCTTAGACTGGCCCCTCACCCGAGACCACTTTGCCTTGGGAGACCCTACCAGGAGCACCTGGCTCCAGACAACACAGCCCTCAGGATCATAAGGGCACACAAACCTCTCCACCAAGATAAGGTGCTGGTTCCCGGAGAGGCGGGAGGTTTGAGGTGGTTTGGGCATCTGGTAAGGATGCCCCCTGGGCACCTCCCTAGGGAGGTGTTTAAGGCACGTCCAGCTGGGAGGAGGCCTCGGGGAAGACCCAGGACTAGGTGGAGAGATTACATCTCCACACTGGCCTGGGAACGCCTCGGGGTCCCCCAGTCAGAGCTGGTTAATGTGGCTCGGGATAGGGAAGTTTGAGGCCCCCTGCTGGAGCTGCTGCCCCCGCGACCCGACTTTGGATAAGCGGTTGAAGATGGATGGATGGCAAACATCTCCTTTTGTTGAAATTCTGCGTTCTAAATCTTAAATATGTCACTTACTTGATTTATTTAGACTTAATTAGAAGCCTATAAAACCTAGCCTACACCAGAAATGAGCGGTGCGTTGTCGACATAAAAGCCGTTTCACATCACTCGTGTCACAGGCTTCAGGGCTTCAACACATCGATCTACGTTTGACCTTTGACCAGCACATGAAAAGCATTGGTCTGAAAACATGTATTTGAATTTATAGCAGAACTAAGCCCTGGGAATTCATTTGCGGAAAGAGTGAATGTCCTGGGATATCCTTGAGGTGAGTTTAAATTAAAGAACTGAAGTCTTTTAGGATGCACAAAAACATTAAGGCATAAAAAATGAATTTAGACATTCAGTATCGTTTTAAAATATTTCTTGTTGCTTTGTACTTTAAAAACATCATCATTAAAGAAAATGCTTAAAAATATCACAAACTGGAGCAAAGTTCGACCTTTTATTGCACAGACACATTAAACGTGCTTCCTGTGTTCTGATGTAAATTGCTAACATTTGGGGCTTATATATTTCTTTAAACTTCTCCTTTCATCATGTCTGTCATTCATAGGTTAAATATGTGTTAAATATTTTGACTTATCTCCAGCAGGCTAAGATGTCAAGGCCTTAATACCTACATCCTCTCAAAGCAATAAAGGCCTGCACATAGAGTTTTATAGATTTTTTTTTTTTACTTTATTAATATCATACATGAATTGTTATCAACATCAAATTAAAATTGAAAATGAGCAAGGCACTCAATCTCCAATACAAAACAATTTTATTAGGCAACAAAACATATCAGCAGACTAGCTGCCTTCATCAGGGCATTACATCAAACACACACCAGTATCTTATTTAAGTGATACATAATTGGCAGCGACCAATGAGCTTCAATCATTAATCAATCAATCATTCAATTAATCACAAAGCGGAGTATATACACATCCACATAATATAAAGACAAAATACCACCCTAAAAATTCAACAACATCATATATATGCAAGACACTCCATTGTCGCTGCTTTGAATGGTCATTGTTTAATCCAGTTATACCCTGTGTTTTTTTCTGTTTTGTTTGATTACATTTTTTATTTAATTTTTATTTTTAACCAGTTGTGTGACCCGTGCATATCCATTAACTTTTGGAGTGTTTTGCATATATATGAAGATGTTGTTGACTTTTTCAGGTGGTATTTTGTCTTTATAATGTATTATGCAGATGTGAATATACTCTGCTTTGTGATTAATTGAATGATTGATTAATGATTGAAACTCATTGGCCGGTGCTAATTAAGCATCACTTAAATAAAATACTGGTGTGTGTTTTTTTTTCTCATGCCCTGACAAAGTCAGCTAGTCTGCTGACTTTTTAATGCTTTGTTGCCTAATAAAATTGTTTTGTTTTGGAGACTGAGTGCCTTGCTCGGGTTCAACTTTCAACTTGGCAATGAGCACCTGTTCTTGTTATATTATTCTTTTTTGTATATTTTTTAAGCCATTCTTTTACATGAATTGTTGGCTGGAATAGACAATGGAATGTTAAATAACTTTAATGATGTAATGTATGTTTCATGTTTTTAATCCCTAATGTAGTTAATTATACATTGTACATTATTGTTCTACAAGCTCCTTATACAAACCTTTGTCAAATATGTTTAAAGGCACTAAATGTGTGTATTAATATGAATCAAAAATAAAAAGGAGAGATCAAATTAACCCATTTATTGTGTGGTTTATTTTAAAACATTAAAGGATAAAACAACCTGAAAATATTAACCCACTTATGAGATAAAATTAACCCAGCATTCTTGTAAAATGAACCACCATTTGGGTTGAATAATTAACCCGTTTGCTGGGTTACTGTAACCCAACACTGAGCTGTATTAACCCAACATTTGGGTTGATGGTTTGACCCAGTGCAAGGTTAGGTGCTGGGTTGTTTTATGTAACCCAAGTTGTGGGGTTGGTGCAACCCAGCCCACTGATTTAGTCTTTGTAACCAACTCAGCAGGATTAATTTAACCCAATGCACGTTTGGTGTAATATTAAACCAGCGCTGGGTTGACAATTGGTTTGCTTTAAACGGAACATTTTTTATAGTGAAGATTTTGTATTTTCATGCAAGTATGCAGTAAGTCTTGGTGCAAATTGGTATGGTGAAATCACGGGTACATCGTGCAAAAAGGCTGGACCAAGTGCAATTAAATTCTGAGGTTCTTTTTAGGTTATTCCAATGTCTGTGTCCTACTATATAGTCCATTCCCTGAAGCACCAACAATATAAACAAAGACAGCACATTCATTAGAATTTTTTAGGTAAGATGGAGCTGTGAATGGCTGCCTTGGTTTGGAGCGCTTCAGTTTTTTTGTTGTTTTTGTTTGTTTGTCCGGTGATTAGTAATCTTTTTCCAATCAGTTTTACCAGGGATGAACTGCTGAACATTCGGCAGCATACACCAGACAACCTTTTGTCTGAATATTCAGACATTTTTCTGGACATTTTAGTTGGAGTTGCAGCTGTGTTGTTTAAACGCACTATGAGACGTGGACGAGGGAGACGAGCCAGTGTGCTGGTGAAGCTCCATTGGCACAGCTATCGAACAGCACTGCTGAGGCTTTCAGCTGTTCAGAGAGGATCGCATTGTGAGTTACTGAAGAAAAGGAGAGGCGGTGGAACATGCATTTACATCAATGAAAGTTGGTGTACAGATGTAACAATGTTAAGGAGGGTGTGCTGTTCTAATTTGGAAGCGCTCTTTATTAACTGTAAGCCTTTCTACTCAGCACAGGAGTTTTTCTCGTTTATTCTGGTGAGTGTGTATATCGCGCCAAACACGTGTGTGAACACAACGCTGCAACAGCTGGCTGATCAGATTTGAACAAAGAAAATCTCACAAGTGAATTGCCCAAATACAAACAGCACATTACATGCCCAGCAGAGACAGAAATATACTGGATCATTGCTACACAACAATAAGGGATGCATATCGCACTGTACATAGACAGTGACTCTTTTGTGAGTGTTTTTGAGGCTGCAGTCACAGACCTGGATGAGATCACAGATAATGTTACATCAAATATCAGTTTCTATGAGGATATATGCATCCCTACTAGGACTTATTTATCATTCAATAACAATAAACCATGGTTTACAGGAAAACTCCGGCAGCTTTGTCATGCCAGAGATCATGCTTACAGGGGTAGGGATAGATTCTTGTACAATCAGGCCAGAAACATACTGAATAAGGAAATCAGTGTGGCTAAAAGAAGAAGGGAAAACTCTGAGAAGTTGGAAAACAAGTTTGCAGCTAACGTCCCTGCATCAGTGTGGAGAAGCCTGAAACAACTCACAAATTACAGGAGTCCTACCCCCAACCCTGTTGTGGACCATTAACTGGCTGACGACCTGAATGTGTTCTACTGCAGATTTGAAAGGCCCAATCTCACACCCACTCTGACCTTCACTTCACACAAACACCAACACCAACACTTCCTGCAGTGTGAATTCCAATGCTGCTTCAAACGCTCAATCATTATCCCTGTCCCAAAAAATAAATAAAACACAGGAATTAATGACTACAGACCGGTTGCCCTGACGTCTGTGGTCATGAAATCATTTGAGAGACTGGTGTTGGCCCACCTGAAGAACATCACTGGACCCTTTCTAGATCCCCTTCAATTTGCTTATCGAGCAAACAGGTCTGTGGATGATGCAGTCAACATGGGATTGCATCCTGCAACATCTGGACAGACCAGGGACATACATAAGGATCCTTTTTGTGGATTTCAGTTCGGCTTTCAACACCACCATCCCAGCTATACTCCAGAACAAATTACACCAACTCTCTGTTCCCATTGCTATCTGTCAGTGGATTACCAGCTGACAGAGAGTCAACAGCTTGTGAGACAGGGGAAATTCACTTCCAGAACCTGTTCAATAAGCACTGTTGCCCCCCAGGGATGTGTGCTCTCCCCACTACTCTTCTCCCTCTACACCAATGACTGTATCGCCAAGGACCCCTCTGTCAAGCTCCTGAAGTTTGCAGACGACACCACTGTCATCTGCCTCATCCAAGATGACGATATACAGAAGGGAGGCTGAATGGCTGGCTGTCTGGTGCAGTCACAACAACCTTGAGCTGAACACACTCAAAACGGTGGAGATGATTGTGGGCTTTTAGGAACACCCCAACACTGACCCCTCTCACAATTCTAAACAGCACTGTTTCAGCAGTAGAGTCTTTCAGATTCCTGGGCACTACCATCTCACAGGACCTGAAGTGGGAGACACACATTGACCCCATTGTGAAAAAGGCTCAGCAGAGGTTGTACTTCCTTTGCCAGCAGAGGAACTTCAACCTGCCACATGCACTGCTGATACAGTTCTATTCAACAGTCATTGAGTCTGTCCTCTGTACTTCAATAACTGTCTGGTTTGGTTCAGCTATGAAATCAGACATCAGAAGACTACAAAGGGCAGTTTGGTCTGCTGAGAGGATTGTTGGTAGCCCCCTGCCCCACTTCAAGAACTATACACTTACAGAGTGAGGAAAAAGACTGGAAAAATCTGTCTGGACCCCACTCACCCTGCCCATTACCTTTTTGAACTGTTGCCTTCTGGCCGATGCTTCAGAGCTCTGAGCACCAGAACCGTCAGGCACATGAACAGTTTTATCCCTCAGGCTATCCAGCTCATGAACAGTTATAATTGCCCCATTGAGCAATAATTATGTGCAATACACAGTTTAATCTTTTTTTATATTTATCCAACACATCTACCTCTTCTGCCATTTCATTCCTCGGAAAAAATACAATAAAAAATTGCACTGTACATAACAGATAACAGATTTGTATTATAATTGCACTATGTATGTGTATGTGTGTCTGTGTGTGTATGTACGTATGTGTATAATTATTTACATTTTTTATTATTATTATCTATGTCTTGCTGCTGTTTTTGTATTGTTTTTTGTATTGCTGTGCACTAGAAGCTCCTATCACCGAGACAAATTCCTTGTTTGTGTAAGCATACTTGGCAATAAAGCTGATTCTGTGAAGTTGGTAGTGTAAATGGACTGTGCGAATGAATTAAAAGAATAGAAATATAGACCTACGTTCAAGTCATATTTCAGTGTGACAGTGACACGCTTCTTTTAAATGCATAGAAAATTTTATTCTTTTCACATTGGATGTATACTTTTTATTTTAGAGAATGTAAGTATTCTAAATAATTTTCATCTACTTACACACAAATCATGGCTAGTATTAACAGTGATTGTACTGGAATGCACTTAACTTCCGGTCAATTTTGATATTGAAAAAATAAATTAATTTATTGAAACGAAAAAATTAAAACAAATATATTTCTAAATTAAAATTACACTTCAAATGAAATGAAAATATAAATCAAAATAACATAGTGGTAAAAATAAATAAATAGAAATATTCTTCCACAGGCCCCTTTTGCACTGAATTAAATTAAAAAAAAAAAAAAAATCACTCAACGACAACAGGTGGGAAAAGACCAATATAAATTATATCATAAATAAAATAATAAAAACATATTCCATGACCTTTAGATAGTTTAACACAATCTCTTTTTTTTCCTCTTAAAACAGCTATGACAGAGACTGTGAGGGACTTAATTTTATGTTCCACTATATTTTAAGAGTTTGGCCATGAACTTTATTACCACCTAGTGGTGGAATCTCCAAACTTCAGATTAGTGCCCGACCTATATATCGGTCAGCCGATATTATCAGAGTTAAGAGGTGCGGAGTTAAACGGTGTCTTCTTGGTAAGCTGCTAACTAGTTTGTGAAAATACATACTGGAAAGTTATTAAACAATGACCCCATAATTTTCCCTTTTCAATATAACTAATATAACGTTAACCCTGTCCCTGACAACCATGTCACTCATGGTTATCACATCTATTTGCTGTGTTAGCCATCTATAGTTTTTCAATGCAGTAAGTAATGTAGCAGACTGAAAGGTAAACATCAGAGCATATTTTTGCAACTCATCAGACAATGGTGCGGTGGTGGATTGTGTCTTTTGACTGATTTCACGCTACATTGTTACCTAGTTGGTGAGACGCAATGCTGGTCCATCTTTTGCTCTCTGTGACAATGAGCTAATCATAACTAGCTAATCACGTAGCTACTTTCATGGTTTGTCAGATGAGTGTAAGCTAATGTGTAAACATGTATTCACCAAATTGATTTGTTCAGGATGCACAGTTTGTTACCCCCTTCAACTGAACAATTCCAGTCATTGTATTTACAAAATGTAAAATTTAAAAGTCTGGTTTTCCACCATTGACAATTTCTCCTGAACTTGTTTAGCAGAATACGGTGTAACACCTCCAAAGTTTTTCAGGTGTATATGCTTCACGTTTTACAACTTGCACCTACCTGACTGGCAGTATTAAAATAGTCAGCATTTGACTGATACTAAACAATCAGTATTGATGTTTACTTCGCTATTTATTTTATTTTAATTTATTCTTTATTTAAATGGTCAGCATTTGATTGATACTAAACAGTACTGATGTTTATTTAGCTATTTATTTTCTTTTTATTTATTTTAATAGTCAGCATTTGACTGATACTAAACAGTACTGATGTTTATTTATCTACTTATTTTATTTGTATTTATTCTTTATTTTAAAGGTCAGCATTTGACTGATACTAAATATACAGCACTGATGTTTATTTAGCTATTTATTGTATTTTTATATGAGTGTTTTCTCTACATTCCTTAAAGTGGTGGACCACCACAGTAAGAGAATTGTACTGTAAATTAAATTGAACAAGGCCCAGTGCTTAGAAGCAGCCCTTTAATTATGATCAAGAAACACCGGCACTACAACCAAAACTAACATCAACAGAGATTTAAGTGAAAAGAATACCAGATATTACCCTCTGCCACCACAGGCACAAAACAATTACAAAGGAAATATGTAACTATAAACAGCAAAGCAACCAAATTCCCTGCATTCATAATTCAACTGCAAGCTGGTAACCGCTTTTAGCTTTATAAACCAAAAGATAGGCAAAAGCACCTGAATCAGAACACCCTGTTTTACTGCAGAAAAATCACATCATTACTGAGACACAAACCACTGTGCAATAAACTGTGTATAAAACAAAGCCATAATAAAAACAGCAGCAGCACATAATAACACATATTGTTGCATATTCCTACCTTTAGAATTTTCTCTTTCTTGGTTTTCTGGCAGAGAAGTCCTTAATGAAACTGGTAAAATCCAATTTGCGCAGAACATCATTTTCAATGGACATCAGAGACAGGTGGTTTTGGCCCATCGTCAGGGCTGGACTGGACTGCATATCGCGGCTCTGTTTTGTTGTCCGTAATGCACATTTTAGCTTATGCAGCCCGTTCGGCAGATTTTTTCCCAACCCACCGGCCTGCCTGGGAAAATTTCCAGTCCAGCCCTGCCCATCGTGGATCTCAGTCTATTTTTAATTAGTCCCAGTTTTGAAAAAGAACAGTCCCCGCTGCCGTTGGTTACAGGCGAAGTCATAAATGGCCGGAGTGCTATATCAACATTTGGAAAGACTGATTGTAGTTTCCTTGCTCTTATAAGTTACAGAAGTGACCTTGCTTAGGTGTCCTCGTTTTTTTTTAATAAATTATCTGAATTGTCCAATTTCGGCCACAAAATCCTCCGCTAGATCACCTGCATATTTCTTCTGTAGATTAGCTGCTCCTGTGCAAAGATCTTGAAATATCCAGTCGATTTAGGGATTTTTTGCAATTTAGGGATCTTGCTCACTTTATTCCTTTAACCTTTGTTTTTTTTACATTTTTATGCTCCACTATTGTACTTTCTTTCTGACATTTTGCCGCTATGCCTTCTAGCAATAACAGTGACAAAAATGATTGACATGATTTGAACAGTAGCTGATTGGACAGATGTGACCCATGTCACAACTATCCAATCACCTTCTTATTTTTTTTAATGTTTCTTATTGGCCAATGAGGGCCTTTTTTTGTTCGCGCTGAAGTAAATTTAAAATAAAAAAAATTGTCTGGCCAATCTGGGGCCCCTAGGCTGCAGCCTATGCAAGCCTGTGCATTAATCCGCGCCTGCATACACCCACAGTTGCGCAAACACTCCCACCCATGCCCAGTTTATCTTTGCGAAAATTTCACGTAGACTTTTTGCTCTCACAGACATAAAGGCTAAGACATTGCGCACGGTTGTAGCGCATAGAGCGCACTCACGAAAATAGAGCCCTAGCACTTTAAAGCTCCAAAAAGCACAGACAGTCATGGTAAAAGTAATCCATTCAGAGGGAACCAATTATCCTTGTGGTTGTGCATCGGAGAATGACAGGAAGTAAATAATTATAGTGAAATGGACTTAAATATTGATCTGTTTCTCACTTAAAGTGATTGTATCTGTTTAAAAGACATTAATTTAACCACTGGACTGGATATGGATTGCTTTTACTATGATTGTCATGTTTCATATATAAATGCTTGCCCATTTATGTAGAGAATGTTGATGTTAACAGATGTCATGTCTCTTACCGATTTCATTACATAAAAGTCAGGATAAAAGTATTTTCACTTTTTCAAGGGGGAAAAGGGACATAGGGACATTTAGCCCCTTCAGAAGGAGGGACAAACAAATGATCATGTTACCCAGCAAAAGGCACTTCTGATTGGCTCCAGACACCTTTGGGGTTGTAGGCTCTCCTAGGTAGAAGGGCTCTGGTGTCGTATGCATCAGTGTAATGACTCCGGGCAGACATATTTCAAAGTTTCTGCCCTTCACACCATTGTTTATGCTGTATTAACGATAAATGTGTTTATCGTGATGAAGAAAATTTTACATGTTAAACTTTACAAATTAATCGCATGTTAACAAGTTAATTCTGACAGCTCTAGTATTAACTAAAGTTCTTTTAGAGCCTTTACCTTTTTTTTCAACTGTTCATATTCACAATGATTTTTTCAACACCAAGTTCACACAACTTAGATCAGAAGTCCCTGTATGGGCCACCACTATGTAATGTTAAACCGCATTGACTGTGTTACACAAAACCATAAAGATTTTTTTTTGCATTGGACATTAAATAGCATCCCCCACCAAAATTATCATTACTGTAATGTGTCTATAGGTTGATATTTTTTTGTTTTGTTTTTTTGTAATTACCAAAGTTCTCAATGTTGACTCTCATTACTGTAATACATAATTATTTATTTATGTCTTTTTCACATAAATCAGAATAAATTAAAGGTAATGATAAATGCATTTGCCATTTCTGTCACCAAACATAATATAGAAAATAATGAAATATTTACTTACCAAATGCAATGTTCTTGACAAGTTTGATAATATTCAATCCAATGTATTAGCTAAATTAAAACAAGTAAAAACCATACATCCATTCAACATTATACTGCCATTAAAATGCATGAGTTTCCACTGTGAGGCAAACAAGTGCTTTTGGTGGCAGTTTCTCAATGGATTGATTTATGGTTAAATTACTTGCCACCAAACATGGGGAAAAGAAAAAGTGAGGTAGGGAAGCAAAAATAAAGAGAAAGAGAGAGAGAGAGAGAGAGAGAGAGAGAGAGTGGTAAGAAAACAAATGGGGCTGTTGTCCCAACTTGATGTTAAAAGGATTGGAGCAGAGTTTTCTTCTGGAAAGTGGTGGTTTATACAATAGCGTTTATGGAGGTGGACACCTGATGGCCATGCCACCAGGACAGTGCAGAGAAAAAACTGTTTGCTGGTGTCACAACCTGTTTACTAGATGGAGCCTTTAAATCCTACCCAGGCCATGCTAACTCAAACCAATTACCATCACCAGTGAGCACTATAGGTTGTGTAAGAGCATACAAGATTCAATGGCTTTAAAGCATTGGAAATATTTTTCCACAATACTTCAAATCATTTATGGTGGTTTGATCGAGGAGAGTTGGCTAGTAATAGACTTTTCTCATATCTCCCATTTATGTCTGAAATGCTAGAAAAGTTTAGAAAATGTTAATTTTAAAGAGAAAATGTATCTGTGAAGATTTCGGTTAGGATTTAGGCCACAATATAGTACAGAGACTGCACTTATCAGAGTTACAAATTACTTTATCAGCTCTTATCAACGGACCATGGCTGCATCTCACTTATAGTGGTGCATTCATCACCATAGATCACAAAACAGGAGTATCATTTCCTTTGGTGTAAGTCCCTATCCTGCGGTTTAATGTGGTTTGAACCATCAGATCATGCCAGAGGAAGACAGAAGGTATAAGGAGTCTACCCCAAAAGGTTTAAATAATACAACCAAATCAAACAAGAAAAATCACAGAACATGACCAAACTTACCCCATCCCAAAGAAGAAAACTAATACCAAATAACCTGAAACGAAACACAAACTAGGCCTTAAGAAATGCAGAAAACATCTGAATGAAAGCACAAAAATCAAAATGTATGAATGATGCAAATGATACAAACAGAATTAAAGAACACTCTTGCAAAAGGGTGCACATTGTGCAGACAGACCACCCTTGCAAAAGGGTAAGCAATGTGTCTGTAGAACAGGCAGCCCCTGCAGCATGGTGTGCAGTGCTTCTGTGATTTAGTCTTTTCAAGCAGACAACCCTTGCAATAGAGTGAGCAATGCTATGATGTTTCAGTATAAAATAGTAATGAATATTGAGAGAGAATAACTGAATAAATGAAATAGCTAAACCCCAAGAACGCCTCTAGCTATATGCATAAAAATAAATTATATAATTCCCAAAACTTACAGTGAATAATAGATTATCATTACAATTAACAAATACCACAAAAGCGGGTGGAGAACTACAATTAAAAAAGCACATCATGTTTTAATATAGATTAAAAAATTATTTAATTACAAATATTGAAATTTCCTCTAGTTCTTTCCCATTCAAAATATTATTATACTTAAGAGTATAGAAGAAATACAAGTCTATAAAGTATTTATTAGGATTTGCAGTGTAAAATTTACTTTAAAAATGTATTACTTAAAAGTGCAAAATGTAACAATTTTCTTGTAATATTCAGCTTTTTTTATGCCAATGTCTGAACAGCTTGTAACACAACGTAAAAAAATTAGTCCTTCCCGGACTTCCTATGTTGCCTATTAAAGCATATAGACTGATTTTCATGCAAAGGAAGCGGATCGCTTTTGCTGGGAAAATACAAAGATGTGACTTTTATTCGTGCTCCCGAGAGCCTTGACTCAGACAGTAGTACAGTAGCTTCTCTTCCGCTATTCAACAGCGACAACTAACTGCAACACTTGGTAACATTATCTTAGAGATGGAATCCAGCAAACGTCCAGCTCCCAGCACAATACCAACTCCTACATAATCTCAGAGTAAGCCATAAAAAAAAAATAAAAAAATATTTATCTACTGAATCCCGTTTGGCAAAGTGGGAATGTGATTGTGGTCGGCAGGGCATTTGATTCCTGGGGGGACCGTCGTTCGGTTTTGGGGATCAAAACCGACCCTGTATTGGCATTCTTCTTGGACAGGTAAGCTTACATAACTGCAAAGCATGTGAAATATAGTGCCATAAGGATTCATCTGTGTATTGTAGCTAACTTGAGTTTGCCTGCCAACGATGACAAATTGCAAGCTATCTTGCTTCATAACTTTCAAATAATTTCAACAATCTACTCTTTATACAAAAAATCAGGCATACAGGATAAATACGCTGGTTTCTTATTGGTAGTAAAACATATGACATGCAAAACATACAATAGTGCAGTGCAACTGTAAACTGGCTGGTATAGTTTGGTAGTATGTAGCTGTATGTGTGTATCAGTATACTATGTTAGCTGATAAGTAGTTTTAGTTTAATCTCAAAGTTTGTAGTGAAACAATCATAACTGTGCTATTTTAATTATGCTACCTCATCTGTCAGCATGATGCCAGTGAATTACATTCAATCTCTTTGTATGTTCGTCATTGCTTTGGCTGATGCTCACTGGCTCGCATCCCTCTGGAGAGTGTGCACTAGTGAGAGCACGAGCAACAGGTAGCTGCCTGCAGTTCACTTAACGGCCACAGGTGTCATTAATAACAAGGGTTTCTGAATCTTACATTTGCACCTTTAAACTCATATTACTAAAAATACAAAGAACAGATAAGACTCTTATCCATTAAAATTTCACTCGTATATCATGAAATATCACATGAAAAATGTTCTCAGATCTGGCAAAGATGGCAGCCTCCAGGTTGTGCACTTCCGGGGTTCATGCCCCATTAGAGTGAGCTCCTCTGAGATGAGCCAGCATCCTTTAAATAAGCATGCCCAAGGGTGCCCCTTTATGTTGCGGATAAGACATGACATGTTGCATTCAAGCCGCAGCACACACTGCAGCTTTGGATGTAGCACTGTTTTTGCCATCTGCTCCTATGATACTGAAGGCATTTGAGCTGAACTTCATTAATCAACAATCAGTAAGCTTAACTGATTGAATTATTAGCAACAAAATCCATTACTGATCAAACATGAGCATACATATGACAGCGTTTCCCAAAGAACTTGTGTATCTTGCTGTTGGAGACGTGCATTGAGCCAAGGTGCTGGAATATCAGGGTGAGTAGAGAGATAACATTAATAATCCATGTCTAAAGCAACACATTGCTCATCACAAGGAAAGACCCTCTGTATCTGCCATGATTAAGCTTGCAAGTGTATCGTGAATGCTAACGGCATCTCATTGAAGCAATGAATGGCAGATGTTAGAGGACTTTTAAAGCGGAAACTGCATAATAATTGGAGTCAAAGGATGAATCGCTTGTTATGAGACTTTCCATTAAAACTAATGCTTTGATTTCAGCTTAAATTTTTTTTCAACAAGTTGTTTTATTTGGTAATCAATCGGCTTGTTTCTTCTGCCCTCAATTTCACTTTCCATCCTGGTTGTCTTTTGTAATATCCCTTTAACAAAAATTTCTATGGATTCCAAGGGGGCTCTATATCGTGAAAATAGTTTATGTCTAAACGTTAAAGTCCCGTATGCATAAGTCAGGCATACGAGTTATCATTTGAAATCTTAGAATATTAACTTTTCAGAGATTACCATCACTTCTGCATTTCCGTTACGTAAAATAACAAAATAAGGTCTCAAAACATTTACGTCACAATGTAACAAATAAATTGCAATTAGTCCGCAGTATGTGTGAATGGTGAGCTTTTAAATTTGAGTGTGAAAAATTGCAAGCAGCAGACCAAAAATCCCCCAGTGTATAAGGGGTTAATTCTATCCAAGAAATGACATCATTTTTTGTGGAATTTATGAATTATGTGATGTTTTATGGTATAATATTATAGTTGATTATGATTCTTTTATCTCATTCTAAAACATAAAAATTTGTGTTTCATAAAATTACAGATATCAGTAGGTATAATACTTAACATTTCAAAAGATGCTAAACCTTCCTGTTATGTTCGGATCAATTTTGACCCATTAATATTCAAAAAACAAAAAGAAGACAAAAAAAATCCTAATCTTGTATTTGGTCAATATGTGTTTCTCCACAACAATTAATCAATTAATAAACAAATTATATGACATTTTATGATGCTTGTTTATATATATGCAATGTCATAGTGTTTTGGAAATTCCACCAGACTAGCCATTGAATTAGCCACGCCCCCTCTCTCCAAAATCACTCACTCCAAAAACTCACAAAAACACACTAGGGACTGTTGTGTTGAAGCATATGCAGGGTGATGGGTCTCCCTGAGCATTTTGCTATCCATCCCTGAGTGTTCCGCTGGAGCGGAACACCTTACCGGCACTTATACCAGCAAATATGGGTTGTTCTGTGAACGTGCACAGTGATTGACAGGTAGAAAATCTTTAAAATCGCAAACAAATGATCAGACCGCAGACATCTTTTCCCCTGCTACAGAGACAGGTGTGATATTTCATGGCACCTATTTAATTGATATCTGACAGGTAATAGATGCGTTTTCTGTATGTACTTTCATTAAAAAAAAAAAATCAATTACAGCACCTTTAAGCATCCTGTTCATCCAGTCTTGACATTGTGTAAATAGTTCAGTTATAATTAATATGAACTGCCTACGATAGGTATACCCTTCTATAGAAATGCTTACTTAAATTGTAACAAATTTTTTTTATGGATAATGCATTACAGGAACGACCCATTATTTAACTATATGGTATTTCACACACACCAGTATAAGATCATCAGTGACAAAATGATGAAATGCTAAAGTGTGACATCAACCCTTGAGCTAAATAATATATATTAAAAAAAAAAAACATTTAAAAAAACATTCAACTGGATGCAGTGGGGCGAGGAAATATGAACCCAACCTCTGTCACCAGCTCAATCCCATTACTAACGCTGCATGCTTCTGAAAGCTGCAGGAAATCAACAGAGCCCACAGGCAAATGGCAGTATGATGAATGCTTAGCATAGGTGCAAACAGTAATGCACGTCTTCAGGCTGGTAATTATATCTTTTTAATGTGTCCCCAGAGAACTTAGAAAATTATAGCTGGGGACACGGTGTCATGATTGCAGGTAGGTGCCATAGATCATTCTAGCTTAACTTCAGCTAAGAGTTACTGTTTGCTGAGTTCACTGAGACACGGCTTCTTAAACAGCTGCAATAATGTTAGCTCAAAAACAGGATTACTCAAGACTTTACACCAAAACTACCATAAAACAACCAATGAACCAAATAGTACCTAAAGCAGCATTTGGTCAGCAACAATTCTATCAGGAAGACACGCAGGCTTGAGTGAGGTTTAAGATGCCATTTATTTGATGAATGTAGAACAGAAAAGTAATGTCTCTCTTTGGCGTAGGCCCCGTCTGGCGGTCCGAGGGAGTTGTACTCGGAACCATCATATCCTGCCGGAGATAGGAGGCAGGGGCGAGGAGCCTACCCCCATGCGGGACGGGGCTCAACTGGTGGTGGTGGGGTGGTGGAGGTTGCCGTGTTAGCGCACTGAAACAGCAATGTGATGTATTGTGAGCAGACTTATAAAGCAATGGCTTACCTGCGATTGACTAGTTATTACCCAGCTAATAGTGTGATGATGTACAGCTGCTAGTCTTCCCGCTAGAACTACGCTGTGCTCACATTTCTTTTAGGCTGTTTTCACACTTGATTTGATTGCTTTGCCTGAACAATAGTTGGATTCCGACCCCTGTTGGTTTCTTTTTACATTGGACTTTTGGGTTCAAACCATGGTACATTTGTGTCATCAACATGAGTACCACTGTGAGTGCTAGTGGCAGCTGTTAACCACTGTAACTAGATAACAATTCGATGAGATGCTTCACTTTGTTATTAACATAATTTTACGAATTATTTCTTATTTCTAATAAGAATAACCACTACAACTTTAAGTAGATAAGATGATAATCAAGTACGAGTCCTGAAGAGCACACAAGTCGACACATGATCTGAAATTTTCATAGAAGCACCACAAAATGATGTGGTCACTTCAACAATTGTGTTTTTCATGTCACATGTTGCTTATCATCACATTATCCTTTAGGTAAAGGTTTATGGTTTCAGGGTTTTTCCAGGATCAAAAATGGTCTTTGGTGGTGGCTGACGTATACAGACATTCACATGCTTAAAGTTGGATTATTACATTTGCAATTAATTAATATAACATACAAGTTATTTTTTAACATCTATGCATCTGGAACTTTTTTAATTTGACAATTGTTTTACTTTAGCCTCATGTGACCCCATGTCCTTATATTAGGACATTGAATTTTGGCTTTCCTGTACCCTGCACATAATTTCAATTCATTTAAACTGACTATCCTCATTTCAGGAGATTCTAGGCTTTGATTTAAAGAACTAGTTCACCAAAAAATGAAAATTATCTCATTATTCTGATGCTATCCCAGATGGATAAGACTGTCTTTAAGCAGAACACAAATTAAGATTTTTAGAAATAGAGCTCTGTCAGGTCCTTATAATGAAATTACACAGGTGCCAGCACTTTGACGGTCCAAAAGTCACATTTAGGCAGCAATAAAGTAATCCATGTGACTCCAGTCAATCAATGAATGTCTTCTGAAGTAAATGTATACGTTTATGTAAGAAACAAGTTGATAATTAAAAAGTTTTAACTTTAAATCAGCACTTCCATCCAGGGCTCTGATGTGGTTTGAAATGGCTGAACACTCGCATGACATTTGTTCAGCTGTTGTAAATAAGTGGTACATCCGAATTCTCGAGTGAACTCACCGCCTATGAGCTTATGTCAACCTTCGTGTCAGCTGCTGGCAGGAATTGCTTTTTAAAAGTTAATACCTTAATAACGTTTTCATTTTCTATTTATTTTTTGCACAAACATCTTGATTTGCATGAGAAGATTGTTTGACTGAAGTTGTGTTGATTCATTTTATGCTGCCTAATTATGACTTTTGAACCGTCAAAGTCCTGGCTCCCATGTACTCCCATTATAAGGACAGAGCTCAATCTTCTTCTAAAAATCTTAATTTGTATTCTGCTGAAGAAAGACAGACAAACACATCTATCCAAGATGTAATCAGGGTAAGTGAATAACGAGAAAAACTATATTTTTGGGTGAGCTATTCCTTTAAGTCAGACAAAAGAGAAGGTATTCATAGTAATACCACTGTGCACAATGGTTGAGATTTAGGCCTATATCATTCCTAAAGTTTTCATATGGTTGTTTTTTTTGGACACGTCAGATAAAGATAAAAGTATCCAAGTCTGGAGCCACATGATAAAACATGACAGCAGCAATTTCAGTGAAATGCTATTATGTAAGCAGACAAATCAAAAAAGTATCTGGTAAGAAGCCTCATTAAGATTTTAAATTTAATTCTGTTTGTGTCAAAAGAGTAACATCTGCAGATTTGCCAATTTGAACATTTCAGTGATTTATAGCGAGAGAGCACATTGTGCCAATTTGAAAATTTCAGTGATTTATCACAAGAGAAGCATTCGGTCCCTCTCGGCTGGACTGTGTAACAGCTTCTTCCCCCTAGCCATCAGATTCCTCAATACTCAGAGACTGATTTGACACACACACACACACGTCCTGAGTTGCACTTTAATTATTGTCACTTTATAACTGGCTGCTACCTCAATAACTGCTATGTCCATAGAACACTATCTCATAGTATGTTATGTTTACATTTGGCATTTTTAGAAACTGTCATCTTTTTGCACTACTGTGAACTGGCCGGCGCTGCACTGTCTCTTACGGT
The DNA here is from genome assembly GCA_032164185.1 of Moxostoma hubbsi. Classification (NCBI taxonomy): domain Eukaryota; kingdom Metazoa; phylum Chordata; class Actinopteri; order Cypriniformes; family Catostomidae; genus Moxostoma; species Moxostoma hubbsi. Next base: position 4,658,107 of record JAVLUX010000110.1, on the reverse strand, counting down.
GTCTATTATCCTTTTCATTGTTAGCAATTTATTGTCCTGTCCCGTACTTTTTGCACACGTTTGCACATGCACATTATATAGATATTTTATTTGGTCTGTGTAGTCTCATGTAGTTCTGGGTTTGTCCTATGTTGTTTTATGTAGTTTTATTCGTCCTGGACAAACGTTGTCTCGTTTCGCTGTGTACTGTAATAACTGTATATGGTTGAAACAACAATAAAAAACACTTGACGTGCCCCAACAGAGACAGACATATACTCGACCAAGGTAAAGGATGCATATCACTCTGTCCCACGTGCAGCTTTAGGAGTGTCTGATCACTCTCTGGTTCATATTCTCCTGACCTACAAGCAGAAACTAAAATCAGCAAAGCCTGTAGTAAGAACTGTATAGAGATGTACCAATGAAGGAGAGCTGGAACTACAAGCCTGCTTTGACTGCACTGATTGGAGTGTTTTGGGGCTGCAGCCACAGACCTGGATGAGCTTACAGATACTGTGACATCATATATCAGTTTCTGTGAGGATATGTGCATCCCCACTAGGACATTTTTATCAGTCAATAATGATAAACCATGGTTTACAGGAAAACTCAGACAGCTTCATCATGATTGAGGATGCTTACAGAAGTCGGGATCAAATATTGTACAACCATGCCAGGGACACTGCAGCAGGAAGCTGCTCTGAAAATCTGAAAAACAGTTTTTAGCCAACGATCCTGCATCTGTGAAAGGCCTGAAAATCCTCACCAAGTACAAGACACCTTTCCCTCCATGAACTGAATGTGTTGTACTGCAGGTTTGAAAAGTCCAGTCTCACACCCCTCCCCCCACTCTGATCTTCACTTCACCCCTCCCCCTCCTCCATAGACTTCATTGTGAGGAAGGCTCAGCAGAGGTTATACTTCCTTCCCCAGCTAAGGAAGTTCAACCTACCACAGGAGCTGCTGACACAGTTCTATTAGGCCGTCATTGATACTGTCCTGTGTACATCTATAACTGACTGGTTTGGTTCAGCCACCAAATCAGACAGAAGGTAAATACTATTGACAGTCAGGACTGCTAAGAGGATTATTGGTGCCTGCACACCCTCCAAGATTCCAGAGTGAGGAAACATGCAGGTAGAATCACACACCCTGCCCACTCCCTCTTTGAACTGCTACAGAGCACTGAGTGCCAGGACATCCAGGCACAAGAACAGTTTTTATCCTCAGGCCATTTTCCTTATAAACAATTAAAATGCCTCAGGACTTGGGGAGTCGCTTGGTGCGATGCGTGATGAATGGTAAGCTCTGCGCACTTTGCTAGTTTTGTATCATAAACCGGTGAGATTCGATACACCCTGTTCCATAACTGTTCTATGACAATATGTCAAAGAATTCAAAATCCTCGGGCTCTGGAGACATTAAAAGACACTTCGAGTACGTACTCAAGCTAAAACCCCTGAGCAGCAAGCCGAAAGCCTAGGACTCAACTGTTGAACATAACGGCAATGCTTGCAAAGGTCGTTGCTGACTTGGAGGATCTTGCAGTAATATTTCAATCGATCACTGCCATGGAGAAGAAATTCACAGAGATGGTTACAAGAATGGTGGATGTTGAGAAATGGATCAATTATCTGGAGTCATCGGAGAGGGAATTAGCAGCTAACCCACTAGCAACGAAGGCAGACTTGGAGCACATCTGGGAGCTCACAGTTTTCCGTGGAGTGAAACAGGCCCCAATCAATTTTGGCCAAATTTTCGAGATCATTCGATAAAGATCTCGTGTTACACAAGGTGAGGAGTAACGGAAGGCTTTCTTGGAAGAACCACAGCATTTTCTTGTTCCCAGACTTTGCAAATTCGACAAGAGAAAAAAGTGATAGATTAAAGGAATGCAAGAAACTCATACATCAATGGAAGGTCACTTTTGCACTGATATTTCTGGCCAAATTGAGAATAGATACTAATGGTGGCTGCAAAATATTTACATGCCCACAGCAAGCAATGTCCTTCAAAAAGTCAACGACTAAGTTATTTGTGGTTCTCATATTGCAGCCGAGTTTGCTGAACATTCACTGAACATTCACTTGACTGTTTGAGGAACTGAGAGCCTTTTTTGTTTCTTTTTGTGCTGTTTCCGCCTAGCGGCTGGAGTTTGTGTCGCGGAATAACACACCTTCTGGACAGTTTGTGGATTGATCTGCACATTCTTTGTGCTTATGCCTCCTATTGGCTGGAGTTTGTTTTATAGATTATATTCTGTTGTGTATTTCTGTCTCACAAAATGTGTATAGAAACACCGGACTTGAGCAATTCAACTGCAAAGTTGTCGCAGGGACTTTCGTGGGCTTACATGGACTGTTTGAGTTTAGAAAGATATTCTTTTTTCTGTTTTTTTTTTTTTTGTTTTGTTTGGGGGATGTTTGGGGTTTGATTGTTGCACTAATGTTGGGAATGTGGTTGTTATAATTTTATTTTTGACACAATCTATTTTTTCTAATATGTCAAAATGTCAAATGTTTGTATGAGTGGATTGTCTCTCTCCATGTGGAATGTGAATGGGCTGGGGCACCCGATAAAAAGAAGGAAGGATATTTATTTTCTTAAATGTAAGAAATATGATAGTGGTTCTTCAAGAAACGATTTCTTCAAAATGTTGGAAATATGGGGATTAAAAAACAGATTAAAGATTAATTAGAAAGAGTTTTAGAAGAAATTCAGGGGCAAAGGTTGATTTTGGCTTATATTTACACACCTAACGCTGATTATCAGGGCTTTTTTATAGATATTGATGGGATGTTGCAAGCTGCTGGTACCTCTTATGATATAATACTGGGAGGAGACTTTAATCTTTTGATGGACTCAGTCCTTGATGGGAAGGACTTTATCCGTGAAGCAAAAGTGACGCTTCACAGGATATGTAAAAATATAGTCTTGTAGATTTTTGGAGACATTTGAACCCATCTGGTAGGGACTATACATTTTTTTCATCAGATTTATTCTAGAATAGATTTTTTTATATTTCTAAGTCCCTCATTTCATCTGTTGTTGATTGTTCAATTGGAAACATTTTAGTCTCAGATCACACCCTGGTGAGTTTAAAGGTGCTGCCACATTTGGGGAGAAAAATAAATCATGTATATGCAGCTTTAATTTATTCCTTATGCAAAATCCTGAAATCCAACAAATGCTAAAGGCTGAAATCAATGTCTTTATGGAGACCAACTGGTCTTCAGAATCCTCTGTGGGTGTGGCTTGGGAGGCACTTAAGGTGGTTCTTAGGGGTCGGATCATACAATATGCCTCATTCATCAAAAAATATAAAGCATCAGAACTTGGAGTTGGAAGGTAATATTAGCGCAGAGCAGAGCAGAATATCGACTGATGGCCTCAAATAATTTACCTGATTGAAATAAAGACATAATACTATTTTGTCACAGAAGGTGGAGTTTTGGCAATTCAGGGCAAGATGTCAAATTTTGAGTCGGAGGACAAAGCAGGGAAGCTTTTGGCTAGATATATGAAGCAGAGAGAGTCTTTGTCTACTATATACTAAATATATTGGTAGTGAAATATTTACCTCAGTCATTGATATTAATAATGCTTTTAAATAATTCTATCTTGATCTTCATCTACTGATGAAGACATTAGAAATTTTGTGGAACCATTGGAACTCCCTAAACTGACGACTGAGCAAAACAAATCTCTTGATTCTGAGATAAGCTTGGAGGTTGGCAAGGTAGTTAAGGCCTTGCCTAGAGGTATGGCATCCAGGGCCAGATTTCTTTGCCACTGAATTTTTTTGATCTTTTTGAGAAGCCATGGCAGCTTACGAGGAGGTGGCAAGTAGAAGGCTGGGGTTTTGGGACTTGCTTGTTAGGAAATGGGACAATAATTTTCTGTTTTTGGAGGACTCTCGGGGAGGGGATGTGGAGAAAGAAGTTTAGTTTAATTATGTATTTTATATATTTGTGTATATATATATATATATATATATATATATATATATATATATATATATATATATGTGTATATGTGTATATTATTATTTTAATAAACTTTGTATTGGTATTTGACAAGACATTGCAAAAAGGTACACTAAATAAAAAAGGTAAACAGTAAAGCATTGTCCAATTTTAATTTAATTTAGAGGGCAGACCTGTCGTGTCCCTAAGAGTCCCTAACTCTAGTTAAGAGTCAAACACAAACTTTTCCAGAATAAAAAACAGGTTGCCCCACTCCACCTTATTGAATACTTTCTCAGCATCTAGGGACACAATAATTTAAGATGAGTCAGATGGGGGGAGAAGAGAATGTTGAGAAGCCTCCAAGTGTTTAAGAATGAATGTCTCCCTGGAGTGAAGTCGTTCTGGTCATGGAAAATTAAAAGTTGGTAATACTTGTTCAAGGCGATAAGATAAAACTTTATACAGAATTTTAAAATCAACATTCAGAAGTGATATTGGTCTGTAAATACCGTAGTATTAGTTAGAAGGGGGGGGGGGGGGCAGCCTTCTTTAAAGGAGTCATTATATAGCTTTGCCAAAGTAAGAGCTAAAACAGGGGCAAAAACTTCATAAAACTCTGCAGTTAAACCATCATGGCTGGGGGACTTTCCAGACTGCATGGATTTTATCACCTCCTGTATCTCTAATTCTGTAATTGGGTTGCCTAGGCTTTTGGCAATGTTTTTATTAATTGTGGGGTACTCAAGCGAACTCAACAAATCTAAATTTCTTGTAGTATTTGGAGAGCTCTCTGAAGTGTATAGTTTAATATAATAGTCAAAGAATACTGAATTAATTCCACCCTGATCTGTTATTAATTCACCTATCGGTGACCTTATACACTAAATCCATCTATGATGAGCTAGCCACCCACACTTGGTGAGCTAAAATCTTTCCTGCTTTGTCTCCCTGCTCAAAAAAAATGTTGCTTACATTGATATAACAGAGAGATAACTGTACAATCAATAAGAGTTTATATTCTGATTGTAATTGCAAACTTTTGGTGTAGAGAGAAGATGAGGGGGGAAGAGGCATAGGAAACATCCAGCTTAGACAGCTCTTCGGCTATTGAAGACAGTCTAAATCTTTCTGCTTTCTTCACTTGCAAGATATATGAAATGACACGGACAAGGCTGAAGGCTTTGAAGGCCTCCCATAAAGTATGGCTTCTAATGTCTGGAGACTCATTGAGTTCTAAGTATATCTGTAATCAGTAAGGCAATAAAATCTTTAAATGCATTGTCTGACAGTCTAGAGGAATTTAATCTCCAGGGTGGGGGGCGTCGGTATGTTAACTAAGTTAAAAATCCCCTACGCTAATTATGTGGTGATCATCTACATTTGCTAGCTTGAAAAAAATGTAACAAAAAAACATCATTATCCCAGTTAGGAGCATATATGGAAGCTAGAATAACTAGTATGCTGTGGAACTTACCCGAGACCATGACATAATGGCCATTAGGATCTATAATGGTCTTTATAGGTTCAAATATAACTTTTTATGAATACTGATAGCAGCCTCCTGAGCTCTCTGAAAGAATTTAGAATGAAACAGGTGACCCATCAATACTCTCTTAATATAAAGTATGTCTGCTATTCGCAGGTGAGCTTCTTGCCAATACACAATATCTGCCTTAAGATTCTGTAAATGTGTTAAGATCTTACTAGCTTTGATGGCACTGTTCACTCCCTTAGTATTCCAGGAGACTACACACACACTCCCATCCCTTAACATTGCGGTATTAGCCATTCTGAGTTATTGAGATGGGGTGACACTGAGCTGGCAGGATGCAATCTATATCCTAGCAGAAGAAATAACTAAGGAAACAAACAATACAAAACAGAACAAGACAAATAGAAGGGACATTTTTTTTATAACCCACTCCATACCATGGACCAGTATTGGAAAACTCCTGTGAAAGGTGTGTGTGTATTTTTTTCTTCTTTTTTTCACCTCCAGCTATCCTCCTTCCTTAAATTATGTTCATACATACTGTTGGCTGTAGATCAAAAGAATGATGCCAGTACATCTTTGACTAAAACACCACTCATCCAGATACCATTAAATATGATATGAGTGCAACCCAAAGGTTTCAATATTTTGATAGTTCTCCAAGCTATATCCATTTATTTGTAAGAGGAGGTGAATGGCGAGACTGGACTGTTATCTGCAGCTGGAAGGCTGTTCATTCAGATGCTTAGTGAGCAAACATTGGTTGTGTTATAACACGTGTTCCATGTGGACTCCAAAAAGTCCTCGTCCTCTATCACCGAAGAGAATTTCTTCTTACCTACATCTTTGGTCCTGATGGAAAGCCTTGCGGGTAAATACAAAAACAGTTCTGCCATCATGTACCGGTATTTAGCACGCTGAGTCGCCACTTTGGGAGCGAAGTCCTTGTAAATGGCAACTGGGGTGCCTTGGTAGACCAGCTTGGCTCTTTTGACCTGAACCTCATGGATAACCAGCTTTTCTGATGATATCGATGAAGCTGGATGACGTTTGGCCTCGGTTTCTTCCACGGCTGCTGGTTTACTGATGCGAGCTCTATACACGGTCAATCTCTGGCGGAGAAAACATCTTCTTCCAGAATGTCTACAAGGAGCTGCGCGAAGACAACTGAGGGACGGAGTCCTTTGATCGATTCTGTTAAGCCCATGATCTGAATGTTGTTAGGAGCAACCACTTTATCTTGTAGCTTCAAGATATTTTCATTCAGAGTGGCGCAGGCCGTCTCTAATGCAAGCACCCATTGGTCCATTATGTTGGCACTGGATTTGAGCCAAGCAATCTTTTGTTTGTGATCTGAGACCATGGTCTGTATGCAGTCTAATTTCTCAAGTGTTGAGATGGTTGATTTAAACTCAGCCGAAGAGCTTGGACATTGTCACTAAGTTAAGCTTGCTGGTAGCTTCACATGCAGAGTCCATTTTTGTTTCTTTTTTTTTTTTTGCTTAGCCGACTTAGAGGTCATGTTTAGACAAAATTGTGGCACTCGCGACTATTTGTCTGTATAAAACTTAAATAATCAAGCAAATGGGATTAAAATGTATGGTAAATATAAAAAAATGTGGGAGCAAGAGACAAACGTATCTACTCCATTAGCCCTCTCTTCTGAAAGTCCATGTTTGTGTATTATGATATGTGACAACAGGGGTGTTCATTGGGGGTCAGGGTGGGGTTGGTGACTGTGAGGGATATTAGTGGGGGTTAAATTTTGATTTGATACATATGTGTTGTGTTTTCTAAATCAATAAAAAATGTTAATTGGAAAAGTGCCTCAGGACTCCCCCATAGTGCAATAATGTAAAGACATATCTCATAAATATATATGTAAATTCATATATTTAATTCAATAACTGTACATACTGTACCCTTACCTTGCGCTTACATTGCCATTGCACATGTACATACGCCATTCTGTTTTATGTCATATTGTTTGTATGTCTAAATAGACATACTCTTAGCTTGATTTATATTCTGTGTCTCACTGTAATGTTCTGTGTGCACTTGTTTCTCCTATCACCAAAAAAAAAATCCTTGTATAATTAAAAGAAATAAAGCTCTTTTTGCTTCTGATTAAAGTGTTTTTAACTTTAAATCGTTGCTTCCGAACAGCACTTTATTGCTATTTGAAATGACCCAATACTCACTTGACATTCATTCTTTTGTGGTTTACAAAGTGCGCGCTTCCGATTTCTTGTGTGATTGCGACATTGCGCTTAGGTCACGCGACAGTAACGATGCCTCAACTATTGGAAGCTATTTTTATCGAAGTTAATAAAGTTTTGTCTATGTATTTTTTTTCCACAAACCTATAGATTTGCTTAAGACATTAGTTGATCGACTGGAGTCATGTGGACAAATTTTATGCTGCCTAAATATGCCACTTTGACCATCAAACAGACACCAAACTGATGGCACCCATTTACTTGCATTGTAAGAGCTGAAATGTGCTTGTAAAAATATTCACTTCGGTTCTGTTGGAGAAGGAAAGTCATACGCATCTGAGATGGCTTAAAGTTAAGTAAATAATAAGAGGATTTTCATTTTTGGGTGAACTAACCCTTTAAGTATTGCTCTAATTACTTCTATTGCTCCTGTTTTGCATTTCTTCCTCTTTTCCTTCACTCCTGTTCTACTGTGTACTTTAAACATTTTTCCAAAGTCGTCACACTCGCCACTTGCACTTCAGAAAGAGGAGACAACTTCAGTTCTTTCTCTGCTAAAAATCTACTTTTTCTATCATTAGTTGGACTGTCAGTCAGCTTTAAAAAAAAGCTTACTTCTTTCCTGCCATTGCTAGCCAATCAAGTCTCAACATCCTGTCCTTGACTGAGACCAGGATTCTACCAGAGCACACAGCTACACCTTCTGCCATCTACACCAACTTTAACATCAACTGTCAGATTGGGAGGGGTGGAGTAACAGGTTTGCTAATGTCCAATATATTTTAATTTAAGTCTCTGTCTTCTTTGTGTGACAAGAACTAATTTCAACTGCATTCCATTACTATTACCCATCCTGTAAATATTTATTTTGTTATATTTTGTCTCCCAGGTCAGCAAGGAAACTTCTCGAAGAAGCTGGATGTGCTACTGTGCTCCTTCCCTGAGGATGACAGTCCACTTTTGGACCTCTGTGATTTCAAAATTTACCTTGAAAAACATCAGGCCACAGTCATTCATACTTTGTTTGACCTCAAATGCCTCACAACTGCAGCGACCCAGCTGAAATAATTATATATCAGTTGCTATTCTCTTCTCTGCTAATGTCTCCACCACTAAAAAAAATCATACTATCATAAAACCAAATCCACAGCACTTCTGACACTCCTATGCTCTTCAAAACATTCACTTCTATCCTCTGCCCTTCTCCTTCTCCTCCCCCTCCCACATCCTCTCGAACAGCTGATAAAATAATGGTAAAAAAATAACAAACACAGACACCAATCACCAAACACAGATCCCACTCCTCCCTCTCTTCCTTCCCTCCCTGAGTCTGAAGTCTCCAAACTTTCCAGTCACTCTACTAAATGCTCCCTCAAATCCTATTCACTCCCATCTCATTTTCTCCTAAATGCCTTTCCCACTACATTTAAGCAGACTTAAGTAACCACACTGCTTAAGAAACCCACACTAAGCCATTTGGACAGGAACAGGCTTGAGAACCACTAAGCTAGACTCATCAGCGATTACACCATCCAAGACTCATTGCATGGATGAAAGATGGCACATTGTTTCTCTATTCTTTGCAAGTGCTGTTTATAATGTTGGGGCTGTAAAGCTGTTTAAGAGATTTGACTTCCTCCATAGCACTTTAAACAAGAATATTCCCAGTAGAATTCAAATGGGTCGCATCAGTTTTTTGGTCTGCATCACGATATAGAGGGAAGCCTGTTTGATGCAGGAGTTCCATTCATAATGTAGGAAAGAACAGAATGGTTCACTTGCACAAGTGGTTCTGTGATGGCTCGCGCTATGCTCACACGAAAACCAGGCTTCAGTCGCACTGCTGAAATGTGTGTTTCAGATGAGAAGCATATTTAGCGCATGTAAAGGGGCAAACACAAGATGAATATCATGACATTCGCATGGGAGGCTTGAAATTTTAAACTAAATTCTAATAATAAAACTCAAAGTGCATTAACCTTATAAACCTCATCTGTTTGGGAGACAACTCTTTTTAGCACCACACATTGGATATTTTTGCGAAAATGTCACCACAGTCACATCATTTTCATGAGATCAGGCTGCACAATTTATTTAGAGGCCAGCAGCTACAAGCAATGCATTATTATACGTATGACAGAAAGCACGCAAAGATGCACATTTTAATTCATCAATAGTCATTCACTTCTATGAGTTAAGGCAAATTGCATTAATTGTGGTGAACTCTACCGGAGTTCACATGAACCGCACCCAAACCACCTTTTTAAGTTTACCCAGGTGTGATTGTCTGGTGTGGACCTGTATTTTTTGAAAAATGTACTTTGATGTCAACGGACACGGGCCCACACCAAAAACTCTAGTATCAAAATGCCCTTAGTGAGTTGGGGGATCTTTATGTAATACTGTCTTTTGTTAAAAAAGGCTGGTGTTTGTTAGCCAGCGTTAATACATTTGATGCAGTATGTTTTGTTTACTTACATTCACAGTGAGTGTCAGTGTAAATAATGTGGTGACAAAGAACTGCTCTACATTCTAGATTAGTCTTGTTCATTCAATCTTTATCTTGTTCTTTTATAATGTTTCTTTGAAACAAGAGAGCTGTCATAGAATTGTGAAGAATCGTGGGAAGACGCTAACACATATCGTCAAAAAAAGTTTAAAAGGGAGACACCCACTCAGTGTCATTTGGTGAGATTTCTTCTTTCTTATTCACGCACTTCTGATGTTTGCAGTCCTTTTTTGTCTCATGCTGTATGATTTGCTTCTCTTGAATGAGTTCATAAGTAGCTAGTCTGTGCAGTTTATATGCTCCAACTGGCATCACTTCTAAAGGCTTATGACAAAATTAACAGGCCAGAGACAGAACAGGTATGTGGGTTATATCTGTGCGAAAGACAAGATGAACAATATTTCCAGTTCACTGCAAGAACACCGAGATACATCAGTAACTAAATTAATGAGTACTGAACTATTTTTTTAGTAGTGTTATTTGAGCTAAAATTTAGAATAGTCAGGGTTCCCACGGTCATGGGAAACCATGGAAATTTCAAGGAATTTGAAAATTGTGATCCCCATGCCTGGAAAAGTAATTGCAATTTCTATAGTGCATATATATTTCTAGTTATGCTCATTTCTAAAATATTTCATGGGCTAGAAATTGATCTTCAGGAGTTCAATATCTTTAAAATAGTTTTTAAAAATCCAATCCAGTAATCATAAGCAAAAAATCCTCTTAGGCAGTTCATACTTACAAGGTCGGAGGTTTGTAAATATGATGTAATGTGCATTCAAGTGATTTTCATCTGGAAAGATTTTACCCATTTTGTTATTGTATATTTCGTTCTCTTTCACTAATGGCACTTTTACACTGCACGTTACGGTTCGACTCAATTCTACTTGCTTTACTTTTCTGAGCTTGCATTTCCACTGCAGTTTAGTGTCCCTCAACATGGGTAGGATTATAGTCTGATCATCATAGTTGCGCCACCTCCATGATATCTACCTGTTAGCTACTAGCTCATTGTGCTGCATAAAGCAGTTGTGGTGTGTAGCACTAGACTCGACAGGGGAAGAAGGGCACGATGACAGGAGGGAGAACTCAAAGGTATGGGTTTTAATTTCTTCAAAGTAAAGGTACAGAACTGAACATAAACTACTTATAATAAACACAGGGTTTCTCATAAACATAAACTTGTAGGCTTCAGCTGCCAACACTAGACTGGCTTCCTCACTGGCGTTGTTGTGGCTCTTATATGCCGCTCTCCCCATGCTCACTGAAATCAGAGACAGGTGTTAAACATATTTTCGCTCAGGTGCAAGCGCCCTTACCGCTCCCCCTCTCCGGACGGGCGCTTGACCACGCCCCCGCTGCCACATGGTGATTTTACAAAAGCCTGGTTGTTTTAGAAGCAAGCTTCCAGTAGCTGGTCAACTAAATAAAGTGAAGCTTTCAATCAGTGTATAGAGTTAACATAACAAAACATACCATCCTCCATCGTGGCTGAGTCCAGAGCACTCTCCCTTCCATTGCTTGCCAGTTTAGATAGCGTCCAGTTGGTCGAACCACTTCCACTTTTCCTTGATGGTTCTGTAGTCACTTTAAAATTTTTTTTTAGTTTTTAGGTCTGGTGGTAGCCGTGTGTGGTCAACAGCTGAGACACTTCCTGAAATACTTTTTCGTTTCGCTCATCGCTAACGAGTGGACCGTCTGCACCTTGTTTAATGACCATGGCTTGGTTTTGCGCACAGCCATTTCTTTTTTCACAATTTGAAAGTCACGTGAACAAATTATACTGTTAATCGCTGTTGTGATGTGGTACTAAAAAAAGCATCAGGTACCAGGTACTATCCACAGTGGAAAAGCCCAAAAAAGTGAGCAGAGTCGAGTTGTACCATGCAGTGGAAAAGCCCCATAACCGACAAAGACAAGAACCTTTTTTTAGCACCAATGCTACAAAATGAGAGCAAAGCCTCACAGTATATGTGTTATTGATGCTTTACCTATTTTGTCATGCTCATGCTGCCATATATAATAATGAGAAATGTGGTTTTGTTGAACACTCCTATCACCTGATAAACCAGCTAAATGACTCTTATTTTCTGGCAAGCTTTATAGTTATTCTTTATTAAAGCTGCACTATGTAACTTTGTGCTCTCTTGCGACATCTGTGGTTGAAACTTAAAGTCACAAGAAATTTGCGAAAGAACACATTATGTCAGTCGTGTTCTGGCACTGCTCTTCTGGTGGATGAATCTCCCAATTTGAGCTTAACTGGACATTGCCTGTGTGTGATCCTGACTGGAGCCAGAGTCATAACGTGCTATTTTCATGTTGATATTATGTTATATGATTAAACATTTGAAACGGAAATATTACTTGCTTTGATGAAGATAAAGAACACTCTAATTTACATATTTTAATTAATATTACACTTAAATCATGTTTCTGACTCTACACTCAAAGCGCTTTTAAATAGAGAACAGGGTACTCTCCTCAGCAACCACCAGTAGATCTTATGATTATTCAAGTGTTTTATCTACTATTAATGTTTGAATTGTAGTTCAATGTTCTATTTAAGAGATTAAACCTGTGAAATGGCCAATACAAGTTCAATAGAAGTCTTTATTATGTTAATATTACAGTATATTGTACAGCCTCAGATACTACAACAAAATATCTATGCAATGCACACAATACCACGTAAACTAAAAACATAAAAAAGTCGTTATTTTCTTGAGGCAAAACACGAGACAGGTGATACTTCTTTCCTGTGTGCAGACATGAAATAATGACACAAGGATGAACATCGTAAACCAGTGATTTCGTGCCATATCGAACCCAACAGCTCAAAATACAAATCATATTTATAGGCTTACTGTCGTGAATCGGGGTAAGGTAAGGACATTATTTTGAACACCGATTGTTTATGTACTCAATAATGGCATTTTGTTCATTTTTAACCTAAAATCTTACATGGTGCAGCTTTAACAGTGGTCTATGAGCAAATTTACAAATGTTTGTTATTTTTTGTGTGTTTCCCAAAACTGCACTTAACACAACCAAACAAGAATGCACTTTATGTATGTCCATAAAGCGCAGCTTTCACAGACTTTATTTTGCACTCTGAAATAAAGGTAACATGGTGAACCTCTATATATTTAACAAATGCTTGTCATTTACAGAATCATATGAGACCCACAGAGGAATTTGTAAAATCAATATATTACCTGATATACACAAGATGGCGAGACAATCCTTTTCTACGGTGCTGTACTTAGTCTCCCTCAGTGAGAGCTTGAGGCTGATATACAGCACCGGGCACTCCTCCCCCTGTTACGGCCCCCAGCCCTCTGTCTGAAGCGTCAGTCTCCTAGACAAAAGGGAGAAAGAATTTGGGTGAATGTAAAAGCCCCCCCCGCAAAGTGTGGCTTTAACCAGCGTGAACACCAGTTGACACTGCTCCGTCCACTGGACCGGGTCTGGAGCTCCCTTTTTAGTAAGATCAGTCAACGGGCTGGTGATATCCGAATAATTGGGAACAAATCTCCTATAATAGCCAGCCAGCCCCAGGAATTGTCTCACCTCCTTTTTGGTCTTGGGGTTCGGGCGGTCGCAATCACCACAGTCTTGTCAATTTGGGGATGCACCTGCCTGTGGCACAAGTGAAACCCCAGGCACCGTACCTCCACCCACCCAATCGCACATTTGTTGGGGTTTGCTGTGAGTCCCGCTCGTCGCAGTGATCACAGAACCGACCTCAGATGCTGTAAATTATGATGTCATCTAAATAGGCAGCGGCATACGGCGAATGCGGTCTGAGGATTCGGTCCATGAGATGCTGAAACGTAGCCGGGGCCCCAAACAAACCAAATTTAGTGTTAATCCACACAGAACTGTACAGACCCGTTGCTCTTAATAACTAGAACAACCGAGCTGGACCAATCGCTGTGGGATTCCTCTGTGACCCCCATACTGAGCATTGCATCCAATTCTTCCCGGACAATTTTATTTTGTGTATGGGCATTCGGTAGAGAAGGCTAGGTACCACCACCCCCGGTTTGGTCTTGATGTGGTGTTGGATGAGGATTGTACAACCCGGTAGAGGGGAAAACACATCTGAAATTTCCTGTTGCAACTTGGCAACCTCTGCAAGATAAGGTGAGAGGTGGTCTACGAAAGTGAACGGGGTGAAATTATTGTGTTTTATATTCACCTCTAGCCAGAACACCGCCCTCTCTGGAACTACTCTAGCCAACGTCACAGGGACCTTCTCCCTCCACAATTTCAGAAGGTTGAGGTGATATATTTAACATGCGCCCCATCTATCGGTTCGCTTAACCTCATAATCGAGATCCCCCACTTGTTGCGTGACGTCAAAGGGTCCTTGCCACTTGGCAAGTAATTTGGAGCTCGATGTGGGAAGTAATATGAGTACCTTTCTCCCAGTGCAAATTCCTGCAGTCGATTTCCCGTCATACAGTTGGCTCTGTCGTTCTTGGAGCAAATTCTCCTGTGTTAGATGCCCCAAAGTGCAGAGTTTTGCTCTAAGATCAAGAACGTACTGAATTTAGTTTTTATTGGTTGAAGGTCCCCTCCTACCAAGCTTCATGTATGACATCAAGCACGCCCCACGGGCGCAGCCCATATAGCAGCTTGAATGGGGAAAACCCAATGGAGGCTTGCGGGACCTTTCGTACTGCAAATAACAGGGTATTGAGTTATTTCTAGCAATTCTTGTGCATGAACTTACGAATCATTTTCTTAAGGGTTTTATTAAATTGCTCAACCAGGCCATCTGATTGTGGATGGTAAACACTGGTGCGAATTGACTTAATGCCCAATAATTCAAAAAGCTTGGGTAGTGTTCGTGACATAAAGGTTGTGCCCTGATCGGTGAGGATTTCTTTCGGAATCGCCACCTGGGAGATTATTTTGAAAAGTGTCTACGCAAAACTATGTGCTGAGATACTGCGTAGATGCACTGCTTCATGTGTGCTGACCGCTCTAATGGCCCGATAAGGTCCATGCCAATTCTCTCAAAGGGGACCTCGATTAACAGAAGGGGGAGCAATGGCGCTTTTGTGGTTGCGGGCGGATTCACCAGCTGACATTCACGGCAAGCCGCACACCAACTGCGGACATTGCCACCAGTGCCCGACCAATAGAAATTGGCTTCTAGATGGTTCAGTGTTTTTCTTTCCCCTAGATGACCAACCAGGGGATTATAATGAGCCACCTGGAACACCATTTCCTGACGTCTCCATGGTATTAAGAGCTGGGTTGCATCTTCCTTTGTTTGAGTGTCCTGCATCACTCTGTACAACTGCTCATTTATAAATTGCGAAATAGGGATATAAAAGTGCGATATTCGGCTGGAGTTGTTGACCATTGATCACTCTCACTTGGACAAAGGCATGCTTGAATGTTTCGTCTCGCATTTGCTCTAAAGGGAAATCCCCTTTGGGAAATCCCCTGAGGTTGGGAGGGGCTGCAGCCTCTCCCCCCTCACGTTATCCTTACGTGGAGCAGACGAAGATGGCCCGCCTCCCCTGCCAAAGCATTGCACATTTCACGTCTCATCACTTTAGTGCAGGACCCATCCGCGCATATTCCCTTTAATACACTTCTTAATTCAGGCCAATTAATCCCCAAAATCAGTGGAGGGGTGAGGTGGGAACTCACCATGTTTTGTTCCCCATAATTGAATCACAAGGGTCACCACAGGGTAGTTGTGAATATCCTCATGCACACACTTCATCCTCACCATTTTAGCTGTGCCCAAACTCGTGTTGAACCAAGCGTTGGTGGATAGTGGTTTGATTGCAGCCTGTGTCCACCCATGCTTGGCGAATACCTCCCTTGACACTTACCGGTAACCGGTACACTCCGGCCTGTTTGGGGGCAGCCTGTGCAGTGTTGGGGATCCAGACCACCGTCCCCAGCTCCATCACAGGACACTGATACCGGAAGTGTCCTGGATCTCCACAACTCAAGCAGGCTGGCCCTACGCACTACGCCCGCACCTGCATCAGCGGGCTCCTCCATCTGAGGGGGAGAGTGGCAGGGCTCTGTAGATGTTGGGGGTACTGACCCCCGCAAATGGGGGCATTTGCCCTCAGGTATGCTGCCATATGGCCCTCTCGGACAGCTTCCTCCAGCGATGCCGGGCAGTGGCACTAGACCCACACCACCATTCCTTTTGGCAGTCAATGTATCAGCTGCTTCAGCACCATCTAATCGACCACTCCCATGATGTTGCAATCCCCTGCCAGCAGCCATTTCTGTAAGGCATCTCGTAGCTGTTGGGTGAAGTTTTTTCCAGGCTTAGGTAGGACTCTTAATTGGCCACTTCAATGCTTTACAACTTCACCAACTCATCAGCTTCACAGGCTCGTAGTATTTTGAACGCATCCGCTTCACAGACATAACAGATTAAACATAACAGCTTCAGGAGCACCGTGGCCTTCCTTGTGCCAGACTCTCTCTCTCTTCTGCTGGTGGCGTGGCTGCTTATATGCCACTCTCGCCATGCTCACTGGAATTAGAAACAGGCGTTAAACATAATTTAGCTCAGGTGCAAGTGATGCTACTGATTTCTCTCTCTCCGGACGGACAGCCCCCAACTCAAAGTCAGGTCTTAAAGAAAAACCAGAGTTTCCACTGGTAATGTTGACATTGTGGTGGCATTCATATGTGCCCAACTTGTAAATACTGTACATTCATTATAAAATTACTTGAATCCACTATAAGTAAATATTGCAGTTTATGCTTTGACTTGAATTCAAATTAGGGTGTGTTCTCATTTTTTAAGATACATTTTGTGTAAATTTGTCTATTTATGTTGAATCTTGTCACCTTAATTGTGATTTTCATTATATTGAGCCATTATATTGTTCTTTATATTGTGGCTTTATTGAAATACACATTCTATGGATCTGTTCCAGAACTCATTGAGCTGCCACGCTGTTTCCGGCTACATTAGGCAGCTTTCTTCTATGACTGCACCCTAACTGAAATAGAGCCTTATAATAGACTGATTTGGAACAATCTTCAGAAGTAGCAACTCCACACGTCATTTAAATAGCGCTCCTCAAGAAGCACATGGGAGACTCGTAACTGATTTCAATATATGTGATGCAAGAGGAACAATGTAATACTCTTATGAGAATAAATATGCATAGCACGCACACACACACAGACACACACACACACACACACACACACACACACACACACACATTGAGGAAAATAGTCAGTGTTCTATCATATTAAACACATTTTTATCCATACTTTTCTGTGTTGAATGGATTTTAAGAATATTTATAATCAAAATTTCTCATGCCTCGTCCGCCATCTTGGATTTATTTTTCCACCAAGCTCATTGTGGCAGCGGGGGCATGGTCAAGCACCCGTCAGAAGGGAGAAAGCGGTAAGGGCGCTTGCACCTGAGCTAAATCATGTCTAACACCAACGTCTCTAATTTCTGTGAGCACGGGGAGAGCGGATAAAAGAGCCACAGTTCCACCAGTCGAGAGAGTTACGCCAGTCCAGTGTTGGCCTCCAAGAGAAAACCAGTACTAATTGCATGTTAAGATTTTATTTTCACCTTGCCCACATTATAATTTGGTATTAAAAAGCCTTACCTTTGAGTTCATCCCCACTTCCGTGTCCTCCTTCCTCTTCGGAGAAGCCGAACTCCTTTACACTCATTAAGATGCATACTGGGATCACCTAGCCGGGTAAGATATATACGATGATCCCTTAGAATTTGGCCAAAACGAGATAACTTATTTAAGATACCTTCCTTTTAGAACAGCCTTTGCATCAGGAGTGCATTGTATTTTACACCTATAGGCTGCACATTCACACAGTGTACTGATAACCTATTTTGGGGATAACTTCATATTCCTTCTTAAGGAATGTCTGTCCACTCAGTGACCATCTTGTAAATGCTCCTGAGCAGCTATTTTTAAGGTTACAGGCAGCAAAAAAGTATATCTCCGATCTTCTTGAATGGATAGACTGAAATCTCCAAACGCTTACATTTAGTCATGTAGGAGACACTTTTATCGACTTCATTTTAAGGACATTTCTCACATTAATTTTAGTACAAGTGCTCTGTCTCAGGCTAAACTATCTCTGGTAACTTGTATCTTGCTAAACTTGCTTCAAAGTAGCTTCCCCAACACTGATCATATTCCATAAAATGCTTACAAATTGTGGCCTCTTGCAAACCAATCTCGAGGCAGGGCTTCATTTTAAGTCTTGTGTTACTAAAGTCTGGGGGAACTCAATTGAAATGATTTCTTCAAGAAGATTTTCTCTGGTCAGATAGGTATTCCTTTCTTAGAGTGTCTGATCAATAAGTTAATCCTCCTGAAAATCCTTCTTTAATGGTTCATATTTCAGTGGCTGAAGGGCTTTACCTGATGCTGCTGAATAGATTTTCATTGGCCAAGCTCTGTGTAGGCACATATTGTATCTGTTAATGCACCTTATTATCATTTTGATGTTTCTGGCAGGGAGTTTAATGGCAACTCACACAACTGTATGGTAAAAAGTTGTGTATTGTGGCATTGATGAAAGTTTGGTGCAATTATTGGGGTCTCCATCTTAAACATTGTAGCAGGTAAATTTCTTTCACATACATTTTAGATAATAACTTTTGAATCGTGTGGCCTACAAACAATTTATTTTCCATGCTGGTTTCAGTGATACTGGTGTTTTTCCATGCAACCATTTTATATTTTGTCAAAAAAAAAAACATACTTATTCTAACTCTTTCATGGATCCTGTTCAGGTTTGTTTAACCCTCCTGTTACCCTCAAATCCGATAACATTTTTTACCCACTGGGGTCAATTTGACCCCAGTAATTTAAACCTCCAGAATATGATTTTTTTTTTACAAAGGTTTTTGTCTCAGGTAATTTATGTCTTTGTTGACTACTTAAATAACCTTTTAAGTTGACATCCACCCACCACCCCCCTCCCCACCCCTTATATATCCAGAATACCCATTGCACGACTATGGACAAATTTACAAATCACCATAAAATCTTACTGATTGACCTAAAATTGGAAAAGTATATATATTTTTGGTGTTTTATTTGTTTTATAATATTTCTAAGTATAGATTTTTGTAATCTATAACATTTGGAAAGAAAAACTATTTATTTTATCAAGGATAGTAACACGAGTTATGTTTGGGGTCTCAG
Organism: Moxostoma hubbsi; assembly: GCA_032164185.1. NCBI lineage: Eukaryota > Metazoa > Chordata > Actinopteri > Cypriniformes > Catostomidae > Moxostoma > Moxostoma hubbsi. Next base: position 4,638,731 of record JAVLUX010000110.1, on the reverse strand, counting down.
ACACATTCTCCTCTATGTCACTTTCACTGTCAAAAAACTGTGACAAAATCTCATTGACAGAAAATCTTTGCTTAGATGTCATTTTCAAATGAGAGAGATGGAGAACATAGAGAGCACACAGAGAAATGGTTTAGAAGGCTTCTGTTCATGCTTTTATAAAGTTTGCTCCTCCCCTTTGTGACCCCTCAAATTGACCCCAAGGAACACTGATGCTACAAAATGTGTACCGGACATTGAAAAAATATCAGCAGGTTAATTTTATGTTTACAGAGTTGTCCCCATTAAATTAGGAAAAGTCATTAAATCTGAAGCAAAAAAAAAAAAATCATGTATTTACAGACGTTAAACTTTGAATGGGGTCAAATTGACCTCAAAGATAATAGGAGGGTTAAAGTTAATAAAAGTCACAAATATTAGTAGGCATAATTAAGATGAAGAGGAAAAGGAATTGGAATTGGACAGTGCCAAATCAAAGAAATTAGTAAAACCAAAACATCCAATCTTCCTAAACTTTTTGTTCTATAAACCTACCAAACAAACTAACTAACTAACCAAACAGAAAAATACAGTGGGTGGCACTTGCCCCTTACCTGGTGTTTAGAAAGTAAAATGTTCAAAGTGTGCATAATGTATATCACATGACATAACTTACCTATTCCTTTTTCCTCCAGTCACTACAAGCACAAAAAAACAATACTCCAACAATACAGAGACGTGAAGGAATGAAGAGTTTGCAGAGTCAAAATCACAGTCAAACAAGATATCAAGAATCGTTTGAAGCATGCGGAAAAAAAAATCTGAATGTGGAGCAAGCTCCCGGTGTTGGCATGCCCTTTTATATCTTCGCGGGCTTCTGGTTATGGGCATAGACCTCACAGTAACATCATCAAGTCGGATGATTGGCAGTAGAGAAAACCAACCAAAACGTTAAACCTGCGAAAATAAAAGTGAAAGAAAAAAAAAAAATAATCCAAAAGAAACACACATAGGGATGTAATATTATGTATTCCATTTCAAGAGTGTAGTCCATCAGTTGACAATGGTGATGCAGGCAGAGATAAATGAGGTGCATCGCATTTCAAACTGCAGGTCATTTTGGTGAGGTTCGGTGGGATCCATCCTAAGTCCAAGGTTCAGGCAGTGGCATATGAAGTATCCAAGGTTAATATTATTCTATTTGTTTTCATGTCTCAACCTCGGGATCCTGAGGTTGTGACATGAAAACAAATAGAATAATATTAGCGTTGGATACTTTTAAATAGATTAATGCCATCATGGTAACCCCCTGGCAGAGTTATAGATCATAATAGATGTTTCTGGCAGACCCAACTAAAGCAGCCCAATTGTGAATTGAAAGATAAATAAGGTGTTTGCCTAGCTAAATAGAGGAGTGAGTGTCTGCATCCTGAACAGTGTTAGGGATGTTAGGGTAATTTTTGTTAATGCAAAAATTATGTCACAGCTGACCCTGTGCTCCATGACTGATGATGCCTCCAAAAGGAAAAAAGATGGGGACTGAGGCCATGAGGAGAGTTGACCAGATCACCCCCACCACCACCAACTGCTGGTCTGTCAGAAGGCAGAGCTTCATTGATGTTACTGCCCATTGGATTGACCCCTACAGTCTCATATGATGCCCAGCAGCCCTAGCCTGTAAACAACTGACAGGTTTACACATTTAATGTGTTGGCAAGCACCCTGAATGACATCCATTCTGAGTTTTAAATTTAAGGGTAGATTCTGAGAACATTAACAGATAACTGATCTAACTTCATAAAAACTTTTAAAGTTATTGGTGAAGATGAGAACAACAATGCAGTCAAAAGTGATGGTGATGCATGTCAACCAGGAGGAGAGCATGAAGAGAATGAAGAGGGGGATGAAGAAGTGGAGCTTGTTGATGCATCAGCACTTCTGAATGAAGATGATGGTTTTGAGTTCCAGCTCCCAATGCACCAGCGCTGTACTTGGCATCAACTGTAACTATTAGGTTGAGTAGATGACAAGAAAGCAATATCCAAGGAGGCATACAAGAGTGTACCATTCAACATTTGGCAAGTGTAATGCACTTTGGAACAAATATGGAAGATCCAAACTTGTAGCTAAAACTGTTGAAGATGTTTGTTCCCTCTAGCTGACCCGAATGCTACCAGGTGGAACTCCTTCTTCTAGGCAGTGGAAAGACTGCAGAGGCTAATCAATCAAAGACAATGGTGAGGGGCTATCAGAGTCATAAAATTTAATTACAAAATGTGACTTAAAGGTTCCAATGCAAGTAAGAATTCTGTATGTTTTATTGCGTCATCATAAATTAGCATAATGTCTTGAATGTCTTTAGAACTGTCAGTGTGTTTCCCACCCTTTCTTGGGCACTTACTGTTTCACTTCAACTTATCATTTGTCCATTTTAGTTCATTACTCATCCAGCAATTTTTATTGAATCAGATTAAATGGTTATATAGTGTTATAAAACATTGTTGTTTTTGTTTTCATCACAGGTTTAATCCAGCTGAACTCACATTCCACACAGAGTATGCTGCTGCCTTGAGCCCAGTCGTCCAGGCAACCAACATCTTGCAAGCAGAAGCGAATGCCCAGATGGGCTGGCTACTTCTAACAATCAACCAGCTGATAGTCAAACTTAAAGGGTTACTTCAGGATTTAGCATTAAGCTTTGTATCAGTAGAAAACCAGTAGTATTTTCGAATTACCGAGCTCCCCCCCCCCTCATATCCCCCTGAGACGAGAGATTTATTTATTTTTAGTCTGGAAAAAATCCTCCGATGACGCAAAAATCGTCATTTTGCGTCATCGGAGGATTTTTGGTCCAGAGGCTTAAAACTACAGCCAGTATTCCTCATGTTTTCACCACGCCCATATGGGGCGGGATCTCACTCACAGAATGTGAAGATAGTGTCAGCCATCTTTCTGTAGAAGCTAAGAAAACAGGCTCTTGCTCTGTGTAGAAAGTTTGTATACAAGTAGGCTAATCACGATTGCGGAAGTTAGTTTTGAAGTTGAAATGGCAGAAGGGGATTTGAATCTGATGCTCGCGCTACCTGTACGAGCCGCAATACAGCGATGAACAGAGGCTGGAGCAGCTGCTGGAGCAGGGGAGCAAAACCTGCTTGGCAGGCAGGAGGAAGAGTGTTAAATTATATTCAGACTCGAGTTGGGGCGGACTGGTGGTGTCAGTGCTCTCGCTGTGCGCCTATGGAAACAGATAGAGAGTCCTATTGCTGTCGCAAATTTCAGCGATGCCGTTTTCTTCTGGACGGGATCGCTGAATCCGCTGATGAAACTGCACCGATAACATGAGCATGTATAACTGAGCACCCAAATTTTGTACCACACATGGACAGGGGAGTCCTGGAAACTTATTTTAGGATCCCGAAGATAAATTGGAAACACCAGCCAAAGCCCGCAGGGACAAACGGACGGCTTAGTGTAAAGTGAGTATTTTGTTTGTTTTTCTTTTTGTTACTAAGACGTCATGTACAGAGTTTGGACACACGGAATTATCATAATGTTCTTCCAGTCAGTCAATTTATCAACTAACTAAGCCTAGTTGTATCATATTTTCAGATACTGCCGCCTGTAACCGGTAGGCGTGGTTTGGGAGTGGCCTCGTAAGGGCAGCAAAGCAAGTGCATTCTGGGAGTTGTTGTCTTTCAGCCACATGTGTAAAAAAATAATTTTCTGCCTTTTCTCAGTCTAGAATGCTTCAAATTCAAAAATAATTTCACATTTATACTATATAAATGACCAATTTTAAATACACATTCATCTTCCCAGAGGTGAAGTATCCCTTTAAGAGTCAAGTTGCCATTGAAGTACTGCAAGCCTCTTGTGGATGCTCTACAGCTGGGAATAAATAATCGTTTTGGCCACATGTTAGAAAGCCCACAGTTGATCACAGCCATGGTTCTTCTTCCAAAATTCAGAACAACTTGAACAAAGGATGATGCCACAATCAGAATAGGTAAGGCAACATGGGGATAGTGAAAAATATAATAAGTGTATGGGTGTACATTTTTACATTGTGTAATGTTGGCAAATTCACAAATCAATTATGGATGCATGGATAGTGCATGAAACGAAAGTTAAAACAACCAAGTACAATACCTTAGGTTATGGGCATGACATGTTAGAAAGTTGTATTAATCATATCATTTATATTTTCATCTTCACTATATTTCAGGAATAGTCTACATCAAGCAGCAACCCTCCCTGCAGTGAGGTGATGACACTAGGTACAGTTCATCTGATGAGGATGACTTCTCTGCCCTGCAGTTGTCTCAAGAACAATACAGCTCCAAATAAATGGATGGATACTTGGCCTGTTCAGCAGATCACATGGACTTGCTGAAATCCTTCCCAGCTGTGTGCAAGCTGTCTGTGAATGCCGACCATGCCTCTACCCTGTGAAAGGCTATTTAGCATCATAGGACTTGTCTTCAAAACCAACTTCTTTTGAAGATGAACAGCACATTGTTTGCACATGACTGGGTTGTTTTTGTAGGGAAGTATGGATGGACAGATGAATGAAGGAATGGGAGGGAAGGAAAAACTAGATTTTTCCCCCCTCCCCTTTTCTCTCCAATTTGGAACGCCCAATTCCCAATGCGCTCTAGGTCCTGGTGGTGCCATTGTGCCTCGATCCGGTTGGCGGAGGACAAATCTCAGTTGCCTCCATGTCTGAGACAGTCAATCCATGCATCTTATCACATGGCTTATTGAGTGCATTACAGCAGAGACATAGAACGTGTGGAGGCTTCACGATATTCACTGCAGCATCCATGCACAACTCGCCACGCGCCCCACCGAGAGCGAGAACCACATTATAGTGACCACAAGGAGGTTAACCTAACATAACTCTACCCAACCTAGCAACCCGGCAGCCAACCAATTGGTTGCTTAGGAAGCCTGGCTGGTGTCACTCAGCATGCCCTAGATTTTAACTTTCGACTCAAGGTGTGGTAGTCGGCGTCTTTACTTGTGAGCTACCCAGGCCCCCCTGGATTTTGTTCTTCCAATTAAGTTGTGAAAACATGTTTGCTGAAACAACAATTAGTGTGTGTATATATATAATTTTTTTTTTTTTTTTTTTTTTTTTTTTTAAATATTCCTGTTGTAAATCAGTCATAGCTTTGTCATGTTGAGATATCAGAGCAAACAGTCAGTCTTGTAGTTATGCGAACACATGACACAAACACAGCAGCCTCAGTATCACACAGCATTAGTGTGTTTGCTCTCCATTATGCAGAGAAGATTTTTGGAAGACAAATAACTGTTTGCCAGTCATTTGTGTGCTTGTTTGCTTGTGTTTTGTCACACAATGGACTGTAGTTTAGCATCTTCACAGTCTGTTTTAGCAGCATTGTGTGACTCTTCAAATTAAACAGTTCATTTTAATTTAAAACGTCATTGTTTTTTTTTTTTTTTACTCCAAAAAGCTTACCATATACATTTTTTATAATAATACCATTTTTAATTTTACAGAAAACCAAATGGAAGAAACGGTGTTAAAACTAATCACAATCTTGTTGCTTTTTTTGTTTAAACTGTGTATAGTACAACACTAAAGTTCTGCCATACTGCAGATGACAGACGGTCAGCCTTATGGAGAGTGGTTTATTCTGAAAGTTTTGCAATTTGGCAAAATGAATGACATGTTGCCCTGACAAAGCTGCTAGAAACTGAGCTCTTTGTTCCTTTTGAGGGGAAGTCAAATAAATATTCAGATTGAAGACCTAATTTTCTTCAGGTGCAGTGGTGGCCTGTGCATTTTCAGTGTGATTCATGCCATTAAGAAAACAGTTTCACAATGAATAAGACATTGTATCATACATTATGTGGCAGTCAACTAATAATACCAATTGACATTTTAAAAACACATCCATGCCTGAAAACCAGAACCAAGGAGGTCTAATACCAAGAAAAAGCTCTAATAATATTAGCAATTTAAATTTTGCTTGCAATAAATTGTTTCGTCAGGGTACACGGTTACTTTCAAAAATGTATTCGACACCGAATGCTGAAGCAGCCTAATTTACACTTAGAAAACTCCTGATGTTGCTATAACAATGCAAAAAGCACTTACCAATTTGCTTAGTGAAAATCAGCCCTCATTTCCTGTTATACAAGTTAATCAATCAATCGCACGATCATGCAGAACATCTCAGGTTTTAAAATCCATAAGGATCTCTTTCTCAACGACAATACCAGCAGTGATGACAGCTGACTCATCAGACGATCTCACGCTGTTCACTTTCAAATTCCATACATCATTTAAAGCTGTCACATCCACACCAGACTCCCCCTCTCATTCCACACTTTATGCCCCCCCACCCCGAGACTACTAATCACTCACACCTGATCCCAATCCATCACACAATCACATTCCCTCTATAAATACCCCAACAACAATCACTTTAAGTGTCCTCTGCTTTTATCAAAGGTTTATCTTTTTACATTTTGTATCATTTCTTTTAATATATATAATAACTGAATTATATGTGAAGGATTGTGTCTTCAAACCAAGTACTTTCTTTTCATAATTACAAATGTACCATTAAGAAGCACCACACTGTTTTCTCGTCCGACTTAATGCCTCTATAATCAATAGCCATTTAAAACTGCCAGTGAACCACCATGCTAATCTATCTAAAGCTTGTTTTTAGACTTGTTTTGCTCCTGTCTGTGGTTTCAGCTCTTTGAATGGTTGGACTGATTCTGTATTAGCATTTAAACAGGATATACATGCTCACAGGCTGCAGCCAGAGTTTGATTGTTTTTGACAGTGCTTTTTGCCTTTAGGGTCAAACCAGATTGGTCAGAGCACACAGTTGACTGTGACTTTGCATTTATTGTGAATGGCCAAGTTACTCTGCAGTCACACACATTAGATTAAAGTGTAGGTAACATTCTGTGCTGCATTAGCAGAAGCTAGTCTGTTAATTGTCAAAGGTTTTTTCATTTATAGTGCTCAAAGGGCAGTGATCCCTCAATATAAAGATTCTAACAACACATGTGTAGCAGTACTGTTTACATCTGTCGGTCACTTAAGATGAGGGGGGAGTGCCCCTTTAATTGCGTTCCTTCTGCGATATATAAGGGCGTCATTATGGGTGTGCGTTATTTCTGCATCATTGAGCGAGTTACCGGGTTTCCGGTGGGATGCGGGACACATCCATGTTGTAAGGGTGGACAGAGGAGCTTTGTGGGATGCCATTAAAGTTGATCCGTGTCATGGACCGTGTTTGATGCGCAGCAGATTTGGTGCCGTCTGAATCGCACAACAGGTGTGGGACAACGTGCAAGAGGCGTTACAGTGGGCTGCTTTTTCTTGTGTCAGCTAAACTTTTGTGCAGATGCTCTTGCTGTCTGTTTTGTTCGGCTACCTGTATTGACATCATTGACTTATCAGCCGGATACCCCTGTCCCCGGGGTTTGAGGGAGACAGGTCCGTGCGAGTTTGTCTGCTTTATTGAATTGGCAGACGAGCGGAATTAACTGTTTCAGTTCGCGTGGCGCGTCAACACGCCGGGTCCCGTTTCATCGCGTCATCTATGATGTTCCAAACGCTGGATCAGCTGGACTGTTGATTATGGGCTGTGAGTAATTAGAGTTAAGAGCCTCTAGTGGCGTTTAACTATTAGATTAGCCCTCTAACTGTCCCCATTTGTTCTGTATTTTGTTTTCTTTGAATATTTCCTTTTCTTGTGAGTCGATTGTTGTGAAATGTATATTTTCTTGTGTTGAATTATGCTAAGTAGGCTGTTACTCATGTACCTAGTTTGTACATGAGACCAGCTTTTCTTGGTTTCTATGTGTGGTCAACCCGAGGGCGGCCTACCAAATGTGTTTTTTTCTTTTTGTTTGTAATATTGTTGGCTACTTTTGCCCATTTCTGCCCAGCCTAGAATTGGTTGTCGGGGTGACCGGACGCGGCACCTCAAGTTGACGAGCCAAGTTGGTGTGGTGAACTCTTTTAATATTGTTTTATAAAATTTGTTTGTAGCGAATGTTTTGTATATAATTGGTGTCGTATGTGTGTTTCGTGTTACTTGGTCTTATTTTGTTTTTCCTTCAGAATTGGGGCAACCAGTGGCAGATGGATAAGCGTCTCTTCCCGTTTGTGGTGGTGGGTTTTCTTGCCTGAATGCTGTGCTTCGAATGCTGTGCTCATAGTGAGGTGTGACGTGAGTGTGCACGTATGATTGCTGTGTCATTTCTGCCGAGGAGAGCCAGCGCCCAATTCTGAAGCGAGGTCTGTGTGTTATTGTGTGAAAATCTTTTTTAGATTTATTGGTGTTGTCTTGTTAAATAAAATTGGAAGATTTTTGTTTGATGGGGAAAATAAAGCTTTTTATTGTTTATACTCAACCCAAGTCTGATACCTGCCTCTGTTAGAACGGACCTGTGAGCCTTGCTTAGTGTGAGGGGAAATTCCCCGGAAGTAGGCCCGGGGTGGCGTAGTCGGTAACTTTATAACCGCCCACCTCACTTGTGGCCCGGTTATCCAGGCTAACGTGTAGGGTGAGCGGAGTTTGTTTCCTAAATCTTAGTGCATCTCTATTTGAGCCGCCACACATGCAAAGCTTTCTCTCAATGTTTTGTTGGTTAACTGCAATACATTTTTAACGTCAATCTAGCCAAAGGAGAAAAATAAAATGCTTAATCACTGCTAATTTTGTTAAGCTAAAGGCACACTACATGACTTGCAGTCCTGTTTTCCATTGTGGTAGTACACACTACACTACTGGGTGTTTCAACTGTTCTCTGACTGAAGCACTAAGATGCGTTTTGGGTGATCTGATCACAAGTAGACCTGCTCGTCTCTTTTGACCACTTTTGATTGGATTTTGAGGGGAGAGCCTGTGATTTAATGACAGCATACATCAATATAAAGAAAAATATAAACAAGAAAAATAAAGTGCTTTTAAAAGGCGGACCATTTCTCCTAATTATACTTACATTAAGTCTAAGCACACACATTTAGAGCAGAATTCTGAGTTATTTAAGTAGAATACCTGTATTAATTGTCAGATGTGTGTGCTACAAATCTGTGTCACTGCATGTTGATATCAGACTTACTGAAAAAGTTCTTAGGCATGTATATGTGTTAGCCTTTTTAAAATTTTTCGATCAGACCGTTATTTCCTTTTACATCCGCACGTAACTGGCAACGGTTCAAACTGATCACCCAAAATGCATCTTAAAGTTATGATCCTGAAGTTCATTCACAAACTCGTGCACATAGCAGAGGGAGTTTATTCATGATAGCATGTCAACAAACATTATGAAAGAAGGGCTTGTGCCAGTTTATAATGGTTTGCACAGAACAGAAATGTAAAAAATAAAAACAGTTGAAAAATATATGCAAGCAGCAATTACGGGGCCAAGCAGCAAAATGTAAAGGATTGCACAACACTAAGAACCACCCAAATAAAAATTAAGAGTGCACATGAAATACAGAGCAAACAAACACAACATTACAAGTCACCTCAGGATAGATTATATCCTATGCCTTTCTGTTCCACAGGTCAACGCACAACCCACTGCACCACACAGCCACATCATTGACAGTCACCAAAGGGAGATTCCAAGCTTAGAAGTATCACAGCCAAGCATAGCAGTCACAATTATAAACTTTGTATTCATGTGCCTTTTCAAAGATTAAAATCTAAATTTAATTGGGAAAGCCCATCTACAGTTCAGTGAGCACAATACAAAAAAATCTCAAGATTGTTTAGAAACAACTGTTCAACACATTCTTAGCTGGACTTGAACATTTGATCCATATACCACTAGGCCACTCAGTTGACTCATCATAACAGTGCTAAAGAGACATTCCAAGTTGAGAATAAAAACAATCGCTGAGAAAATCTCATTCTGAATTCAAGCAGGAATTTTGCAATGTAGTACAGCCTACGAGGTATGCTATACAGTAGTATGGACAACATGAAGACTCAGAGGTCATCATAAGTAAAACAAATTTAAAACCATCCTTTGCTGGATTTGAACTCGATAACATTTGAAACATAATCCAATGCTTTAACATGTGCCACCCCGTTGACACATCTCAACATTGCCAAAGAGACATGCCAAGTATAGAGTTTGCACACAAAAGCATTGAATGGCATGCTAACCAATTAGCATGCTAAACTATCATAGATAACCATGCTAAACAGACAATTTTCTTTTGAAAAATAGGTGACGCTTTCTTCAAAAATATCAGGTACCCTCAGAAAAAGATGTGGATGATCCATACAAATTTAAATGTAATTTCAATTCAACAAAGGGTTCAACAGATATATGACTTTCATGATTCTAAAATAGCTTATGATTTTAAGACATATAGACTGTGCCAGTCAGTTGACATAGCTAAAACATGGCAAAGAGGCATCCAGAGTTTAGAGTTAGCAAACAAGTGTGGTTTATCTTTTGAGCTATAGGTGGCGCTGTCTTTAAACTGCTCAGGTATCCCCAGGACATGATGTTGATGATGTATACCTATTACTTTTAAAACTATTTTCACACTGACCTTGCTAACTTTGCAATGCTGTAACTTTTAAACAAAAGAGAAAATAATAATTCTGTATTATTATTTCTGTGCGGTTCAGTCTGGAGAATATCTCAAGTCATTGTTTGGACAAATCAAACAAAGTGAGAATGACATAAACTGTAAAAATAATAATCAAATATGAGGGCCACTGTAATGGACATAGTTTTAATGTAAGGGGTTAATTTGAATCATCAGGTGGAGAGATAAGAATTGGTGTCTCTAGGACAAATATTTAAAAAGATATGCACAAAAAAAGAATTTTTGAACTGGTGATGGCACGTTTGTCATAGAAATCCCATTTCTATGGGACTATTAATGCCTACCTCTATCTGTGTGCCAAATATAAACCTTTTCCTATATACATTTATATGGGCTGCCATAGATTCCCTTTAGGTAGGAATAATAATACAAATACTAACAGATACAGTAGGAGCCATCCACAGCAGCCGCGGCCATCCGCCTGGAAGAGGAGAAACAGCCACTGACCGTGAGGGGAGGAGGGGCTCCCAATCAACCACCTGGAGCGGTTACTGCTGCCAGGGGTGGGGAAGACCCCTAACGTGCACCAAAAATGCGGTGGGGCATTCCGTCCACCAGGGGCTGGAAGTCTGCCTCCGATCAATCCGGCAAGGCTCGGCTGTCATCCATTAGAGGGTGGAGGAGTGACCGAGGACCAAGCTATGGTGTATCGGAGAACCGGCTTGAGAATATAAATAGTATTTTAATTATGAACTTTACAAAAAGACAAACACACAAATGTGTCGGACAGCTGTCCTTAAATATATCTCTGCCAAGGACACTTTTGTTTCTTAGGGGTAGCTCTTTCGTAGCTCATAGATCTTCATTTTGTTCTTGTTTTTGTTTGATTTGAGTATCAACTTTGTCTCAGATATTTGTTTAAGAACAAGAAAATACAACAAACCTCTTTGTTGCAAAGGTAGACTTTAATTACATTTATCTTCAGTGTAGGCCTAACTGAATGAAATAGAAGTGAATCAGAATAAAAGGCCTGCTGTGCCACAACCTATTCTCTATTCAGAAACAGCCTGTGACAACCAGTCAACAGGTTATACAGCACTGGCTATTCCATAGAATACAACATTCTTTAATCAGACAAAATGCCACATCTTATAGTATTAAAAACATAGTGCACCTCAGTAGACAACACAGATACCGCCCAAAGACAATAATTGCTGAGCAGTCTAAGAGTTGTACAGACAAAGATACTAATAGATTAATTTAGAAGAATTTGGAGTTAAAATGCTAATGATCCCTTTCCCAGTCTGGTCCTCTCTCCAACTTGAGAGAGAGAGAGGTGTGTAGTTAGAATGATGAGTTAGAAGACAAAATAGATAGGGATGATAGATAGAATAATACAACACAGTACAAATTATCACAACAACCTAACCTCACCTTCTTTGTACATCTCTTAAAAAACATGGGATCACATGAATTATACAAGATCCTCTAATCAAGCCAACTTCTATCGAGTTAATTTGGTTCTTTGAACGCTTGTACAAAATTAATTAGAACAGCTGAATTAAGTTGTCTGACTGATGTGTATTGATTGAAAACAGCTTTTACACTACAAGGCCACAATGTGGTATGTGGAAACCCCCTTCTAATTAGTCAGTTTGGTTATTCCAGTAATTCCAGTGAAAACAAATCTTAATGCAACCCTATGCAATTACATTAGAGAGAATGCCAACTTTTTTACAACAGTTTGGGGTGGCCCTTTTCTATTAAGAAACAATAATGCCACTGTGCACAACGAGCTCCATAAAGAAATTGTTTAATAATTGTGTAAAAAACTGGTCTGCACAAAGCCCAATCCATATTGGGCATACTGGGAGTACATTTGTGTGCTAGAATGAAACAAATAAACTAAAAGAGAAGCTTGCGTTTCACCTCTAGAGGTGTGGAGTTTGCAGGGCACACAGACTGACTCTGCAGCAATGTTTTTACCTATGGAACATATTGCAGGCAGATGTGTACTTATTACTCATCTGTGCAACTAAAGGAATAGGTCACCCAAAAATGAAAATTATCTCATTATTCACTTACCCTGATGCCAGTGTATAACTGTCTTTCTTCAGAAGAACACACATAAAGATTTTTAGAAGACAGAGCTCTGTCAGGTCCTTATCATGGAAGTACACGGGCGCCAGCACTTTGACGGTCCAAAGATTTTAATCATCGATTTATTTTTTTACTCAAATGAGTCATGTGGTTTACTTTTATGCTGCCAAAATATGACTTTTGGACTGTCAGTGTAACAAATGAGGCTGGTATCCATTCAGCCGACCGCCAGAGGGAGCCCTCTCCCGAATATTAGCCATGAACTGTTTCTTCTACTTTTACTTCCAGTTATCACTGTATAAATAGCCATGTCTTACCATAGATACCATTACCATTGATACTTTGATAAGTATTGCCAGTCATTTCACTGCCTTACTGAGTGTTTTTCTATTGCCTGTGTCTTTACCATCTTTTTATGACCATTGTGCCTGTTTTAGCGTACTGTTTTTGCTTTGTTTGCCTGGTTGGACTGATTACTTGTCACTGTTTACTTTGCCTGCTTCATCGACTACGTCTCTGCCTTGTGTTTTGGATTTGTTTGCTAAATGTATTAAACTTCCTGCATTTGGATTCTATCTTTGCCTCCATGTCGAGTCCATTGTAGAATACTTCGACACCAATGAATCCAGAGAAAGATTCTCAGTTCCAGGCTTCCTTCCGCCTTTCCAGAGTGAACTTCTCAATGGTTACCAAGAGCAACTGAGTAACCTAAGATCTGTAAATGAGAGCCTCACCTATTACATTCGCCCGCTTCCATCCACTCAAGCTACACCGGAAAGATTTGCTCTTCCAGATAGTTTGATGGCTCATCAGGGAAATGTAAGGGATGTCTACATCAATATAGAATATATTTCTCCAATCAACCAGATTCATTCAGCCAGGATTCAAAGGAATGTGCATTTATGATGACATTACTTACAGGAAAAGCTTTAAATTGGTCCTCTGCTGTTTGGGAGAATGATATGCAACTCCAAACATCATTTGATTACTTTGCTTCACAGATCCATGAAGTGTTTGAATATCCAGTGGGAGGTAAAGATGTGTCTGTTCAGCTGCTTCATTTACGCCAGGGTTCACGTTCTGCAGCTAATTATGCCATACACTTCAGGACATTAGCAGCTCAAAGTGGATGGAATGATATCGCTCTCAAGATGGTTTTCAGAGAGGGAGTGAACCACAATCTGCAGGCCGAACTCACATGCAAGGGTGAGGATTCCACTCTCACAGAATAAAATTTGTTGACTGTAAAGACAATTTACTGCGTAATTCACAACGCTCAGAGATTAGCCCCAAATCACAACCATCAGTCCATAGTCAAGTCCAGGCATGCCCGAAGCACCTGAGCCTATGCAGATTGCCTACGCCAGAGTTTCTACTGAAGAACGTGATCATCGTCATAAATAGGGACTGTGTTACTACTGTGGTGAAAGGAGTCATCTAAATTCTGCATGCCTTAACAAAGTTAAGAAATATCAAAGCTCAAATCCAAAAGTGAGTACTAAGAATATTTCATCCCCCATATACCACAGTTTTTTCTCTTCCCATCGAACTCTCTTTTGATGATAACTTCAAATGTGTTTCCATATTAGTCGACTCAGTGGCTGCAGTAAATTTGATTCATCAGTGTCTTGTGCATGAACTCCATATCCCTACAGTACCTTTTATACCCGGCATTAACATCACTGCTGTGGATAATGTACCCATTGGCACAGGCATCATTCACCACACCGTTCCAGTGACACTACGAATTGGATTATTTCACACAGAAACAATATCACTTTATTGTATCAACTCACCCAAGCAGACACTCATCCTTGGTCATCCATGGATGGCTGTTCACGATCCCATAATTTCCTGGAACTGGGGTGAGCTAACATAATGGTCAGAATACTGCTGTTCAAATTGTCTTCATGTCACAATGTTCATACCATGTTTAACCACTAACATTGAAAGTGCAGAGGTTCAAGCTCAAACCAAGATCCCCAAGGAATACTCAGAGTTTTCTGAAGTTTTCAGCAAAATCAAGGCAAATCAACTACCCCCTCATCGTCCATGGGACTGCGCTATTGAGTTACTGCCCTTCATGGCACTGCCCAGGAGCAAAGCCTACCCGTTGTCAAGTCCTGAAACCATGGCCGTGGAAACCTACATCGAGGAGGCTCTATCTTCAGGTTTCATTCGTCCTACCACCTAACCAGTTGCAGCAGGCTTCTTCTTCGTTGAGAAGATGGAGGGCTCCTTCCAATTATTGAGGTCTGAACACAGTAACAGTCAAATACAGGTATCCAGTCCCTCTTGTTCCATCTTCTCTAGAACAACTACGTGAAGCACACACACACACATGCGCATATATATATATATATATATATATATATATATATATATATATATATATATATACTAAGCTTGATTTGAGAAGTGCTTACAATCTCATCCGTATTAGAGGAGGCAAGTGGAAAGCCGCATTCATCACCACTAGGGGCACTATGTGTACCAGGTGATGCCCTATAGGCTTGACAATGCACCAGCTGTGTTCCAATCATTTTATAAAAGAGATCTTCAGAGATCTCTTCAACAAGTGTGTCATAGCCTACATTGACGACATACTAATTTACTGCCAAGATAAAGCCCAACATATCAAAGATATCAAGATGGTCTTCTCACGCCTTCAGAAAATCTAAGTCTATGTGAAAGCAGAGTAATGTGAGATCCACACTACCCATTCAACATTTTTGGAATATATCATAAGTCATAAAGGTGTTGAGATGGATAATTCCAAGATCCAGGAAGTCACAGAATGGCCAAGACCCAATACAGTTAAGGAATTACAACGTTTTCTGGGCTTTGCAAACGTTTACAGAAAGTTTATTTGCAACTACAGTTTCATCTCTGCCCCTTTAACTTCACTTCTCAAACCATCCAAATTAACAAGGAGTGACTCTGCTCAAAAGGCCTTCGAAGCCCTCAAGACAAGTTTCACGACCACCCCCATTCTCAAGCATCCCAGTTCTAACCAACCATTTGTAGTTGAAGACTGTGGCATTGGGGCAGTACTCTCTCAATACCACGGTAACCCTGTAAAACTTTATCCTTGTGCTTTCTTCAACGTAAACTGAACTCTGCAGAAAGAAACTGATGTTGGAAAAAAAGAGTTACTCTCCATGAAGGCTGCATTAGAAGAGTGGCACCACTGGATTGAAGGTTCTGTCCATCTGTTTCCCAAGTAATCACCACCCATAAAAACCTTGAATACATCAAGGGAGCACAATGACTAAGCCCGATGGTCACTCTTTCTTCACAAGATTCCAATTCACAGTCGCCTACCGCACTGGCAGTAAGAACAGAAGCTGATGCTCTTTCTCATCATCATGATCCTCCTCACAACATACTTCAAGATGAGTCCATATTACCACCTTCCGTCATCATAGCACCCATAAGATGGGACATCATGGAATAAATTCAAAGAGCACAACAAACAGACACTGCACCACCAGAATGACCCCCAACAAAACAAAGTATCACGCACTCTATGCCAAAGAACGATCCAGTGGATCCATATCTCCCTCAGCACTGGACACCCTGGCATTCAAAGGACTATATCCTTGGTACGTAACTCATTCTGGTGGCCTTCACTCATTAATGATGTCACTGCATATGTTAAGGCATGTCAAGTTGATTAGATCTAAAATATGTCTAAAACCCTGAGAGAACTGCCAGCTGGCCTTCTACAACTTGGAGACAGCTAACACTCTTTTCCACCAAGTTTTCAGGATCTATGTCCTAACAGAAGACATTGTGTCTGATCAGGGATACCAGTTCACCTCCAGAGTCTGGCAGGCCTTCTGCAAGCAGCTACATATCAACATCAGCCTCACGTCTGGATATCATCCTCAAACAAACGGACAGGCTGAACCAAGAGATATCTCATATCATTCTGCAGACGTGAGAATCAGAAGTGGAGCAACTTCCTCCCATAGGTGGAATATGCTCAGAACTCCCTCACTCACTCCTTTTCTGGACTCACTCCCTTCCAATGGTAGCTGGGCTACCAACCTCCAATGTGCCCTTGGTCAGGTGAACCCTCTACGGTGCCAGTGGTGGATGACTGGATCAGGTGGAGCAAGCAGGTGTAGGGTAGAGTGCATGTCAGACTGCAGCGGGCCATCCGGGCCCAACAGATCCAAGCTGATCGACAGAGGCGTCCCCACCACAACAATCAGCCTGTTCAGAGGGTGAGGATATCCACACAGGAACTCAAGTTGCGGCTACCCTGCAGGAAGCTCAGCCCAAAGTATGTTCGGCCATTCAAAATTATTAGACAGATCAATCCTGTAACACAAGTTGGAGAATCCTGCTACCTACCGCATATCTCCCGCCTTTCATGTATCCTTGCTGAAATCGGTCCACCTGGCTTCTGACCCCAGAACCATGGATCCTGAGCCTCATCCTCCATTGGAAATCGACACATCACCTGCTTATATGGTCAAAGCAACCATGGACTCTTGTCATTGAGGGGGCCAGATGCAGTACCTGGGAAGGTTACGGACCGGAGTAGAGATCGTGGGTAGCCGCCAATGACATATTGGATGCATCCTTTATCAATGACTGTCATGTTTATTCTGTTGGTTCCTGTTTTCATGTCTCTTATTTTGAAAAGTGCATGTCATGTTTTGTTCCTGTCTCCTTGTCATGTGATCTTCCTGTTTCCCGCCATGCTCATGTGTCTTGTTTTCATTGGTTAATTGTTTGATTATTTTGTTTTGAGTTCTGTTTGTTCATTGGTTTATGTTTCCCCATGTCCATGTATTTAAGCCCTCATGTTTGCCATTGTCTCTTGTCAAGTATTATTAATGTATCGTTGTTGATGTATGTTTAGGTCAAGCCATGTTTAGGTCAAGTCATGTTTATGTTTAGTTCTATGTCTAGTTTAGTTCAAGTTTATTGTTAGGGTTTTGGATTTCACGTTATTTAATAAAACTGCACTTGGGTTCTACACATTGTCTTCGTCATTGCCAGCTACAAAAAACATTACAATGACTTGCATTCATGAAATGTACAGGAAGCCAAAACAAGAAAAGAGGGTTCTCAGAAAGTTGCTTACAAATTAAGTGTGTAAGTGTTTACCTCAGTCTGGAAATACAATTGCTTTGGAAAATAGTTGTAAGTGCTCTCACTCAATCCAATAAAGATTAAGTAACATACCGCTTGTCTCTGCAGGAAAAACACCAATATGTTTATATATTATACACTTTTCAAATAAATATAAATAAATGTGAATTCTGTTCCCCAAACTAAAATTCCAATATCATATTGTTCATTACATCTTATGGGTAAACATCTTTCTGTAAAGAGTATACATTGGAGGTACTTTAATCAATTGATTGAACTGTGTTCCCTGGACAAATACATTTTTCATAATTGTCATGCCAGAGCCATGTTTAAATGTTATAAATTCATACAATTTATTTAATATATAATAATATTTGTTGGGTAAAAAATTGTTTAATATTTTTGGATGTAAAATTTTCTGTAACATTTAAACATTTTTATTTAATGCTTTAACCAATTAAGCTAATTCTTTCTTTATTTGTTTTCTGAAAAGCATATAGCAGTTTGCTTAACGGCAGGTTTCGTTGTGACAACTAATCTCGTGTAGTGTGACAACTTGCCCTGCTATTGGGGCATGTTGTCACAAAAGATCAATGTGTGTTCAGTGAGCTATATCTTTATCCTGGGGAATAATGTAATGTACAATAGCTTCTGGCCAAGTCTTTAAGGTATGTGACTACATAAACATTGAATTTAAAAAATAAACCAATCCTGAGTATTTATTTACTAGAGTAAAAATTGTGAAAACTAGCTCTGGTCTCCACTGTATTGTCAACACCTTTGTAATGAAAATAAAGACTCGCAGTTCTGTCCCGTTCAGGTTTGCCTCTTGATTGTTATAAGTGTTCTAGCTCAAGGTCATTATCAGGCTCAAACTCCGCCACAGGGTCCCCACTAATTTGTAATGATGGTATTTTTTTTGTTGTATAAAATATGCTACAATGATCACATGCACATGGAGGTGCAAAGAGTACCTCAGACTCTTCAGACATTTTTAGACAAATTTCAGACAAATTTACCTTATCCAATCACAAGAGGTCAGTTAAAACAGTTCCCCTTCTGTCACTCTCTCGACGTAGTGTCGAAGGAAGTGACACAAGGGGTCTTCTCGGACGCCGAATCGTGGCCACACTCGTGGTCCAGGAGCGCCAACTCTGGCTGAACACGGTCGAGATGCATGGCGTTGACAAGTCACGATTTCTCAACGCCCCCGCCTCCCAGCTCGGCCTCTTCGGCGACACCATCGACGACTTTGCCCAGCAGTTCTCGGTGGTGAGGAAGCAGATGGGGACAGTTTCTCACATCATGCCACGGCGCCACCCAGTCAGCGCACCCGCTCCCCGCCTGCTCGCCGAGGGTGTCCCCCCCTGCGACGAGAAAGCAACAACAGGTAGCTCCGCAACCTGGGCCCAGCTCTCAGCCCCAGCGTCGAGCACCTCGCAGGCGGCGTACGCCCCCGTCTCCAGGACCCCCTCTCGGACCAGAAATGCTCCGAAGCGCCCCTGAGACGGACACCCCAGGCAGTAGGATATTCGCTCTGGAGATGGTTTCAAGACCACTCCATCCCCCGGTGGAGGGCCGGGAAGAGAATCCTTGTGATCACCTGCCACACCACCTTCGGGCTGTGGTACCTACAGAGCGATTGCCTCACTCCCTGGGTCATTCAGCCGGTGTGTGCCATTCTCACGGCACTCCGGCCCTACATCTCTCCAGTCCCGGTTTCCCGGATGCAGCTCTCTCGCCTCCGGCCCCGCGACTGTCCAACCCCGGCAGGCCAGCGCTGACGAGTTTCGAAGACGCCCTCTCGGGACCTCTTCCTCAGTCTCTAATCCGCCCCCTGCCGGGTGTGCGGAGTAAGGAAAGTGCTTTGAGTCTTGGCCAGGATCATCCGACTCGGCTCTGCGATTCAGTTCGCCCGGCTCCCGCCTCGTTTCAGCGGTATTTGCTCCACTCTAGTGCGCGGCCAACAAGCCAGTGATTTACGAGCAGAGATTTTTACACTGCTCCTCAAGGACGCGATAGAGCCCATCCCTCCAGCCGAGATGAAGAAGGGTCTCTACAGCCCTTACTTCATCGTACCCAGAAAAAGTGGCGGGTTGCGACCAATCTTGGACTTGCGAGTTCTCAACCGAGCCCTGCTCAGACTCCTGTTCAAAATGCTCACGCAGAAGCAGATTCTCACCTGCGTTCGACAGCTAGATTGGTTCGCGGCGGTAGACCTGAAGGACGCGTACTTCCACGTCTCTATTTTGCCGCAACACCGACCCTTCTTACGGTTCGCGTTCGACGGCCAGACGTATCAGTACAAGGTCTTCCCCTTCGGCCTGTCCCTGTCCCCTCGTGTCTTCCCCAAGGTCACAGAGGCCGCTCTTGCCCCCCTAAGGGAAGTGGGCATCCGCATACTCCACTATCTCGACGACTGGCTCATTCTGGCCCACTCTCGAGTTACTGTGTGCTCACAGGGACCAGGTGCTCAGGCACCTCAGCCGTCTAGGGCTTCAGGTCAACTGGGAAAAGAGCAAGCTCACACCGGTTCAGAGCATCTCTTTTCTTGGTATGGAGTTAGACTCGGTCTCAATGACAGCGCGTCTCACCAACGAGCGCGCCCAGTCAGTGCTCAGGTGCCTCGCTCGCTTCAAGCCTGGCACAGTGGTCCTCTAAAACAATTCCAGAGGCTCCTGGGGCATATGGCATCCTCAGCCGCGGTCGCGCCGCTCGGGTTGATGCATATGAGACCACTACAGCACTGGCTACAGACCCAAGTCCCGAGATGGGCATGGTGCCACAGCACGCATCGTGTGACAATCACCCTTGCCTGCCATCAAACTTTCAGCCCATGGACAGACCTCTGCTTCCTACGGGCCGGAGTTCCCTTGCAGCAGGTGTCCAGACGTGTCGTGGTAACCACAGACGCCTCTCGACTGGGTTGGGGCGCCATCTGCAACGGGCACGCTGCCGCTGGCACCTGGAAAGGTCCCCAGCAGTGTTGGCACATCAATTGCCTAGAGTTGATGACTGTTATTCTTGCTCTACGGAGGTTTATTCCACTAATCCGAGGCAAGCACGTTCTGATTCGCTCAGACAGCACCGCGACGGTAGCGTACATAAATCGCCAGGGCAACGTGCGCTCACGTCATATGTCACAACTCGCCCGCCATCTCCTCCTCTGGAGTCAGCCGTGACTCAGGTCGCTGCTCCCACTCATATCCCTGGCAACCGCAACATGACGGCGGACGCGCTGTCGCGACAGGTTTTTGCCCAGCGGAGAGTGGAGGCTCCACCCCCAGGTGGTCCAGCTCATTTGGGACCGATTCAGCAAGGCACAAGTAAACCTCTTTGCCTCCCAGGACAACTCCCATTGCCCGCTCTGGTATTCCCTGACGGGTGCTCCCCTCGGGACAGATGCGCTGGCACACAGATGGCCCCGGGGGCTGCGCAAGTATGCATTTCCCCCAGTGAGCCTTCTTGCATCAGTGCTGTGCAAGATCAGGGAGGACGAGGAACAGGTCGCCTTGGTGGCCCCTTACTGGCCCACCCGCACCTGGTTTTCGGAACTCACGCTCCTCATGACAGCCCCTCCCTGGAAAATCCCCCTGAGGAAGGACCTTCTTTCTCAGGGACGGGGCACCCTCTGGCATCCACGCCCAGACCTCTGGAATCTCCATGTCTGGCCCCTGGATGGGACGCGGAAGATCTAGTAAATCTACCACTTGCTGTCGTAGATACGATCAATCAAGCCAGAGCTCCCTCAACCAGGCAACTCTATGCCTGGTTGAATTGGTGTTCTTCCCAAGCCGAAGACCCATAGAGATGCGCAGTTCGGTCAGTGCTTCTATTCCTGCAGGAGAGATTGGAGGGGAGGCTGTCCCCCTCCACCTTGAAGGTGTATGTAGCTGCTATCGCAGCCCACCACGACGCAGTAGATGGCAAGTCCCTTGGTAAGCACGACTTTGATTATCAGGTTCCTGAAAGATGCCCGGAGACTACATCCTCCCCGGCCTAACCTGTTTCCCTCTTGGGATCTCTCAGTGGTCCTCTCGGGCCTTCAGAGACCCCCATTTGAGCCGCTTGATTCAGTCGAGCTCAAGGCCCTCTCCTTGAAGACGGCCCTCCTGATCGCGTTAGCCTCAATCAAGAGGGTAGGAGACCTGCATGCGTTCTCTGTCAGCGACTCTTGCCTGGAGTTCGGTCCGGCACTTTCTCACATTATCCTGAGACCCCGACCGGGCTACGTGCCCTAGGTTCCCACGACCCCTTTCAGGGACCAGGTCGTGAACCTGCAAGCATTGCCTCGGGAGGAGGCAGACCCAGCCCTTTCGTTGCTGTGTCCGGTGCGTGCTTTGCGTACCTATGTGGACCGCACGCAGAGCTTTAGATACTCTGAGCAGCTCTTTGTCTGCTTTGGCGGACGGTGGAAAGGGAACGCCGTCTCCAAACAGAGGCTAGCCCACTGGGTCGTTGATGCTATTGCCTCGCCCAGGGCGTGCCCGCCCCCCTGCAGGTCTGAGCACATTCCACTAGAAGTGTGGCATCCTCATGGGCACTAAGCCACGGCACCTCCCTAGCAGACATCTTCAGAGCAGCGGGCTGGGCAACACCCAATACCTTTGCCAGATTTTACAATCTAAGGGTTGAGTCGGTCTCGTCCCATGTTTTGTCAGGTCCGAGCCGGTAGAACTCGGTAACGCGGCACAACCGACCGGGTGTTCCGCTTGCATCTTGCGCCCTTCACCAATGTGATCCAGTGCACCTTCTATCCCAGGTCAGCCACTGAGTGTCGCTGCCTGGATGCTTTTTCCTTCCTAGCCTTCTGGCCCGTGAATTCAGCAGAGCAACTCGCGGCCAGACCCAGTACGAGTCTTAGGGCTCTGTACTGTGGTCGGGCTCCACGGGCATAGTTCCCTCTTCAGGCTAACTCCCCGTGATGTATTCTCCCTCTCGGCGGACCCGCGTTTCCCTCAGGCAGCCCCGCTGCCTCGGCCCCGTGTCTGTAGAGTCCCCCCTTCATTAGTCTGGACCTATCACCGCGCCGTCTCCCACGTCCGGCTTCACAACCCTCGTGGTGTATTTGCCATACATTACCTCCCCCTGACTGGGCAGGGTATGGCCTCTGCAGGGTCTTCCCCTCCTGAAAGAATAGGAAATCTGCAGGCCGGACAGCTACCTTGCCTCCGGTCCTGCCTCAGCGCCCAGCACACCGGCGCAGATGAGTTTTGAAGACGCCTCCTTAGGCCTCTTCCTCAGTCTCTAAGCCGCCCCCTGCCAGGTGCGTGGAGCAGGGTTAATGCTTCGAGTCTTCTCTCAGCACCACCCAGGCTCTCCTACTCCCCCCCGGGGAATGACCGCCTTCCCCGACATAGGTTGGGCCCCAGCCGCTCTACATCCTATGTGAGAGACATAGTGAGAGAGAAGTCCGCAGCTGTTGGGCTTGCTCCCATGCTAGCATGTAATACCTTTTTCCCCCAGGGGTGCGGGAAAACCTAAGGTGGATATGCTAAAACTCTTTGAGGGGGCGTTGGGGAGGGCAATGTGCATTCGGTTCAGGTGCCTCTAACACGCAATAGCCTGCTTTGCCCCTGCTCCGACAGTCACGTCACATGGTCAGTGCATGGCGTTTTTATATGGACCCCTTGTGTCACTTCC
This sequence comes from Moxostoma hubbsi, assembly GCA_032164185.1. NCBI lineage: Eukaryota > Metazoa > Chordata > Actinopteri > Cypriniformes > Catostomidae > Moxostoma > Moxostoma hubbsi. Next base: position 4,615,330 of record JAVLUX010000110.1, on the reverse strand, counting down.
TTCGACACTAGGTCGAGAGAGTGACAGAAGGGGAACGTCTCGGTTACTGTTGTAACCTCCGTTCCCCGAGGGAGGGAACGAGACGTAGTGTCCCTCCTGCCACAGCACTAGACCTAGCACTGTAAATGGCCGTACTTCATCCTTCGGCTCCTCAGTGCAAAATCCTGACTGGCATTCGCTGCCCCGGTTCCCCTTATACCCGTATGTCCGGGGCGGGGCATGCAAATTCTGTCTGCCAACTTGACATTGGCCTTTTCTCAGGTTCAGAGGTACGATTCGGCGTCCGAGAAGACCCCTTGTGTCACTTCCTTTGACACTACGTCTCGTTCCCTCCCTCGGGGAACGGAGGTTACAACAGTAACCGAGACGATTACCTTGTACACCTAGTTTTAACATGCATCTCAAATGAGCACTTGTGAGGCCAAAAATCTACAAATGGGTGGAACTTTGGTAAAATAGTATGGATTTATATTCTGTTTCTAATATAAAATGTTATTGTGAATATTATGAAGTGTAAATTTTTCTTCAACCTTTACTGTATGTGACAATATTTGCTCATTTTCACTGCCATAAGTATAGCTTCACAATTAACGATAAGATAACAAAAACTGCACAATTAAGTTGTACATTTCTCTAATTATAATGTGATGTCTGCGGTGCTGGAGGCAGGATTCACAGCATGCACTAATTAATAAATCAGCCTTATTGTTTAAATTTGTATTATATTGCATTGCTTTTTGCATTGGTGTGCAACTTGGTGGGAAGTGCGAAGTGACTTCAATTGACCATAATAAAAAAAAAATTATATCTGAAACTTTACAACAGAACTATTATGATATGCGTGTATGTTGCAACAAAATGCAGTTTCTTTTATTTCAACATCATTCGTACTGTATAATCTGACAGCTTTGATTGGCTGGATCATCCGTCAGACAACCATCCTACCATTTAAAATTTACACAGTTTTTCTCAGACCAAATATATGACTCATATCACACTCACTAAAGGGCATATCCAAATTGTTGTCCAATAAAATGCTTCCTACCATGAGAATCTCCCTTTTATACCACATGCCTACTAGCAATAGCATGTAGAAACCCATGGTTTATGGCCGTGACATCAACTAACAGCTATTGGCCATCTAAAAAAGGAATGAGTCATTTGAAATATCCCAGTTTTCTGTTTCAATAGGAATGACATCAGCACAGGGAAGAAAACTCGGCTCATCAAGTGATTTCATGGGCACTTTAATATTTAACTTTTTAAATAAGGAGTATGATAATAATTGATTTTGCTGTGGTGTAACAGCTGACATAGCCAATACCAATGCCAGTGAAATTTCACAATTCTCAATGGAAAAAAAGATGCCATGAAAATTAATTGAGGCTGTCTGACTCTAACATTCTAATCAATGGTTATTGCTTCTGTTGAAGCCATCAGTCTGTGTTATTTTATCTTCATGTTTTAAAATAGTGTTTCATAGCAGAATTTATGGTGTAGAACTACACTACCCATGATCCTGAAAAGAAAAATTACAATAATCATAGAATTACTGCAAACAAATCCTATCAAAAGAGCTCTGCAGTGACCGCCCACTCCCATGATGCAACGTGAATGACACAATCAAGTCGGTCTCCCTACACTCTCAAACCTATATATTTTGCAATACAATTAAAATATATTGTTTCTATACTTTCTGTATAATCAACAACTTTGAATACAGTCTTATTTTTCTACCATTTTTAATTTGATTACATAATTTACTGTGTTTAATGGGATGTATACAGTCTTGTACCTGTGTCTTTTTGTCCCATTTTCAAGACTTTTTTTGCTTTAAATCAAAGTTTGTAGTGTTGTTATTCACCTTGGAGCTGGATCGTTTGGTTTAAAGCTTAGAACACTTTTAGAAAGGATTTTATGAAATCCCTATGGAAAATTGAAAGGGGAAAATTCCTTCTAGCTGAAAAACTGGACAGGCTCTATTGCGCTCTATTGGGTGTGTCAGATTAGTGAAATACTTTCAAACGTGCATGGCCTTGACTGACAAACACTTTTCAATAATATTTATTGAGATTTATTTATTTGTAACATTAATTATATGTTTTATAAATATCCTGTATATATATATATATATATATATATATATATATATATATATATATATATATATATGTATATGTAGATGTTTTTCTGATCACATAAGAGAATGGTGTGGTCGTGGTTGAATGCGCTATGGGTCACTTTGTCAGCACGTGATGCAGTGCACTGAGAGATAATAACTGTGAAATGTGTGCTATATGGAGTGATATTGAATCATAACACTCTTTGTATTCTTTATAAACCCCACATTTGAAACTGGGCTAAACACTACCAGTCAAAAGTCACAATTTACTTATTTAATGTTGCTCAAGGTCTTAACCGTTCCTTGCTCTTGGCAATCAAGTACCACTGTTGCACTTAGCAGGTCAAATTCACCTGGCTTATTTCACTAATTTACAAATGTACAATTTGTAATAATTACAGTAAGTGCTCCAAATATACATTAAGTGTATTTACAGTTGGGATGGGTGATACCACTTATTTCCTTTTTGATCCGATACCAATAATTTCAAGTCCATTATCGTCGATACAGATACCAATACAGATAATTCTATGACATTTATTTTTTTTGCGATTTCTTGGGGTAAAATGTGTAATTTCAAATATAATTTTGTGTCATAATTAAAAAAAATAAATGTATTAGACTTCTATTTTGTTAACCCTTACAAAAGTTAACCATGGTTTCACTACAGAAACTATAGTTTAACCATGGTATATAGTTAACAACTATTACACACAAACTCATTAAAAGAAATCTCCTTTAGATATGTTGTTATTTTAGTGTGAATTTACTCCAGAAGCTGTTTCTCTGATTTTCTATCATTACCTCTGCAAGGCACTGTTTTAAAAAAAAATGTTAGAATTTATATTTTTGTGTGAGGATCGATATTTTTGATACAAAGCACCGGAAGTATCGATACTTTAGGAGAGATCCACCCATCCATAATGCACAGTATGTATTTGTGTGGGTATGTGTTTTTATTTTTAAATTGTGTATTTATAGTGCATTTATATTATTACCTCAATATAAAAACAATGGAAGTCAAAGGAAACAAATGTGGTGTGTGTGGGGGAAACAGCTTTTGTTCGGCCGGATAGAGAGGGCTAAGCGGGCGTGGCACGGGCTGGAGAGGAGATGGAGTGATGTGGTACAGGAGGATGTGGAGCAGAGTGGACTTACCGATGACTGGTACCAGCGGTGTCAAGATCGGCCTCTTTGGAGGAGGCTTGTGAAGGACGCTACTGGCCAGTTGGAGGCAGTCGCCCTCCAACAACAAAGGAGGGCAGAGCAGCGACGCTCACAACAACGAGCAGAGCGCCGGGTGGCTAAAGCACAGCAAGTTGGCACAGTAGGGGACAGGTGATGCATCAGCCAGACATCTCAGTCAGTCAACCCGTGTCACCTGTTGGATCTTTCCCGTGACCTCCTGCCTGTGGGTGTTCGACACTTCACGTGGCCTTAACGTGCACATAGCCTGGCACAAGCGTCGTGGTGACGCCACTGCCACTTAGTGGCGAATGGCGGTTGTTGTTGGGGGGGGGGGGGTTGCATGCTTTAAATAACATTTAGAACTTTTCTTCCATTTTACAGCTTTCTCGTATCTCTTTACATGGACAGGGTAAAATTGATTATGCACATCTTAGGTAAATTTTTTTTATAGTTATTTATTTATAAACACTACAAACACTAAAAAAATACATAGTCAGATGCAGATCACCTCTGTGGAGGATGTTATGAAGTTTCAGGCCAAAAAGTTGTGTTGAAGTGAAGTTAATGTTCATCAGTTTTAAAATAAAAAAGGGTTAAACTGACCCTGAGTTCCAAGTTGGGGTTAAAATATATAGTGTGTGTATTCTGAGTGTAGACACATCAGGCACATGAGGCAAAAAGACATGGACTGAATTCAACTGAAGTCAACCAACAGATCCTTCTGTCTACCCTCTCTACTCTGGGCATCACAGAAAATGTGCTAGGCTGATTCAAGTCCTATCTCCCAGGTAGGTTTTTCATGGTTGCCTGTGGAGATGAGGTGTCCAACTCATGTCAGCTATGGACTTACTGGTGTTACTCAGGGCTCAGTGCTTGGCCTACTTCTGTTCTTTATATACACAACATCACTGGGACCCATCATTCAACCACATGGGTTCTCTTACCACTGTTACACAGATAACACACAGCTCTACTTGTCTTTACAGCCCAACGACCCCATGGTGACTTCTCAAATCTCTGCCTGTTTGGCAGACATCTAGGCCTAGATGATGGAAACCCACCTTCAACTCTACCTAGTGAAGTCCTAGCTCCTCGTCTTTCCAGCCAACCCTGCTGTTGAGTACAATTTTACCATCCTAAACTGTCAGAAATCTACAGGTAAATGTCCGACCACATCTCAAAAACAGCCTGATGATGTAGATTTTCACTCTACAACTTCAGGAAGATATGACCCTTCCTCTACGAACATGCCACATAATGCATTTTTCAGTCACATTTCATATCCAGATTACTGTAACGCTGTTTTAGCCAGCCTTCCTGCATGTGCATTTAGGCCATTGCAAATGATACAGACTGCAGCAGCACATCTGGTCTTCAACAAACACAAGAGAGCGCATGTTACACCCACATGGGTTGATGCACATATCAGGTTCAATGCTCTGATGCTGGAATACAGAACAATCACTTGGTCTGCTCCAGTTTACCTAAAAAACTATGAAAAAGTACCTAAAAAGAGCTATGTTCCCATCAGGGGCATCAAATCACTTTCCCTGACTTTCAGCTTCACTGTACCTCAATGGTGGAATGACCTTCCCAACTTTATCCTTGAAGTAGACTCCCACCAATGTCGTGAAATTCCGAGTTGTAGTCAAAAGACACCATAGCAGTCTTTGCTGGAGCCCACTTGGCCAGTCATTTTCAGGGTTCCTGCAAGGCCTGTCCACCTCGTGTAACACCCTAGGCGATTCTTCGGCAACAGTGGATTATGACATCAGTGCCTGCATCACAAAAGCTAGTGTTGCCTTCGGTGAACTGTACAAGAGAATATTGGACAAACACGGCATCCGGCTGGACACAAAGGTGGCAGTATATAAGGCAGTTATCCTCACAGTTCTGTTGTATGGATCTGAGTCCTGGACCATTTATCGCCAAACTTGATCAATTCCATATGCGTTTTCTCGGTCTTATTATACATGTCAAATGGCAGAATAAAGTCCCAAATACTGAGGTACTCCAGACCTGTGGCATCACTGGTATTGAGGCCTTCCTGCTTGATGCTCAGTTTAGCTGGTCTGGACATATTGTACTCATGGCAGATTCATGCCTGCCGAAGCAGGTTTTCTATGGCCAGCTCCTGAGCGGTATGTGCTCTCAAGGAGGGCAACTCAAATATTATAATATTGCTGTAGACAAATGAAGATGTCAAAAGCTCAATACTTTAAAATTAACAACATCTAGCCAGTTTATGTGTGACACTTGAGGCCGGTCGTGTGTGTGTGTGTGTGTGTGTGTGTGTGTGTTTGTATAATCATGAATCTATAATCCTAATATACAGTTATTAGTCCAATTTTATAATTTTACATTTGAATATACACTGATGAGCGAAAACATTGATCATTTTCTAACAAGGCCTTGTCAAGGTCTCTGTAGATTATATGGTAAGCGAAAAATCCATTCTCGTAGTCAACATGTTGAATGCAGAAGAAATGGGTAGAAGTCATAAGACATAAGTGACTTTGACAAGGTCCAAATTAATATGGTCTGATGAGCATCTTTGAAATGGCAAGGCTTGTGGGGTGCTCCCCCACAAACCGGCAACAGGGTGTTGGGCTTAAGGCTCATCGATGCACAAGGGCAATGAAGGATATACCATATGGTCCGAACCGACAGAAGATCTACTGTGCACCAAGTCACAGAAAATGTTAATGATGATTACAGGAGGAATGTGTCACAACACGCAGTCCATCGCACCCTGCTGTGTATGGCATCTTTCAGCAGGATAATGCGCCCTGCCACACATACTTTGTTTGGGAAAGGTTTGAGGAACATGATGAAGAGTTCAATGTGTTGCCCTGGCCTCCAAATTCCCCAAATCTCAATCCGATTGAACAAGTCCGATCCACAGCGTCTCCACCTCGCAACTTACTGGATCATCTGCTAATGTCTTGGTGCCAGATACCACAAGACTCCTTCAGGGGTCTTGTAAAATCCATGCCTCGGAGGATCGGCACTGTTTTGGTTGCATGCGGAGGACCAACATCATATTAGGCAGGTGGTCATAATGTTTTGGATTATTGGTTTATATACAGTAGTAATACATCCTGAATATATAGCTATAAGTCACAATATATAGCTGTAAATCTGAATATACTGTATATAGTTATAAACATAACTTCAAAAGTAGTATTATAGTGCAATTCAAAATGTAACATCTTACTTTTTGCTTCCATAAATAATCTAATTATATAATAAAAGAAACATTGTTAATGGTTGGTGCTTTTGGCTTGGCACCTCCGTAAATAGCTGTAGTCATACATTTCTTTCTAATAGCAGAGATGTTGTCTTCTCCAGTGAAATGCCCCAGTGTCCATAATGAGTGATGCATTAGCAGAACATCATGCAGCACTATAGAGCCAATACGTGGGTGAGAAAAAATCAATAATGTTGTTCCTTACCCTCTAAACGCATCAGAACAGCAGTATGCTAATGGATTTTCCATATAGGAGCATACAGGAGTTAGACAGACTCATTACAGCAAGATAAGTCAGTTCTGCAGGTATATGCAAGTGTTTTGAGACCCTGTCATTCAGAAATAAACAAATTTAAAACACATATATTTACACTCATTGTGGAAAATAAACAGTACAAGTTTTGACTCTTTGAAGAGTAGACAGAAAACATTGTTATTTAAATCAGAATTAAAATATTGTTTAGTGAATATAATAACAATCACAAATGTTATTATGACAAAAATATATTGTAATTAAAAAGAAAATAATTTTTTTTACCAGTTTTTGAAAAATGATGAGATATTAATTCAGGAGATATAAACCTCTCTTCATACATAACTCATGAATATGTTGATTATACTTATTACATTTTATCAATACCATGAATCATATTAATGTTATATTATCACTGTACATTAATGTTCCCTTTGTGAGGGTTAATAAAGGGGTTCATTAATGACTAATACGTCATTTACAAATGCAATATAAATCACGAAGCTATAGCAACATGCATAAAAGGGCAAGTATGTATTTAACACTTGCCACATAGTGAGCATTCTAACCCTTACGCACGTGCGATTAAACTGGTGGGAATATGCTAGGCTGGGCTCAGAAGTGTACGGTCAAACCGGTGTGATCTATATGAGATGAGACCGGAACACTGTGTTTATCCATTAAAGGACCAAAGGCCGCGGGACGGGTTACGAGCGTGAGTGATAAACTGAGTGATAAACTAACAGTTGCCTTCTCTCCCACGATCGTGAAACTGGCTTCAGCACCGCCATTTTACTCTCTCTCTCTCTCTGTCGTACTAACCACACACGTGCGCGCGACCCCTCACAAACATTTGGCTAGTAGAAAACTTAAGTTGTGGCACAAGCGGAGACATGCGGTAAACGGGGAGACGCCATTAACCGGCTTCTCTCCGCCACATTTGTGGCCATACTCTCTGGCCAGAAATCTCACATGACGCGCACACACACACACACACACACACACACACACACACACACACACACATTATCTTTGATAATAATAAATATTCTATTGAATTTGAGTTGATTTAAAGGATTAAAACTAACATTGATTCTAATCAGTGTTCTATTGATTTTAATAATTGATAATTATCTATGATAATTATTAATTATTGCTAATAACTTAATCCGGTCCTAAACTGTGAGCCCTACACGGTTGTCATAATGAACCAGCTAGTCCTATAATCTTTTCAACATCACAATATCTTTATTTTTATATGTTACATACATTTAAACAATCACTAAATAAAAGTCGTTATCGTTGGAGCACAATGTTCCGATGTAGCGATGCAACCGTGAGCTAGAGAGCAAGACCAGTTTTAGCCAAGGCTTGTACGGCTTGAAATGTGTGAAATAAAGCCATGTCACTTAAAAGATATAACTTTTATTGAAAACATGTTTTTGTTTCAGTGACTCAGTACCTCAAGTGTCGGTGAAGAGTGAAGCAAATTTCGACTCTGGCTAGTGTTTTCAGTCAGACTCACAGGTCTTGGGGTTCGTTCTTTTAACTGCATCCCTGTTAACAGCTCCCTTCCATTGTGCACAGTTGGGGAGTTTGGCATTTAACAGCAGCGGTGACAATAGATTATTAACTTTTGCGCAGGCTTCATAGGGCACAAACTGCTCGTAACTCTATAAGGAACCATCCAATGACAGACCGTCTTACATCTCCTTCGAGTGGCATGTGGGAGAGGGGGTGTGTCTTCAATGGGTTCTGTCAACTGGCCAGTGGCATTTTTAAGCTTGATTGACAAAAGAAAAGAAAAACTGAAGTAAAATGAAAAAGTAAAGCCATAAGCAAACAGATGAAGAAAAGCAACTGGCAAATAAATGAAGAAAAGAAAATGGCAAATGTTTTTTTTTAAATGCAATTTAAAAGGTGCATTTAAAAATTACTCATTAATGTGCTATTTTATTGATACATTTTTAATAAGAATTACATACATGATTTATTAATGCACGATTTTATTGTTAAATATTATTACAATTTTAAACATGAATTAAATGAACACATTTAAATGTGTCTATTTATTTGTCCATTTGTAAATTGGTTTATTTATCCACATTTATATTTTCAAATTAATATATTGATAATAAATTGTTTCATTCTTTTATATTTGGCACTCCGCGGCTTCCATAATTATGTTCGATCAGCACAAATTTTTCAATTTGTTTATAGCATTCACCATTGTAGTCTAACTTTGAAAGATACTAATGACTTATTTTTCTTTTAATTGTTTTTGTATTGCTTTACTATTTATTTATTTATTTTCTGTTAGAAATACCAAGATGTTACTATTTGTCAGCCATAACTTTAGATACAGATAGATATCAGTTACAGTGGTTTCAGGTAAATCATCAGCATTGTCACATTATTGGCCTTTCAAAAGTCATTTTACTAATTCTCTAATTTCATAATCTGAAATAAAAGTGTGTCCTTTTGTACGTATTGATTTTAAAATGAAAACAAATAGAAGAAAAAATCTATTAGTATATTCACCTCAAAGAAGAACACATTTAATCTTAGCTTTTGTGTTAGCTGTTATTATAGTGCCATGTCCCTTCTGTATGGCTGATGGAAACTCAGTTTATTCAGAGAGACTCATTTTCTGTGTGAAAGCTGCCCCGTCTGTCCATGTTTCATCACACCAGTCTGAAAATCTGTAAAGCTGAAGCGTTTGCAGGGCTAGTTGTTTAAATCTCAAGCTACGCTTCATTTTAAACTGGAGTATGAAGTGTGAAAGGAAAAAAGAAAAGCAAGGGTGCTTGTTTGTTTTAATGCTTTTCTGGAACATTTTACAATAATGTTCGATTTGTTAACATTAGTAAACAACATTAGTTAACATGAACTTACAACGAAAAATACTTTTACAGCATTTATTAATCTTGGTAAATGCTAATTTCAACATATAGTAATACATTTTTAAAATCGAACCAAAACTAACATAAACAATGAACTGTATTACTTGTTATAGGCTATATTATGCAATTTCAGCTCTAAACCTTACACTAATCATAAAAAACAAAACATAAACATAATCAGAATATATTCATAAAAATGGCGAGAAGCAGTACAAAATAATCCAAATGACAATGTGTTGCATTTAAAGTGCTACATGACGGTATACAATAGCTTTGCATGAGGTAGAGATCGGCTTCTGAAGACTTCGTTTATTGCACACAAGAGATTCAGTCTCCTAGAATCATGATACCATACCTACATTGTTGCTAAATGATTTTATGAGGCTCTTTGTACCTATTGCGGCAGTGTCCTAGTGAAATTAACACTAGAGGCACAACAACGATGACTTTTTGATTGTAAATCAGACTACAGTCTCTTACTGCACTGTGAACAGAGGGGGCAAAGGATGTGCATAAGTGTGTTCCTACTAACCTTCCACCCACAATTTACCCTCACCCTCGCCCACTAAGGTTAAAAAATGCACATATTAATGTACCCTGCAAGCACTAAACTGAGCGTAGAGGAAGAAAAATCAATACAGTCACAATCTACACCCAGAGGAGGATAATCAATGCTTGTGATATTCCCATAATTATTGTTCAACTTGAATGCCTCTGGTGTAGCTTACACTACTTTCTAAAATATATCAGATAATTTATTCAATGTTTAGAGTTGAGAAGTTACGTAAAATTCAGGGGAAATGGAAGAGAAAGTCTAATAAAGCTGCAGAGGATGTACATGTGTAGTTAACGCAAACTGACCCTTTCTCAGTAGGGGACTTAATTATGCAGAATGACAGCATGACTGAAGGCTTGGATCCAACCCCCAGAGAGCCACAGGATGGGACTACAAACTGGCGATGGAAAATTTGAAAAATGACACGTTAGAGAGTGCTATAAAATGGAAATGGCTGCTGGGCATTATAAGGTTTAATAAAAGACAGTGTTTTGGAATAATTTGCCTCAAATATACAAGCACAGGGTTCCCACTATCATGTAAAACCTGGAAATATCAGCACATTTTAAAATGGTGTTTTCCAGGCCTAGAAAAGTCACGGAAAGTAATAAAATCTTAATGCTCATGTAAAAGTTATGTAAATTTCAGTAACAATTGTGAACAATAAGGTTCCATTTGTTAACATTAGTTAACAACATTAGAATGAGTATGAGCTTTATTGCAAAGTATGCTTATACATACAAGGTCTTGTGTTGGTGACAGAAGCTTCCAGTGCACAAACAATACAACAAGACAGAGATAATATAAAAATAAAAAGCCTATTGAAAATATAAGTATACACAGAAATATGCAATAAGACAATATATATATATATATATATATATATACACACCCACACACACACACACACACACACACACCGATCAGCCACAACATTAAAATGCTTCCACAGCATTAAAAACCATCCAAACATTGCGCAGGCCCCCCTCGTGCCGCCAAAACTGCACCAACCCGCATCGTAGAACAACATTCTGAGATAATATTTTTCTCACCACAATTGTACAGAGCGGTTATCTGAGTAACTGTAGACTTTGTCAGTTCTAACTAGTTTGGCCATTCTCTGTTGTCCTCTCTCATCAACAAGACATTTCCATCCACAGAACTGCCGATGTTTTGGTTTTTGTTTTGGCACCAATAAAAAAACAGAGAGTTGGGAACAGAAAGTTTAGTTAATTTAGTCCGGAGAATAGATGGGATGATGGTGTTGAAAGCTGTACTGAAGTCCACAAATAGGGTCCTTGCATATGTTGATGTAATCCCATGTTGACTGCATCATCCACAGACCTGTTTACTCGATAAGCAAATTGAAGGGGATCCAGAAAGGGTCCAGTGATGTTCTTCAGGTGGGCCAATACCAGACTCTCAAATGATTTCATGACCACAGACATTAGAGCGACGGTCAGGTTAACTAAGTCCTAATAGCAATGCACATATCCTCAAGAAACTGACATATGATGTCACAGTATCTGTGAGCTCGTCCAGATTGGTGTCTGCAGCTTCAAAAACACTCCAATCAGTGGCTTGTAGATCCAGCTCTGCTTCATTGGTCCATCTCTTTACAGTCTTTACTACAGGTTTAGTTGATTTAAGTTAATACCTGTAGGTTGGAAGAAGATGAACCAGACAGTGATCAGAGATTCCCAAAGCTGCTTTAGGGACAGAGTGATATGCATCCTTAAGTATTGTGTAGCAATGGTTCAGTATATTTTTGTCTCTGGTGGGGCTTGTAATGTGCTGACTGTATTTTGTCAGTTCACAGGTGGCTCTGTTAAAGTTGCAGAGAATAATAAGTTAGTGTGGGTATTATTGCTCTATGTCTGTGATCGGATCAGCCAGCTGTTGCAGCACTGCGTTTACTCAGGCTTGTGGAGGAATATAAACACTCACCAGAATAAACGACGAAAACTCCTGCGGTGAGTAGAAAGGCTTACAGTTGATAAAGAGCACTTCCGAGAGAGCACATCTTTTTTAATGTCGTTACATCTGTACATCAACTTTCATTGATGTAAAAGCATGTTCCACTGCCTCTCATTTTCCCCAATAACTCAGCAATGTGATCCGCTCTGAACAGCTGAAAGCCTGGTGGATGTAACGCGCTGTCCGGGATGGCTTTACTCAACCAGGTTTCTGTGAAGCACAAGGTAGTAGAGGTTGAAAGTTAACATGAACTAACAATGAACAATACTTATTAAGCATTTATTAATCTTAGTTAATGTTCATTTCAACATACTAATATATTTTGAAAATCAAAAGTTGCATTTGTTAACATTAGTTAAATCACTATGAACTAATATGAACTAATATTGAACAATAGTATTTTTATTAACTAATTGTAGTGCTCTACGTTTAGGAGTGGGTTTGGTTACTAGCAATAATTAATAATTATCAAAGATAATTATACATTTTTAAAATCAATAGAACACTGATTAGAATCAATGTTAGCTTTTAAATCCTTTAAATCAACAATCATCAAAGACAACCATCAATTATCAAATTCGATAGAATATTAATTATTATCAAAGATAATCATTAATTTTTCAAATTAATGGAACAATGATTAGAATTAAAACTAGCTTATTGATCCTTCAAATTCAACAATTATCAAAGATAGTTGTCAATTATAAAAATCAATAGAATATTAATAAGGATTAATATCACCAGGGCACCACCTGGAATTGGGGACTAATAACCAGACAGTATAACAGTCTCAATATTAGATTGTTCTCTTAGGAAAATAAGTCAACATCAATTTTCAAAAGGGAACAATGAAGGTTTGAATCTGAGCACTGACATCACCTGCCAGCCTTTGACACGTGTATGCAAAACAAACCAAAACTCTTCTCTTTGAAATATAACAAAGTTTATTGATGCAGTAATATCAATTAATAATAAATACAATGCAGTCAATAAACTTACAACTTTCAACTACAAACTAAACAGTGATATGATTAGATATAGTAACAAACACATGAGAGGAAGGTATGTGTGTGTGTGTGTGTGTGTGTGTAAGGATATCTCGTGGAGAGTATGTCATGTGAGATTTCCGGCCAGAGTATGGCCGCGAATGGGGGCGGAGAGAAGTCGGTTTATGGCGTCCATTTACCGTGTGTCACTGCTTGTAAGATAATTTGCAGACAAAGCTGAGCTTTATCACCAAGTTCTCTACTAGCCAAATATTTGTGAGGGGTTGCGTGTGTGTGCGGTTAGACAGAGAGAGAGAATAAAGTGGCAGCACCGAAGCAGGTTTCGCGATAGTGGGAGAGAAGGCAGCTGTTAATTTATCACTCAGAGATGCAGTGAACAACTGCTAAACTGTCCCGGTCTTTGGTTCTTTAATGGATAAACTCAGTGTGCTGGTGTCATCCGTGATGCCGTAAATACACAATAGTCCGACGTGGTTGGATTACAACACAGCAAATCTCTTTTGTGGTAACAGTATGTTATATTAATACCTTGACAATTATTTCACAGCAATGAGCGGACTCGGTGGTCCATAAACTGTACAAGCAATAACTTTGATACTCAAGAATAACACACTATAATATTCTATCTCTGCCCAGACGTTAACCTCTTACTTGGATCACGTGAGAATGCAGGTAGAATGTGTATTCATCCGTCGTTTGACTCTGACTCGGTTCCTCGAGGCTCGGGTGATGACGGGAGGCCATTTCCTCGCTCTGTCGGCGGGCGGTACAGCTACTGATTCCCGGCGGGCTGGCGGAGAAATCAGCTACGTCGACTTGGTTGAAGAGGGAAGAGAAATCTTCTTTCTTCACTTCTGCTGGCAAACGGATGAAGATGCGGATTGCTCAGCGGTCTCCTTCAGATCCGTTAAAGTGTTTGGTGAAACACAGAGTAATCTCAACTCGTCCAGATAGAGATTGTATGGCCACAGTTTGAAGTCATACGTTACTTCCTTGTGCAACGAGGCTACACCTGAGAGCAGCGATGAGCTACATCTATGCATGGCTAACAAAGTCGCTGGAAGCAATGCCCAGAAGGATCTCAGAGGTATTTTACTCCTAATGACATCATGGTTGAGGGATGTTCTGTTGAGCGCCTCATCCAAGAGTTGAGAGTTCCTTTTCCTTTGGAATTTCACACATAGGTGTAAAGTGAGCAAAGATTCATGGGATTTGTAGTCTGTTTTGTACTCCCTTTGTTTGATTTTGTTTTTTATCAGTAAGATTTATGACTGTGTTTGTAGGCTCAATAAGGCTTTACGACTGTGTTAGGCCTGCCTTTGTCTTGTATCTGAATACATGAGGCCCAAGATAACATTAAGAAAGATCAATAAATTATGTAAAACAAAATAAGGTATGTCAAATACATGGTATGCCGATTAAATAATCAGATTACTCGAAACCTAAATATTTGCTGAGAAAGCCCCTCAAATAATAATAATTCAATATATAGTTATTAAATAATTATATTTAAATAATTATAAATAATAGAAATACAGATAATTAAAATACATTACATTATTTTTGCACACAAGTTAAGCATTAAAAAAGACTGGCTTTAGAATGCAATATATTGTTTATTTGCATATTATTGAACATTAGACTATCATTGGCCTACAGTTTACAGCCATCCATTTTGCAATTGATTTTGTCAATCAGTCTGGGATTTACTATAAGGGTTTGTGTAAGGACCTGTCAATGTACACCTGCATCAGATGGATGCTTTTGGAGTGTCTTGGTTGCGTTGTGTCATAAACAAAGTTTTTAGGTTGCTGTGTCAAGTTAAGCAAACTTTGAAAACGTCATGGTTACTGTCGTAACCTCCATTCCCTGAGGGAGGGAATGAGACATTGTGTCGAATGAATTGACACAAGGGGTCTTCTTGAGACGCCAAACACACCTCTGAACTTGAGAAAAGGCCAATGTCAAATTGGCAGACAGAATTTGCATGTGGACATACAGGTATAAAGGGAAGCGGGGCAGCGTCTGTCAGTCAGGATTTTGCACTGAAGAGTTGAGAATAAGGCCGTTTACAGTGGTAGGTGTAGTGCTGTGGCAGGAGGGACACAACGTCAATAACCATGACGTTCCCCTTCTGTCACTCACTCTACGTTTGTCGAATGATGTGACAAAAGGGGTCCCATCTTAAAACGCCACACACTCACCGTGTTACGTGAACTGTCAAGACAGGTGCAAGCAGGCTACTGCGTGCTAGAGGCAGCTGTGTCAGCAGCACATAGTCCTCCCCAACGCCTCCAAAACAGATGTCATATACAGACCTTAGGTTGCCCCAGAGGGGGGGGAATAGGTGCTACATGACAAGCATGGGAGCAAGCCCGGGATCCGTGGCCTTTTCTATCACTATGTCTCTCGCATAGGACGTGAAGTGGCTGGGACTTTCTTAACACTATGAAATGCATAGTGGAAGGCGGTCTTTCCCGGTCCTATTCTTTCAGGGGGGAAAAGACCCTGCGGAGGCCACATCCTGCCCAATCTCGGGGGAGGTAGCATGTGGCAAATACACCACGAGGTTTGTAAAGCCGTATGTGGGATTGGCGCGGTGGTAGGTCCAACCTAATGAGGGGGGAGCCCTACAAGCATGGTGACCGGGGCAGCGGGGCTACTGTACCACGGGAAATAAATCACGGGGAGTTTGCCTGAGAATGGAACTAAGTGCATGGAGCCTGACCCCAGTACAGTGCACCTGTGACTCGTAGTGGGTCTGGGCGCAAATTGCTCTGCTGAATTCGCAGGCCAGAAGGCTAGGGAAGAGAACATCCAGGGGGCGACGCTTAGTGGCTAACCTGGGATAGAAGGCACAATGGATCAACTTGGTGAATGTCTGCTAGAGAGGTGCTGTTGGCCAGTGCCGACGAAGATGCCACACTTCTCGTCGAGTGTGCTCAATCCCGCAAGGGGGTGGGCACAGCCTGAGCCTGGAAGGCCAAGGAAATGCCATTGACAACCCAACGGGCAGCCTCAGTTTGGAGACAGCGTTCCCTTTCTGCTGTCCACCAAAGCAGACAAAGAGCTACTAAGAACATCTAGAGCTCTGCCTGCGGTCCAAATAGATACACAAAGCTCGTACCGGACACAGCAATGAGAGGGCTGGGTCTGCCTCCTCCTGGGGCACCTTGCTTGCAGGTTCATGACCTGGTCCCTGAAGGGGGTCGTAGGAACCTTGGGCACGTCGCCCGGTCACGGCCTCAGGATAACATGAGTATGTGCCAGAACTCCAGGCAGGTGTTGCTGACAGAGAACGCTTGCAGGTCTCCAACCCTCTTGATGGAGGCTAAAGTGATCAGGAAGACCGTCTTCAGGGATAGGGCCTTGAGCTCAACTGGATCAAGCAGCTAGAAGGGGGGTCTCTGAAGGCCCGTGAGGACCACTGAGAGATCCCAAGAGGGGGAACAGGCTTGGCCAGGGAGGGTTCAGTCTCCGGGCGCCTTTAAGGAACCCGATAATCAAGTCGTGCTTACCCAGGGACTTGTGATCTAGTGTGTCATGGTGGGCCGCAATAGCAGCTACATACACCTTCAAGATGGAGGGGGACAGCCTCCCCTCCAGCCTCTCCTGCAGGAATGAAAGCTTGTGACATATGACGAGAGCGCATGCCGCCTTGGCGATTTATGTACGCTACCATTGGGGTGCAGTCTGAACGGATCAAGACGTGCTTGCCTTGAATTAGCGGGAGAGACGTCCGCCAGGTAAGAGATACAGCCAGAAACTCTAGGCAGTTGATGTGCCATCACAGCCAGGCTCCTTTGCAGGAGCCAGCGGTAACGTGCCCGTTGCACACAGTTCCCCAACCCTGTTGAAAGGCGTCTGTAGTGACCACAACACGCCTGCTGCAAGGGGACTCCGGTCCACAGGAAGCAGAGTTCTGTCCAAGGGTTGAAAGTGGGCACGCTCATTGGTGAGGCACGCCGTCATTGAGACTGAGTCTAACTCCATGCAGAGAGAAGAGATGCTCTGAACCAGGGCGAGCTTGCTCTTTTCCCAGTTGACCTGAAGCCCTAGACTGCTAAGAGTGGGCCAGGATGAGCCAGTTGTTGAGGTAGTTGAGTATGCGGATGCCCACTTCCCTTAGCAGGGTAAGGGCTGCCTCTGCGGCCTTCGTGAAGATGCGAGGGGACAGGGACTGGCAGAAGGGGAGGACCTTCTACTGATATGCCTGGCTGTCGAATGCGTACCATTGGAAGAGTCGTGTCAAGGCAAGATGGAGGCATGGAAGTACAGTCCTTCAGGTCTATCTAGCTGTCGAACGCTGAACGATCTGTTTCTGCATGAGCATTTTGAATGGGAGTCTGTGCAAAACCTGGTTGAGAACTCACAGGTCCAAGATTGGTCGCAACCCGCCACCTTTTTGGGTACGATGAAGTAAGGTCTGTAGAGACCCTTCTTCATCTCGGCTGAAGGGACGGGCTCTATCGCATCCTTGAGAAGCAGAGTCGTGATCTCTGCCCGTAAAACACTGGCTTTTTCGCTGCGTACGGAGGTGGAGCGAACTGAATTGCGTAGCTGAGTCAGATGGTCCTGGCCAACCAGCGCGACCTGGTGAAACCGAGCCTGTCGTCATCCCCAAATCGCCTTAATCGACAGCCGGGTCGTCCTCAATCCCGTGGGAAGAAGGAACGACACATGGGGGGTGGCTGAAGTGGCTTTCTCTCATGAGAAAAGAAAGCTGCAACCACAATGTTGCCATGGCTATGTTCTCGCACTGAGAACATAAACGCTGCCTGCGTTTGATCGCAGCCCAGGCACCCGAGGCAGCTTTTATGACCGTCAGAACTAGAGAGAAATTAATCGCATCCTGGAACTACACAGAGGCGTAAATACATCTTTAAAAAGACACGTCCTGAAAAGGACGTTCAACGCCTGCTGTATTGCTCTTTTATGAGTGGGAACTCAAACTCTTTTAGAGGAAATAAACTCTTTCAGGCAACAAAAGTGCTGTCGAAGCGCCCAGGGGCGTGGACTGCACAGTGTGCAGAGAGAGAGAACGCCAGCTGGAAACGCGCCGTCAACAGCAGTGCTTCTTGCCAACAGAGGTGAGTGGAACAGTGGTGAACTCAGCTTTGCTGTTGCACAACCGTTCGGCTCTGAAGAAAAAATTCTGACAGACAGACGCTGCCCCGCTTCCCTTTATACCTGTATGTCCAGTGCGGGGCATGCAAATTCTGTCTGCCAATTTGACATTGGCCTTTTCTCAAGTTCAGAGGTACATTTGGCATCCCAAGAAGACCCCTTGTGTCACTTCATTCGACACAACGATTGAGTGACAGAAGGGGAACACGTCTTGAGATCCCAGCCTTGGGAATTGCACTCTATCAAGCTGTGTTTGTATGCAAGAATGTGTTCTCTTTTTATGTTATCTGCTCTTGGTAAGTGTGGTTTGTTCTCTGTCTGTGTAATACAGCGAGTTTTGCTTACTGCCCCCGGAGAAAACAGGTTGAATTCCAACTCCAAGCTTGAATTGCTCCGATGAAAGGAATATTCCTTATTTCGGTCATGGGACATGATTAATTGTACACATGTTTTTATATAATTAATCACACTGAATCAATGCATTAAATCCCAATAAAAAAATATATTGTTAATTGATAGTCCATGATACCTAATGCATTAACTAATGTTAATTAGTTATGCACGAACCTTATAGTTAAGTGTTACCAAAATTGATATAGTGAATATACATTTTTCTCTTCTCTAAAGTATTATTATTATTATTATTATTATTATTATTATTATGAGCTGAATATAATGATTGCAAGCTGTAGAATTGTCCGATTAGTTAGTAAATTGTTCTTTTGAGTCAGTTCTTTTCAATGAATTAGTTGAAACTTTCACTGTAAATTATTCATTAGCAAATTGGTCTGAATCAATATGACTCAGTATGTGTGAATAAAAACATGTTTCTCATGCTAACAAGATTCATCAGACCAGGCTAGGTATTTCAGTCTTCAACTGTCCAGTTTTTGTGAGCCTGTGCCCACTGCATCCTCTGTTTTCTGTTCTTGGCTGACAGAAGTTGTACCCGATATGGTCTTCTGCTCAAGGTTAAATTTTTTTGCATTCTGAGATGCTATTCTGCTCACTACAATTGTACAGAGCGGTTATCTGAGTTACTGTAGCCTTTCTGTCAGCTTGAACCAGTCTGGCCATTCTATGTTGACCTCTCTCATAAACAAGTCCTTTCTGTCTACAGAATTGCCGCTCACTGGATGTATTTTGTTTTTGGCAACATTCCAATAAACACTGTTATGCCACAGTTGAAATCACTGAGCAACCCCCCACCCCCCACCCCCATTCTGATGGTTGATGTGAACATTAACTGAAGTTCCTCACCAGTATCTGCATGATTTTATGCCACAAGATTGGCAACTGTAAATCAAAGAAATCTCAATTTTGTGTTTCACAGGGGGGGCCTGGTAGCTCAATGGTAAAGACGCTGGCTACCACCCCTGGTGTTTGCTAGTTTTAATCCCAGGGCGTGCTGAGTGACTCCAACCAGGTCTCCTAAGCAACCAAATTGGCCCAGTTTATAGGGAGGGTAGAGGCAACCTCCTCCATATTGTGGTTCGTTCTCGGTGGGGCGCTTGATGAGTTGTGTGTGGATGATGCGGTGTATGGCGTGAAGCCTCCACATGCGCGATGTCTTCTTGGCAATGCACTCAACAAGCCACATGATAAAATGCATAGATTGACGACCTCAGATGCAGGGGCAACTGAGATTAATTCTCCGCCACCCGGATTGAGGCGAATCACTACGCCACCACGAGGACTGAGAGCGCATTGGGAATTGGACATTCCAAATTGGGAGAAATACGGAAAATAAATTAAATTAAATTTTGTGTTTCACCGATCTGGATTAGGGCTTTGTTAAATTAATCTGGTTTCATTGCAATATGCAGTTTATTTTTTTTTTTGGTTTGTCCTCTCCTAGTTTTCCACATCACAATGTCCATAAACTCCATATTAGATCTCTCAAAGAATTTAAATATAATTTGGATTCATATAAATCCTCCAGGAAGATTCCAGGTTGAAGGTCTGGTTCATGTGTTATAAGTTTTATTTAAGTGCATTTGGCCGAATATAATAAACTCATAAGGTCTTAAATAT
The DNA here is from genome assembly GCA_032164185.1 of Moxostoma hubbsi. Taxonomy (NCBI): domain Eukaryota; kingdom Metazoa; phylum Chordata; class Actinopteri; order Cypriniformes; family Catostomidae; genus Moxostoma; species Moxostoma hubbsi. Next base: position 4,594,913 of record JAVLUX010000110.1, on the reverse strand, counting down.
GATCATTGTCCTTTGGTATTCCAGGCTTGTGCAATATGCTGAAATTCAATATGGGAAATAATTCACCTTGTCCTTCTGTGTGAATGCACTCAGACTCTGCCTAATGTGTGACAGTGTTGATGTCAGCAGCTTTAGAATGTGTCCCAGACATGACTGACATACTTACAGGGAGACAGAAATGGAAACTTACCAGCATTCCCTTCATGGCATATCGTGGCATCTGTGTAGGTGGCACAGAGCCATGAAAAACACATTTCCATGTGCACACACATTCATTGCTGTCCAATGACAACCAGCAATGAATGTGTCTGAATAGATGACTGAAGAACGTACATTGCCTGTATCAGTTAATTAATCTCGAATCCCAATTAACAATTTAGGTTCGGAAAGCTAGAAAATCATTACAGAATACCAGTTTATCCTCTTAACGATCTTCATTCTTATGGTTTTATATATATATAAAATCCAGACCATTTCTAAATCTTCTGGAATAAGGCACAATATATTTCTTGTAAAATTTCAGTTGTTAGTAATTTTACATTATTTTTATGAATATTAAGCACATTTTCATGCTTATTTCTCATTGCAATAATTCTATATATTTTATTTACAATGTATATCAAATAATTTTTGATCAATTAGTCAACTTTGTATATGTCATGGTAGAATTTTTTGCACTGCCTTCCATTTCTTGCTATAATATGGTAATATTCCATATCCAATTTTGATTCACCATTAAGAATAATGAGATGAAAAAATAAATAAATCTGGATAAATTGCAGTAATGAAGATTTGAAGCAATGTGTGTAACTGTCATGAAAATAATATCACATTACAAATAAATGAATAAATACAAATCTTGAATTTTGGGGTGAGACATTTTCCTGAGATTCACCCAAGCCATTTGAAAGGACATATTTACTTAAGAAGTTTATCGACTGTTAAACACAACATTAAAAAATGATTTACAGAAGTGATAACGCTGTAATGATAATAATTAGGAAACCAAAAAGAAAATGAAAATGGCCATGGATTACTGTGTTTCAAGATCATTCTTGACAAGTCAGAATTTCCATTATGCCTAATATGAATTCCATCTGAGCCTTTAATAATAATAATAATTTCCTGACATTTAAAATATCAATATATTTTTGTTTGTTTGTTTTGCTGTTTTGGGCATGTTTTTGAACTTTAAATGATCATTTAAATTAAGAAAAAACTATTTAAGACCATCCCATTACATCATATCTCATTCAATCCTCTCCTATCCAATTCTATCCCATCCAATCCCATCAAATTCCTTTCCATCCTATGCAACCATATGCAATTCTGTCTCATCGTATTGTATTGCATCACATCTCATCTCATTAATTTCCTTTCCATCCTATCCTGGCTATATCCTATCCTATCCCATCCTATCCTGGCTATAACCTATCCCAGCCTATCCTATCCTATCCTATCCTATCCTATCCTATCCTATCCTATCCTGTCCTATCCATCACATTCCTTTCCATCCTATCCCATTTAATTATATACCATCCTATTGCATTACATCTCATCTAATTCCTTTCCTTTCCTTTCCATCCCATCCCATCCTAACCTATCCTATCCTATCCCTTTCTAAATTATCATATCCTATCCTGTCCCATCCCATTGTATTCCATCTCATCCCATCAAATCCTGTAAATTTCATGTATATTGCATTATTTTAACCATCATTTTGTTGACAAGTGTCCCCATGTTTTTCCTGAACTCTCTTCCTAGCATACATTTCATATGAATATATGAAAACATGTCACTATATGTCAATAGCATCCAGTAAATTCATTGACCGCCAAAGTGCTTTTAATCAGTGTTTAAAGATAAATGTAAAGGGATCAATGCCCAATCATCCTCATGTAGTGTTTGCATATGACTAATCAAGGTGATCTATGATATGATTTTGTTGTTGAAGAAAAATGGGACTCAAACAACACAAGATGTGGATGAAAAATTCCCAAGATAGTAATTCTGTAGTTGTGTGAACTCTTCCTGCAGGCCTTGAATGAGCCAATTAAAATTAAAAAAACATTTTTTTTTTGGTTAATAATTAATCAGAGGCAGCATTTTTTAAATGATTTATGAGTTGCTTGTTAACTTTGGCTTCATTAACGTGATTCCACAAGCTCTACTTTTCAAGTTGCTGTCTAATGGTAATTTTAACATGGTTTCATGACCTCTTATTGCCATTTCATGATGTTTTGTGTCTTGCTGGTACTTAGTTTCAGCTTGTAGAGTAATTTTGTCTCAGAGAGCTCTAAGCTTAACATCAACACAGCTTTAAATGAATACTTTAATGCCTGTTAATAAACCTTCTAAAAGGATTTAAATTGCTATTTGCCTCTATTATAAGAATAGCCATATCAAATGTGCATACACTTTACTGTATATTAGAGAAATGTATGCAACATATTCACTGCAGAAAGCCTAATAATGCCACTATACATATTGGGATGTAAAGGGAAATATTTCTTATTTATCTTCATTGTACCCAAAGTGTGTTCATGGTGATTCTCATCAGGGGTGTTTTCTCAGAGTAGGCAAGAGAGATGCCTTCCCAAAATCCAATTCTTACCCACACCTACCATTTTGCTTTTGGAGATTTGGATTTAACCACTGCAGTCTTGTGGATTTCTTTCTATGCTGCTTTTATCTGCTTATTGGACCTTCAGATTTCTGACCATCACCATTCACTTGCATTGTAAGGACCAACAGAGCTGAGATATAATTGCATGAAGTAAATGATGAGAGAATTATAATTTTTGGGTTAACTATCCCTTTAAAAGCTCTGTTCCACTGACAATTTCCACAATATTATTTACATTTACATTTATGCATTTGGCAGATGCTTTTATCCAAAGCAACTTACAGTGCACTTATTACAGGGACAATCCCCCCGAAGCAACCTGGAGTTAAGTGCCTTACTCAAGGACACAATAGTGGTGCTGTGGGGATCGAACCAGCGACCTTCTGATTAATAGTTATGTGCTTTAGCCCACTACGCCACCACCACTCATTCTAACATGTTCTCCCCAACTGACATTCTTTAGATATTAGTGAATGAATTAGTGTATTCCAGGCTATGTTGTGATTCAGGACAGTGAATCATTCATCTGCTGCCAGGCACATGGAAAACACAATACGTGTCAGTCACCTCTGTCTCATAAAGGCTTGTAACAATGGGAAATTAGGAGAGGCCTGATCAACTCACAACTGAATTTCCTTCCATTAGTGCAAGTCAGAAAGAATCAGCAAAGGCTTCACTTCAGAATAGGGCATCTGAATTGAAGCTTGCCAGCCACTGCTCTCATCCTTCAATCATCAGATTAAAGATTTTCACAACATTTGCACACTCATTTATGCTTTACATAGCAGATTTATTGAACTCTGCAGTCATTTGGCATATAAAAAACAGGGGTCATGTCACAGTGACCTACGACATTTATTTTGAAGGGACTGAGAAGGTGCATGTATACACATGAACTGCTTCCACCATTACTCACATAATGCTGGCAAAGTTTATAAATTAACATAGATTTGTGTTTTTAATTTTGTTTTATGTGTTGTAACATGTCTTCATTGTTCCCATTGTTATTTGAGTTTTCTGGCTCTTCGAGGTCACACCGCGAGTTGGGAAAGTCGATTATGTGGTAGTGCATACAGATTGGGGCAGGGCACGTCAGATTTACCACCTCAACCTACTAGAACCACGGAGAGAGGTGGACCCCATATCCTCATGACGGTAGTTCTGGAGATGGAGGAGCTCGGACCGGAGGTGAATCTAAAAGCTAATCTATTCACCACGGTCCCTTGTGGAGACCACCTCTCACTGCAACAACGTACAGAGGTTGCCAGGTTGCAAAATTCTCTGACATGTTCTCGCCTTTCCCCGGCCACCCTAATCTCATAAAACACCACACCAAGATAACCCCAGGGGTAGTGGAACGTAGTTGTCCGTACCGCTTACCCGAACACAAGAAACAGGTAGTACGGGAAGAATTAAAGGCCATGCTCAATATGGGGGTAATAGACGAATCCCACAGTGATTTGGCCAGCCCGGTGGTTCTGGTACATAAGAGCAATGGCTGATCCGGTTCTGTGTGGATAATAGGAAAGTTTACTCTGTGTTGAAATTTGATGCTTATCCAATGCCTCGTGTTGATGAACTGCTCAATCGGTTGGGCACGACTCGCTTTTATTCAATATTAGATATAGTGCAATATCCTAGGATATTGGCATATCCTTTTTGGCATATTTACCATTCGGAGTAAATTCTAGAGTTGTGCGTGAAAATCGCAGGAGATCAGCAGTTACAGAAATATTCAAACCAGCCATCTGGCACCAACAATAATCCATACAATTATCTAATCAGCAAATCATGTGGCTGCAGTGCATAAAATCATGCAGATACGGGTCAAGAGCTTCAGTTAATCTCAGTTATTTGGAGTATACATGATTATTGGTGCCAGATGGGCTGGTTTGAGTATTTATGGAACTGCTGATCTCCTGGGATTTTCACAAACAACAGTCTCTAGAATTTACTCAGAATGGTGCCTAAAACAAAAAACATCCAGCGAGCAGCAGTTCTGTGGACGGAAATGCCTTGTTGATGAGAGAGGTCAACAGAAAATGGCCAGACTGGTTTAAACTGAAATAGTCTATTGTAACTTAGATTACCGCGCTGTACAATTGTGGTGAGAAGAATATAATCTCAGAATGCTATTCTGAGATGCGGGATGGCGCTGTTTTGGTGGCACGAGGGGGACCTACACTATATTAGGCAGGTGGTTTTAATATTGTGGCTGATCGGTGTGTGTGTGTGTGTATATATATATATAATTTGAGGCGGATGGGCTACAACAGCAGAAGACCCCACCGGGTACCACTCATCTCCACTACAAATAGGAAAAAGATGCTAGAATTTGCAAGAGCTCACCAAAATTGGATAGTTGAAGACTGGAAAAATGTTGCCTGGTCTGATGAGTCTCGATTTCTGTTGAGACATTCAGATGGTAGAGTCAGAATTTGGCGTAAACAGAATGAGAACATGGATCCATCATGCCTTGTTACCACTGTGCAGGCTGGTGGTGGTGGTGGTGTAATGGTGTGGGGGATGTTTTCTTGGCACACTTTAGGCCCCTTAGTGCCAATTGGGCATCGTTTAAATGCCACGGCCTACCTGAGCATTGTTTCTGACCATGTCCATCCCTTTATGGCCACCATGTACCCATCCTTTGATGGCTACTTCCAGCAGGATAATGCACCATGTCACAAAGCTCGAATCATTTCAAATTGGTTTCTTGAACATGACAATGAGTTCACTGTACTAAAATGGCCCCCACAGTCACCAGATCTCAACCCAATAGAGCATCTTTGGGATGTGGTGGAACGGGAGCTTCGTGCCCTGGATGTGCATCCCACAAATCTCCATCAACTGCAAGATGCTATCCTATCAATATGGGCCAACATTTCTAAAGAATGCTTTCAGCACATTGTTGAATCAATGCCACGTAGAATTAAGGCAGTTCTGAAGGTTCCTAATAATCCTTTAGGTGAGTGTATATATATATATATATATATATATATATATATATATATATATATATATATATATATATATATATAGTATATAAGGGGTGTAACTTTTTAAAATGTCTCACAGTTCAGTTTTTATCACTGTTTTAGGGTCATGGATTCGGTACAGTTTAGTATTTGCCATGTTCAGAAAAAAAGTATATTACTTCCAAATTCAAAGTAAGAACTGTATTTGGAAACAAACACTTCAACAGGTTTACCCTTAATAAAAATCATGGTTTTACTACAGTAACCATAGTTTAACTATGGTATTTGTAATTAATTATTAATTACCTAATTACTAAATCAACATTTTAACTTAATACAATACAATAATAATAATTACGATACAAGCGTCAACAGGAAGTGCATTTCAAACTCAACTCAACATATATTCAACATTCGGAAGATGTACATCTATAGAAGGAACCTTGCTATTAATATGGGTACGAGAAGGATGTGGCAGCTCGAGTGTTTTAATCATACGCTGAAATTCCACATCTTCATCAATGGAGTATGGCAACATATCTTCATGGCAATGAACACCACGAGCATTTTAATTATTAAAATGAATTAACACTGAGTGCCTGCTTAAAAACGGAAGATCTTACTCGTGATATCGGCTTACATGATCAATCATATATCGATGTATTACCTGTGGATGACACTCACGTCAAGTAATGTCTGCAAACAGTGCTTGTTTTGTAAACTTTTTTGACCATCGCTGTTGTAATTGAATATAAACAAATATGTTCCCAGACAGGAGACTTGAATAATGCAGGGAACTTCTCTATCAGCGGCTCATTTTCTCCACTTGGCGCTTGCCATTTTCAGCTACACACAACATGTGCAGAACAGTGATGCCATCAAATTGACCCATGTGAAACAGAGGTAGAGCATATCCATTTAGGTGCATTAGCTGTGGTTGTAACTGTGCGTGTCTGTTTAACGCTTTGTTTTCTTTGCCAAACCTTGTGCTCCAGATTCGTCATTAAACTTCGTGGGTTGAGAAAAGGATGGTTTATTTTGTTGTTTTTTTACCGAGAACCATTACAACCCTAATATATATTTAATGAGTGGTTCTCTAGTGATGTGCAAAATATATACAGTGGCAAAAAGTCAAAGATCCAAAAAGTTTATATATATATATATATATATATATATATATATATATATATATACACATACACATACACACAGGTATATTTGTATTATATTTTTGGGATCTTTGAATTTTTGCCACTGTATATATTTTGCACATCACTTGGGAGCCACTTTTTTTTTTTGCACTGTGTGGAATAACTGTATATTTTTGTCCCCCTGTCACTCTGAACGCTGGTACATCCTAACAAGTCACCTAAAAACATAAAAATACAAGCTCTAATGGACTTCGCCATTTAAAAATCAAAGTTAAAAGTATTCAGTTGTGTGTTTGTAAGATATGTTTTCAGATTAAAAAAAAGATTGTATCTAATACACAACACATAATATAACAGACATTTAATCAATATTAAGTCTCAGAGTAGTTTGTCTGATTTTAAGGACATTTTTGTTTACTTTTCTGTGATATTGAAATGTATTACTATTTATTATTGCCCATAATTCACTTGACCAAGCTAATTATGGTCAGCACAAACCATGTTTATCCTTTAACGTATTTATACACTGATGAGCCAAAACATCTAACATGGTCACATGTCAAGATCTGGGTAGATTAAATTGTAAGCGAACAATCAGTTCTTGTAGTCATCGTGTTGAATGCAGGAGAAATGGGCAGAAGTAAAGACCTGAGCGACACTGACAAGGGCCAAGTTGTTATGTCCAGAGAACTGGGTCAGAGCATCTCTGAAACAGCAAGGCTTGTGGGGTACCACAAGCAGTGGTCCGAGGAGGGCCAAACCTCAAACCAGAAGCAGAGTGTTGGATGCCCAAGGCACATCAATGTGTGTGGGCAATGAAGGCTATCCCCTCTGGTCCGAACCGACAGAAGGTCTACTGTAGCACAAGACACAGAAATGTTTAGTTATGGGAGGAATCTGTCACTACACACAGTCCATAGGACCCTGATGCGTATGAGGTGGCGTAGTCACAGACTGGCCAATGATGACCCCTCTCAACATCAAAAGCAAGTACAGTGGGCATGTAAGTGTCAGAGCTGGACCTTGGAGTAGTGGAAGATGGTCGCCTGGTCTGATGAGTGCCGTTTTCTTTAACATCACGTGGAGACGGCCATCGGCAGGAAGTAGTTTGATACCATCTATGATATACTGTACATGGAAACAGAATGGCGCACATGAAGAGGGGTGTTGGTTAATTATCATCGTTTGGTCTTATAATTGTGGGGTGCTCTAAAACTTAGGAAGTACTTACCATTCTAAGACTTTTGCAGATTGGATCATTGACTTAGGATTGTATAGACACCAGTGGGTGGGCATTGGACAATACATTTGGACACTCAAAGACTGTTGGGGTATAGTGCCAGAGTCTCTACACCTTGTTACAGAATGAGAGTAAACTTTATATGTATTGTAAAGTCTTGTTTGTAAATCATATTGTAAATAGAATTGCCTTAAAATTCACTTTGTTTATGGTTGTCCTTATTCTCACACATCAGAGCCTCTCTTTAAAGTGTGTATGATAGGTATGAACATTACAACTGTGGGAAGACTACAAACCGGTGGAGGGAGTGTGATGCTCTGGGCAATGTTCTGCTGGGAAACCCTGTACATAAATTTGACAAGTGCCAGCAACCTAAACATCATTGCAGACCAGGTACACCCCTTCATGGCAATGGTATTCCCTGATGGTAGTGGCCTCTTTCAGCAGAATATTGTGCTATGCCACATTACGTGCATAGTTTGGGAAAAGTTTGAGGAACATAATGAAGAGTTCAAGGTGTCACGCTGGCCTCCAAATTCTTCAGATTTCAATCTTATTGAGCATCTGTGGGATGTGCTGGACTAACAAGTCCTATCCACAGCAGCTCCACCTCACAACTTACAGGACTTGAAGGGTCTGCTGCTAATGTCTTAGTACCAGACACCAGTGCGTTGGCACTGTTTTGGGGGCACGCAAAACAGCATATTAGGCTGGTGGTCAAAATGTTTTGGCTCATCATTGTATATGGATGTTTCTAGAGATTTATGTCTGCAGAACAAAAATTGACTTTTCCCAATCAGTGGGCATTTTCTTTCAGAAATTTATTTTTTATTTTATGAAATATCAATGTGAAATGACGTTTTCATTACACGTATCACTACAGTTTCGAGGTGAAATGTCCACTGAGGGGCGCTAAAAGCATGTTATGTGTTTTCCCAAAAGGTTATGTTTTTACGGTTAATGCTCTATGGAGTCATACATGTGTTAAAAGCAAAAGACAGATTTCAATATTATATATATTTATTTAGTTTTCTATGTTTGGGAACCACTGATCTAGAAGAACTAAGTAAAACCAAAGAGGGGCAAGGAGAAACCTCAAACAAGAGAGCTGAAAATCAGAGACAGATTTCTGGGGGAACCAAAATACAGTAGAAGAGAGGGATACAAGGATAGAGATAAATCCTAACCGGTGTAAAGAGATGGATAAAACTGTGCTGGAAGCTAAACAATGAGATACATTTTCAAGCGTAAATTAAGAAAAGACTAGGACAAGAAGTATGGTCTGAAATTAAGGAGGAAGGGGCTAACACCTTGAAGAGAGGTCCAGTCAGACCAGTTATAGAGGAACAAGGTAGCATTGTATAAAGGGAGAATCATCAGGGAGACAAGTATGGGAATTGGAGGATAACACCTAAGAGAGCAATTTTGATCTTGGGGGACTCAAATGTTGGACAACTTCCTACAATTTCAGACAATCAATTACTAATTGTCTGTTATCTAGGAGCACAAATTTCTCAAAAGCACTGAAAACCTACAACCCCAGAAGTGCAGGATTTGTTTGGCATGAACAATGGGTTGCAAAAAATAAATCAAATAAAAATCTCAAATTACTGCAGAAAATGATTTCTCGGAAGATAGGGGTGGCACACAACACCTTTAGCATGTGACGATTAGGATTTTTGCAATTAATTACAACAGCAGTTTCCCTTTAAAACTAAAAGTGACTTTAGGCTCATAAACATGACTATCAGACAGACAGGCAAATAAACAGAAAGCCTGCCATATAATATGTTTTCAGAAGAGGATGGTATACATTGAAGAACGAAACAGGAGAGGCAATGTTGGATTACTGGTAGGACAATTTTAAACTGTACCTAATAAACCAAAGGACAGAATATTAGTCAACCTCACAAAGACTTTTGTACTGAATAAAGACCTGGGCCGCATTTCCCCAAAATCATTGCAATCAAATAAACACTGTAGACTTGAAACATCCTTTGGATGTAAGGGAAAGTAACACCTGTGTAGCAGTGGTATGCTGCATTATAATCCTAAAAATTGTATACAGAGGGAGCATATATAAAGAAAACAAAACTGGACCCAGAATTGAGCCCTTTGGGACTCGATACAAATCTGGTGCATGAGAGGATGAATAATTGCCAGTCTCCACAGAAAAGGTTAGATCCTTTAAACTGGAGGCAAAACAATTTAAAGCATGACCCTGAATCCCAATAAACTCTAATGATTTAAAAGAATGCCATGATCAAGAGTATCAAATGCCACACTAAGATCGAGCAAAATTAGAACAGCACTATGACAGATGAAAACAAGAAATACAAGAAACCTTGTAGTGCAATGTGAGCAGTACAGCAATTAGGGTAGTATGACAGTCATGTAGTAATAGCGCGGCTTTAGGATGCAACATAATCAAGTTGCCTATGCCTTTTTGAACAGCCTTTGCATTAGAAGTGTGCCTGTTGCCTTAAAATGCTGCCTCAATAGGCAGATAACTAGGTTTTGGAACTAGTCTTATCCTGGTAAAGTGGTTGTGACAGGGCTGGAGGGCGGGGCCGGGTTGTGATTCTGCACACCCGCCCCCTAATCAGGCTAATCAAGACTCAGAGAGGGATAAAGACTGACTGGAAGCTGCAGTGTGAAAGAGAGAGTTACGGACAGCTGTCCGACACCTTTGTGTGTTTGTCTTTTTGTTTAAGTTGCTTCATTAAACTAATATTTACATTGTCAAGCCAGTTCTCGCCTCCTCCTTTCCATTACTCCCTTTACAGTGGTGTACAAAGACCAACAATTGTTCACTCACTTAATTGTTTTGGCAATAATCTGTCAGATTTACCAGTGACAGGTATCTGATAACCTCAAAACTTAACATTGTGCTGCAAGGAAATCATAGACCAGGGCTGCATTTCCCAAAAGCATCGTAAGCCTAAATAGATTGTAGAAGCCATTAGTGCCAAAGGTCTCTACGATCAACTTAAGCTTGCAATGCTTTTGGGGAAACGCAGCCCAGGTCAATGTTTGGAGCTGAGGGAGTTTTACAGCTAACGACTCTGTCAAGGCAGCAGGACTGCCGATGCAGGGCATCCTGATGTGAGGCTTCATAGTTCAACAATGAGTTCAGATACCTTAGAACAGAGTTTCTCAACCACTGGGTCGTGGCCCACATTGTCTGCTGGGTCACAAGATCTTATCGGTCATGTGTACAAATTACCAATTAGAATGATAGAAATGTACATTTGCAATGTTTGGGGCAACAGTGAACTCTAATGTTGAATCGTGTTCCGGTTTATGTAAAACGACTGTAAGTAAGAGGCTGGATTTCTCTGACATTAATTATTAGCTGTCCAATCAAAATAATCCATCAATGTTATGAATCGTTCTTTTTGAACAAGGTCTCTTTAAGTAGTGAATGGAATCCAATCTCTGGACATCATCATTTCAGAGAGGCAGCCCCAAGTAGGGTTGCCACCTGTCCCAAAAATATGGGATCGTTCCGTATTTAAAGATGAAATGATGCGTCCCGTACTGGGGACCAGAGGGACCGTCTGAAAAGTACTCACTAAAATATGCTAAAACTGTGGAGGGTGTGGTAAGAGGCCATCAGACAACTTCAGCCAGCACCACCAAAGCTACAAATATTGTTCTATAGATATTAGGCTGCTATATTATAAGCATATAAACATTCTTACACCCCGGTGAGTCATGGATTACTGGCATTCAAATAAAGTGGATCAGCAGTGGCCAAAAACAATAAACCAAAAACAAACATTGGAACAATAAAAAATATACACCATTTAAAACTTAGAATCAGCCTTGAGAATTGCCATTTAATTATAAACCACAATTTATAATGTAAACTGGTTTTAATGTTTTAATTTTATTCCATAACATGCATTGTCATTGTATGGAAAATAGGGCCTTTGCCATTTTGACAAACTCTATTTGTGTTCCATGGGAGGAAAAATGCAACATGGAGGTGTAAATTAATTAGTGAGGGTGCATATATGAATGACTGAATATTCAGTTATAGGTGAATAATCTGGAGAAGGTATGACTTGATTGGATTTACAAAATGTACATATGCGTGGGGGTAATTTCTGCTTATAAATATAAACTAAAATAATTAAAAATCAACTTTGTTTTATATATATGCATGGTATACTGTACATTTATATATTTTCCCCACAGGCCAACATTGTGCCATTAGGGTACCAAATCAAAGGAATATTTACTGTTTTTTTTAATTATTATTATTATTATTTTAGATCACAAAAGCAAATAAGTGCAAATAAGGTGTCCCCATATGAGGACAGTTGATTATAGGTTAGTAACCCCAAAACGAAATATTGTCAGAATCATGAGACTCGGTACGACAATTAAAGTCATAGAATAGTGCCTTGACAAGCACAGTTCTATTTGGTGTTTTGACATATTTCCTACAGAAAAAGGGCCAGGAAATTTCAAACAGCTTCCCTTTAAAAAAAGAAATAGCCAATAGGCTTTAGTTTACTTCGCAACACACACACGCATACACGCACACACACACACACACAGTTACTAGATCTTTCCACTGTGCTGCTTATGTCTTACCTTAAGATTTCCTGTGTAAAACTTGCTCTTTGTAGTTTTATGAATAGGATTTCTGCAAAAACTCTTAGCTAGGAACTCAATGGAGGAATCAAAATGGTACAATAAAAATCTTTGTAAAAACTTTAGTCATAAGTCAATTTAAATTGTTTTTTTACATTCTCAGTCGCACTTTGAAACATGGTCTAACTGCACAATATTGCCCTGAGGCATCAAACACCATAGCTACATCTAAAAGTCATTGGATCCTTATATCACACACACTTCCATATCAAGCACAAGAATGAAAAAAAAAATTATTGAGAGAAAATGACAAAAAGATGTTGAGTGGCTTCAGGGCAGTGCTCTGCAGTAGAGGGTTATAATGGCACCACATGCTGATCACTGGCTGGGTGCATGGCACCCTTCTGTGTTTCACCACCATATGGACAGCAAAGTGGTCAGACAGATGGAACAAATGTTCTGTTGCAAATGCCAAAAGGGATCAACTGAAAGACAACAAATAAGTCAGTCAAAATTCAGTTATGTAGTAAAAATGTCAACATCAGTCAAGCGATTTTGGCTGGAGATATCAAGCAGCAGAATTACCCTGATGTAAATAGTGGTGCTGTAGATGATATTTGCACCCCATCTTAAATACTAGAGTACAGTATTTGCATTAATATAATAACATAGTGTTATATAATTTGCCATGCTCCTGACTAGAGCAAGTATGAGAGAAGGGGGCCTCACTGGCAGCTTAAGAGATATAGATGAATATAGATGGATGCCCACATAAAGAGATAGCTTTACAGTTTTCAAAAGAAAAACTACAAAATTGAACCAAACTATCATGCCTTAAATTTAGTGTTCATCAACTCTAAGGACTGGTTTTTCCAGCAGAACAATGCACCATGCCACACAGCCAGGTCAATCAAGGTGTGGACGGAGGACCACCGGATCAAGACCCTGTCATGGCCGGTCCAATCTCCAGACCTGAACCCCATTGAAATCTTCTGGAATGTGATCAAGAGGAAGATGGATGGCCACAAGCCATCAAACAAAGCCAAACTGCCTGAATTTTTTTTACCAGGAGTGGCATAAAGTCACCCAACAGCAATATGAAAGACTGGTTGAGAGCATGCCAAGACTCATGAAAGCTGTGATTGAGAATCAGGGTTATTCCACCAAATATTGATTTCTGAACTCTTCCCAAGTTAAAAAATTAGTATTGTGTTTAAAAATTAATATGAACTTGTTTTCTTTGCATAATTCAAGGTCTGAAAACGCTGTATCTTTTTTTTTATTTTGACCAGTTGTCATTTTCTGAAAATATGCGCTAAATGACAATATTTTTATTTACTTTATAGAATAAAACAAATGTTAATTTTACTCAAACATATACCTATAAATAGTAAATCCAGAGAAACTAATAATTTTGCCATGATCTCAAATTTTTTTTCCAAAGCTGTGTGTATATATATATATATATATATATATATATATATATATATATATATATATATATCCATCCATCCATCCATCCATCTTCAACCACTTATCCGAAGTCGGGTCGTATATATATATATATATATATATATATATATATACAGTATAAATATATTATGATAATCATCTGGAAAATCTTTAGATTACTTATGCGTGAAAAAGGCATCGATCTCAAGCATAAAAATACTCTCATTAAAGTAATTTGTTGGTTTTAACAAGTACTTACACTTGAGTGATAATATTTCTCAGTACTACTGTCACAGATTCCCTGTTGACTTTTGTTCTGTGCTTTTATGTTGAAATTCCTGTTTAGTTCCTGTTTCCTGTTTGGTTTTTGTAGTCCTTTGTAGTTCCATTTTTTGATTGGTTTTCCCCTAATTGTCTCCCATTCCCTAATTGTTTCGCCAGGTGTTCCTTGTTTTCCCTTGTATATTTAAGCCCTTGTTTCCCCCTGTCTATTTGTCTGTTATTGCATGTTTTGTGTTAAATTCTCTGTGGATTTTGTTATTCCAAGTTTTCTTGTTTTTTGTTGTTAAAAATCTGCACTTAGAAAAATCTTCTCTCTTTGCCTGCCTCGTTACAGAATAACAGACCTTAGATGGATCTAGCAGCAGTCTTCGTCCAGTTGAGCCGAGCTAACCTCCCTTTAATTGAATACTCATGTCTGTTCAGCACCATTGCCAGATGCACTGGATTTGCGGATCGACACCTGAAGTCCATCTACTGGATAGGTCTCCTTGCCCATGGATGGGAGGAATTGCCGGAGACGGGTAATTACACGTGGGAGGAGTACGTGGACTTGATTTTAGTGATGTTTGCTTCAGAGTTTACTTGCAACGAGCCAACGCCCACGCCTGCCACGGCCAGCGAGCCAATACCCACGCCTGCCACGGCCAGCGAGCCCACGCCTGCCAACGAGCAAACGCCCACGCCTGCCACGGCCAACGAGCCGGCGTTGCCAGCCTCGTCCGTCCCAGAGCCGGCGTTGCCAGCCTCATCCATCCGGAGGAGCTAACAGAACTTATCAAAAAATTCAAAGCCACAATATGTATGTTAGATCCAGTACTATCTAAGCTCTTAAAATAGGTATTCCCTGTAATCTCAGAACATCTCCTTTTTTTTCTCTCTTTTTCTCCCCAATTTGGAATACCCAATGCGCTCTCAGTCCTTGTGGTGGTGATTATTCCACCGCTTGAATAATAAAAACGTCTAAAAAAAGGTCTCCTTCCATGCACAGCAAAATACCTCTAATTTTGTATTCTTCCACTTGCACTCCATTTTCCAAACTGCTCTTTTGATAGCATGAGTGTGATCATTGTACCATGATGCAGGGCTTTTTTCTTGAATTTTCTTAAAGCTTAGCGACAATATCAAGAGTGCTAGAGAAGACTGTATTTATATTTTCTGTTGTTATATCAAGTTCTTCTAGACCTTTTGACTTAATGAGTATGTGAGATAATTCTGGAAGATTCTTAGTGAAGCTATCTTTTGTATACTAAAAATATAAAATAAAAACAAGATGGCATGCTAAGCAATCCAGACTGGTAATGTAAACAATTAGGAACAGAATGTGAGTTGTACATTCAAAGTTCACTATATTTTCATTCAGCACTAGTACAAATGTGGAAGAAAAAATTTGTGAATTTCTCAACCCATATTCAACAACCTGAATATTAAGACCTGAATTTCATGACATGAAATCCACCACTTGAATAATAAAAACGTCTCGGTTACTATCGTAACCTCCATTTTCTGATGGAGGGAATGAGATGTTGTTACCTCTTATCTTTGAGAAAAAGGCCAATGAGAATTATCGAACAGAATTTGCATGCCACTCGCACAGACATACGGGTTTAAAAGGAGGGAAGCATGCATATATTCAGACAGGTTTTGAGCTGAGGAGCCGAGAGGAAGGTCCCATCCATTTCAGTGGCTAGTACAGTGTTGTGGCAAGAGGGACACAATGTCTCGTTCCCTCCATCAGGGGACAGAAGTTACTACAGTAACCGAGACATTCCCCTTCTGTCACACACTCGACGTTGTGTCGATGTATTGACACTAGGGTTCCCTATCTAAAAATGCCACATACTGAACCGTGTTACGTGGACTGCTGATGCAGGTGCAAACAAGCAGCTGGGTGCAAAAATAGCAGGAGACTGCACATAACCTTCCCCAATGCCACAAAAGACTTCATGTAGTTCCCCACTTCCTTGAGGGGGGGAGCAATGTGATTAGCATGAGAGCAGGCCGTGCCAACCGCAGCCTTTTCTCTCTCTATGTTTTCTCTCAATAGAGTGTTAGATGCGGCTGCGGCCATCTAACGGTAAAGGTGCTATGCACAAGCGATACAACTGGACAGCTGTTCCGTATTTCCAAATTCTACATGTTCGGGCCTGACAAAACACGATATATCGGCTCAACCCGTAGATTATAAATCTTGCGAAGGTATTGGGTGTTGCCCAGCCCACCACTCTGCAGATGTCTGCTAAGAGGTGCCATTGGCCAGTGCCCACAAGGACGCCACACTCCTCATAGAGTGTGCTCGAACTGCAAGGGGGCTGGCACGGCATGGGTCTGGTAGGCCAATGCAATGTCATCCATGATCCCGTGGGCAAGCCTCTGTTTGGAGACAACGTTCCCTTTCTGCTGTCCACCAAAGCAGACAAAGAGCTGCTCAGAGTGTCTAAAGCTCTGCGTGCGATCCAAATAGGTGCGCAAAGCACTCACCGGACACAGCAAAGCTAAGGCTGGGTCTGACTGCTCCCGGGGCAGAGCTTGCAGATTCACTTCCTGATCCCTGAAAGGGTTCGTAGGAACCTTAGGCATGTAGCCCGGTCATGCCAGAGTGTGCCCCCATCCCTGAGAATGAAGCTCCTTCCTCCAGGGAGGTGCTGCTTGAGGAGTGTGAGATCCGAGAACCAAGTCCATGTGGGCCAGTAAGTGGCCACGAAAGTGACTTGTTCATCATCCTCCCTGACCTTGCACAGGACTTGTGCAAGTAGGCTCTCTGGGGGAAATGCATACTTGCGCAGCCCCCAGGGCCAGCTGTTTGCCAGCGTGTCTGTGCCAAGGGGGGCTTCCGTCAGAGAGTACCAGAGTGGGCAGTAGGTCGATTCTCAGGAGGCAAACAGATTTATCTGTGCTCTGCCGAATCGACCACAAATCAGCTGGACCACATAAGGGTGATGTCTCCACTCTCCGCTGAGCATTACCTGCTGCGACAGTGCGTCCTATGTGGCGTTAAGTTTGCCCGGGACATGAGATGCGCGCAATGACCTCAGCAGCTGCTGACTCCGAAGGAGGAGATAGCGGGCGAGTTGCGACATGCAACGAGAGCGAACGCCGCCATGGCAATTTATATACACTACTGTTGCTATGTTGTCTGATCAGATTAACACGTGCTTGTGTAGCAAGCAGCAGGAATCTGCGCAGGGCAAGAAATACAGCCAGCAAATCTAGGCAATTGGTGTGCCAACCCAGCCAAGGCCCTATCCAGGATGACGCATCTGAACTCCTGCTCTAGGGGGACTCCTGCCTGTAGAAAACGGAGGTCTGTCCAAGGGCTGAATAAGTGATGGCAGGAAGGGGTGAGGGTCACACGGTATGTGGCACCATGCCCATCTCAGGACTCGAGTCTGAAGCCAGTGCTGAAGCGGTCTCATATGCATCAACATGAGCAGGCTCCAGACTATGACTAAATGGTTTTTTAAGTTTTTTTTAGAGGTCCCACCAGAACGACTACAGAAGTTTGCCAACTCTTGTTGTTTATGATAAAAACGTTTTGTTTTCGTATGAGAACAACTTTAGCATTAGCCACTGCCTGGATACATTATCAGAACAATTATCATAAACGGAAAAGCGCAGAGCAGTCTCACCCATGCAGCGCAAATCATTATTAACAGCGCTGTGTGGTACGAGACTCATTTGAATGTGGCTGTTGAAAAACCATATGAAAACCTTTAGTGTCTCTTGCCTAGGTGATTTAACGAGTTTAAAACCACATTTAAGGGCACACCGTTATACACAACACTGACCAGAACATAAATTATAAGGCTGTACAATCCACACATCACCACCCAAACAAAATTTTACCTTGGATTTAATATAGTAACAATTACTGTGTTAACAATTGTGTTATGGCAGATGTGCAATGTGTTATATTCATAATAAATATTTGTATATGATTTATATAATCCTATTAAATAATTCATTTCTGTTACAATTATGTCAGTTTCAATTTTGTCTAAATAGTTTCATAATGTATAGATTAATTTCATAACAAAAATGCCATAGTTTTGTTGAAGTTACTTACTATCGTAGTGAGGAGCCATACTTGGTTTTACCTGTGATCTAGTTACAAATATCACTTAAAACTATGGACACTAATGGAGGAACTATGGCAACTTTTCCAGAAAAATAAATCCTATGGGAAACACTGCATAGTACAATCACAGTCTCAAACTTCATAATACTGGTGGTACCACCGTGTTATTTTTATTACAGTTGTATTAATGTACCTAATGCTTATGCAACGAGATGCTGATAAGAGAGCAAGGTGTTGTCAAGAGAAAATTGTAAAGACGTCCAGCTCTGGGGCCGTAAGCATGCTTTTTTAGACACTGTATCAACCTTTAAAACGTGTCTCAAGACACTAGTGTTCTGTTTTATATGTTGCATGTGTCTGTTTTAGCCCAAGATTGTAAGTCATCGTCAGTGCTTGACACACATCCAAAATTTAAATAAGAATTGTAGCATTCTAATCTACTTTTTAAATCATAAATTCCACAAATATTAAAATGTTTATTTGATAGCTTTAGACAGTAATTGCACTGTGGAAATTGCATTCAGCACTACATTTTTGGGCATGTTTTCTCTGTTGCCTGATTTAGATAAACGCAAAGAGCACATTATAATAAACAGCACTATCAGTGGCCACAATTAATTCTTAGTGAATTCCCTCCAAATAGTTATACATTCTAACAAACTGGTATCTGCATTAAACAATTACTATTATATAGCAAAATACCAGGAGGCAAGTTTTTATGAAGAAAATGTTCTTTGTAGTACATTTCAGTGTTAAGGGAGATTATACAACAATATTGAATTAACCCAAGGCGTAACTTCACAACACAAGTTATTGGTGTGTTGTGTCCCTATGGAGTAAAATGAAAAAGATTTTTTTTTTTTTTTTTACAATGGTAGTATTCTGTATGTACTCTGAACCAGTTTGTGTTTAAAAAAGATTTATATATATATATATATATATATATATATATATATATATATATATATATATATACACAGTATATGCCACTTTTAAACCAAGTCCAATTTTAAATACAGCATCATTTTATGTGTGCATATAGTGATGAACCTGAAAATAGATGTCTGCCCACGCTAGAAAACCTATGGTTTGTACTTATATTTTCTCTATATATTATTTAATTTTACAGAAATTGCTATACATACCAATGTAAGTGGGAGTTCTGTACATTAGTTACATAAGGTATCACTGATACTGTATTTCATGGCAAGTGTGAGTTACTGTATGCTAAATGTGGTGGTGTTGTTGGGTAAGGGTTCTTTGATAAGACAGAAGTCGCAGATACCAGCACTGGTGAAATATGTTCCCTCATCTTTGTTCCAGTCAACATTCTAGCGGCAGCATTTTGGACAAGCTGATGACGTGACAGTAGAGATTTTGAGAAACCCAAATACAATACAATACATTACAATAATCTAATCTGGATGAAATAAATGTGCTCATCTGACCTACTTCTAAACACCTTGTATAATTGTTACATGACAAATAGGCTCAGGTAAAGATACTGAATTCTTAGGAATTCCTTAATGTGAGTAAAAAAAGAAGTCAGTTATCGATAAAAGTTAAAGGACTAAATATTATATGTATTTGCTATGTTTCATAAAAGTTCAATAACATCAACTGGTTCATTGAAAAAAATCTGATTTAAAAAAAAAACTTTGTAAAGGGAACAATGGAAAGGAGGAGGTGAGAACCGGCTTGACAATACAAATAATATTTTTATGTAAAACGGAAACCAAAAGACACAAGCACACACATAGGACGGACAGCTGCCCATAAACGCTCTCTCTCTGTCGCACCACGGTCCACAGTCAGCCTTTATCCCTCTCGGAGGATTGATTAGCCTGATAAGGGGCCGGGTGTGTAAAATCACGACCTGGGCCCACCCTCCACCCTGTCACATTTCTCCCTCGTTCTCTCAGGCCGGACAGCCCCTGGGGGGGCCACTTCTCCACCCTCTAATGAATGACAGCCGTGCCTCCCCCGGTGGATCGGAGGCAGTCCTCCAGCCCCTAGCGGACAGAATGTCCTGCCGCGTTCACGGGGTTTCCCCCACCCCTGGCAGCAGTTCTCCTGCTCCAGGCGGTCGGCAGTGAGCCCCTCCCTGCTCGCAGTTGGTGGTCTCAGACCCCGCCATGTTTCAGCGGCTGTTAGGGGTCTCCTCCACCCATGGCAGCGGCCCTGACAGCTACAGGTGGTCGGTTAGGAGCCCCTTCTCCCCTCGCTGTCGGTGGCCGTTCCTCTGCTTCCAGGCGGCTGGGCTCCTCCGTCCCCCAGCAGATGGCCGCAGCTGCTCCATTGGGGTGGATGGTAGCGGCGAGAACTCCCCTATGGCGTATCCCTCCTCCTTTCCGGGTTTTCGGCACCAGTGTAAAGCGGGTTAAGGGAAAGGATGAGGCGAGAACCGGCTTGACAATATAAACAATATTTTAATGCAAAACGGAAACCAAAAGACACAAAAACACACATAGAGTGAGTACATTTACAGGCAGCTGTCCGTCCTGTCGCACCACCGTCTGCAGTCTGCCTTTATCCCTCTCGGAGGCTTGATTAGCCTGATAAGGGACCGGGTGTGTAAAATCACGACCCGGCCCTGCCCTCCGCCCTGTCATAACCAGTTTGTTAATGAATGGGGCTTCTCTCATTAGCTCTTTATAATTTCTCCAAGCAAGAACCTTTGTTGCAAATGGCTGTACTTTATGTAAGAATCCTAAGCAATATTCGTAACAGTATAGTTACAGTAAACATACAGAGTTTTAATAAAGCCCCTCAGCACTCCAGAGTAGGGATGTTAATGATTTATCGATATTTGATACATTTTCATAAACAATTTGATCAATTAAGCTAATAGATTGTCAATTAATTAATTTCAGGACAAATGCATCAGTAATCAAGCCAGCAGATGTTGATAAGGCTGTCTATTACATGATCTGCACTGTTGATCTGCTGGTCTTCTTGTTTCATCCCAATCTACAATTTTGTCAGTGATCAAACATGAAAGGCAACTGAGCTGACATCTCACCAGCACCAGAGAAATGGTACGTCATGTACTGTGTGCTTACGCAGCATTAACGATTAATCGATTAATTGATCATTCATTTTATTGAACATATATTTTTGGCATCCCTACACCAGCGCAGAAGGGAAAAAACATTGGCTTACACCGTTTATCAAGGGTTGAAACATTAATGGGTGAAGAACAATGTGGAATGATGTGAAACATGAAGTCTTTTTACACTTCAGAACGTTGAATGTTTGTGACACCTGCACTAAAAACAAACAAAATGCAGCGCAACGAAACAAAAGGAAGGTGTCTCGAGATGACACCAAAAATTAAATTCCTTTTTAACTTGACCCTGTGTCTATAAAATTTGGCAGTCCTGCGTGAGACGTTGAAAAAAACGGGGAAGTGAGATGCAAGGAAAAGGTCAACGATGTCTGTCCAGTCTTTGTTTACATAGAAGAACAATTAAAAAACAGTGCATACACACACAAAAACTCTTTAAACGTAGTCTAATTTATATTAAATATATAGTACATTGTATCACAATATTATATATTTATATTCATATATTCATATTCAAAACATGTTTGTTTTGGGCAGAAGGTTCTGCTATGGCTATTACACAACATTTGTGTACAGCAAGTGCACGCTGCACCTCTCGCTGGACAATGTGTCATCATCCTCTGAGAAAATGTGCCGCCTCTTTATTTCTAGCATATGCTCTCATCAGGACCTCCATGAAGAGACCCAAAAATTACTTCAGCCTGCAAGCACACTGCCATTACAGTCAGCCAAACGCTCGTCTATTAGATAAAATGTCATTCGCAACCCATTTTACTACTATAATATGACATTTCAAGTGAAACAGGATATTCAATGAGAAAAATGTAGGGTTTGACATGAATTTATCCATTGGGAATTGACTGGATGGTAAAAACTCAGCATAACAGAAAAGCCAAATGGATGGAGGGGAGGGGTTAAAAAGTATGAGGTCTTGGTGATGTGAAGTTATTTCGAGCCTGATCTAATGAAATTTATGTGACCATGGCAACAGTTTTGCAAACCAAAATTACGTGCTGCATTACACATTTGTCAACAGTTTCCCAGTGAAATGTCCAGAGGGGTGCTAAAATCTGTGAAATTATGTTGTAATCAGACAAGGTTTTTAAGGTAAATAGTAGATGCAGGTTTTCATGATTAAAACACATTTTCCTAACCCATAACGTTAGCCTAAACCCAACCGATAGTGTCCTAAAAGATAAATGAGAGGTGATCAAAACATACATCCTTACTTTAAACCAACACCTGAACCTAATCGATAAGTGTTCTTGCAAAGGCAACAGGAAAAGCACATTTTCTGAAGCAACCACGTCTTTTTGTGTTGCTTCTTTGACACTTTCGTCTCACGTGTCAGCTTTTATTCTGGACTGGTCTCAATCTACGTCCTCTGAGTTCAAAGACCAACACTCTGCAGGTGAGCGACCGCAAAAGTTAATCACACTTAAATAAGTGTGTAAATATAGGTGTCTGTCATAGAAGTGTTAAAATGTGTCGTTTTTCAAATGCTTTAGAGTAAAAGTGTTTCAATATCATAACATGAAAGTGTTTTTTACGTGCATTTCCAAAAGGTGCATTTAACATGAACGTGCGAGGACGTGCTTCAAGTGCTATTTAAGAGAGTCGCAGTCTTATGTGAAGTTCTTAAATGTGACCGTGCAGTGTCACTTGACTCTGTATGCATTATATTTATACTAGGTGTGTAAAAATATTATATTGTATTTTATCATATGATAAAACACTAACTGTACAAAACCATCATACAATACATACACAAACACATTATAGTGTAACTAAAACCAAGCAGCACAACATTGAAAGAACAGTCTCCTCCCTGGAGAGGCGGGGCTGAGCTTTCACAGGAGAACAGAGCAACACACTGTAGCGGTACATTTTGTGACAGCTTACAGCAGCTTATTCAAAAAACCGACAATGTAAGAAACCCATGATTTTCATAAGACTTATAACTATCTGCTTTTGACTTCAAATTGTAAAAGCTTTGACAATATCACTTGCGCACATGTTATAAGGCAGTAATAATGTCGGTAAAGTTTTCATGCAAAGTGAAACAGGGGGAAGAGGGCAAAAACTTGAGAGGGATCTGTTTTATTAAATATCGACATTTATTTTCTTAAACACTCAACCTAACTATACATATTACATTTACATTTATGCATTTGGCAGATGCTTTTATCCAAAGCAACTTACAGTGCCCTTACTACAGGGACAATCCCCCCAAAGCAACCTAGTGTTAAGTGCCTTGCTCAAGGACACAATGGTGGTGGCTGTGGGGATCGAACCAGCAACCTTCTGATTACCAGTTATGTGCTTTATCCCACTCCGCCACCACCACTACATATTAAATATGTAGTTTTGTTAATTTTGTGCAGAACCATCCATTTTTATACTTTTACACAATCACTGCTTCGTTTATCAGTATGCCTGTTTTTTGGCTGTGAAACGGTCGAGCCATGTTGGACGTGGCTCGACCGTCATCTTGCAATAAAGGCATTGTGTCCCTTACTGAAGCTTAAAAAGGCCAAGGCCCACCCCTGTCAAGCACACAAAATGCTCAAGTGTCCCATATTCACATGACAATATGTTGGCAACCGGCAGGAAGGTGGTTAAGTGGGTAGCACTGTCGCCTCACAGCAATAAGATCCTGGTTTGAGTTCTGGCTCACCCAGGGCCTTTCTGTGTTGAGTTTGCATGCTCTCTTCCTGTTCATGTGGGTTTCTTCCAGGTGCTCCGGTTTCCCCCACAGTCTAAAAACAGTTAACTGGAAACTCTAAATTGGTGGTAGGTGTGAGAGAGAGTGTGAAAGTGTCTGTGTGTTAGCCCTGTGATGGACTGGCCACCTGTCCAGAGTATTTCCCTGCCTTTGGCACGAGAGAGCTGGCATAGACTTCAGCACTACCCGTGACACTACACAGGCTATAGCTGATGGATGAAAAAAAGGGGGCTAACCTACCTTCCAATAACAAGCATATATTGAATATGAGGTTCACCATGATGCCAGTATTGTGGAATACAAAACACGGAGGTGGAAACTATGCAAGCAGAGGTCTGCTCTTTGCCACTCCAAATAGATTACTGTGGCAATAAAACAATGTTTTGTGATGTGGGCAAGAACGCCTTTGGGAGTGAAAAAAATACACTTTTTTTCTTCACCCTCTCTGAATTTAATACATATAGTTGTCTACAATAATCATCCCACACATAAATCAATCTAGGCTACTTTATTCATTTACTAATGTATGTATTCTTTCATTTGTCTATTTTAGACATTCAATATTTTTATTGATTGATTCAAATTAAACTTAAAGAAAATATATAAGTGTCCTGATATTATGGTTTAATTGTATACTCCATTAAGTACCCTAAGCACCTCAACACCTGTGTTCAAATTAAGTGTAATTTACATTGTCCTGCAAGTGTCTCTATAAGTCTGTCTCCCTATTCTTAGCACTCCTCGATTACACCAGATCACTCGTAAATCTACAAGCATTTTCAAGTACTACTTAAGATACGATGGCTTTGGGGAAGGGGCCGCAAAACTAAGATGAATCATAAGATGGATTCTATTATCTACTTAGGCTTACGATGCTTTTGTGGAAGCTTTCTGGAGTTTTGTGGATTAATTTTATGCTGCCTAAATATGACTTTTGGACCATCAAATAGCCAGCAGACATATGGCACCCATACACTTGCTCTTTGGATAAACAGCTGAAATGTGCTTATAAAAATCTTCACTTTGGTTCTGCTGAAGAAGGAAAGACATTCACATTAGGGATGTCTTAAAGGTGAGTCAATCAAGAGAGAATTTTCATTTTTGGGTGAACTAACTTTTTAAATGTATACCGCAGATCATTCCACCCCTTTTACCATATAATTTTATTCAGTTATGCTCCCAACTCAGTGGGCCTACCATCTGTATACCTCAGCAGAAATTGAGATTCATCAGACCAGGCAATTTTTTCCCAGTCTTTATCTGTCCAGTGTTGGTGAGCCTGTGCCCTCTGCAGCGTTGGGTTTGACATGTTGTGCATTCTGAGATGATATTCTGCTCAACACAATTGTACAGAGTGGTTCCCAGGAGATCAGCAGTTTCAGAAATACTCAAACCAGCCCATCTGGCACCAACCATGTATGTTACGTATAGTTAATGTGTTATATTTAGTTCAGTATATGTTTGACAGCCAGTTGCGTCTCTTTGTTGTATGAGAAATAAAACATCAAAATATAACAGAATATACACTTTTCTATAATATTGTAATTGCATGTAAATGCTGTAAAATGAGGGCAGCTGTGGCTCAGTTGATAGAGTGGGTTGGCCACTAATTGCAGGGTTGGTGGTTCGAATCCCGGCCCACATGACTCCACATGCCAAAGTGTCCTCGGGCAAGACACTGAACCTCAAGTTGCTCCCAATGGCGTACCTTGCATGGCAGCTCTGCCGCCATTGGTGTATGAATGTGTGTGAATGGGTGAATGAGTCACAGTATAAAGCGCTTTGAATACCGTTAAGGTTAAAAAGGTGCTATATAAGTGCAGACCATTTGTGAAAGATTTAAGTATCTAAAGATATGAGGTACATTATGTAATAATGTTTGGTATTAAGGGTTAAAAGAATAGTTCAAATGAAAATTCACCTTCATGTTGTTCTTAAGCTGTATGACTGACTGTAGCAGTCATTCTTTTCCATACAGATATGGAGTTTTGCATCATTTTCTTAATCTTGAACTTTCATTGTAAATGCATGGAAAACAATGACCAATACACTTTTCAAAACATCTCTTTTGTTAAAGGAATACAGGTTTGTGTTTTCAGGGAATGACCATGGAAATGCATTCAGCACAGTTATTTTCTGTGTTTTTTTGGCATGTTTGCACCATTTCCTGATTCCCATAATTGTTTTAGTAAAACAGATGGTAAAACCGCTACAAACAGCGCTATCTGTGGGTACAATTCATTCTTAGTTAAATCCCACACACACACAATAAAGAGAGCACCTGCCATTGGCTGACGCCACAGATGGCAAAATCTTGTTTTGCAAAAGCATGAAGTTGTTCTGTAGAGGCCCAGCAAGACTTCTAGCAGATGGCAAGTCTTCACAGGTGCCAAGTAGTGATCTTAAAGCCAGTGTGAGATAAACACATGAGGAAAGGGATGTCCAAATACGCAGTTTCATCCTATGACCTCAGCCAACACGTCACAGCTGTGGATATTTTGAGCTTTGATCTATGTGTTGGTATTAAACACATGACATGTTTGCTGGAGCGATGCCTAGCATTATGAACGCATGCATACATTCTAAAGGCAAATTGTGTGACATTCATTCATGTGTGTTGCACATTTGAAAGCACATGCGTTTAAAATGTATGATGAGGCAATGCTTCCTTTTGTCATTTGCAAGATTTATAAGAACAACACTGCATGCGCATATTTAAGTAATTGTTGACTTTAGCTTCCATGAGACTTAATTTAGCCTCATAGCAAAATTTTATGAACCATGTAATCTTGAGTTTTGCCACGCCATTTGTTTAAAATCTCCCAGACCGAAAAGAAATGCAATAGAAATTATGTATATATTTCTAATAAATGGATGCCTTAAAGGAATAGTTCAACATAAAAATGAAAATTCTCTCATTATTCACTTACCCTGATGCAGCGCTTATTTGCAACAAAAGAACCAACGTCATGCGAGAGTTCGGCCATTTCATCAGAGCCCTGGATGGAAGTACCGATTTAAAGTTTAAAAACATTTTAATTATTGGCTTGTTTCTAACATAAACCTACTGATTTGCTTAAAAAGACATTCATTGATTGACTAGAGTCGTGTGGAATACTTTATTGCTGCCTTAATGTAACTTTTGGACCATCAAAGTGCTGGCACCCATATACTTCTATTATAAGGACCCGACAGAGTGCCATCTTCTTCTAAAAATCTTCCTCTGTGTTCTACTGAAGAAAGGGATGGCATCAGGGTAAGTGAATGAGATCATTAAAATTTTTGGGTGAACTATTCCTTTAAAGACCCCATGGAATAGCTTGACAAATGCTGTTTTTCTTCCTGTGTTGGAGCATTTCCTATGGAAACAGGAATTTAGGCTAGACATATCAAAGGTCCCTCTTTTGTAAAGGTAAACTCTTTTTTTTGTTTATGTTGCACCGACACCTAGCACAATTGAAAGAAATAGTCCCTAGGGTGGGGTCCATAGGTTGTGTATTCATTTAATATTCAATGTGCATTAAATCTCTTAAACCCTCATTCTCCATGTTATTAATTGGCCGGCAGTCTGTAGCCATCCACTTTGGATATGGAATTCACAGGACTTGCATCAGGGCCTTTAAACTGCACATAAAAACGCTGCAGAGTTTTAGCACTGGCACTGCCCACTTAATTATACATTTGAATCGCCCAGTAATCAAAGTAGGTGGTTCGAAAGATCATCTTGAATTAAGTTTAAATTATTTTAATTTTGATTGGAGTGTAGACAGACCCTTCACGTGACAACTCCAAGCTAGATGGACTCAGCGGTCCCTTGCCAAAATCTTGACGTTTTGGTGATAGCTAAGACCTGATGTGTCCTACAGAGGCTGCAGATTTCTTGATTTCTGTCACAAGTTCAACAAATAGTGTTAAAAGGTAATTTCCCCATCACTTGAACATTGACATTAAATATACACTCACTGAACACTTTATTAGGAAGACCTGTACACCAATTAATGTCATTATCTAATCAGCAAATCACAGTGCAAAAAATTATTCAGATACAGGTCAGGAGCTTCAGTTAATGTTTACATCAACCATCAGAATGGGGAAAAATTGGATCTCATTGACTGACCGTGGCATGATTGTTGATGCTAATTGAGTATTTCTGTAATTGCAGATCTCCTGGAATTTGCACACACAACAGTCTCTAGTTTACTCAGAGTGGTTGCAAAAACCAAAAAAAACATCCAGTGAGCGGAAGTTCAGTGGACAGAAATGCCTTGTTGATGAGAGAGGTCACCGAAGAATGGCCAGACTGCTTCGAGCTGACATTTCTGTCTATGGTATGGTAACTCAGATAACAACTCTGTACAATTGTAGTGATCAAAATAGCATCTCAGAACACACAACACGTCGAACCTTGAGGCGGATGGCTACAACAGCAGAAGACTAAATAAGTAGCTCCAAAAAGTTGGGACAGTATGAAAAATGCTGATAAAAACAAAAAGGAGTGATTTGTAAATTATATTTAACCTTTTCTTTATTGAAAGCACTACAACTATATGATGTTTTACCTTGTGAATTTCTATGTTTATTTAATGTACAGTACTTTCAAATAAGATAATTGCAAAATGCTCCAAAAAAGTTGAGACGGGTAATTTAAGAAGTCCCTGTACAATTGTGCAGCTGAAGACCTGCCTAATGGATGAATAGCGGAACATTCCACTTTTTAAACTAAACAAACTTGTGTCTTCAGTTCCTAAATGCTTAGTAAGTGTTTTTAGAAGAAATGGTGATGTTTCACAGTGGTAAACACTCAACTGTCCCAACTTTTTTGGAGCGTGTTGCAATCACCTGATTTTAAATTACTGTTCATTTTCAAATAAACAATGCAATTCACAAGGTAAAACATCATGTGTAGTTGTAGTGTTTCCAATATAGCATAATATAATTTACAAATCCTTTTTTTTTTATTAGCATTTTTAATACTGTCCCAAATTTTGTGGAATTGGGGTTGTACGTAAAATGAACACATGATTCCCCAATAATCCCTATGGGAATCCCTACCAAAATTAATTCTATGTATTTATTAAAGTAAGTCATTTTGATATTTCAATGCGTTGTAAGACAAGAATAAGATGTTATGCTCAATTATAGACTATAATTTTTAGAATTTAAATAGTGGTCACCTTGGCTGAGAGTATATGGTTGAATACTATAAACTATAAATCAGATGTGGCTCATACATGCAGATTATCAGATGCCTTTATGATTTATTTTCCTCTGATATCGATATTGTTGACTAACATGGCTTACATATTTAAAAATATTAAAGGTGTGTCAATTCGAACATAGCGTTCACTGTGAACACAAACTCAAAAAGCTTAGCTCTCGACTCACTTTCGCTCAGAAAGCTGAAGAAAGCTTCCCTTTCCTTCCACTATATTAATTCTACCATAAAAGCTCCACTAGAGATGCAAGTGATGGGATATAGAGCATAATTTGCCACGATCTTGAGCCTTGCGTCTCTACTCTTCTCCATAACAAGCAGCTTCACATGTTAAATATGGCCTTGATGATCTACGCCCCGATTGACGAGCATGATACGATCATGATCGGCAGAGATTATGATGAGAGGGATGCTATATTACTGCCGATTATCCCTATCAGGTAAAACAAGCACTTTTTAATCGCCTGGACTGCACAGAGCTTGCAGAGTTTGACTGTGTTCATTGCAAGCGCATGACACTCAAAAACTTTTTGCTCTCAGCTTATTTTCTTGGAAAGCAGATGCCGGTCTTCTCATTCCACGTTTGCGAGTCAGCAACAGCTTGATGGCACGACACAGGTCACTTTCAGTAGCTGTTTTACTGTTGTTGGTGACGTGTCAGAATACTGCAATGTTGCAACATGGGGATTTAAGAGACAGAAACGGGAACATGGTCACAGTGTGTTCACTGTTTGTGTTGCCAAGATTGTCGAGTTTTCGAACCCTGTTGCAGTTGAACAAAGCACAAAACTACTCACAAAAATTAGTGAACTTCCAGTTTTAACAGAAAAGCACAGTTGTACTGAAAGACCTTGCCCTAAAGGGGGTGGCGTTTGTATCCCAGCAGTCACAAGTGAGCCCTGTGCCCTCTGGCCCGCCAAGTGGATGCATGACATGGTCTGCCGGTGATCTCCAGCCTGGTACTGAACACAGAATTATACGTAGATGACAACATGCTTCAACATCCTCTCCTCCACAGTCACGGTGCGGGACGTGATGATTTTGCACTCAGAGGTACCATGTATCCTTGCCAAAGATAAGATAGGTAGTGTACCGGCCATGCAGAAAGACTTCTACAGCCACTCTTTTCTGCTAGCGGCCAAGAAGGAAGGTGGTTTACGACCTGTATTGGACTTGAGTTGCTTGAATCGGACACTTCAAAATTCTGAAATGTGTTGATGCGGTGCTCGCTCTTCTGAGGCTTAGCGGTGTCTGAGAATTGAACTACCTTGACGATTGGTTTATTCTAGCATCAATGGTATGGTAGGATAAGTGATGTTCCAAGAGTGCTGCTATTTAGACATGTCCCTGTTTGTATCATTCCCCTTGTTTGTGGCATTCCAGACAGGTTCTCAGTCTGTGTATTGCTTTGTGACACGCAGGGTTGATCCTGCTTTGGTGTAAGCGGTGCAAAAACTAAACAAAATAACTGGCCATATTGACTCTAAAATGCAAGTTACTTGATATTAACTTCTTGTTTACAGAACCGTATAAAAGCAATATCACTCAAGCAAGAGCTTGGCTGTACTGAATATCAGATTTTCAGTTCAACAGCACTCTCTCCTGCGATATTGCTTAAATGTTTGCCTTCAGCTCTCTTATAATAATGTTAATGTAATGCTGTTTATCTGTACGGGAGATACACAGTGACTCACCCAGCTTGACGTTGTCTTGGCAGGGCCACAAAGAATAGTGGGTATCTGTGTTGAGAATGTGGCCTACTTGAATCCATTCAGTCTGTGCTTTTGGATAGAGGAGCTATTTCAGATCACATGTGACGAATGCTTGGTGGGCTTGATGGCATTGACATACGCTTGTATGAAATGAGCCATCTGAAAAAGGAAAAAAAAGGGGGTTCACTGGCATTTGTATGTCCTAGGGGCTGATTTTTGTTAAAACTAACAGATTTTAAGAGATTTTTCTTTAAAATATTTGAAGGTTACATAAGGACTGTCTTGGAAATTTTATACCAAATATTAAAATTTTCAATAAAGCTGCAATTTTTGTCAACTTATGCAAAATGTGTGAAACTATTGTTTTCTTGTGTATTTAGCATACATAAATTACAACCTGTGAAATTCTTTTTTTCCCAAAAACATTTTCAAATGTAAATTTACAGTACCTCACTATATCCATGGCAGAATGAATGGTGATTTAAATCGTGTGATGTGCTGGAAATTATATATTGTGGCAGAAATGTTTATGACTTTCAGAAAAATTTACAGAATTTTCCTGCATGTAGGCTATATAGGCATTAGACAAATTCATTTAGTGGGAGTATGAAAAGTGTGTTTTAAAGGAGTTATTGATGCTGATGTCAAGATGTTCTGAGTGATTTTTATTGCGCTACTAATCAATTTCTAGGTTGTTGTTGTGGGCGGTTGCATCGGTATCAAAAAAGGAATGGTTTATATGATGCTTATTCACGCCGCTAGGGGCTTTATTTTAAGAGCGCTGACACCAAGTGCAGCGCATTGCCATAATTCATACACGCAGTCAATGGGCATGGCCATGACGTTTCGGTACTTTCAAGCATACACAAAGTCTAGGTGCAAGTGAGTATGGCAAAATTGCGTGTGCAAAGAGTATTTCTATGACAGTGAAACGCTTCTTTTATAAGCATGGAAAATGTTGTTCTCATCAGCATTTGTATTTAGAGTATGCTCTTAAATAGAGACTAGTATTAGAGAAAAGTATTATTAATCATTTTCATCTGCTGACACACAAATCATAGCTAGTATTAACAGTTATTGTATCGGTATGCACTTCAGTTCCACTGGTCAATTTCGAAAAATTTTATTCAAAAAAATTTAACCAAAAATATTTCTAAATTCAAATTACACTTCAAACAAAAGGAAAATATAATCAAAATAATTAAGTATCAAAAAAATTATAACAAATCCAAACACTTTACAAACTTCATTCACTGGCTTCTTATGCAATGACTTGTAAATCACTCTACAACAAAGGCAGAAAAATACCAATACAAATTATATCAAGAATACAACTGCAATTATGAACATAATATTGTTTTTGAAAAATAAACCATGGCCTAAAGATAGTTGAACACAAATCTCATAAATATCTGTTTAATTAAAATGGCTAAACAGTGATTCCACTGCTGGTGGAATCTAAAAACTGCAAATGGAACTGGAGAGTTTAGATGTTGCACTGAAAACAGATTTGCTTTTGAAAAGTCTTAGCGCAATTAATTATTTCTCAAACACTCCCACCCATGCCCACTTGCATTGCCACAAAAACTGCACTTAGAATTAGTGAAAATTAAAAAAATGTTACGCACGATTGTAGCGTATTGCATGCTTACATGCTGCATTTTACACACTCATGAAAATAGAGCCCTAGATGTCAGTACAAGGCTCATTCTATAATTGGACGTACATTTCATATATAAAAAAGTACAAAAACAAAGTGCTTTTTCAATAAATCAACTATTGGTTTAATATATTTATTCACTGTTACATATTTATTAGTTACAAAGCCTAAGCATCAAACACCTTTTTGATATTATAAGGAAAAGGATCTTTTCAGTAATTCTTTACAGTTTGCAGTAATTCTTTAAAAATAATTTTAAACAAGTAAAACACACACACACACACACACACACACACACACACCATTTAAACCCCACAACCCCCCTCCCCAACACCCAACCCTTCCTCCCCAAAAAACAATCCTGTTGTTACACAAATCTATGGTTTTCAGCATCAAGTGAGATAGCAGCGACTGGAGACTGATCATTTGCTACTGACCACATGATATTGATGAGACGCCTAATATTATCAGAAGAGCTACGGCCCCGAATATACTACACCTGATCTATATGTATAAGAGTTGTCATAACCTTACTTGTATCGGTTAGCCACAATTTTTGACTCATTTTTAAATTTAGTTGGATCAGGGAAATTGGATGGTAACTTTTACACTCGCATGGATCTTTGTCCTTTTTAAGAATCAGACTGATCCGGGATTGTGTCATGGTTGGGGGAAGCTTTACATTCTTTCATGATTCAGTATAAACTTCTAACAAAAGTGGAGCCAGTTCTGTAGCATAGGATCAAAAAAAAAATTCTGCAGCAAAACCATCTGGCCCCGGAGCCTTGCCAATAGGCAGGGCCTTAATTACCTCGTCAAGCTCCTCCAAGGTTATCTCAGAATCAAGATAATTTTTTTGCTCATTTGTCAGTTTAGGGAGTTCTAATGGTTCCACAAAGTTTATAATATCCTCATCAGTAGACGAAGACGTGGAACTTTGCACCCCGTCTGCCGGCGGGTCATCCCCACCTTGCTTGACCTGGGAGGAAACAGGAGGGTAAAAACAACAACAAACAAATTAGGCAAGGGACAAAGGCCACCACGGAGCGACAGAGGAAAAAAAAAAAACTGACCGGCTTTTGATGCACCATCGCGTGATCCTCGATCACTTCTCCACCCTCTCAGCCAGAGTCAGACCTACGACCCTCCACGTTCCCAGTGACTCGTGGGGACACTCCTCACACCCCTACCGCTCCAGGCGATCGGGGAGTCACTTCCCTCCTCCCCTCATGGATGGCTGTCTTCTTTCGACCCCTCAGTGTTTCTGGAGGTGGCTCCATCACTCCAGGTGTTCGGGGAGTCCAGTCCCCACTCGCCTCATGGACAGCAGCTGTTCCCCATGTCCGGGCGGTTGGGATACCCCATCCCACGGCGGATGGCAGCGGCACTCCCCCGGGTGGACGGCAGTGTCTAGGCGAGAAACGGCTTGACAATATAAATAATCACCAAAAACACACAAACATAAACACACAGAGCAGCTGCCTGTAATGTTCTCTCTCTTTCGAACCGCATTTATCACTCGTGCGCCCCCATCAGGCTGATTGGGGACTGGGTGTGCATTGTTCCCACTTTATGATCTGACCCCTAAGAACCACCTTAAGTACCTCCCAAGCCATGCCCACAGAGGACCAGTTGGTCTCCATATAAACATTGATTTCAGTCTTTATCATTTGTTGGATATCAGGATTTTGCAAAAGGGATACATTAAAGCCCCAACTATATGATTTCTTTTTCTCTGTATGTGGCAGCACCTCTAAACACATCAGGGCATGATCTGAGACTAAGATGTTTCCAATTGAGCAATCAACAACAGATGAAATGAGGGACACAGATATATAAAGAAATCTATTCTAGAATAAATCTTATGGACCGATGAAAAAAATGTATAGTCCCTACCAGATGGGTTCCAATGTCTCCAAATATCTGTAAGACCAGGACTTTTACACATCCTATGAAGCGTCCATGTTTCTCTAGATGGCTTACACACATTTGCCTCACTATAATCAAAGAGTCCATCAAAAGATTAAAGTCACCTCCCAATATTATTTCATGAGGGGTGCCAACGGCATGCAACATCCCTTCAAGATCTATAAAAAAAGCCCTGATCATCAGCATTAGGTGTGTAAATATTATCAAATGCTCTCAGTTTTAACTGGCAAAGGAACAATAACTAGTTAATTTGGTAAAATCAAATGTCCCTTGACCCTATATGGTAACTTGGTTGACAAGTAACACAGGACCCATTTTTTCCCTTCCCTTTTTTCCCCAATTTGGAATGCCCAATCCACTCTAAATTCTCATGGTGGCGTAATGAATCGCCTCAATCCAGGTGGTGGAGGACGAATTTCAGTTGCCTCGGCATCTGTGACCAGCAATTCAACATTGCTGTGGAGATGTAGCACGTGTGGAGGCTTCACGCAATTCTCTGCAGCATCCACGCACCCCACCGAAAGCAAGAACCACATTACAGTGACCACAAGGAGGTTACCCCATGTGACTCTACCCTCCCTAGCAACAAGGTCAATTTGGTTACTTAGGAGACCTGGCTGGAGTCACACAGCACACCCTAGATTCAAACTTGTGGTAGTCAGCATCTTTACTGGCTGAGCTACCCAGGCCACCAACCAGGAGTCAAAGTTTCAATCAATAGTGAGAGTTTACTGAAAACTAAAAGATTTCCTCATTTCCAAAAGCAAAGACAGAAACAGAAAATGAATGAATCACTACCAGAGAGGCAAAGCACTTGGGCAATATAGAAGACATTTCAATCGTTCTGTCTTACCCAGTCAATCTGTGATTTGTTTAACATTTAATTTGGAACCGGTAAAGAATTTGGTTTGAAGTTCTGCAGGGCTCAGCCTTAACGCTCGTTCGGGTCAAGTGGATTTTTGAAAGGCCAAGTAATAGAGAAAAGTAGCCTGAATGTCAATAACAAAAAAAATAATCTGCTATATTTGTGAGATTGCCAAGGCATTATTACAATGTTTATATTCTTATACTGATGTTAAAAATAATCCAGAGCACGTACATTAATTCACAAGTGATCTAATAATAGCCGTGCGCTTTCACTGACAGGTGGCCTTTTTGTGTGCGGAACATGCGCGTGTGCTCCAAGAACACTCGTGATACCTGGCTGAATAATCAAATACATTTTACAATTCTGCCAAAATGCCCGTCTTGGTGATGTATTCATGTAAACTCAGATAGTGATGTCTAAAGCGAATGTAAAGAGTGGGGGCAAAGCTGATTTGAATCAAAGCATTAGACTTTTAAGTGCTTTGTAACCTTCTAGACCTGCTGCGGTCTTATCAAACAATCATAACAAGAAAACCACTCACTGTTCTTGGCTGGATTACTTTATTTTTATAATATATTATATAGTACATAATACAGTGGACAAGAAGCAGTTTTTTTAGCATTTCATTCTGAATGTTTACTTTAATACTGCCGTTATCAAAAGTGCTGTTTTCTTAATTTTGTATTTTTTGTTCCATTTCTTTTTCATCTATTTCTATTAATTGCTGTATTGTTATTTTATTACTGACTGTTGAGTAGTCTTGAATAATTATTTGAGTACATGCAATAAGCTGGTATCAAGAATTTTTACATTTTAAACAACTACTGAAATTTTGGTATTGTAACAATGTACAGCATATACTGTATATTGTGCATGGGAGATCTTGCTGAAATAACATGAAAAACTAAATCTCATTCCATAGAAGTGTAAGCACCCCTGCTGTAAATGATGGAGTATTTCTTTGACTACCGTATGTAACAACTACCATGTGACAATAGCCTTTTCCCCTACCCAGCACAGTTTACATTTCCATCCCAGAGAATCAATTTGATTGCAGAGCTGTACTATTAGCAGGGTCGTTTCTTAGCATTTGGGGGCCCTAAGCAAAATTCTACTTGGATGCTCACAAATTGGACATTGGTGAGTCCAGCTATATGATCTCTCCACAAACTACTGTTCAATATGCTCACGCAAAGACACATCTTAACTTGTGTCCGGCGTCAAGATTGGTTCACAGCGGTACACCTGAAGGACGCGTACTTCCACGTCTCCATCTTGCCTCAACAGCAACCCTTCCTATGGTTCACGTTTGATGACCAGGCACATCAGTACAAGGTCCTCCCCTTCGGCATGTCCCTGTCCCCTCGAGTCTTCATGCATCTGCATACTCAACTACTGGCTCATCCTGGCCCACTCCTGAAAGTTACTATGTGCCCACAGGGACCAGGTGCTCACGCACCTCAGCCACCTAGGGCTTCAGGTCAACTGGAAAAAGCTCACCATGGTTCAGAGCATCTCTTTTCTCGGCATGGAGTTAGACTCAGTCTCAATGATAGCGCGCCTCACCAACGAGCGCGCACAGTCAGTGCGGAAATGCCTCGCCTTATTCAAGCCAGGCATGGCGGTTCCTCTAAAACATTTCCAGAGGCTCCTGGGGCATATGGCGTCCTCTGCAGTGGTCGCGCTGCTGGGGTTGATGCATATGAGACCGCCTCCAGACTCGACGCCGCGGCACACCAGTGTGTTCATCACCCCCGCCTGCCACCAGACTGTGAAAACCTGGACAGACCTCTGTTTTCTGTGGACAGGAGTCCCCTTACAGCAGGTGTCCCGATGCATTCTGGTCAACTCAGACACCTCCAAGCAGGGTTTGGAGCCAGCAGCAACTTGGATCGCTCATATCCGAGGCGACCTCAATACGGCAGCGGACGCACTGTCGCAACAAGGTATGCTCAGTGGAGAGTGGAGGCTTCACCCCCCAGTCAGTCCAGCTAGTTTGGGAATTGTTCAGCAAAGCACAGGTAGCACTTGTTCGCTTCCCAAGAGACCTCCCATTGCCCGCTCTGGTACTCCCTAACGTGGGTCCCCCTCGGGACAGATGTGCTGGCACGCAGCTGGCCCTGGGGGCTGCGCAAGTACGCATTTCACCCAGTGGGCCTATTTGCATGGGTACTGTGGAAGGTCAGGGAGGATGAGGAACAAGTAATTCTGGTGGCCCCCTACTGGCCCACTCGGATTGGTTCTTGGATCTCGTGCTCCTCGCAGCAGCCCCTCCTGGCAATTCCCCTGAGAAAGGACCTTCTTTCCACCTGCTGTCTTTGGATCCTAAAACACAAAAATTACTGTATTGAAATATGTTTCAAAATGTCAGTACATGTAAAAAATTAGTGTATTGAAAGATGTAGTTCAGTTATCACCAAAGGATGCTCATTTTACCTGTTGTTTTGCTGGAAAAATTCATACTTTTGATGCAACTGTTGAACGGTGCAGATGTGGTTGCACCATCGAACACCTCTCAAAGAGAGACCATGGTTTACAACATGGTCAATAATTGTGGCCCTTATCTCAGAGATCACCACTCTTGGTCTTCCTTTCCTTTGTCCTCCATGCACTCTCCCTCTCTGTACCACTCCTCTTTCCCCAGCAACCTGTCTGGAGAGATCCATATTTCCAAACAAAATCAGATCAAAGCTATCCCCTTTTACATTTTTTTTTTTTATTGGTTTGAGGCAATTTTCACAAGCAAGTGGTACATTTTCAAAAATTTTAGTACAAAACTTTAAATGAAATCACACTTGTAATAGCACTAGTAATTTTTTTCAAAACATGATCTCATGCTTTCATTCTAGTTGCACATACTTTCATTCCACATAATCATTGTTTCTAAACACAAGATCATCGTTATATGTAATGAGAACATTTGGTTTAAAATCACCAAAACACATCTTCTGTCAACTTAAAATAGTAAATGGTCAGCACTTATATAGCGCCTTTTTAACCTTAACGGTATTCAAAGCGCTTTATACTGTGACTCATTCACACACATTCATACACCAACCAGAGCTGCCATGCAAGGCGCTAGCCTGCCATTGGGAGCAACTTGGGGTTCAGTGTCTTGCCCAAGGACACTTCAGCATGTGGAGTCGTGTGGGCCAGGATTTGAACCACCAACCCTGCAATTAGCAGCTGACCCGCTCTACCACCTGAGCCACAGCCGCCCAACTTAACACTGTTAACAATCAGTTCATTCAGTAGCAAACAATACAAGGTACAGGTTTCACCCTCAGTGCTCAATTAATGTTACTTTACTGTAAAAATGTTACACTTATCTTCAAACAAACTGACAAAATACACACACACACACACACACACACACACACACACACACACACATTTATACAACATGATCAAAGAACATAACAAAAGTAGTTTACAGTTTTTTTCAACAATACTGTGATTGCACTGTAAGATCTGGGGGGGCAGACTGTAAATAGAGATCTGAAATACACAAAATATTAATTAACGTCAAGCCTGTCTTCAACATTTGGCCATACATTTTCATCAACATCACAGTGAATGTCCTCATTGTTCAGGCACCATGTGGAAAAACCTTCTGGCATTACGAATCCAGGCTTGACATTGCTCTGCAGTTATATCATAACAAGCTTCATCCATGGCTTGAAGGGTGATATGCTCATGGGGATGGCGATCATACATCTTCCACCTCCATGTAGAGAAGAATTTCTCAATTGGGTTGAGGAAAGGAGAGTATGGGGGAAGGTAGAAGGTCATGAACAGAGGATGCGGCTGAAACTGAAAACCAGCTCTGCATGGTGGAAACTGACATTGTCCCACACAATATCATAGAAAACATCAACAACTTCATGCTGACAGGCCTGCTCAAGCTCATTTAGAAAAGCTATCAGGTGTTCAGTGCTGTATGATCCTAGAACTGGTCTACGGCCTACCTAACCATCTTCAGCTATAGCCGCACACATTGAGATGATTCCCCCATGTTGTCCGGTCTCTTTGGCCAATAAGGTTACGTCCACGGCATCTGGTTTTTGCCAGATTGAAACCTGCCTCATTAACAAAAATATAATTTTGGTAATTAACAGCAGCATTCAGGCTGATTGGAAGGCTAATTGTTGCCACATTGAAAAAGGTGCCATTGCTCTCGATAGCCTGCTTGATTTCAGATAACCGTATATCATTCCTTGCACTGACCATTTCCACTACAGCCAGCTCCTGCTGGTCAGTCAAAACACATGGGTGACCACCACCAGGTTGTCTCCTGTTAATTCTGAGTGTAAAACAGTATGCGGTCAATATTTTACTACTATAAATGACATAAAACTGTGACAAATAAATGTTGTTCTTCTATACAGTAATGCCATTTACAGTATAATATAAGTACAGTAAATGGTTACTGCAGCAGACTTACCGGTTTTCTTGATGAAAAGTTCTGATGATAGAGCTGACAGTTGACCTTTGCAAGTTAGGCTGAACTAACCTTGCAGCCTCTGCCATGGAAAGGCCTCTGTTAACCACATGGTCAACAATGATGGCCCAGACTTCATTTGGGATGACAGTACGCTGTCTTCAGCATACATTTCTCTGAATACCAACTCTTTGTTGAGGAGCACCACCACCACCACCACCACCACCTCTTTGTCTAGGCCCATGACCTCCTCTTTGTTGAGGAGCACCACCACCTCTTTGTCTAGGCCCATGGCCACCTCTTTGTCAAGGAGCACAACCACTTTGTCTAGGCCCATGACCTCCTCTTTGTCGAGGAGCACCACCAGCTCTTTGTCTAGGCCCATGACCACCGCTATGTTGAGGAGCACCACCACCACCACCACCACTTTGTCTAGGCCCATGGCCACCTCTTTGTCAAGGAGCACAACCACTTTGTCTAGGCCCATGACCTCCTCTTTGTCGAGGAGCACCACCACCACCACCACCACCACTTTGTCTAGGCCCATGGCCACCTCTTTGTTGAAGAACACAACCACCACCACCTCATTGATGCAGATTTCCTCTCTCTACAAGTCTACCCTGCTCCATGTTTGAACATTGCAAATTCTCACACACAGTTCCACTTATATGGTATCTAATTGTGATCATCAGGTGAAAGTAATTAGTAATATTTGGGATTATAATAATTGGTCTTTCTTGACTGAAAGCTCTTACAGCAATTTGTAACTTACAAATTATCAGACAACAATCAGACCAGTTGAAAATCTATGGACATAAAAAAAGATGAATTGACTAAACATTAAGATTAGTTCAATTAAATGATAGACAAACGTATTAAACTGAATGATAAGAGATGCAAATCAGAAGATTGATATTGATAAGATTATGAAAGGCAGTTACTCTGAATGAATAGTTGATATAGATGAAACACATATTATGTGTTGTGAAACTTTCTGGTTTTGTGTTTCTTACTAACACAATTGAAAATATGCTGAATA
The DNA here is from genome assembly GCA_032164185.1 of Moxostoma hubbsi. Classification (NCBI taxonomy): domain Eukaryota; kingdom Metazoa; phylum Chordata; class Actinopteri; order Cypriniformes; family Catostomidae; genus Moxostoma; species Moxostoma hubbsi. The sequence continues at coordinate 4,553,851 of JAVLUX010000110.1, read as the reverse complement.
TGTTGGAAAAAAGTTTATTTTTGATGATATTTTGTGAGATTAGTACTAAGATTTTTGAAAATGTACCACTTGCTTGTGAAAATTGCACCAAACCAATTAAAAAAACGGTTCTAAAACATGGTAATGAGACTAAAGCAGGACACCTGGGTAGGCTTTCAGTTGAAATTGCAATTAGCTTGGAATGATTATTATTTCATTTTCTGCTAAGGTTTCTATATTTCAAAATAATTACTGACATTTGCCATCATTCTGTTTTGAATGTGTTTTTATCAGTTTTGAAAGCAGTGTTAGCATTTGAAAAATAAGCTGGAAATATAAAGTGTTTTGCAGGCTGTGGAGTATGAATGACAAAAGTGTTTGTGGATTTTGAAAAATGTGGTCATTGAATGCATTTTGTCTGAAAGCAATGAAAAATGATTGACACAGTTTGGTCCGCATAGACGTTTCGCTGAATGTGTGAAGAGTTTTGAAAATGAGGCTTCAGTATTGAACAATGCTTTTAAGCAATTGGAACGCACTTTTATAAGTGTATGTAGATGACTGATTTTTCTGGCTGAGAGTGACAGAGAACTTTATCGATGTCTATCGCACACACATACAGGGCGTGCACATATAGCAAGGGGGCGGGCAGATTTTGTAAGAGTGTGTGCTCCGCTCTCAACCAGAATAATCCCATCAGGACAAATAAACGTGAGTATCAAATACACAGAATGTATGGTAGCCATAACTGTATAGAGCACATCAACATGAAGACAAAGCCAATTTCTATCCAGTTTTGGAACCCAGCAGGCTGTGTTTTTCAGGTTTGAAAAAGAGGACTTGTCTGTTATGTCTCTGTTCTCTGTTATAAAGAGAATGAAAAGCTGCTTTAAAAAGCAATTAAACAAAGAGTAAACTGTAATGGATTTTCTGTGTGTGAGTGTGTGTGTGTGTGTGTGTGTGCATGCATATTGGAGTGTGAAAATTGGCCTGCGCATGGCATTCTTTGGCACTGCTCTTGTGTTGGTCTGCCCCAGGTGTTGATTAATACATTGCTTTTGATTTTCACCGTACTTCAAATGTGTCCTTTTGTACCAGGTGAACCGAAATAGTTGAACATCAAAGCAGGGCAGATGAATGTTTATGCGAGTGCTGGTTCTGTCTATTTGTGCACTCAAAGTCATGCCTTTGAACGAAGCCCTGACCACGAGACATTCATTATATCTATGCTGATTCAACAGGAAATTAATTTTCTTCACTAATGACACCCTGTGACAAAGCAGGCCCTGAATTGACTAGTCAGATCACATGGCTCCATTTGTGCTTGATCTGTACATGGAGGTCTATAATGAATGTAGAGGCTGACAGAAACTACTGTTATAATTGTGGTCACACAACATTTGTCAGACTCATTTTAAAGTACCAAATTGTTAAACTAACCACTCACACCTGCATTCTAAAAGTGAGTTTGGTTAACCTGTGCTATGTGAAAGGAATGATCTCTGTACTTGTCTTGTGTTCAGGGGTGTAAAGTCCTCAGAAATGACACTTAAGTGAAAGTATGGATACTGAGTGGAAATATTATTCAATTAAAAGTCCAAGTATCTAGCCAGAAACATATTTGAGTGAAAGTAAAAAAGTATTCACATTAAATTGCACTTAAATATTAAAAAAATAACTCGATAGAATGAAATCAAGAGAGGAGTTTATGTAAGAGAGGATATTGTTAAATTTGATTGGTTTGTTAAGTCTTCTGACAACTGTCATATTTATACCCCGTGGCATTTGCATCCTGATCATAGAATCATTTTACAATAACTACATTTTTGCTAAATTATTTTTATGTGGCCTGTTTTATGTAACACAGCAATTTCCTGGTGGATTGAACATTAGAGACGCTTAAACAACAATGACTTTTATCCCCTTTCACTCAAATCACCAGTAAAACTGCAGATTACAGCAACGCTTTTACTATAGCACATTACTCATTTTAACGTTGCTGTTACATAACCATGTCATTTTCCAGCTTGTTTAAGTGTGATCAAATTGCACGGTAGCTCAACTGATAGAGCATTGCAAATGTGATGCAAAGGAATGGGGTACACGTCCTGAAGAGCATAAGAATTGTGATGTCAGAGCACCTAACCCCTTGAGACATAGAGAGAGATAAAAAAAAAAAATCCAAGCTTTGAAGAAAGTTAGTAATGTTGGTGGTTTTGTGAATTGTTTTCTGAGGTTTGCTACACAACCTTGCTGTTGAGCAGATGGATGAATTCAATAAAATTCATAATTATTATTTACTCAGATTCCATTATTTTTATTATCAATAATATTATCATTATCATTGCTGGTTTTATAATTATTATTATTATTATTATTATTATTATTATTATTACAAACATTACATTTGCTAACAGAAAAGATTAGAATAGAAGAACAGGGATCCCTGCAACAGATGTCATGACCCGCACAACCCCCCACTGAACATTGTGTCAGTTTGAGATCACATAAAGAGACAGAAGCAATTGAGAGAGCCTAAATAGATAGAAGAATTGTGGTGAATTCTTCAAGAAGTGTGGAACATCCTATCAGCCAACAACCAAGAAAAACCGTGTCCAGGTGTACCTATGATAATTGGTGCTGTTTTAAAGGCAAAGGTGGTCACACCAAATATTAATTTAGCTTTTTTATGTTTACTGGACTTTGTATGACATTAAGTGTAAATGAAAACTATTTATGTCATTATTTTAGAAGACATCATCACTATGCAACATTTTTCACAAGTGCCTACAACGTTTGCACAGTACTGTATGTGTGTGTGTGTGTGTGTGTGTGTGTGTGTATATATATATATATATATACACACACACACACACACATATCACATGCGGTCAAGTTGCACAAATATTTGAATCAAAAGCTCAAATCAGATTCGAAATTCTGCCTCTGCAGATGGTCGGAACTCCACACAGCAGCCATGCGACGCTGTTGTTTGTCAGTCTGTCATTTGTCGGATGTTGTAAAAAGGTGTCTTCAGTCCATGAGAAGAAAGAACATGATCTGCTAAAATGTAATGAGTACTTTTCAAGTTTAAATAAAATTGTAGGAGTAAGAACTATTTTTTCTTTGGAAATGTAATTAAGTAAAAGTACAAGTATTTCATTTAAATTTGCACTCCAGTAAAGTACAAATCCCCAAAAATAATACTTAAACATACTACTTAAGTATGTTTACTCATTTATTTACACCCCTGCTTGTGTTAAATTTATTAAATTCTGTTTACTCACAGAAATGAAAATTGTGATAGAGATTGAGCTGTGTGTCATCTGAAGGTTTTAGATCCAGTCACTTCCACCAGAGCTGCTGCCATCATGTCTGCGATCATGTCATTCCAATTTTGTCAATCCCAAATACTGATTATGTGAATGTAGGCTTTAAGTGTGTAGAACATGTCTGTTTTTGCACCTTTCATTACTAATTTGATTATTAACTAATACAATGAAAAAAAAAAATTTCAATTCTGTCTTAAAGGTGCACTCAATAACGTTCATCTTTGTGTAATTTTGGACTAACACTGACACCTAGCAGCTTGGATGCAGCATCATTTAAAATCAATAGTTTTCAGTTTCAGATGTCATTGTAGAAATGTAGTATTCACAGTTAGTCATGATTACTTTAATCAATGAGTGAAAGTGTCAAATAACAGGACAGATACTGAGATTAAGAGAGTAGTATTCAGAGTCAGACATGATTACTTTAATCAATGAGTGAAAGTGTCAAATAACAGGACAGATACTGAGATTAAGAGAGTAGTATTCAGAGTCAGTCATGATTACTTTAATCATTGAGTGAGAGTGTCAAATAACAGGACAGTTACTGAGATTAAGAGAGTAGTATTCAGAGTCAGACATGATTACTTTAATCAATGAGTGAAAGTGTCAAATAACAGGACAGTTACTGAGATTAAGAGAGTAGTATTCAGAGTCAGTCATGATTACTTTAATCAATGAGTGAAAGTGTCAAATAACAGGACAGATACTGAGATTAAGAGAGTAGTATTCAGCTGGTCATGTGACTCTAACATGGCAGCCCCCATGTGTGGACCCTCTCCATGTAGAATAAAACAGCTTTTATAAGATTACTGATATGACTGGAGTCTTCATTTTAACGTGAGTGCTCATAATTTTCTACAAACGTACAATTACAACTCATATTTTAGGAGTTCAACTTTTTTAATGAGGAGAATATTACTGAGTGCACCTTTAATTTACTTGCAACTCACAAGTTTTTGTGAGACAACATTGGAAAAAATTAAATGAAATTAGACTGTTTTCAGGGAAATATAACACAATTTATTAATGTGTTTGCTAATAAGAAACAACTATTTGTCAATGGGTAATTTTTTAAGGACCTAAAAAAATACTAATAAAATACTCCATACAAAATTAAAATAAATAATTCTTGCATTTAACCTGAAATTTAAGCTATTTTTCTTATTGACAAAAATAATCAAGATATTCATTAAAGTGTTAGTTCACCCAAAAATGAAAATTCTCTAATGATTGACTCACCTTTAAGCCATCCCAGATGTGTATGTCTTTCCTTCTTCAGCAGAACCAAAGTGAAGATTTTATAAGCACATTTCAGCTGTTTATCCATACAATACAAGTGAATGGGTGCCATATGTCTGCTGTCTGTTTGATGGTCCAAAAGGCATATTTAGGCAGCATAAAAGTAATCCCGATGACTCCAGTCAATCAATGAATGCCGTAAGAAGCAAACCGATAGCTTTGTGTAAAAAAATACATTTATAATTAAAATGTATTTAACTTTAAATCGTTGCTTCCAGTCAGTGTTGGATTGCTGTTTGAAATGACCTAACTCTCGCGTGACATTCATTCCTCTGTTGTAAACAAAGTGTGCCCTTCAGACTTCTCGCGTGAATGCATCATTGTGCTTACGTCACTAATGCTTCAACTGTAGGAAGTGATTTTTTTTAAAGTTAATACAATTTTACTTATCAATTTAGTTTTTACACAAACCTATTGGTTTGCTTCAGAGGACATTCATTGATCGACTGGAGTCTTGCGGATTACTTTTATGCTGCTGAAATATAACTTTTGGACCATCAAACAGACAACAGACTGATGGCACCTGTTTACTTCCATTGTAAGTATAAACTGAGCTGAAATGTGCTTATAAAATCTTCATTTCATTTCTGCTGAAGAAGGAAAGACATACACATCTGGGATGGCTTAAAGGTGAGTCAATCATGAGAGAATTTTCATTTTTCGGTGAACTATCCCATTATTATTCCTCTTGTGTTCTGCTCAAGAAAATCATACATGTGTGTGTGGAACGACATGAAAATAAATATCAATAAATTGCCATGTTTGAGAATATCAATTTTACCCATTCCTTTATTTTATTTGATCTGTTATATCTTGATCTACTTTTTTGATCTGAATAATGTTGTGTAAGTGGAAATCAAATGTAGTTTTCAAATATTCTCACAACAGAAGAGCCCAGTGAGTTTATGTAATGCAAGTCAACAGAAGTTCAGTCTAATGAGAGTGTGAAACACTTGATTAGGACTGCACTACTGAACACAAATACCTACAGATAAAACACATGGGGCTTCCTGCTCATACATGGAGTTATTGTAGCCCATAGTCCTTCAACACTGCTACACACACAACTAACACAAGTAACAAGATGTTAATGTTTTTTTCTCTATTCATGCATGTTAGAGGCTGGGTTTATATGGGGTTACAGATAGCGTGAAAAAGATGGGGATAATGGGATTGAATTTAGAAGAACACAGTTTAAAACTTCAGAGGACATTATGCATCAGATCTTTAGATTTCCTCTTAACAAATCTGTAATGCTGACAGGACAATCATCTGTTATTAAAATGTTTGCGAGGTAGCACATTCCACAAATATTCAACTTAGAGTTTTTTCTGAACCCATAAGCCCAAGAATTAAACTTCTGCAGCTAATACAGCCTGAACTACTTTATGTATGGACTCCATTGAAACTTTGTTTTATGTATAATTTCAGTCTTAAGTTCTTTTTCGTTCTCTCAGAGCTAGAAAGAAGGTTAAAACCTTTGAACAATGGAACACTGTTTGTGAACACTGTTTGTCACCCAAGTGGCTGAGGCTGGCATTTAAATGTGCCTAAAAATGAGATGTACAAGACTACATGTACATGTTTACTCATCTGACATAATATTTTTTCAATAACTTCATGCCTCGTTCTATGCATAGAATCCATATGAGATCAGTAAAAGACGCCGCTTTAACCACTCGATTATGATTAAAAATTATATACACGGATGAGCCAAAACATTACAACCAATCACAGGTGCAGTGAATAATGTTGATCATCTCCTAACAAGGCCACATGTCACTGTAGGAAGACGACAAGCCAGTGGAGGGAGTGTGTTACTCTGAGCAATGTTCTTCTGGGAAAACCTGGGTCTGGTCACTCATGTGGACATCAATTTGACACCTGCCATCTACCTAAGCATCATTGCAGACCAGGTACACCCCTCCATGGCAATGGTATTTCCTGATGGCAGTGGCCTCTTTCAGCAGAATAATGCACCCTGCCATACTGCATACATTGTTGAAGAGTTCAAGGTGTTGACTTGGCCTCCAAATTCCCCAGATCTCAATCCAATTGAGCATCTGTAGGGTGTGCTGGACCAACAAGTCCGGACAGGACTTCTGTATCTTAAAGGATCTTCTGCTAATGTCTTGGTGCCAGATTCCCCAGGACACCTTCAGGGGTCTTATAAAGTTCCTGCCTCTTTGGGTCTGTGCTGTTTTGACTGCACACGGAGGACCAACAGCATATTAGGCAGCTGGTCATAATGTTTTGGCTCTAAGTGTATTTGCATAATAAAAATTGTGATTGGTCTTGCCTTCTTTGCATCATAATTAACTGTGTATATCTGCCTTCTCCGAACTGATTTTGTAAGAAAGCAAGCCACCCCAGTGGATCCCCGCCTCGGTCCTTCTACCTACGGGTTTGAGGCCAGCGAGACTAGCACTGGGGGTCTTAGCACCGGTCCCGATCTTTCAGCTCCCCAGCCCTCACTACCCTTGATGGTGGGGCTGCCAAGGGCAACTCGGCGATGCCCCCAGTGGATAAGGCGCTCGCGGTGCAACTATGCCCGCCTGTAGGCGCTATCCCTGGTGGCCAAAGCTTACGGTGCCGCTGGACAAGCCACCTCCGCCATGCATGCCATGGCTCTCCTGCAAGTCCACCAAGCCTACAGAAGGGTGTGATAGAGCCTGCCCCTCTGGCCGAGATGAAGAAAGGGTTTTAAAGCCCCTACTTCATTGTACCGAAGAAAAGCGGTGGGTTGCGGCCAATTTTGAACCTCCGAGTATTGAATTGGGCTCTACACATACTCCTGTTCAAGATGCGGATGCAAAAACACATTCTAGCGAGCGTCTTTGCGGAGGTAGACCTGAAGGACACGTACATCTAAGTCTCGATTCGACCTCGATGCAGATACTTCCTGCTGCTTGCGCTCGAGGGTCAGGCGTACCAGTACAAGGTCCTCCCTATCGTACTGTCCCTGCTCCCTCCTGTCTTCATGAAGGCCACAGAGGCACCTCTTGCCCCGTTAAGGTAAGTGGGGATTCGCATCCTCGATGACTGGCGAATCCTAGCTCACTTTTCGGGATGTGTTATGTGCACACAGGGACATGGTGCTCACACACCTCAGCCTACTAGGGTCTCGGGTCAATGAGGAAAAGTGCAAGCCCCTCCCGGTTCGGAGCATCTCTTTTGCAGGCTTGGAGTTGGACTCATGAATGGGCGTGCACAGTCGGTGCTGACCTGTTTGAAGGCATTCAGACAGAAAACAGCGGTTCCACTGAAACTGTTTCAGAGGCTCCTGGGGCATATGCCGTCCTCAGCGGTGGCCACACCACTAGGGTTGATGCATATGAGACCTCTTCAGTACTTGCTCCAGACTCGTGTCCTGAGATGGGCATGGCACCGTGGGACACATTGCGTGCCCATCATGCAGGTCTGTTGCAGCCTCTTCAGCCCTTGAACTGACCTCACATTTCTACAGGCAGGTGTCCCCCTATAGTAGGTCTCCAGGTGCTTTGTGGTTACGATGGACACCTCCAAAACGGGCTGGGGCACTTTATGCAATGGGCAAGCAGCCACAGGCTCCTGGACGGGCCCGCGGCCACGTTGTAACATCAACTGCCTTGAGTTGTTGACAATACTCCTCTCCCTGTGGATGTTGCGGACATTGATCCAGGGTAAGCATGTGTTGGCTCAGACAGACAACACGGCAAATGTAACATACATCGACTGTCAAGATGGCTTACGCTCTCGTTGTATGTCACAACTCGCCCGCCGTCTTCTACTCTGGAGTCAACAGCACCTCAAGTTGCTGCGAGCAGCTCACATCCCGGGTGACCTCAACACCAGCGGACGTGCTGTGGTAGGTTACCCAAAGGGGAGAGTAGAGACTCCACCCTCAGGAGGTCCAGCTGATTTGGAGTCGATACGGGCAGGCACAGGTTGACTGGTTCGCTTTCCCAGAATTCTCCCACTGCCTGCTTTGGTACACAATGACCGAGGAAACCCCTCGGTATAGAGGAACTGGCACACAGCTGGCCCCCTGCACTACTCAAATATGCGTTTTCCCCAGTGAGCCTACTTGCACAGACACTGTGCAAGGTCAGGGAGGACGAGGAGCAGGCCATCCTAGTAGCAGCCTACTGGCCCGCCCAGACTTGGTTCTAGGCCCTCACGCTCCTCACGTCAGCCCCCCCCCCCCAGGCGTCTGTATACCTTGAAGTAGCGTCTGTTCGATAAGTGGTATTCTTCCCGACATGAAAACCCCCACAGATACACAGTCGGACCAATGCTTTTCTTCCTGCAGGAGAGGTTGGAGGGACGGCTGTCCCCCTCCACCTTGAATGTGTATGTAGCCGCTATAGCAGCACACCTTGACACAGTGGACGATAAGTCCTTAGGAAGCACGATCGTCAGGTTCCTGAGAGGCGCCATGAGGTTGAATCCCTCCTGACCATGCCTCATTCCCTCATGGGACCTCTCTGTAGACCTTTGGGCTCTATGGGGAGCCCCCTTTTAGCACATCGAGTCAGCTGAGCTTAAGGCTAGCCTGCCCGTGTTCTTTCTTTGGGCAGTCGACTTGGCCATTCGACACTCATAACAGTGTCAGGGGAGGTTATGTTTCAGCCTGGTGCGCTGGCTACGAGGCACACAGTAGTCTGCCCATCTCACACCACCAGTTGACTTAACACAGTCCAGCTAGTTGTGGCGTTTTTCATAAACTCCGTTCCCTGATGGAGGGAACGAGACATTGTGTCCCTCCTGCCACACCGCTGGACTACCCGCTGAAATGGCCGTGACCTTCTCTCTCGGCTCCTCAACACAAAACCTGAATGAGCGGTTCGCACGCCAGCTCCTTTATGCCCGTATGTGCGGGGGAGTGGCATGCAAATACCACTCGCCAGTTCCCATTGGCCTTTTATCAAAGATCAGAAGGTGTTTTGGTCTCCCAAGAGTGACGCCTCAACATCTACACAACATCTCATTCCCTCCATCAGAGAAGTTACGGAAGTAACCAGGATGTTTTATAGGATTAGCTCATGAACATCCATCCATCGTCAACCGCTTGTCCTGTACAGGGTCGCGGGGGACTGGAGCCTATCCCAGCTAACATTGGGCGGAAGGCGGGGTACACCCTGGACAGGTCGCCAGTCCATCGCAGGGCCACACATATACAAACAACCATTCACACTCACATCCACGGCAATTTTGGAGACATCAATTAACCTAGCCTGCATGTCTTTGGATGGTGGGAGGAAGCCAGAGCACCCGGAGAGAACCCACGCAGACACGGGGAGAACATGCAAACTCCACACAGAAAGGCCGGGGCAACCGGGGTTTGAACCCACGACCTTCTTGCTGTGAGGTGACAGTGCTAACCACTGCACCACCGTGCTGCCCCAGCTCATGAACAGTGTACACAAAAATATTTGCAATCTGAAAAATATTTGCAATAAAATGTTTGGATCATTTTTGACCCGTAAGACTGAAAAACAGAAAATAGAAGATGAGGAAAAAATAAATTTGGTCAAAATGCATTTGGAATCTTCAAAACTATAATACTTTTACTTAAAATGCTTTTTTGATACTTATTTATTGTCAGGGTGTTATGGATAATTATTAGGACATAGACCATTCCCAAGTCTCTATGACTTTGTGAGGAAATCTATTCAGTGGAAGTGGTAATTTCTTGTATGCTGGGAAGAAGTTTAAATTCTGAAATAAAAATGTTTTGGAATGAAATCCATGATTCTGTATTTGTTTCAAAAAAAGTATTTAATTGTTGTAAACAATTATAAACAAAATAATTTTATAATTTAAAATATAAATTGCTATTTTAAAAAGCTTATGTCAATAAGGGAGTTGTGTCACACAGCATATTTATAAACTCAGCAAAAAAGAAATGTCCTCTCAGTTTCAACTGATTTTATTTTCAGCAAACTTAACATATGTAAATATTTGTAAGAACATAAAAGATTAAACAAGTAAGACATAAACTGAACAAGTCTCACAGACATGTGACTAACAGATATGGAATAATGTGTCCCTGAACAAAGGGCGGGTCAAAATTAACAGTCTGTGTGGCCACCAGCTGCATTAAGTACTGCAGTGCATCTCCTCCTCATGAACTGCACCCGATTTGCCAGTTCTTGCTGTGAGATGTTACCCCACTCTTCCAACAAGGCACTTGCAAGTTCCTGGATATTTCTGGGGGTAATGGCCCTAGCGCTCACCCTCTGATCCAACAGGTCCCAGACGTGCTCAGTGGGATTGAGATCCAGGCTCTTCGCTGGCCATGGCAGAACACTGACATTCCTCTCTTGCAGGAAACGAGCAGTATTGTTGGTGGCATTGTCATGCTAGAGTTACATGTCAGGATGAGCCTGCAGGAAGGATACCACATGAGGGAGGAGGATGTCTTCCCTGTAACGCACAACATTTAGATGGCGGCGGGTCATCCCCATCAACCTGGACGAGGGAGGGGGCAAGGGGAGGGAAACAACAACAATTAAAAATGGGGGGGAGGTCCTTCCTGCACTGGGCAGTACCTCCCCTCCCACAAACACCATAATTTAAAAAAGAGGGAAAAGGCCAACGCAGAGCGGCAGCGAGAGAGAGAGGAGAGAGAGATTTAAAAAAAAAAACTTACTCGCCGGTTCTCTGATATGCCGTAGCTCGTTCCTCAGCCACTTCTCCACCCTCTACAGGACGACAGCCGCGCCTCTCCGGGCAGATCGGAGGCAGTCCTCAGCCCCTGGCGGACGGAACGCCCCGCCGCGTTCCCGGGGAGTCGAAGGGGCCTCCCCCCGCCCCTGGCAGCGGTTCTCCCACTCCAGGCGGTCGGCGACGAGCCCTCCCCCTGCATGCGGTCGGCGGTCTCCAACCCCGCCGCGTTCCAGCGGCTAGTAGGGGACTCCCCCGCCCCTGGCAGCGGCCCTAACCGCTCCAGGCGATCGGCCAGGAACCCCTCCTCCCCTCGCGGTCGGCGGCCGTTCCTCCTCCGTCCCCCGGCAGATGGCCGCGGCTGCTCCGCTGGGCAGTGGCAAGAACTCCGCTACGGCGCATCCCTCTTCCTTCCCGAGTTTCGGCACCAATGTAACACAGATCAAGGTCACGGGCAAGGAAGAGGCGAGAAACCGGCTTGACATATAACTTAAAGGTTTAATGGAAAACTCAAAAGACAAACACATAGGAGGACGTACATATCCGTGAACGATCTCTCTCTCCCGCATCGCCGTCCACGAGTGGCCTTTATCCCTCTTGACGGCTTAATTAGCCTAAACGGGACCGGGCGTGCATAATCACGCCCCGGTCCCGCCCTCCACCGTGCCACAAAGAGTCAGTCAAGTTCCATTTCTGTCTGCTCTCCTTCAGGTTTGTGGGTAATGCGACTGAAGATAAGTCGGTCTTGCTTAGTTGTCGATAGTTTTTATAAAAAAATTATTATTATTATTGTGGCCGGTGCTTGAGGATTCTACAGTTAGAACAGCTTGGTTCTAAAGTTTAAGGGCCATTTTACATCGCATTCATGAGAAGAGCGTATTTTTTTGTAGCCTAATGTGTTTTTGTAGGAATTAGAGCATGCAAAAAAGAAAGAGAAGAGTTGTCAGATTTAAAATGACACAAAACCAAAATAAAATAATTTTAATTAAATAGCTTTGGTAAAAGTATGGTTTTATCTTTTAAATCTACAGTATACTACAAGTTATAGACTTGAACAAACAAAATGAAACTGCCTGTTGTATAGAGTCTAAGGGTTAACAGCAATATACACAGCTGAGTGTGCTGCCAAACGTAAACAAACGCAGAGGCTAGGTAACGATTTCCAAGGCCCAAGCAGCTGTAAAGCCAGGTGCCCCTTGGGTGCATGTTTATAGTTAAAAGTCCTACATTATGCAGCAAATATTAATTTTGTTTGGAATTATTGGGATTTTAGTTGAACAATAAGCTGCATCTTGGATTTTATTCATTTTGGATTATTATAGCCTCTATGTCTGTGCACATCACAGTAAAGAAACAATAAGACATTTTTTTAACATTCTATAAATCGATTTTAAAAACGACTATTTCCACCAACTTAGTTATCGGAATAGGTAAAATCAGGGACGTGCACAGGGAATAGGCTCGGTGGCTCAAGACTTTGCCTTTTCCCCTTTGCCCTCCTGGGCTGAGGTGCCCCTCTGGAGAAAGTAATTATATTAGCAAATAATTATTTTGCAGATGCTTTTCATCCATAGCCTCTAAGCATGATGAATAGTAAAACAATTTCTACATATTTTTGTTTAAATAAACATGTGCTAGACAACCGTCTTCGGCTGATGTGTCATGTCTCTTGTTTTGCAGTGCAGCATATCAGGCGCGACAGGGGGAGGGCGCCTGACACTTGAGCGGGACCAAATGCATAAAAAAATTTGCATTAATTAGTATTGACATTGCCTGAGTGGGTCCAAATGTGTTAAAAAGTGCATTAATTGATAAGATGAACAATTAGATCACAGAGCTAATGTAAGTCCCTAAAAATGAATACTTTTGTTTTATTTTGTTGTTATTTAAAGGCTGTCCAATTACTACAATTGCTGCACAGTTAAATCATAAAGTTATAATATAAATGATAAAGAATGATAAAGTGAGCCCTTCAACTGTTGCTGAACTGAATATATGAAGCAAGCTGTATTCTACAATTTACAGTGTTTTAAAGTATACATACATATATAAAGCTTATATCAGTCCTATATACAGTATATAAATAACAGTGATGACTGCATAATGTGTTATAACACAAGGTCTGCATATCAGGCATCATTTTATGCTCTGCATATTGTATATGTTCAAGTTGTGTTTTGCACACTGTTCATAGTATCACACCATGACTTGGTGATACTAACCTTTATTGTAAGGCAGAAGAAGCTCAGAAAGCCAAAAAACACCCACCTGAAATTCAACCTAGAAAAGTTAAGAGACCTAGCATTGCAGAAGCCTTCCAAGCCACCATCAGAGGGAAGCTGACACCACTGTTTGTTCTGGATGAAGACCCTGAAGAAATGATAAGCAACTTTAATGATGTCATGATAGGAACAGCCACTAAAATACTAACAGCACCAAAAGTCACAACCCTGAGTCACAGACAAGATCCTAGAACTGTGTGATGACAGGAGGAAATTCAAGAATATTAGACATGCCACAAGGACAAAAGAGTACAATAAAATCAGCAAAGAAATAAGAAGACAGATGAAAAAGGCTAAAGAAGACTGGATAGAGAATAAGTGCATACAAATAGAAGACTGCTTAAACAACAACAACAGCAGACAAGCATTCCAGCTAGTAAAGGGACTTGACGCAAGTGAAGCAGGCAAGAATGAGTACCATTAAGGACAAAGAGAGAAAATGCATGACAGAAGAGCAAGACATAATAAATAGGTGGACAGAGTATTGCTCTGACCTATACAATTACCAGGCCTGTGGAGAGCCCAACATACTAACTAGTCAAGAATCAACGAATGAGGATGATCACCCAATACTGCAAGAAGAAGTGGAGGTAGCCATCAAGTCTCTGAAGAATGGAAAAGTAGTAGGTGTTGACAACATTCCCGCAGAGCTAATTAAGTGTGGAGGAGAAGCGGTAGTAGAGGTCTTCACCCTAATCTGCAACAAGATCTGGCAGATTGGAATGTGGCCAACACCCTGGACAAAGTCACTCATCATAACCCTCCCAAAACAAGGCAACCTATAGCTCTGAGCATCACTTTGCTGGTATGGCGTATAAGGCTGATATTTCTGTAGTTCTGGCAAAGTCATACTCAATAGATTAAGACCACAAGCAGAAGAAATCATAGCAGTAGAACATGCTGGATTTCACAGTGGGCGTAGCACTACAGAACAAATATTCAACTTAAGGATTCAATGCGAAAAGTACACACAATACCAGCGGAACATCTACCATGTCTTCATGGACTTCAAAAAGGCCTTTGACCAAGTCTGGCATGAAGCTCTTTGGGCCACCATGAGAAATTACAACATGGGCAGGAAGCTGATAGAGTCCATCCAACAGCTGTACGCCAAAGCTAGCAGCACCATTATACTCCAGGGCCTAATTGGAAAATGGTTCCGCATGACTATTGGTGTCCGTCAAGGATGCTTCCTATCTCCTGTTTTGTTCAATATATTCCTGGAATGTATTATGACCGATGCCATTGAGGACCACCATGGGACTGTCAGTATTGGAGTGCGTACCATCACCAACCTCCATTTTGCCGATGATATCAACGATTTGGTAGGAAGCGAAGTTGAGCTGGCAAATCTATTGAACCTCCTGGATAAAACAAACCAGATACGGCATGGAGATAAGTGAGGAGAAAACCAAAATAATGACAAACTCCACCCTACCTATCACTAAGAACATCTTAGTGAATGGACAAAAAAGAAAGAGGTCCACCAGTACAAGTACCTGGGTACCATCATCAGCGCAGAGGGGTCCAGGCCTGAAATCCTTGCCAGGGCAGCACTAACAACAGCTGTGCTAGCCAAACTCAAGCCCATCTGGAGAGACAGTAAAATCAGTCTCAAATCCAAACTAAAGCTGCTGCATGCACTGGTCCTGTCTATCTTCCTGTATGCTTACGAAACATGGATGCTGACAGCTGACCATGGGGATGAGATGTTGTCGTAGAATCTTGGGCATCTCATATATGGACCACATCACCAACGAAGAGGTCCAAAGAAGAATTGAGGCACAAGGCCATTATAAAGACCTGTTGGCCACCGTAAAAAGAAGAAAAATGCGGTGGTACGGACATGTCACTAGGAGCGATAGTTTGTCAAAGACAGTTCTTCAAGAGACAGTACCTGGAGGCAGAAGATGAGGCTGACAGAAAAATAAATGGGTGGATAACATCACAGAGTGGACTACCATGACACAGATGCTCGCCCATGACCGACAGAAATGGAGGAAGACGGTGTTCGACTAAACCATACAGCGACCCCACGACCCAGGAGGGTTAAGGGACCGTTAGGCCTGTTTGATAAGCACGCGTGGTGTCTGGAAATTCATTCATTGAACAACGCATAGTGGAGGTCACATATGTTGGTTTTAAAAACAAAACACACAAGCCTCTTTAAAGAAGTTGTCACATTTTTTTATCACAAGTTATCACAGGTGTTTTAAGTGCAATTCATTCATATATATATATATATATTTGTTTTTTTTACCAAAGCAATATTTTGATATTTTTTGTTATTATCTTTTGCATATTTGCTATTTCATAAATTGAGTAGTGTTTCCTTATTATTTTACTTTATTTTTTTATTTAATATTTTTTATATATATGTAAATAAAGAGTTTATTATTAACAAATTGAATTTTAAAGTAAACATAACATGATAAATATTCACTGGAGCAAACAGTGTGACAACTAGCAGAGGTCTCTCCCCTTTATACAGCGGGGTCAAACAGTCTGGGACCAATTTTGGAAAATCTGGGATTTTTAAATTGAAACCTGTAAATAAACATTTTTAGAATTTTGGGGAAAAAAATTAAAATAATAGTAAAATGTTTATTGATAGCTTGACAGCAACTGAACTGTCCTGCATATCTAATGGACTTCCATCCCAGATGCATTACTGAGGTTATTTTCACTTTCCGGCATGTATCAGCTCTCTCTGTATAGGAACAAAATACAAAAGCACCATCAGGATTCTGCTGTGCTCTACCTCCAAGCGTCTTGTAAAATATAAATGAGGTCAGTAGCTACATCAGTTTTCCATTCATACTGGAGCTGTACAGATTCCATCTCTTGTCATCCTACATGAAAGTGCCCAGAGGGTTTTCTAACTCGCGGATAGAGCCACACACAAATTATACAACTATTCCACTGCAAAATATACAGAGATCTCCACTTTCATATAATATCTGCTTTTTTGTTGTTTGCTCTTTCACATGTTCATACAATGCAGTTAGGTTTTCAACTGGAAAAAAACACTCTCTACTAAGTACTGCAGATGTATTCCTATTTTATATTTATGTTTATACTGTATATGTGCATTTGAAAGACACTTTCTAAATTTGAACACTTTGTTAGTTCCATGGGATTTCAAAAAGAGATGTCTGCTTAAATAAAAACAGCACATTTTAAAGTATGTATGAGACAGAGAATGAACTCTTTATACTTTTTTCACTTGTTTTGACTATAAACAAGTTATTAAGTGAAAACAAAATAGCCTGTACAGGGAGACAGAATACAATTAAATTAAAAATACATTCTCTGAAAAGAGCCTAAATATCAACTGCAGTGTTGGTTCTAAAACAAGATAGTAGTAAAGAATTACATGTATCAGGTTTTAAGGACTTTTACATATTTTTACAGGAAAACAATACAACAATTCTCTTTACTTAAATGTAAATTTAATTACATAAAACCCAACAGAGTGTCCACAACAACATGTTTTTCTGATTGTATCGCTCCAACAGCAAAAAAAAAAAAAAAAAAAAAAAAAAAAGACAGTTTAATGCTATCTCAGCTTTTCAAAAGAAGAAAAAAAAAACAGCAGTGGATTACAGCAGTTAGAGGAGAGAAAGAAGCCCAATTTTCTGTCTCTCTCTCAGCAGCTGTATTAAAAGCAGCCATGGTAACTCATTTTTAAAACTAATTTCAGGTTAATATACCACAAAGTATAATGTTATAAAAGGACCCACTTAATAATTAGGTGGCATTAACTACTATGTACTTAACCATTTGATAAAATGTACTTATTATGTACATACATGTTGTTGCATTGTAATTACATTTAAAGTACTTCTCCTAACCCCTAATGCTACATCTACACCTATTTTGCAGAGGAACATGTAGGTATACAGTAAATACATAGTCTTGTACTGTATGTATTTAATGTTAGTACATAGTTATAATGGCCACGTTATGTATAGTGTGACATTAATTGATTGTTAAATGTTTGATAGATTTATGTGATTTCATTCTGATGAAGTAATTAACTTTAGATTCTCAGCACCACACCCTCTCAAACACCCGCCTCATGTATGCAGCTCTTCTATCTCTTTGTTCTCTCCTCTGACTGACACAGAGTTCTCTAAACTCCTCCTCTCCAACTACCCCACCACCTGCCCCCTTGATCCTATTGCTTCCCACCTTCACCAAGCCATCTCTCCATCCATTCTACCTGCACTCACACACATAATTAACACATCTCTATTTACAGATACTTTTCTCACTACATTTAATTAGGCTCGAATAACCCCGAAGCTTAAATAAGTTGCACTTATTCCCACACAAGTAGAACACTACAGACCAGTCTCTCTCATCCCATAAATGGCGAAAACACTCGAAAGGATAGTTTTCAATCAGGTCTCTGCCTATCTCTTTCAGAACAAGCTGCTGGATGACAATCAGTCGGGCTTCAAAAGTGGACATTCCTCTGAGTCTGCCAAGGTGTCTGATACTCAGACTCAGATGGTGTAACACCATCAGCACTTGGACGCTTCACTGTGAGCATCACTCCGTATTCATGCTGTTCTAAACTAAAGTGTATCTGTTATGAGTTACTGGCTTTATTTTTGAAATTGCACATGTTAGCCAGCAGGTGGTGGCTAAAGATAATTTTTGTGTGTAACATGAGCCAGTTGGAACATTCTGCGAGATATGATGGCGCCAGGTTGTTTACCGGTTGTTTACTGTTTGTCTATGTTAGCGCTAATTTCTATCTTTATCATTGGCTTTATTTCTCGCACGGTTTGCTATGTTCTAGTCTATGATCACTTGGCTCTTTTAAATTTTCCAACGGAGGTAACTGACTGATACGTGATCCCTGTGTCAACTGGTGGTTCCCTTCCCATGCTGCGCCGGTCACACTGACGCAAGTCTGCCACCTGCCTGGGTGTTTGTGCTAGCGGAGGAAATACCAAAGGAAGCATCGAAAGACGGCTGGATGATTAGTGAGGTCGAAGAAGTCACGAAGGATTACTTTCTTCTCCTCTGTGGCCTCAGTGCAGGATGGTGTTGAAGTGCTGCCGACTCTGAGGGGTTCACATACTTGGTGCCTTTATTTCCAATTTCATCTGTATCTGGGTGGCAACCATCGCGGACCGTGGTTTCGAGGTGGCGGCATGAAGGCCGCGGTGCTAACCTAAACAATCTAATTTCCCTGGGTAGTGTTAGGTCGGGAAATACATATGTGACTTCTCATCTTTCGTCTGACTATATCTCTGTGACAATGGCTTTGATCAATGCAAGATCTCTCTCTAACAAATCCTTTATACTGAACGATCTTTTTCTCTCTCAGAAATTGGATTTTTTATTTGTTACGGAGACTTGGCTCAGCAACAGCGACATGGCTCCTCTTTCAGAACTTTTACCTCCCGAGTGTAGTTATTTTAGCTCACTTAGGGCAGTCGGTAGGGGTGGGGGCCTTGCAGTTATTTTTAATAACAAGTTCAAAAGCAGGCTTCTGTCCACTGAGGCATTTTTTACATTTGAAGCTCAGTTAATTATGCTAAACTCATTTAAATCTGTGTTATGTGCCCTTATCTACAGACCACCATCATATCACAAAGATTTTATAAATGAGTTCTCTGATTTTTTTTATGTGCTATTATTCCTTGCTCAGATAACATTTTAATTTTGGGGAATTTTAATATTCATGTGTGTTGTCCTTCGAGACCACTGGTCAAAGAGTTTGTTAATTTATTCAGAGTGTTGCTGGCCCTACACATATATGTGGTCATACCCTTGATTTGGTTTTTCTATCAGCAATGTGCAAATTGCTGACACTGTGTTCTCAGACCAAAAGACTGTTATTTTTAACCCTAATTTTTCATGCAGTGATCAAGCTAATGATGGTCCTGTTGCTGTTGCATCTCTTTTTATCACTCCCTCTACTGCTAGTAGTTTTTCAGCTGCTTTTAATGTTTCTCCACTGAAATCATTGCTTGAGTCTCCTTTTTCTGGTATGGGGCCTGAGGAGTTGGTCTCCAAGTTCAACTTGTCATGCTCTGGTATCTTAAACACTGTGGCTCCGTTAAACATTAGGACGAAAAAAGTCAAGGCTCAGCCCTGGTTGAATAGTAATACCCGTGCTCTTAGGCAGGAGTGCAGGAAGGCTGAGCGAAAGTGGCTTAAAGATAAACTACAAGTGTCCTATGAAATTTTGAGAGACTGTGATTAGCTAGATCAAGCTATTTTTCTAATATCATTTCAAAGAACTGTCATAATGCTAAAGTAATTTTTTCTACCATTACATAATTTCTTCATCCAGTTGCCCTTACTCCCATCTCCCCTTCGGTGGACATTTTTTACTGTTAAAATTGCTGGTATATGCTTATGATTATGTTTACCTGCTAGCAATGATCCTGTTACATATATAGTTCCACAAAATCTGTTGACCTGTTTTGTACCTGTGTCCCTGTCTCAACTCAAACATATAATTGCACATATGAAGCCTACGGTTTCTATGTGTGATGTTATTCCATCCGCTTTGTTTAAGGAGGTGGTGTAATCAATTGGTCCAAGCATGTTATCGATTGTCAACAGTAGCCTGACCACTGGTATTGTTCCCAGCTGCTTCAAGCATGCTGTTATTCAGCCTCTTCTTAAGAAGGCAAACCTTGATTCATCTGATATCAACAGCTTTCGACCTATATCAAAATTATCCTTTATGTCAAAAATATTAGAGAAGACGGTACTTGCACAATTAAAGGATTTTTAGCTATCAATAATTTGCTCGATAAATTTCAGTCAGGCTTCAGAGCTGGTCATAGCACAGAGTCAGCTCTGTTGAGAGTTTTAAATTATATTTTATTAGGTGTGGATTCTGGTAGTTCTGTTGGTCTTCTGCTGCTGGATCTTAGTGCCGCTTTCGATATGATCGATCATGACATTCTTATCGATTGCCTCGGATTGGGTCTCTTCATATCTGAAGGGTAGAACAATTTCAGTCTGTTTAGAGAACTGTTCTTCATCAGTTGTTACTTTAACATGTGGGGTCCCTCAGGGCTCCATTTCGGGACCCGTTTTATTCTCCCTCTACATGCTTCCGTTAGGAAAGATCTTTGATAAGCATGTCATACACTACCATCTGTATGCTGATGACTCTCAACTTTACTTTCCTATTAAACATGGGAAGCACCCTTCTTTTGAGTCTCTGCATAATTGCATGGATGATGTGAAGTGTTGGCTGGCAAACAACTTTCTTCAATTAAACGAGGATAAGTCGAGTTTATTGTTTTTGGTCAAATGGGATGTGAGGTAAATTTAGAAAGAAATTTGTCACTGCTTCCAGGGGAAAAACTTCCCTATGTAAAAAACTTGGGTGTTAATTTTGACGCTGAGCTAAAGTTTGATCGACAAATAAATGCTGTTGTTAAAAATATTTTTTTCCATCTTAGATCTATAGTAAAGTTGAAGTCCATCCTTTCTTTTGATGATTTGGAGAAGGTTGTGCATGCTTTTGTGTCTTCACAATTGGACTTTTGTAATGCTTTGTATCTGGGTGTGAGTCAGGCCTCTCCCTCTCGCCTGCAGCTGGTCCAGAATTCAGCTGCTAGGCTTTTAACTGGAATAAGGAAAAGAGAGCATATTACCCCAGTATTGATTTCACTACATTGGTTACCAATCCAATACAAAATCAAGTACAAAGTGTTGCTGTATGTATTTAAGGCTCTTCATGGTCTTGCACCTGAGTACATCTCTGCTTTAATAAGCTTGTATCAACCTTCAAGGTCTCTCTGCTCTGGCGATAAGCTGTGTCTGTCAGAGCTTTAGGTGCTCTGAGCAGCTCTTTGTCTGCTTTGGGGGACAGCGGAAAGGGAACGCTGTCTCCAAACAGAGGCTTTCCCACTTGGTGGTGGATGCCATTTCACTGGCCTTTGCAGGCCTTTGCGCACTCAACAAGGAGTATTGCGTCCTCGTGGGCACTGGCCAGAGGCACCTCCCTAGCAGTCCTATGTAGAGCAGCGGGTTGGGCAACACCTAATACCTTTGCCAGATTTTACAATCTCAGGGTTGAGGCAGTATCGTCCAGTGTTTTCTCAGGTCTGAGTCGGTAGAACTCGGTAACACGCTGACGATCTGGCCGGGTGAATCGCTTGCACCTGGTGCCCTTTCCCTCAGCCGTGGTAAAACTGTGCACTTTCTCTCCCAGGAGATCCCACCCACCCGGGTCCCTGGTCAATTCCTCCCTAGGCCTTTTGGGTCCACAGTTCAGCGGAGGAACTTGCCGACCCAGTCCACTACAGGTACTCTAATCTACCCTGTACTGGAATAGGTGCTCCAAGATCGGGACTCCTACACGGACTCCCCCTGTGTCTATTTTCCGCAGTACGGACCCCACACGAAGTGGACCCGCGTCTCCCTTGGGCAGTTTTTACTGCCCTCCGGTCACTATGCTGTAGCAACTCCCCCCTCCTCGAGGTTGGATCTACCACTGCGCCACGCTCCACGTGTTGCCTAAAAAAACCCATGTGATGTATTCGCCACATTTACCTCCCCTTTTGGGCAGGTGTGGCCTCCGAAGGGTCTTTTCCCCCTGAAAGAATAGGAAACTGGGTAAGACCCCCTTCCCTCGATGCGTGTAAGGGCCCTGCTGTTCTTGCTCTATGCCGAGAAACATAGAGAGAATAGAGGCCCAGCCAGGCTTGGCCCGTTCCCAGGTTGGCAAGCCTCGCCTTGTTCCCCTCTAGGGTAACCAGAAGGATTCCAACGACTTTTTTGGGGCATTAGGGAAGGGTACGTGCAGTCTGAAACACAGTTGGTCGCTTGTGCACGTGAAATACCTGCCCGCTCCTGTGTCAGCAGTACACGTACACGACTGATTTGAATTGGACCCCTAGTGTCGCTTCTTCGACACGATGTCGAAGTGAGCGGTAGACGGGGAACGTCTCGGTTAAGTATGTAACCTCCGTTCCCTGATGGAGGGAACGAGACGTCGTGTCCTCCAGGCCACGTCGCTGAGCCGAGCCACTGCAGTGGCCGGACAATTTACGGATACTCAGAAAAATCCTGAATGGACTCGACGTATTTCCCCGCTTTTATACCCGTATGTCCGGGGGCAGGGTATGCAAATACTGTCTGCCAACTTCTCATTGGCCTTTTTTCATAGACCAGAGGCATATTCGGCGCTCAAGAGAGACCCCTAGTGTCGCTTCTTTGACACGACGTCTTGTTCCCTCCATCAGGGAACGGAGGTTACATACGTAACCGAGACGGTGATAGAGCTTTTGCAGAGGCAGCGCCTAGACTTTGGAATGAGCTTCCATTGGTCATAAAATCATCTCTGTCTCTATTCTCTTTCCAGGGGGCCTTATTTTCCCTAGCTTTTAATTAATTGCATTATAAATTGTACTAGGTCAGTTTTATCTTATTCTTGTTTTATTGGTTTTAAATGTTTGTTGCATTCTTAAGCTGTATGTATGTGATTTTATTTATTTTTTGTAACTCCATGTACAGCACTTTGGTATCCAATGTGGTTTTAGAAAGTGCTCTATAAATAAAATTGAGTTGAGAGTTGAGTTGAGTAAAGTGAATCTGTTAGTCATGATTGCTCATATTACTGATACATTACCAAAACTAAGAAATTGCTTTAAACGGCTTTGAACGGACAACTTCAGTATTAAGGCTCATGCTGAGAGACACAACAGACTGATTCATTACAGAACTCAAGTGCTTACCTTTTATCTGAGTTTCCACATTGGTTGTTTCTATAGTGAATTACTCTCGCACACCGGCTACCGCGAAATAGAGAGGAATACCCCTGCTTGGACATCTCTGGAAGCTGACCGCATCTCTGATTGGGTGTGGCAACAGGTGATTGCACATGCTCCATCTCTCTCTCTCTCTTTCTCACACACACACACACACACACACACATCCAGCCGTCTATCCTTGTTTATCCAATAACTTGTTAGAAACAGCACAATCTGTGATACTATTTCTGAAGTGAAATTTTTGAATTACTAATGGAGGTTTGGATGCATAATTTGTTTTGAACCAGAAACGGCAGATTCTTATTCTTCACGTAAGAAAGTAGTTCCATGCACAAATGTGTTTTTATGACCGTACTCGGTTTTTCCTAATTTTTTAAAATGTACTTGTTCATTGAACTGTTGTATATAAGCAATATCACACGAGCAAGAGTGCTACATGGCCCTATATCAGCACTGCTGTAATTACCTACAACACTCGTGGCTGCGGCTGAATCATAGCAGTGCTGATGTAGGGCCATATTGCATGATTGCGAGTGTGATATTGCTTAAATATATATATACTGTACTGTATATTCTTGTTGCACTCTAATCTGTCTCGGATAATATTATTCTGATGCAATTGAAGCCTTGTCATGCAGTACTTTTTGTAGTACTGATTCCTTAAAATGAATTGCTTATGATGCATTATTCCTCTTTTGTAAGTCGCTTTGTATAAATCGCCTGCCAAATGAATAAATGTAAATGTAAGTTATCACTAAAGGAATGTAATTACAGTTTTAAAAGAAGTAATTAGTAATTTGGGATAGATTACTTTTTTCTATTTAGCCAACAATGTTTCTATCCTAAACCTATCTATGATTTTCATTGAAAAATAACAGAAAAATGAAAACATCAGGTTTGTAACAAGATGACGGAAGTAACATTTTTAGTCAGAAATATCTATTTTATAATATTACTTTGAGATCAAATTCTGAGTTTTGTTATTGTGTTTATTGATTTATTTGCCATATGTTGTCACTGGAGTAATGTTTTCAAGAGTGGAAAGTGAGAATTAGAGCATATAACAGATGAGAACAGACACAGGTGGTAAATAAACAAGACTGCTGATATGGAATATAGCTTTTATATGAAGCAACTTTTTTATTAACATCAAGAAGCTTCAGACTTCTTATTGCCTGTGTGTGTGTGTGTGTGTGTGTGTGTGTGTGTGTTTGTGTGTGTGCGTGTGTGTGTGTGTGTGTGTGCGTGTGTGTATGTGTGTTGTATATTTAAAGGTTCTGGGTGCAATTGAGGACATTAATATCTGTGAAGGAACACAACAAGAGAAAATACAACAAAATAACAACAAAATAATCAGCTTTTAGAGTTATATACAGTTTTTATTGATGCTTCATTGATTTTTAAAGATATAAACTGAAGTAATTTTGCCTGTCAGTACATATGCATCCTGAAAACTCTCTTGTTGACATTAGAGAGGGTTTGTTGGTTTCCATTATTGTGGTATATTGTGAAGTCTCCTCTGTGAATGGAAGCTAAGGCTTATTCTGTGAACATGTGCAAAAACACACACTTTCAGTTTGTTATCATTACTCCATCATGCTTACATTTCTTAAAGCTGAAGTGTGTTATTTTTGTTGTATGTTAAAAATACTTATCCCAGCTTGCAGAGACAAGTAAAACATTTGTGGATATAAGTGTAAAAATTGTGCCTTTTGGTCTGACTAGCCGACACAGCAACATTGTCTGGCATCAGTTTGGTTTGGGGCGGGACTTTTTGAGGGGGAGAGTGTTATAAATGGCCTGTTTTAAAGCAGGTATCTCAAACAATTATTGGTGATGCTAGTGGTGCAGAAATTCCAGACTTCAGCTTTAAGAGTTTCCTTTGTAGGTGTATTACAAATATATATATATTTGGAAAAAATAAATAATAATAATAAAAACAACAAAATAGAATGAGAGGCACAAACAAAAAGCAAAGCAGTTACCGAAGTGTTTGACAGTTGTGCATGTTTCTCAACAGAAACTAGCACTCAAACACATTCATAGACCTTTATCTTCTCCCATACACACACAATCATTAGCAATTGTGTGTTAATATCATTAAAAGGCCTAGTTGTGGTATCTAGATATTCATGAATTGTTTAGGACCTTAAATGGATTGGAAAATAGAGAGACTCTGTTGTAGTTACCAGTATTGGGTGTAATCTGATTACGAAGTAATTTGGTACAGTAATCTGTGTTTTAAATTTGTTTTTGTCAAAAACGGTAGATACATTTTTAATTCATGTCATCAGATTACAATTACTGACTTTACATTAAGTTACTTTTTAGTACATTTTTAGGTTGTACTATGAATATACATAATTCAAATATTCACATTGTAGGTTAGAAAAAGTATGTGAACCCATAGGCTTATGATGTCAGCAAAAGCTAATTAGAGTCAGGAGCTGTCAAACCTCCTTCAATCCAATTAATGAAACGAGATGTGGGACATTTTGAGTTTGCTGTTCACACAAAGCATCTGCAGATGTGGATCGTGCCTCACAAAAAAGAGATTTCAGAAGGCATATGATCAAGAATTGTTGCTTTGCATAAAGCTGGATACGGTTACAAAGTTATCTTGAAGAGCTTAGATATTCATCTGTCCACAGTTAAACAAATTATATATAAATGTAGACAATTTAGTACTGTGGCTGCTCTCCCTAGAAGTGGTTGTCCAGCCAACATTCAAAGAGGTAAAACGAACCCTATAGTGACAGCTAAAGACTTGAAGGAATCATTGAAATGGGTTAACATCTCTGTTCATGAGTCTACTATACGGAAAGCATTAAACAGGCATGGTGTCCATGGCAGGACACCACAAAGGAAACCGTTGCTTTCCAACATTGCTGTCCACATGAAGTTTGCCAAAGACCATTTGACACTCCACAACGCTTCTGGGAAAATATTATGTGGTCTGTTGAATCTAAGGATGAATTATTTGGGAAGAACCCGCAGCACTACGTATGGTGTAAAAAGGGCACCGTATACCAACATGAAAACATCATCCCAGCGGTGAAGTACAGTGGAGGGAGCATCATGATTTGGGGCTGCTTTGGGGCCTGGACCGCTTGCCATCATCGAGGGAAAAAAGAATTCCCAAGTTTATCAAGATATCCTACAGGATAATGTCAGGGTGGCTGTGTGCCAGCTGATGCTCAGTAGAAGTTAGGTGATGCAGCAGGACAATGAACCTAAACATCAAAGGAAATCCACTGCAGAATGGCTTCAAAAAAAGAAAATCCACCTTTTGGAGTGACTCAGTCAGAGCCCAGATCTTAACCCCATAGTGATGCTGTGGAGTGACCTCAAGAGAGCCGTTCACACCAGACATCTTAAGAACATGACTGAACTGAAGCAGTTCTGTAAGGAAGAATGGTACAAAATTCCTTCTTTACGTTGTGCAGGTCTAATCTGCATCTACTGGAAACACTTGGTTGAGGATATTGCTGCCAAAGGAGAATCGACCAGTTATTAAATCCAAGGGTTCACTTACTTTTTCACATCTCTGTGAATGTTTAATGGAATGTGATCAGTAAAAATATTAAAGATGATAATTGTTTATGTGATGTTAGCTTAAGCACATTGTGTTTGTCTATATTTGTGACTTTGATGAAGATGAGATCACATTTTATGACCAATTAATGCAGAAATCCAGTTAATCCAAAGGATTCACAAACTTTTTCTTACCACTGTATATTTACTGTAAATCATGAATTACGATCAATTGTAAATCTGTTTGCGCTTCTGTGAAGAGTCACATCAAGTCATTGTAAGGCAGAAAATTGGTGCAAAGTGTACGACTTATGTGCAACAATGAACGAGGAGACAAACAACATTATTTGTAATTTAAGTGGGGAAAAAATTCTGTGAAAAGTGTTTTAGAAAGCAATGCAAAAGTAAAGTAATTAGTAATGTAATTACTTTTACCATGAAGCAATTCGAAATTTAGAGTAGACTACTTTTTAATAACTTTTCCAACACTGGCAGCTACAAAGTAAAATGACAAAAGACCAGAAAATATGTTGTAAAGAAAGTAAAAGATCATGTGGGTTATTGATTGTAATGAAAACTTGATATATATGTAGTTCTTACACTAGGCAAAATAAAAAGTGTGTTAGAACCAAGTTGGAAGTGGAAACAAGGAATATTTGTTTTTACTAAGGTGAGCAAGTATTTACATGAATGATTTGTCACCAGGCATTTTTATAACATTGCTTTGTTGTAACCTTTGCATTAACCAGTAAAGTACAAACCAGTAAGTTTCGAAATATTACATTGCACGTTTTTAGAAAGTGTTTCGTATTTACATGAACATCTGGCTCCAATTGGATGTTTAGTACCATAATTCATATTTACAACTAGAAATATTTTTATTTGAAGTATATTAAAATAAGCCCTAATGCCCAAGTTCTCCTCCTATCATTCCTTCTAATAATGTACACAACCATGATATCTTCTACAGCTCAGATTATGAAGTCAAACAAATTAGATTTAGAAACTTTGATTTTTAAAATATTAAGAATGTAAAAGAAAACATTTCACATGGATATACAAGAATGATATGAATGCAAATGAATGAATATACAGAAATTATATGTATTAAACTTGAAAAATGAGAAATGATTGTGTATGATCTTATTATAAATAAACGAACAAGTGCCTTAATATTGCACATTTTACACATATTTTTTTCTCACTTACCATCGTTATGAATGTACAATCACTATAAATATCCTATTTCTCTATATAGCACACACAGTCTGTTAATGAAATGTGTTCACACTGATCATCGAAGTTGCTACTTATTATCTTATTATTTTTAATCTCTTCAAAAAGTACAGCACTATAATTCTGTTGTGACTTTTCTTACTATAAGTTTGACAAACCACAAGATTGGGGGTTAATATGAATCGCAAAATTTTACTATGAGTGAATGGTACCAGTATAGAACTGCATGCATTAAATAATAAACATGGCTAATAAATATGTGTTGATTGATTTACTACATGCTTTTAAGTCGATATGTCCTTGGTTATGAATAGTGTATCAAAAGTGCATTCAATATTTTGTTTATACTGATCAACAAAGGGGTTGGGAGATAAGATCAAATCATATTAAATCAATGTTAGTAATTATTTTTTGGAGCTTCGAACTCGCTGTGCGTTGTTTTAGCCCTGTTATCTTTTGATAGTAAAAAAGTGCAGAAGACATTGATTTATTGAGGTATAAAATGTTTGTTGCCAAACTATAAAGTCATTTCAGTGAGCATGATGAATACTGATTTTTCTCTTATTAAATTGATGTCTTTTTGATTAAAATGTAATTGCAGACCTTTTACATGCAGTTCCATCATAATTACACATATTTATAAATGAATAATGAATGATGTACCATGAAAAATAAACTTCATCATTTCAAGAATTCAATAAGGTTGTGAAATATAAACTAGGACTAAGTGTATCGGTTAAATCTGGACAGTATTGTGCTTTTATATATTTTCAGGCATTGTGAAGCTATACAATATTCATCCGCCGTTCTCACTGGTAGATGATGCTAGGGTCTTTTAGAAAGAATTCATCAGCCCCTCCACCACGCTTCCTCAATAATACACCTTCTTCAAATCTTTTCATATGTAAACACAGAACTATGCTTCATGAGTTCTCCGAATACGTATAGTATTTTTAAACAATCCTATACAAGAGATATTTACAATACATGGTGCAAAGGAATTATTTTCATTTTGTTTACTCTTTTTCATTGAGGAAGCCTAGAGTTTCCTTAATTGCTGGCTTTTTAAAACAAAATCTGAATATGTATAGTTCGTCAAGACGTTAAAAACATGTACAGGATAATGTCACTAATTACAGTACTTACTGCAAATTTAACTCAACCCGAGCACCAAAAAGTAAAATACAATTAAAATAAATAAATACTGAGAATTGAGATTTAGTTGCCTAAGCTTGACATTAAAACACCCAAGTTTGATGTACATTGCACACGTAATTGGCAAGAGATTTTTTTTCCGACAAGATTAAATCTGATTAAGTGGCTCTTATGTAATTTCTTGAAGACATGTTTTCAATCTACAGAAAAGCACTTTTGAGATTCATGGCACTGAATCTTTGAAGGATATTTAAGTATTGTATTTGAGGCAGTTATTAGCAAATAAATTATTCATCTTCAAGAGCAATTGTATATTCTTCTTTGTTCCAAGAGTTATTTCTGTGAAACATTTGGTACTTATTACATTATATGGCAGTTCTTGATCGGAATAAGCGGCAATGTAGACAAGACTTTGTCAGTTGACTAGTTAATTGATGAATAACATTTATGGGTGTTTTTTTTACCTGATATAATATAATTTATTTATTTATGCATTTTGGCAGATACTTTTATCCAAAGCAACTTACAGTGCATTCAGGGTATACGTTATATCAGTTTATGTGTTCCCTGGGACTCGAACCCATGATCTTAGAGTTGCAAGCGCTATGCTCTACAAGTTGAACTACAGGAACCTGGTATAATGAGTTAAATGTGTTTTTTTTTTTTCATTTCTTTTTTTTTTTTTTTTCATTTGTGGAGCCTAAAAACCGGCCCCCATCCTTTTCACTTTCATTATATGGACAAAAGTGTCTGGAACACTGCAAAAAAACGAACGGAGAAAAAATATATATATTTATATATTATATATTAAATATATATATTTATATATTATATTTTCAGGAACAAAATATCCCAAAATCCCTAAAACAAGAAAAATGACTTGGAAAGCAAAATGACAAATATTTTGTGTTGTTTTCAGAGAAATCTAAATAAATTTGGTGGGGTTTTTGCTTGAAACAAGAAAAATCTATTTGTCAATGGAGTAGGAAAACACACTTGTTTTCCCTTTTGAATCAAGTTTTTATTTTCTTGTTATATATATACATCACTAACGTTTTTAGATTAATATGAAAACATTTAATATTTTTTTTTTTTTGTAATTTTGCTTCTCAACAGGGACTAAAAACTAAGTTTTTCATTTCGGTTCGTTCGGAAAACAAACTGTATTTTTTCATTCTGGTTCTGGTGTTCCGCAGCCCCCTTTCCAACTGGTAACCGGTTAGAACTAAATAAAAGAACAGTTAATAACAATCTTTTTTAAATGACATGAATCTGTACTAAGGGTGGGTGATTTGCCAATTGCAGTGTTGCCAGATTTCATAAGAAAAACAAACACCCCTTAGAATGACGTAACTCACTGCTTAACCACCATAGTACGATCGTTGGAGAAATTAACTAGCAAGTCACGACCGCTTCAAGAAACCGTAGTAACTTTGTCGTACATCCATCGTTAGAACCACATTGGTTCAACAACAAAGAGCTGTCATCAATAACGTTACTCAGGGAGTGGAGTAATAACTTCTGCAAATATTATATAATAATAGCTCATTTACACGTACACCAGAAAGCTGTTTAATGCGAGAAAGCTGCTGAAGACAGGAAATCTGCATGCACGGTGTAGATACATACAGAGGTTTCCCTCTACATCAAAATTTGGGGTTCCCCCGACGCACTTGAGCACATATGGACATGCACTTATGTGTTAGCATAAACAAATAAAAGCTGTGTTGTCCAACAGCATTCTCTTAACAGCCTTTAAACCTTAAACGGCTGCATTTGTGTTCACTTGACGTTTCAGAACAGCACTTTTCTGCTAAATAATATTCTTAAATGCATGTTATCTTGCTCAAAGTGTTGACAGAATGAAAGATATATATGGAATAAAATATATAGACGCCTCAGAGAAGTTAAATGATGTCCAAACAGTAAACTAACAAGAAACTATGCTTCTAACCACGGGTAAAGAGCTGTAGTTCCAACCACACAACTTTGCGATGCTGCTTGCGAATGTTCGTTGGAACAACAGTTTCGGGAAACACCACATTGTTGAACTATGTTGGTAAAGATGGAACTTGCGCACATAGTTGGCTAGAGATGCTTTTGGGAACAAACCCCTGATCTGGAAAAACAAGCTCAAAATAAGGGAATTTTCTCACCCAAAATAAGCTAATTACTTTTACATTTAATTACAGATCTGCTTCTCAGTCAAAACCAGGCAGTTTCAGATCTATATTAATGCATCATACCCACAAATAATTCAGTGAAGACTTGGAAACAATGGAGAAATGTACTTTTTAACTACGGTATTTTCCATTACATCTTAATTAATCAAGCATGTACAGTATATGTAGTAATTATATATAGTTGCCAAAAAGTCGTATTAACCGGTTACCAGCGTTTAAAATAAAGTTTTCACTCCAGAACAATTGAAAGGGACTTTGTTCCCATTTTTGATTACGTTCTGCAAACGGTTTTTGTTTTCTGCTCCTTGAACGGTTTTTAGTCCTTCCTTCTCAAGTAAATTTATCTTATTTAAAGATTTTTGTGATATTTTTACTGTCAGCATTTTAACATATGAGGGTGAGTACATGATGACAGAATTCTGCCATCATTTGACTTTTTTCATCCATGAAACAAGATTTATGTATGAAAGGATTGTGATTGTGACTGTCAAGATCCAAACGCATCGTAAAAGTCATCCATATCAATCGTGCACTATTTTTTATTTCTTCTCAAGCCATACAATAGCGTTGTGAGAGGAACCGACCGAAATGTAATTGTTAATTCACCTCTTTACCCATTGAATATGGCACACATGTGATAACGTCTTTGTTTACATATGCGTAGCGTACTGAACGCAAGGCACAAATGCCTTGGTCCGTCTAGAGCTGCACGTGCAGGATGCGCTGCAGTGCTAGGCGAAAGTGTAATCAAGGCATAAAGAGAAAAGGCGGAGAAAAAAAAAAACTTTTGTGTGTATTTTGTGTGAGTATAAAAGTGAACGAGAATTGAGAACAGAAGTAGGGACGTGCCCCACACTTTGGAAACCACTGCCAAGGAAATGTCAAGTGCCATTTTGTCAGGGAAGGAACCGAGAGTTAAGTTTTAGTTGAAATATATCTTTGAATTAAGACATTGACGTGTCAGTAAAAAGTATGTTTGCTGCAATAATTGTTTTTATCATTTGGCAACAAAGAAGATGTTTTGCATCTTGTTGCAATACAAATCTAACCAAACATTGAACAACACACTCAAACTCACTACTTAACATAAAAATTAGATTTTTGAAAGAGGCACCTTTTGTCTTGAACCTCTTTAGACTATCAGTGTCAGCCAGCAATTAAGGTGAATCTAAGGTCAAAAATAATTAGTCCTGGTATACATCTGGCAACATAAGTCCCGCTTGTATTGCAAAACCAATTGGCAGGAAACGGAAGAATATACTGACATAAATATAAATGGTGTTCCCCGGATGGCACCAGTTAGTTGACGTAGTAAAGCCAATAGATGACGTTAAAGAAAGAAAATACGGTGGGGAAGATCATTCTCGACCACTTGTCGATTGAATTCACATCAGCTAAATCAGGAATGGTAATTTTGAGCTGTGAAGCACGCCGTCGTAGTCGGCTCTTCTTCTGAACAACATGACGTTCCAGCACATTGCGTCCAAAGTTGTGTCTGGCCAGGCCGGCTTTGCGATACTGCAGCGTGGTGCTGTCATAGGCTAGCATGGTTGCTCGGGGGTCGCCCAAACCCAGGGTTAACTCTGAAGCGCCCATATCGTTCTTGATCTCCAGAGGACTGAGAAGAATATTTTCATGGGGGTCCATCTAGGAGGTAAATGCAGATGAACAGGTTAGTATTAGTAACATGTACAGTATCCATTTTCTTATTCTGACATTAGCTTATGCTAACTGACGTTAGATGGTCGGTTGAGAACATGTGCTACATTGCAAAATAGTGTGTTAAGAGAAATATGGAATTAGTTACAGTGGATACATGAAGTTAAAGGTGAAGGGTGTAATTACGGTGCCACTAGTGGCACAAAACGGAACTGCAATCTCTTTGTTTGAGCCAAGAAAGTCTGTAATATATGGAGAAAGCTAACCGTTAGCATTCCCATTGATCTCAATGGCAGTTATTCGGCTGGTGCATAACCCCATAGAAATAGAGAGAATCTGCCATGTTTCTCATTGGTTTTCATTTCTGAATGCAGCAATATTTGAACCTGAGCCATACATGTCATGTAACAAATCACTCTGGAGCCACGATTATCCTGAGCTGTGATTTCAAAGGCGGAAGACAGGAAAAAAATATAGTCTTCCAAAAAAGATGTCACTGGTAAAATAATTACCATAATACAATAACAACACAGCTGCAAGTAGCAATTACGGGGCTAAGCATACCAACGCCAACAATGGCAATACGATTTGATTGCCATAGATGATCACCAGAGACGGTATAATCAAGGTGGTTTAAAAGCCATATGTAGAATTAACTGAAACATAAATAAAACTGCTTATATATTTTGACCAGTAGTTGGTCCCCAAATTGATATAGTTTTGTCAGGGCATGGTCACAATGACAGATGCAAAGTTTCTTGTCAATACATTAAAGCATTGCTGAGATACAGCCTTGGTTCTTCATTAAATTAAATTATTCGTTACATGAGAACGGTTTGGTTTCATACATTTTTTCCAGCTTGGTCTGATGAAGATCAGACCCAAATTTGGGGAATATCTAATTAACGCAGTAGGTTTTATGTCTAGGCCATTTAGTTTAAAGTAAGCATATACATAAGGGAAATTCCGAACTATTGGTGGTGCTAGAGGATTTGAGATTCTAAACGTTTATTGTAAAAGTTTAGATTGTCCTCTATCAGTGTGCCAAATTTCAAAACTTTCCTCCAAATGGTTCTATGCCATTGATTTCCATTGCGGAATAGGAAGAAGCATTGCAATGTATACAGTGTGTTGCTTGCAAAAATTGTTCTTTTGATTGGCCGTCAATGGAGTAAGCTGCTTTTAGGCAGCAGAATAATGCTATTATGGCATCTACCTGCAGGGGATAACTGATCCATGCTAACCAGCCAAACCTTGAAGCAGTTCCATTTAGTCCCACTAATCGCATATAAATAATTATACATAGCCATTCATACTTAACATTTAAACAAGCATATTTGTATGTCTGGAGATATGCTAAAACATACAATATGGACGCTTTGACAGCATCTAAAATGTGTACATTTTTACCTATTTACAGCTTTAGAAACATAAAATATTTACGTATGTTTTATATTGTAAATACAATATAATACAATAATACAATATAATACAATATAATTAATTCTCTTAAGTTGTTCATATGTAAATGATTTACGCTTTATGTTTCACTGTCTATGCTAACGTAATCAAATGCACGAGTTCTAGAACCGAACATTGCGTAAGAGTACATACAAATACTCATGTAATCACATTACACACTTCACCTTTAAATATATATAACTTTCTTTTCTTTTTTGTACATTGTTTTATTAGTCAATAACAGATTGATTTCTAAAGGTCACCTTGGCTACTTTTTGATTTGTTAAAATACTTAAATTGCCAACATAAACATGCACTTACCTGTTGCTTTTCTCAGATTTTGTCTGTTTGGCATTTACAATGCAATATTTGACACAGATTAGACAAACCAACAAAGTGCCAGTTACATGGTCTTATGGAAATTAGTTGGTAGAGATGGAGATGTAAAGTGAGGTATGGTATGGTGGTACACAGCTCTATGGGAGACATTTAGTTTTTCTATTTTAAGCCAAATAATATAGTATCATGTTGAATCATTAAGCAATGTGCTGAATTATTATTTCTTTATTTTTTTATTTTTTCAAATGTTCTCCATTCAGGTCCGACACTTGAAACAGTATTTAGTCATTTTAATAAAAAGCAGCTGCAATAGTATAGTAACTTTGTAAACATTTACTGTATTTTTTGTTAGTGGTTTTGAGGGAAAGAGAGGTGACCATGGTAATGGAGAGGAAAAAATAAATAAAGGTTGTGCTCTTAAAGGAAATATTCAGCCAAAAATGAATATTTGGTCACCATTTACTCACACTAATGTTATTCCAAAACCATATGACTTTCTTTCTTCCATGGAACAAAAAAGTAGATATTTTGAAGAGTATCTTGGCTGCTCTATTCCATATAATGAAAGTGGATGGGGACTGGGGCTGTCAAGCTCCCAAATGTGACATACAATGCACTATAAACTTGTTCATACTCTACAAAGACAAAACGTCTTTGCTAACACTTAAACTGAAAAAAACAACTTTTAGTGTAGATTTTTGTTACTGCCATTCTTATACTCTTTTTTTTTTCTCTGAATCTGAGCATAGATTGATACAAATATGTCTGTTACAGGACAGATCATAGTCTAGTATACCTGATTTCAGTCATAACTACATTTTGACGAAATGAATAGTAACTGCATTTTGAATTTGCACATATCCAGGTTTTCTAATATTACAGTATACAATAGTTTTGTGAGGAAAAATAAGTCTTTTGAAGTGCAACAAATATGTTGTAGAAGAAAGTCAGTCAAACAGGTTTAAAACTACATGAGAATGAGTCATTTTTGGATGAACCTATTCCTTTAAGAAGAGTAAACAAAGTTTCGTAAAAAAAAAAGCTGGGTCTCAAATTCATTTGACGCATTGTATGCCACAACTCTATGAACTTTTTTTCAGTACCTTATTTTTTGAATCACCTAGTCCTAATGCTGCATCGTCCACAAAGATCGGTTCCCACATGGAGTCATGCACGTCAATATCCCTCTGTTTCATTCTGGCATATAGAGTATCGTCTCTCTCAACTACATTTCCCATCAACCACTGAAAACATACAAAAATCAGCACTGTCAAAGCAGTCACTTTTTATAAGAGGTGGTGACATTTACTGCCTTTAATTTTGAAGGCAGGTTTTCCATATTGGCTTTGATTAAGAGTGTGAGGCAATGCTGACATTTTGTGGATCATGCCTCATAGAAAACCACGTCCATCAATCCAAACTAAAGTAGAGGGTCTTCCTTCCATAAGTTCTCCAACGACATCTGAACATCAGAAAAACGTTCTAAAAACCCTCAAATAACAAATTCAAAAACCAAATTCTTGTTCAGTTCTCTAAGGTTTGTTATTGCACAATCTCTGCTATGAGTAAATATAAGCACCTAAAATGATCACTACTAAGTAGTTATAAGCAATATTTTACATGTGCCTAAAATACTGCCATTGTAGATTTGAAAAATGTTCAGTGTTCTGTGCATCTATAGAGGAGATGTTTGTCTCCTACTCCAAACAGATATTGTTTTCCTTATATCAGACGCATAATGATTTGGGTATCATTTCAATTATAGGAATATCTGATGCCAAACCAGGCCAGTTTGTTTCCAAATATCAAACATCATCAGAACAGGACATTTATTAAAATAGTACACGTGAGTTTGTTAATAATTTAGAAAGGTCCAGATTTTTATTCTACATTGTACATGCCCTTTTGTTTACCATAGTTCTTTCATTTCTTTTAGTTCTTTAATTGTATAACAGTTGCGTTTGAAATCCAATAAACACAAGAAAGACCATGGATGGCTCGTCATTAAAGTGGTTAGTTAGGTAGTTAGTCTTTCTTAAAAAATAAACTGTTAACAATAATATTCCATTAATAATAATAATAACACATTTAATGGTGGTGGCATAGCGCTAAAGCTAAGAACTGGTAAGCAGAAGGTTGCCGGTTTGATCCCCACTGCCACCACCATTGTGTCCTTGAGCAAGGCACTTAACTCCAGGTTGCTCTGGGGGGATTGTCCCTGTAGTAAGTGCACTGTAAGTAGCTTTGGATAAAAGCATCTGCCAAGTGCATAAATGTAAAAAGTACTGAAATGAATGCTGGTGAAAAGCAGGTGTTTTCCCTTTCTCTTGACAGAGCTGTTCAGTATGTCAGTGCTGTAACTGTCTGAAATGGTTGAATTGTTCCATAGTGCTTTAAAATAGAAAATTCTCATAAATAATTAAAATAGGTCACATACGTTTTGTCGTCTGCACCACGATATTGAGAGAAGCCCAGTTTAATGAAACAGTCATGTGATCCGCTCTGCACTATCTTGTTACCGGAGCTCACATATCGAGGAAAGCCTGGTCGTGCACAGACCGGCACCTGCATGCTCCATAGATACAGTAGGATAGAGCAGAGTGTGTCTAGTGTGCGATTCTTGGTGGAACGCACAACACTCATTCCCAACCAATCTTTAAGCACCCAGCACTCATCCACATTCTGGATGAGAAGCATATTTAACACTTCTAAAATGGCAAAAGCAAGATGAATTTGAATATCATGTAATTTGCTTCAGCCGCCGAAAAATTGCAGGAAAAACCCTGTTCTCACAAAAGCAGGGGATTTAACAGTGGATTTATTACTTTAAAATGTACAACAAGAAAACAAACTGATGAGCCAAAACATTATGACCACATACAGGTGAAGCAAATAACGTCGATCTTCTCCCAACAAGGCCACGTCAAGGTCTGCTAGATTAGATGGTAAGTGAAAAATCAGTTCTCGTAGTCATTGTGTTGAATGCAGGAGAAATGGGCAGGAGTAAAGAACTGAGCGACATTTACAAGGGCCAAATTGTTATGGCCAGATGACTGGGTCAGAACCTCTATGAAACGGCTTGTGGGGTGCTCCCATTCAGCAGTGGTGAGTACCTACTGACATTGGTCTGAGGAGGGACAAACCACAAACTGGCGATAGGGTATTGGTGCACAAGGGCAACGAAGTCTATCCCATCTGTGCCGAACCGACAGAAGGTCTACTGTTGCACATGTCACACGAAATTGGTTACGGGAGGAAAATGTCACAACACAGTGCTTCACACCCTGCTGCGTATGGGGCTGCATAGCCGCAGACCAGTCAGAGTGCCCATGATGACCCCTGTCCACCGTCAAAAGTGCATACAATGGGAATGTGAGCGCAAGAACTTGACCTTGGAGCAGTAGAAGGAGGTCACCTGGTCCGATGAGTCCAGTTTTCTTTTACATCACGTGGACGGCCGTGTACGTGTTCACCATTTACCTGGGGAAGTGATGGCACCATGATACACTGTGGAAAGACAACAACCCAGTGGAGGGAGTGTGATGCTTTGGGCAATGTTCTGCTGGGAAGCCCTGTGTTTGGACATTCATGTGGATGTCAATTTGACACGTACCACTTACCTAAGCATCGTTGCAGACCAGGTACACCCCTTCATGCCAATGGTGTTCCCTGATGGCAGCGGCCTCTTTCAGCAGGATAATGCACCTTGCCACACTGCACACATTGTTGGGGAATGGTTTGAGGAACATGATGAAGAGTTCAAGGTGTTGCCCTGACCTCCGAATTCCCCTGATGTCAATCCAAATCTGTGGGATGTGCTAGATGAACAAGTCCGATCCACGGCGGTTCCACCTCGCAACTTACTGGACATGAAGGATCTGCTGCCAATTTCTTGGTGCAAGGCACCACAGGACACATTCAAGTATCTTGTAGAATACATGTCTTGGCAGGTCAGTGCTACTTTAGTGGCATGCGGAGGACCAACAGGATATTAGTTTTGTTGTTCAATGTTTTGGCTCATCAGTGTAAAAATGAGGAACATAGCAAGCAAATTGTCACACAAAAGTCCACAATATCAGCAGTACTGCACTTGCAAGTTCACTAAATGGCTGGAGCAGTAGTATAGAAGCTTGCATAAGAGACAGATATGTTTTTTTAAGTGCATTTGGTGATGATTGGTCTAAGCGCTCCCAGAACAGTTGTGCTTTTAGCTGGTTCATGAATGTTAAGATGGTTTCAGCAGATTGTGTGGAGATTGGAAGCTCATTCTACCACAGGGTAACAGAGAAAGTGAATGGTCATTGAATAGACTTTGTGCCTCTATGGGATGGGACCACCTGGTGCCGCTCGTTCATTGGCCGCCGAGAGCGAGTTTGACTTGGAGGAGTGAATTGAAGAGGGTGCTATTCCACAGGCTGTCCTTAAGGCCGGAGTCAAAGCCTTGAATTTGATGCATGCAGTTCCAGATAACCAGTTGAGTGAGATCAAGAGTGGGGTGATGTGAGCCCTCTTTGGCTGATTGAAGGCCAGGTGCGCTGCTGCATTATGGACCATTTGCTTATTTGTGCTAGCTGGAAGGGCGGACAACATGGCCAATCTTGAAATGAACAGAGCTTGGACCAGGAGCATATTCAGACAGGACAAGTCTGATTTTCCTGATGTAGTAAAGCGCGAACCTTCAAGACAGGGCAGTTGATGAGATGTGTGCAGTGAATCATCAACCACCACTCCCAGGTACCGACATGTCCTTGTTGGCATTAGTGATGTAGTGAAGATCAAGAAGAGGTAGGAAAAACCATGTGCCTTAATTATTCATCTAAGTGATGTAGTGTAGATAGAAAAGAGAGGGGTCCAAGCCTAAATCTCTGAGGAACACCAGCTGGTGTGACTTGGACACTCCTCCTCTCCAGGTGACCTTGAAGGATCTGTCTATGAGGTATGACTCAAACCATCCAAGCAAAGTTATTGTGATTCCCAGGTCAGAGAGAGTGGACAGGAGAATCTGGTGGTTCACTGTGTCAAAAGCAGCAGACATGTCAAGGAGGATGAGGACAGATGATTTGGAGTTAGGTCTCACCAGTCTTAGGGTTTCAGCTACTGACAAGAGGGCAGTCTTGTTTTTCAAGACATTCATTTTGAGATTCTTTCTCATTATTTTGAGATACTTTCTCATTATCTTGAGATATCGCATTATTTCAAGATACATTCTAATTTTTCAAATACTATCTTGTTATTTTGAGATAATATCTCAAATGTTTTAATCAGCATATCAAATTCTGAAATACTAACTCAGCATATAATTGATTTTCCGAGGTACTACCTGAATTTTCTATCTATGAAATGACTTGTGTGCTGAATTTGTTTGGCAGAAACTGAGAAACTAAGATATATGTTAACACAGGCATGATAATTGCATTTGTCAATACATATCATGGGGTCTTTAAAAGTGTTACAGTTGTTGTGAATTTTTAGAAAAAATATATAGATTTCTTATATGTTTTTTAATGCTTAAAAGCACAGAACCACCTTAACTTAACAAACTGAATAAACAAGCAAAAGGCTGATTGACAGCAAATATTAAAATCAGAGCGCTTTGCATTTTATGATGTACTTCCACCCCCAAACAAAACCCACACCTTATGTCTCCAACAGCCAAATCAACCTCCAAACACAGAAATACATCCACCCACACACATTGCAGTCAGAAATGTTTGACTATGTAGAAGGAAAATCACTGCTTCCATTCTCAAATAAATACATACTCTAAATGTATGGATTTCATAGGGCTCTCTCATTTTAGTTACCATACAATCAAGTCAGACATTGAAATTGCAGTGAAGATATGAAAACAGACTAGACAAAACAATCAAAACAACCATTGAAAAAACATTTATATATTTACTGAGTGATTGTCAGTTCAATCTGGTAATTAAACAACACTTTTATACAACAAAAACAATATAATTGTATCATTTATTTTTTATAACTGGGTGTTTCTTCAACTATGGGCACTTTTAAGTTCAGGGATTGATGTTTATGAAAATTAACATTTTTATTTTAGTTATAAGGTCATCAAATTAGAACTTTTTTCCAAACCTTGCTACTTTTCAAATGCCTTTTCTGTATTGATTTGAATGTTTTACCCTTGATCCAAGCCAAGAGTTTTAATCTTTAAATATGAAAATCCATCATAAAAATATTGACTATTGAATGATAATCTAAACAAAGAGTGACATTTATGATTTATATACATTTTTACATAAATTAGAGCTGTCAGCAAGACTATATAACTATAAGCAGAAGAAATTACAGGCAAAACACATCAACTACAACAATGGCAATAATAGTTGATTGCCTAAAATGATCATCAGAGATTGTATAATCAAGGTGGTTTAAAAATCATAAGCAGAATTACTTAAAACTTATATAAAACAGTTTACAAATTTTGACCAATTGTGGCGCCTACCAATATGATATGGTATTGTCAGAGCATGGTGGCAATTACACATGCAAAGTTTCTTTTCATTATGTTATTTAAAAAGCTTTTAAGACATTTTTGTCAGCATGGTCTAAAAATTATCTGAGCCAAATTTGGGAAAGATCCAATGAACGCTGTAGGTGGATTCAGTCATTCGACTCGGTAGGCCTCAATAAGTCAAAGCAGACCAAACTCATGATTTCAGGCCAAACGATTCAGAACGGATACACGAAAAAGGCATTATATTTCTAGCCCAATAGATGGTGCTGTGTCCAAACATATAACAAGTTTTGCTTCAATACGCCAAAGCGTTGCCATGAATCACGATATAGCATCATGACTTTTTTGTCCTGCTCGTTGGTGCGTTATACACGAATGATTTGGTCTATATAAAATGGTCTGTAGATTTTCTGAGCCAAATTTGGTGCAAATATGATCGCTCTAGGAGGAGTTCGTTGTTCTTTGTTCGTCCTTCAAAAGTAAAAATGGCGGAAAATCAAGTTGGGCGGAAATTATAACCATGGTCTCAAGAGGAAAAAGATTTTTGTTTCTAGGCCATTTTGTTCATGTAACATAATCAAAATTTAAGTAACACTAAGTAAATTCAGTAAAGCATAAACAAAAGTGCAACTTTGAACTTTTTGACCTTGTCTGTAGACAAGTAAGGCTACCTCCACATTAATCTGGATACATTTGAAAATGGCTTTTTCGTTTTCGAAACTCTTTTGTCCACACTGCCGTTTTCAAACGTTTTCCAAAAGATGCTCATGCACACTTAATGCGCATGCAAAATTTGCCATTCCATATTTGGACTGAAATGCAATTGTCCTTGTGTTTTGCCGTACAGCAATTCTGAGTAAACTTTGTGTTGCCTATGAAGGAATGC
The DNA here is from genome assembly GCA_032164185.1 of Moxostoma hubbsi. Taxonomy (NCBI): domain Eukaryota; kingdom Metazoa; phylum Chordata; class Actinopteri; order Cypriniformes; family Catostomidae; genus Moxostoma; species Moxostoma hubbsi. Next base: position 4,511,619 of record JAVLUX010000110.1, on the reverse strand, counting down.
ATACGGTTGTACAAATTTATCTTTAACAATACTCTCAAAGTAAATTTCAGGCACAATAAAACTGCTACAATGTGGGCCGCCATCTTGATTGTTTTGGGTTGAATGGATCACATGATTGCATCCCATGAAAACAAATACGTCATCATTTTCAGATATCTCCATTTTCCCTGTCCACACTACAACGCAAATATGCCGTTTTCAAATTTATCAACTTGGGAGAGTGTTTTAGAAAAGCTTTGATTTTGCTGTCAAAAACGCAGTCTTCGTGTGGACGAAAGGCCAAAACAGTGTTATCAAATGAAAACTTATTAGTGTGGACGCAACCTAAATTAACAATTGAGAATGTTTAAATTGTGTTTATTTTCTAAAAAGTGCACAGGGCCAAAATTGCCCATAGAAACACCCAATTTCCCAATTTTCTAAAAGTTACTTTATAAATGTAACTTTTAAATAGTTTAGCTCATCTAAAATACATATTGAAAATTGTCAGCTATTTCAAATCTCATGAGAAGTTGGATTTCAAACATACTTTGTTGGGGTCCATTCTCATTTTCTCATTGTTTGCTGTGGTGGCTTTCTCTGCTGCTTTCTTCTGCCGCTGGGGACCCCTGCCGAAGAAGATATAGTTGACCAGCGCATACTCCAGAAGAGCCAGGAAAACGAATACGAAACAGCCCATCAGGTACATGTCGATGGCTTTGACGTATGGGATCTTTGGAAGAGTTTCCCGCAAGTGTGTATTGATGGTGGTCATAGTGAGTACAGTGGTGATTCCTACAGACAAGAGGGATTCTCTGTTAATGGAGTCGCCATATTTGATTTGAGCTCTGTTAATAGGGGTTTATCAATGATATGATTTGAGAGTGAATAACAGGCTTTAGTTGCAGTCATCAAACAAAATGATTGCATGCCTTCAGAAGACTTGGAATATGGAACACAAGTTGCATTGACCACTTTTATGATTACTTTATATGATGAACAGGCCAAAATCGAAGTCGTTATTCACTCTCAAATCAAATCATTGGTGACACGTCAATGACATCAAACCTTTAAAAAGTGATTGTATACATTTTGAATGCTTTTTTAGCGAGTCACTATCAGTGTTGGGTGTAATCAGATTACATTTACTGACTGTCAGTTGCTTTAGTTGACAAACATATTTATAAATTAATACTATTTATGTACATTATGAGTACATTTCAAACATAAATTATGTTCATGCCCGTTCACACATATAGAAATGTTTTTTTTTTGTATTGTGAATGTGATTTTCTCCCTTTTTCTCCCCAATTTGGAATGCTAAATTCCCAATATGCTCTAAGTCCTCGTGGTGGCGTAGTGACTCGTCTCAATACGGGTGACAGAGGATGAATCTAAGTTGCCTCCACGTCTGAGACTGTCAATCCTTATATGCACCTTATAACATGGCTTGTTGAGCGTGTTACCATGGAGACCTAGCCCATGTGGAGGCTCATGGTATTCCCCGTGGAATCCATGCACAACTCATCATGCACCCCACCAAGAACAACATTATAGCGACCACGAGGAGGTTAACCCAATGTAATTCTACCCACCCTAGCAACCGGGCCAATTGGTTGCTTAGGAAGCCTGACTGGAGTCACTCAGCATGAAATCTGTGTTTGGAAGTAAGTTAAAAGTGACATAGTTAGTAATATGATGAAGCAATTTTATGAAGCAATCAGTAAAGTAATTAGATTAGAGTTTAAGGAGACATTAGTCATTTGAGTGGGTTTCTGTCTGAGTAACTTGCCCAACACTGGTCACTATCAACTGCTTTTGTATTGAAAACAGTTGATGTAACATCTTTAAAAATATGTAATGGTAAGTAAATAATGACAGAATTTGAAATTTTTGGGTGAACTATTCCTTTAAAAGCATTTCATCCTGCACTCTTTGCCATCTAACTTGGCAGCTAAGTGCTGCAAGTGTAATCTGCAAATGGGAACAATATAGACACAATTAAACTTGACCAACAGCTCAACATACTGTATTCCCTCCTCCTACTCCTGGCTCATGATTTTGGATATATCAGAGCGATAGGCAGTTGGTACACCCCAGTGTGGCAATAGACATGCATACACAATTCTATATTTGTTTTACAACCAAATGCCTAATGAACATACATCTGCTCAGTTTTAATATTCACTTTGTCACTTTGTTATTGCCACAAATCACTCTCTCTGTGTATTCTGTTAAAATGCTACTGCAGTTTGCTCGTGTTGATGAATGCAGCCAGGCCAGACAGCAATCAGAAAGAGTGCTCTGTTATTCACATTGAGAACGCAGCATGCCGCTGCCTACTATTAGTCTTACATAATCAATGATGCCTGAGAAAACTGGAGGCTTACACAAAAAGGGAAAAAATCGAAGGAAGGAGAAAAATCTCGCTTTGTTTTAATCACAGGCGAGCTCCAGATGCAAAGGCTACAGTATCCCTAAATGCATTTTGATGAGCTTTGAAATGCATATATTTTGGCGGACAGAAGTAGAGAAATGTTGATTACACACAGTCAATAAATAACTCTTTGGCTGAACTTAATTCAATTGTGGGCAATGGTTTCACGTGTTTGAAAGGAGTTCCTTAAAATTACAACGTAATCTCAACAAAAACACTTTGTGTAGAAAGAACCTGGTTAAATTGAGTAAACCCAACAAAACCAAACGTGTCAATGTTACTCAAATAAATCTCTTTTATTTATTTATGTTCTAACTAGGGAAAGTGGATGTTAGCATGCTAAACACATGCTGGTTGGAAGCACTACAGAGTGGAGTTTCGTAACTATGCAATGGCTAGCATAGCATTTACTCAATGAAGCCAGCAATCAGTTTCATGTGCGACATCTACTTGTTCTCATCGTTCACCATAAAGGTAACCCCCTAAATCTCAACATAACAAAACATTAAACACTAACAAGTCCACCCCTTTATATTCATATTTCACAAAAACACATAAAAAACAAACACTTTTGAACAAACACAAAAATATTCTCTCTATCGAGTACCATGCAAAGCATGCTGGGAAATAGAAATTTCCCAGTTTCATCAATGCTACATTAATGCCACTAAAATTATTCATGTAGTCCCAACTCAAATGGATTAAGTAAACTTCCATTTTACACATTTAAATGGATTGAACTCAATGGAATCAAGTTGTGACAACATGTTTCACATGTTGTATTGTGTTGATGCATGCTTAAATGAATACATGTTTATACATTTTGTACTTTTTCTGTTACAGTTTAATTTAGCTCATTATCATCAAATAAATAATGTTATTTTCACTAAGCCAAAATTTTAATAATCAAGTAAAATGTACTAAAATTAATAAAAAAAAAAATAATAAAAAAATACATTGAAAAATTAACACTGATCAGTACATATTGCGGTATTGAGAATTTGTGCTTAATGCATACAAATAATGTCACAATGCCAAAAATCCTAATGGTATTAAAAAGGCTTTAAAAAATGGACCCGGATTTCATTCCATATGAATCTAAAGAAATTCTGTCCTAACTGATGTATTAGATGTATTTGCTAAACGTTTCTGCACCCAATATTAAATTAGTTTGGTCTGTAACAGCTTAACAACATTTTTTCATTTTGCTCTTTTATTTTCAACTAAAATGTCATTTTTATTTAGTAAAATTAACTATAATGAATGAATATGACATAACAAAATATTGACTTATTTTAAATGTTATTTTCATTAGAAGAATAAAACTGTAAATAAATAACATTGATCTGAATATATCATGAGAATTATGAGAATTTAAGCTAAAATGTCTTAAAGATAATGTCACAAATTGTAATGGTCCTAAAATAGGTTCCATTTTCTTATGAATATTTTTTTTTTTTTACTTTTGTGGTGAAATATGACCCGAATGCTTTCCTGCCATTTAAACCAAAATAAATGTTTAACTGATGTGCAAGAAGTGAATATTTATATAAATATAGCTTTCATTTGGTCAGAACCTACCTAAAGCAACCCTGGCAGCAGAGGCATCATAGTTGATCCAAAATGATACCCAGGACAGGATGGTGATCAGGATGGAAGGCATGTAGGTCTGCAGAATGAAGTAGCCAATGTTTCTCTTAAGCTTGAAGCTCAGGGAAAGACGAGGGTAGGAACCTAGATGAAAATAGTCCAGCAATGAGATCACTCTCTGTAAGACAGATTTATATAATCTTTTTTATACAGTTCATTCATGACACCTTTCGGAATAAGTTTAGTTTGTTAATATGGATATGACAGTTGATCTGATATTGGTCTTGGCTGACTAGATAAGCTGCGCTACTGCTGCAGAGAAAGTGTGAAGACATGCTGCTGCACAATAAAACATACATACAATCCCCTTGAAGCAGATCTATACAAGCTGGTACTGGGGAGAAGGGTTTTTAATTTTTTTATTTTTTTACTGAAAAAAAAAAAAAGACTACGGTAACTCAGATAACCACTCTGTATAATTGAGTGGGATGATATTCCCACACTGAGGTGTTTAATCGCTTTGGTGGGGTAAATGAAGGTTCAGGCTCAGGCGTGTCTGTGTGCATCACTTTTGACATTGGCGTGTATAGGACGGTTGAGTTTAAAATAAGGAATTCACAATTTAGAGATGTATTTTATCACATCAAGTTTACATGATGGTGTGTAAATGTAGCCGATTTAGTCTGAATTGAATTATTTGGATTTTGGAAAAGTTCAGAAAAAAACAACCTTTTTATTTATGCAATATCGGCGTAAAATCAAGGTACACTGTGATACCATCACATCCCTAGTGTACTTTATGTATGAATGCATAGGTGATAACATAGAATACAGGCATCAAACGCTGAGCCTTGACCATATGAAATATTCACATATGTACAAACCAACTTTTAAGCTGATATGATGAAAGCCATGCTTGAATATATGCAGTCTAATGTGATGTAGATGTACCGTAAACAACCTAATCTGGCAGATTTTGGTGTCAAGTTGCCAGACATGTTTGGGACCATTTCTGAACATCTAAAAGAAGTTACGGTCCATTGAATCGGTGGGATGTTACATTTTCATGTAATGCATTTTGCCATATGCTGTGCACACTGTGAACGCAAGGAGATGAGATATAAAAACAGGTTAAATGTTGCATCCCATACATATGCTAGAAGGGAGGCTAGCTGAGAAAAAAGGACATCTTCCTATTTGCCAACAAATCATTGTCCTTTAAGATCAATGAAATGAAAGTCACTTTGGTGCTTTTAAATGGAAATAGGGTCAGCAAATCAGCTGTGTTTGATATACTGCAACCCCAGCGATATGTTTGTGCTTGTCCCTCAGGTTGTTACCCACTCTTCTGAGGGTCAGACGCAGTTCGTCATTAATGCATCCTTTAACATGTGAAAGCAGGAGAGGAAGACTCCATACGATGTGAAAGGCTGGACAAGAGAAATGTGTGCGGCAAAAAGAAGGAATGCATGAATCTTAGACTGCCTTTGGAATTCATTGACTATTCATTTGACATTTTGCACACATGACCCCTGTCATATGACCCTAGACTTACCCAAACCCATCAACGTCTCTCTTTTTTTGGTTGTGGCTATAACTTCACTGTACATACTGTATAGAGATTGACCTACATCTTGGCCCCGCAATGGGAGAATAATGACTAAATTTACTAAGATCTCAAATAACATGCTAATTTGCTTGTGCCAACTTTCAAATTGGGGACGCATTGCGGGTGATTTACTAACAATAATTGCACAAATAGACACACGTGCAAATCATTTAGACACACCCATATTTTAAGGAGGATTTAGCATGTGGTAATTGTAGTAAATGCCATGGCAGGTTTGGAGGCAACAAATAGTGACCGAAAAGAGCAGAGTTAGAGACCTTAGACAAAGAGGCAAATGATCACATCGGAGAGACAACAAACAAAGACAACACAGAGGGTAAAGTGAAAAGAACAACTGCAGAAGTTAAAAGAAGGAGGCAAGACATAAGAAGAAGAACTAAATAAGAAATTGCATACAGTATAATAAAACCAAAAGCAGGTGGAGGGTCAGTAGAAGAGTAACCGGCATTGAGCAACAGGCGCAGCTCACTTTTTGTGATGAGCAGCTGATCGGGATTCCGGGGTACGATACCCTTGAATTGGTGGTAGAACAAGGTATTTGACTTCAAACATGCAAAACATGTTTAGAATTTAGAAGACAATTACTTTAACTTGTAATGTGTTTCAGTGCCAGTATTTTGATTTTAAAATTGTTCTTCTTTTATAATATAATGTTTTATAAAGCATCTCCACCCGATGTCCCGACCTCCTCAAAAGTACAAATTTACCCAGCTCAGCAGTTCATGACATGGACATTGATAAAGAGTTGTTAAAAGAGCAACAACGCCAGTCTACAGCACTTGGAGGTGGATTGTCCTCCATTGCACACGAGGTGCAAATAGCATCATCCTTGCTGTGAGGGATTAGGCGCAACACTCAGGCCATAGCTGCACATAATGCAAAAAAATGGCAAATGGCGAATCTATTCTGACAACCAAATTGGGTGATTTGAGAAGGGGGATCTAGGAATCATTAATCCAACCACAACCACACATCAAATCTTTCAGCAGAGCGACCAAGATTATGGGTCAGACACCCAGGGAAGAGGATGGAACCTGAGAAGGAAAACGGTTAAAAAGAAAATGTTAAAGAAAGGTAAATGGACATAGCTTATTTTTTGTTCATTTCTTTTTTGCCATGGCTCAAGATGAAATTAGTTAGAATATTCTAACTTGAATATTAAAACTGTATTTTTTTCCCTTGAAGGACATGCATTTGTGCAATGTGACTGTGAAGTTTGAACAAAAGATCATTTTTCTTAGGGTGTACTCACAATAGGAATCTGTACTGTGCCTGAGCACGTATGACCCTCAAATCTCAGTTCGTTTGACTAGTGTGATTGCTCCTTCTGAACCGGCATGGTTCAGTTGACTCAGGCAAGGTACGCATCTAGTGAGATCGCTAACTGTGACCGAGCTCGGAACTTGAAACATGACATCAATGATGCGACTGGACAAAGGGATCACGTTGGTCTATGGTGCAGGTGCAGTGTATTCTGGAAATTTGGGCAACTGGATATAACACACAAGAACACACAAGATATTTGTTAAAACATATTTGTTCGTGACTATCTTCGTGCTTGTGGATACCAAAGAACCATTGAGCAATAACGTGACAAGCTAAAAAAAACTGCTTGTTCAGTATCTGAATGTACAGATTGCGCTCCGTAACTGGCAGCTCGTCGGACGGAAAGGATCTATTCCAGTGGTATGATGCTGCCAATGTGAGAGGGTCGTGTGTAACTGCACCCCAAATGACTCAAAATAAGCCACAGAGTAAGTAATGTTACAATGATGGACTCCATTTCTTCCTGTTTTCTACAAAACAAAAAGTTGTATCGTATTGACATAAGCATGCTCAGGCCCAGAACGTTAAGTGCAATGTGAGTGCAGGCCAGCGGGAGAGTGGGGACAATCGTGCTTAGGCATGGTACAAGACAACCGGATCTAGTGTGAGCATTTAGGACTTGGGATAAAACACATGAAAATGTGCTTTGTGGTATTCCAGCACCTATGGCTACAGTACACTGGAATGACCCAGAAGCTAAGAAATGAAGAGTTGCAAGGAGTTTTGGCATTGCAGGTACTGAGTGATTCCTTTGTGTGAGGGGATCTAAATCAGCACTGACCTCTTCCAAAAGATCCAAAATGACATTTCATAGCCGATATGTCTCGATTAATTTTTTCCTTTGACATTTCAAAAACTTTTACACGATTTTGAAAAAAAAAACCTTCTCTATGTCTACACCTTGCCACAATGAAAGCAGCCATGGTGTGCAGCCTGAATAAAATTAATACCTGTCTTTCAATCGTATTACCGAAATACCTCTTGCAATTTTCAATTCCGTAATGACTTTCAGGCTTAATAAATCAATTTGCGGGAGCTTATTTCTCAATTTGCATTGACACTGCCCTGTATTTTGTGTGTGAATGGAGGAACAACAGGAAATTACAGAAGTAGAGAAAGAGGCATTTTTGCAGCTTTGATTCAATAAATGCTCCTTTTGCATAGGAGAGGAAGTTTTAAGCTCTGAAACTTACAGTATGTTTATGTAGTACAATGACTTCGTATGTCAAAATATCAAGGAAAATTGTATTCATGATCCCTTTTTAATATTAATAATATTTTAAAACAAGACAAAATAATATCAGAATGTCATATATTTTCTGTTTTTTGTCCTGAGCAGTGGCGTTGTCCACTGTTCTTGAGAAAAAGCCTCCCAGTACTGTAAGTTTTTCGGTTTCTTTGCATGTTCTGCACTTTTAAATTCTTCCCTACAGTTGTTCAATGATGTTGAGATCCAGCTTTGCCACTCAGAACCATTGAGGGACTCATAATTATAATTACTATAATAACTATAATAAAATTCTGCAAGCAGTCTTTCATTACCTGTGTGTGGCTCCTCCATCAGTGAGTTGCTTTCGTTTGTCTCTGATACCTACTGAAGCAGAAACTGAGCTCTTCATATGTGCATGAGGGGGAGGGGTGTCAACATCAAAGTATGCTAGTAAATAGGGAAGTTAGGTTTCTCAGGGGAAATTCACTAAGAAAAAATTGTGGCCGCTGATAGTGTCATATATTTGTCATATATTTGCATGTGTTGTTTGCGTTAAGCACAAACAAGCCCATGAAATTAAATTCCAATTTGTACAGTGTAATCGGCTAGTTGCATATGACGGCAATGTTTGTTTTGCGGTTTACTGAGTGTGGGCATAGCCACTTCCGATTTCACCCCGTACCGTTCAAGGGACCGCTAAAAATTGCAAGGGGTTAACAGAATCTCCAAATGTAAATCACTTTATAATATTTAGTTGCAATGTCTGTAAACACTACACTTCTGATGATACATGGCAACACTTTACAATAAGGTTCAATTCACAAACATTGATTAATACATTCAGTATAATGAACTAACAATGACTATTTTTTTACAGCATTAATCTAGGTTAATGTCTCATTTAAATATACTATTGTTTATGGTTAGTTACTGTTCTTTTATAATATATGACCAATGTTAATTCCTACAACTTGAAATGTAAAAAATGTATTAGTATATGTAGACATTAACACTGAACAAGTTTATTTTACATTAGCTATTGCATATCTTATCCCCCATAAACTCTATGAACCTGCCATGGGTCCAAAGGGGGGCACTACATCACAAAATAATATTATGCTTAAAACTTAAAAGTCACTGTATACATAAGTCAGGCATGTGAGGTATCATTGGAAAGCTTAGAATCTGAACTTGTCAGAGATAATCATCAATTCTGCATTCATGTTACGTAAAAGAACAAAATAAGGCCTCAAATCATTCCCGTTGAAAATTAGCGGCCCTAGAGGTAATGGGGTAGAAATATTTATATGAAAATAAAATTTCTTCACATAGCACCTAAAAGTCATTTATCAAATGAAAGCTCTCATTCTCACGAATGTGTCTGTATAGTAAGTATATGCACCAGAGTGTGGACCAGATGGACCAGATGACATTCCATGAGCAAGTTTCCCTCTCTAACTTTCAAGGCAAAGAAAAGCTCCATATTTATTGGATAGTGGCAGGAACAACTGCCAGACACCCCTCACAAGGTAGGAAAGTTGGAAAAGACTTCTCATTGGTCCACGAGTGGTTTCTAAGCAACCTCTCACACCCCCCATCCTAAGGTTTTCCCAAGTCCAGAGATGAGATAAAGACCATAATTAGCTTCAAGACCTCTAAAAGCAGCATTAACTTGATGATTGCACCTTTGTTCTGAGTTCCCAGCTGTTTGAGTTTTGGAGCAACAACAGAATAATAATCAACAATCTGAGTACCCATCTAGAGGGTCGTTAACAGGATACACGTCTATAAAATTTCTCCGTTCTGAGTTCCTTGAGTTTGGGAGAAATAACAGAATAATAATGAACATTCTGAATCTCTGGCCTGAGTGGTAGGAGATGTAATAGAATACAAACCAACCAACGTGCTAAGTTTCACTCCATGAGAGAGAGGATAACAGATCACCCAACGTTCTTAGTCTCCAACCAAGAGAAGATTGACCAAGTACCATGTCTCACTGCAAGAGACTACTGCAATGCCAAGTTCGGTATCCCTATACCAGGGATATAACTACAACGACAAGGTTTAGCTCTGGCGATCAAACCTTCTCTTCAATTTCGTGTATCTGCATGTTCTAGATTGCAAGAACCCTCTTGGCGCTTCAACGAGATCAGCATTCCTCAGCTCCTTCATGTCCAAGGCTGCTAAAACAGAATCCAGCTCCTTTACCACTGTGACGTGGCCCTGAGCCCCAGTGGAAGATGTCGCTATCATCGAACTTATCAATCAATCAAGAAGAACATATATTCTTTGCCATTACTACATCCTTTGCACATGATTTACCTTTTCGTTTATTTGATCTTTTAGCATATTAGTACATTTTGTAGTTTTTGTTAGTTATTCTTGTATATCTTTTGCAAATAAAACTCACTTTATTACAACTGTGTGTTCATCATTTTGATGATACAGAAGAGCTCTAAATGTTTAGGCCGAACTCATGAATCATTCAGATTAATCAGATGACCAGCTCACTCCAATTTACATATTTCTAATTTACTGAATGGTCCATCTGGATAATTATTTTACTATTAAGGTGAAACTCCTTAACTGGTGCCCTGAGGATGGAGGGACCGGCTGTCTGATATTAATAATAACACACACATACACCTTAAATGAAGAGTGATCAAAAATCACCACATATTTTGGTGTCTTGTGTGAGGCCCAGTTCATTTCAGTTGGTGCCAGGGTGATTCTCACTACAAGAGTATTAGGGGTTAACTAACATTAACTTATAGAAACTTTTTGTAAAGTGTTACCCACAAATGTAACACTATTTAACACCATTGGTCAGTTCATCACACGCTTTTCAATGAGCGTGCATGCGACTGGAAGTAAGCATGCGCACACTCGTATCTTGCGGGCCAGTTCTAAGTGTTCCTGCATTTCAAACTCAAAAATCCGGAGCTCTACTTGTTCAATTTTGTAAATTGCCTCTTTAAAATGCATTTGTCTACAAATGTGTACTTGACTATGCAACACATCTAGATATATTAAAACTGGTGGCTTTAATGCTTTTCTAAATTTTTTATCATAAAACTGATGAATTACTGCTTCCATATTCCAAAGAAAGTGCACAAAAACATCTCTTTGTAATTACATTCCATTTAACTCCTGCTTTCTGTGTGCTTTAACCCTTGTGTGAAATTCCGGACATTTTTGACTTTTTTTTTCTTTCATTTCGGCTGTGTTAATTCCAATGGCATATAATTGGCCAAATTTGTGTATTTTTGGGGGAATTTTGATATTTCAACCTCAGTTCCTATAATACATCTATAACACACTGTGTATACAAACTAGTTACACTCAGGACATTCAGGACTATAATGTCCCCATTGAAACCCATTAAAACTGCAATATTTGATCCCACTGCCATTAAAGCATAAAATCATGAATTCTATGATCGTATGCTTTCATTCCGGAGCCCTAACTTCAAAATTAAAATTTCTCATGTTTAGCCTATGGAGCAAATACAAGCTTTTCCCCTATTCTCTGTTTGCTGTATTATAGAGACCTGCAGGACAAATGAATAAATGATGCAGCTAAAATTGTGTTGGTGAGTTGGTATGGATTTCAGAGTGTGTTTTGTATATGTGTATTGAGAAGTGTGTGTGTGTGTGTGTGTGTGTAAAATATTATTATGGCATTTCTTTGACGCAGACATTATTTTATTTTTTATTTATCCTTTATTTTACCAGGTGATGTCCCATTGAGATATTCAAATCTCTTTTACAAGGGAGCCCTGGGGCTCCCTTTAGTAATTTTAGAGTCATTTTTATTGACGCACAAGGGGTAATAGTGCAACAGTAATTGCACCATGTAAAAAGAATGGACTTTTGTGAATACGGTGCAAACTATAAAAATCTTGGTTCTACATGATTATTAAACAGGTCTTTTAGCAGGAATGATAATGATGTAATGTCAATATGCATGTAACTGTCCTATAATAACACAGACAGTGCTGGGTAAACTGGATTAAGAGTGGTTAGTAAGTAAGACACAAGTATTTGTGATAAAATACTCTGCACAACCACATCTTACTGTAAATTCACTGACAGTAGTCTAAAGTTTTTCCAGCTAAAATCGGACAGTGCTTATCGAAATTCAAACAACTTTCCTCAGTGGGCAAAGTTTTGGAACTGATATCCACAGTTCAAATGTCCATAGAGTGGCACCACAGGCGAGTTGTAAAGCAAGTAGTTTTTAGTTGTAAATACAGTAATACAGTGATACAAGTAATAACATTTTATTAACAATACCCCCCAACCCTAAACCTAAACATCAGTGGAGGACATAAGTAATCTTAGAATGGAAAGGTAACCTGCAAATTGTGCTCATCATTGTTAATGTGAATGCGATTAATTCCTGGTTGTCAGTAACTTGGCAGAACAGGTTGATGTCAGGATACCAGAATACCAGTAATGTATGATCATGTTGGCACAACAGTGGCACAACTGTTTCATGAAGTTGTAGCTAAGAGAACCATCTTTGTAGGCTCTATAGACGATAAGTGTCCAGAAGTGCTTTTACCTGTAGAGAATACCACATTCTTTGAGATGAGTTTGTAGTCGACGATGGAGAACTGTGGCAGCTCTATCCTCTCAACTCCTGTTACTGCATGGTTTCCACCTCGCCAGTAAAACTCAATATCATCTGTGGTGTAGCCATCTGAGGAAGAAACAAGCACATATTATAATAACAGATATGGATTTGTCTGTGTAGGGTGAATTAGGAAAGTCTTGAATATTGGATAATGTGCAGGACATCTAACCTCTGAGGTGTCATTTATTGCTTCTGAAAATATGGATTTAAATCACAGTAGCCATATGGATTACTTTTATGCTGTTTCTATGTGCTTTTTTGGACCTTCAAAATTCTGGCCACCATTCACATGCACTGTATGGACCTACAGAGTTCTAAAACTCATTGTTTGTGTTCTGCAGAAGAAGGAAAGTCACACGCATCTGGGATGGCATGAGGGTGAGTAAATGATTTTTGGGTGAACTATTCCTTTAAACTAGGTCTTAATTCAATTAAATCAAAGGACTTTAATTGCCACATCAGAACATCAGAACATGAGAGAAGATTGCTGGAATTGCAATAACAGCAAAGCTCACTACACAGTATTAAAATCTGCATTAGTGTAGGAAATGTAGTCATTCCCAGCCCATTAAACAAATGAACACACACTTGCACAGCTATCAAAGGTTGATTAGTTAGTGACCCAAAGGAAACAAGATGTTTATGAAGCTTATCTTGCAGCTGTGGTGGTATCTATGTAGATGTTACATTATTCAGTAATACATTCTAAGAAAATATAATGTGTTATAGTTATGAAAATATAATAAAAGAACATTCTAACTGGTTCTTAAATGGACAGATAGATGTTATGATCAGTCAGCTACAGTCCAGAGCAGAGACGTTATTCATAATAACTGCTCTTAATCAATAATTTAACATGTTAAATCATTTAAGGCGTGCTAAGATGTGAAGAATTTGAAATCATGAACAAAGTAATCAAGCTCAGCTGTGAACATTTACTAAACATCTCAGAAATGGACATGCATTGGTTGTTATGATGTGAGAGTTCCCTATCTGGGTCACTCTCCAAAAATGTCTGACTTACAATATGTTATAATATTATTGTTTTGAAAATAAAAAGTTTTGAATTTAATTCAGTTTTCTCACATAAAAGCTGATGTCATGTAATTAATAACATCTTGAGATTATTACTAATCATGAAAGACAATTCGATTTTTGCACTTTATTATATTTCACAAAAAAGCACAAGTGACAAATTCTTATAAAAGATGATTTTTAAGATGGTGACAATAACATCTCAAACACACACAATCACACTTTGAAAAAATGACTACACCATTAAACCATTTGTTTTCCAATAAAAATCTTTCACACGAGCATTAACGTCTAGGTTACGTATGTAACCTCCGTTCCCTGGTGGAGGGAACGAGACGATGTGTCGAAGAAGCGACACTAGGGGGTCTCTTTTGAGTGCCGAATATGCCTCTGATCTATGAAAAAAGGCCAATGAGAAGTTGGCAGACAGTATTTGCATACCCCGCCCCCGGACATATGGGTATAAAGGCGGGGAAATACGTCTAGTTCATTAAGGATTTTACTGAGGAGACGGAAATGGTCCGGCCACAACAGTGGCTCGGCTCAGTGACGTGGCCGGGAGGACACAATGTCTCGTTCCCTCCATCAGGGAATGGAGGTTACATACATAACCTAGACGTTCCCTGTCTGTCGTTCACTTCGACATTGTGTCGAAGAAGCAACACTAGGGGTCCAATTTAAATCATGTCATGCGCTGAGCCATGTACGTGTACTGCTGATACAGGAGCGGGCAGGTACTTGATGTGCAAGAGCGACCAGCTGTATCAGACTGCACGTACCCTTCCCCAATGCCCCAAAAAAGTCATCGGAATCCTTCTGGTTACCATAGACAGAGGAACAAGGCGATGCTTGCCAACCTGGGAACGGGCCAAGCCTAGCTGGGCCTCTTTTCTCTCTATGTTTCTCGCATAGATCCAAACGGCTGGGGCCCTTACATGCTTCATGGGAAGGCGGTCTTACCCAGAGACCACACCTGCCCAGAGAGGGGGAGGTAAGAGTGGCGAATACATCACATGGGTTTTTAGGCGACAGGTGGAAAGTGGCATGGTGGTAGATCCCACCTCACCGGAGGGGGGAGTTGCTACAAACACGGCTACCAGGGGGCAGTGGGAAATGCCCAAGGGAGATGCGGGTCCGCTCATAAGGGGACCGTACTGCGGAAAATACACACAGGGGGAGTCCATGTAAGAGTCCTGGATTGGGTCAGTGAGTTCCTCTCGCTGAACTGCAAACCCAAAAGGCTAGGGAAGAGTCATCCAGGGATCCGAATGAGTGGGATCTCCTGGGAGAGAAAGCACACAGTTTTACCTCGGCCGAGGGAAAGGGCGCTTGGTGCAAGCGATCCACCTGGTCAGTCCGTCGGCATGTACCGAGTTCTACCAGCTTGGACCTGAGAAAACACAGGACGATGCTGACTCAACTCTGAGATTGTAGAATCTCGCAAAGGTATTAGGTGTTGCCCTACCTGCTGCTCTGCATATGTCTGCCAGGGAGGTGCCTCTGGCCAGTGCCCATGAGGACTCATTGTTGAGTGTGCTCGGACACGCGGGCGGGGGGGGTCACGGCCTGGGTGTGACAGGCCAATTAAATGGTGTCAACCACCCATTGGGAAAGCCTCTGTTTGGAGACAGCATTCCCTTTCCGCTGTCCACCAAAGCAGACAAAGAGCTGCTCAGAACGTCTAAAGCTCTGCATGTGGTCCAAGTAGGTATGCAAAGCACGTACCAGACACAGCAACGAAGGGGCTGGGTCTGCCTCCTCCCAGGGCAGCGCTTGCAGGTTCACTACTTGGTCTCTGAAGGGAGTCGTAGGAACCTTGGGCACGTAGGATCACATGAGTGTCTGCCGGACTGAACTCCAGGCAAGTGTCGCTAACAGAGAACGCTTGCAGGTCCCCGACCCTCTTGATGGAGGCGAGCGCGATCAGCAGGGCCGTCTTTAGAGAGTCCAACTGATTCTAGCAGCTCAAAGGGAGGTCTCTGAAGGCCCGAGAAGACCACTGAGAGATCCCAGGAGGGGAACAGGCTTGGTAGGATTTAACTTCCGGGCGCCTATTAGGAACCTGATAATTAAGTCGTGCTTACCCAAAGACTTGCCGTCTACTGCATCGTGGTGGGCCGCGATAGCAGCTATGTACACTTTCAAGGTCCTTCCTCAGGGGAATTTGCCAGGGAGGGGCTGTAGCGAGCAGTACGAGGTCCGAGAACCAAGCCTGGGTGGGCCAGTAGGGAGCCACTAGGGTGACTTGTTCCTCGTTCTCCCTGACCTTGCACAGCATCTGTGCAAGAAGGCTCACTGGGGGAAATGCATACTTGCGCAGCCCCGAGGGAAGCCTCTGTTTGTGCATACCAAAGCGGGCAATGGGAGGTCTCTTGGGATGCGAACAGGTCTACCTGAGCCTTCCCGAACTGTTCCCAAATCAGCTGAACCGACTGGGCAAGTGTTGTCATGACAGCACATCCGCTACCACATTGAGGTTGCCCAGGATGTGAGTGGCACGCAGCAACTTGAGTCACTGCTGGCTCCAAAGGAGGAAACGACGGGCGAGTTGTGACGTGGCGGGAGCGTACACCGCCTTGGCAATTTATGTACGCTACCGCGGTGGTGCTGTCTGACCTGATCAAAACGTGTTTGTCTCGAACTAACGAGAGAAACCTCCGCAGGGCAAAGAATACAGTTAACACTCTAGGCAATTGATGTGGCAGTGCAGCAGGGACCCTTTCCAACGGCCCGCAGCTGTGTGCCTGTTGCACACGGCGCCCCAACCCAGTTTGGAGGTGTTGGTCGTGACCAGGATGCGTCGGGACACCTGCTGCAAGGGGACTCCTGCCAGCAGAAAGCAGAGGTCTGTCCAGGGTCTGAATGCTTGGTGGCAGGTGGGGGGTGACCATCTCACGGTGCGTGCCACAGTGCCATGCTCGTCTCGGGACTCGAGTCTGGAGCCAGTGCTGAAACGGTCTCATATGCATGAACCCCAGTGGCACGACCACTGCGGAGGATGCCATATGCCCCAGGAGCCTCTGGAAAAGTTTTAAAGGGACAGCTGTGCCCGGTCTGAATGCAGCGAGGCATTCCAGCACTGACTGTGCACGCTTGTTGGTGAGGTGCGCTGAACCGGGGCGAGCTTGCTCTTTTCCCAGTTGACCTGAGGCACCAAACATCTGAGCACTGAGCACCTGGTCCCTGTGAGCGCATAGTAACTCTCGGGAGTGGGCCAGGATGAGCCAGTCGTTGAGGTAGTTGAGTATGTGGATTCCGGCTTCTCGTAGAGGGGCAAGGGCTGCCTCTGTGACTTTCGTAAAGATGCGAGGGGACAGGGACATGCCGAAGGGGAGGACTTTGTACTGATACGCCTGGCCGTCGAACGCGAACCGTAGGAAGGGTCGGTGTCGAGGCAGAATTGAGACGAGTCCTTCAGGTCTACCGCTGCGAACCAATCTAGATGCCGGACACAAGTTAAGATGTGTTTATGCATGAGCATTTTGAATGGGAGTTTGTGCAAAGCCCGGTTAAAAACTTGCAAGTCCAATATCGGTCGTAAGCCGCCGCCTTTCTTGGGTACGATGAAGTAAGGGCTGTAGAAACCCTTCTTCATCTCGGTTGGAGGGACAGGCTCTATCGCATCTTTAGGTAAGAGGGTCGCGATTTCTGCAAGCATGGATTTGGCATGTTCGCCGTGTACTGCGGTAAAGCGGACGCCCCGGAAGAAGGGGGGGGGTTCTGGCAAACTGAATTGCATAACCGAGTCAAATGGTCCTGGCCAGCCAGCGTGACGGGTTGGGAAGTGAATGCCACGCATCCAAACTCCACGCTAGGGGCACTAAGGGGACGATTATCTTTTACGTACCCGGCGGCGCTTCGCAGCAGGGCGGAGCAGGTGATACAGCGTCAGAAGAAGAGGGTGCGTCCCGAGGCTCTGGTGCTGAGAAAAGACTAGAAGCACTTACCTTGCTCCGCACTCCCGGCAGGGGGCGGATTAGTGACTGAGGAGGAGGTCCGGTGGAGGCGTCCTCTAGACTTGTAAGAACCAGCCTGCTGGGGAACAGTCGTGGGGCTGAGGGCGGGGGGTCCGCGTCCAGCGTGCCGGGACTGTTGAGGTGTGGTGTCAGAGTGCCGTGAGAACGGCATTTGCGGGCCAGGTGACCCAGAGACAAAGGGAATAGCTCTTTTACTGAGAATGTGGGTACCGGCAAATGAAATTAATTCAACAAAGGATTCTCCTCCCAGACCTCCATCGGGGGGATAGAGTGGTCTGCTTACCAGCTCCGGAGCTAAAGTCTTGGCCCCTGGGTCGATCGTCTCAGGAGTGCCTGGGAGCCTTCCAGGTCCTCGAGGGGGTCCATGAGATGGGGGGCATTTGCTTCCTGCAGGGTGCTCGACGTGCGGGCTCAGAGCTGGGCTCGGGTTGAGGCGAAGCAGGGTATTTCTTAGCCGCAGGATAACGCCCTCAGCAAGCAGACGGGGCATGGCCCGTGGAGGCAGGTTTGCGGCAGGGCAGGATATGTGAAATGGCCTCCGTCTGCTTCTTCACCACGGAGAACTGCTGGGCGAAGTCCTCGACGGTGTCGCCGAAGAGGCCGAACTGGGAGACAGGTGCGTTGAGGAAGCGTGTCTTGTCTGTCTCACGAATCTCGACCAAGTTCAGCCACAGATGACGTTCCTGAACCACAAGTGTGGCCATTGCCTGCCCGAGTGACTGCGCTGTGGCCTTCGTGGCCCTGAGGGCGAGGTCGTTCTCTGAACGCAGTTCCTGCAGCACGTCGGGATCAGGACTACCCTCGTGCAGATCTTTAAGTGCCTGGATCGCCTCCATCACCAGCCGCATCGTCCTCAATCCCATGGGAAGAAGGAACGACGTGAGGGGTGGCTGGAGTGGCGTTCCTTTGGTTGAAGGAAAACCGCGACCGCAACGTTGCCATGGTCATGTCCTCGCAATGAGAACATGAACCATCCACAAACGCTGCCTCGGTGTGATCTCTGCCCAGACACACGAGACAAAGCCTGTGGTCGTCTGAAGCAGAGACCACTCAACCGCATCCAGGAACTACACAGGGGCGGAAGGGCATCTTTATAAAGACGCGTCCTGAAAAGGACGTTCAACGCCTCTGTGTATTGCTCTTTAGAGGAAAATACTCTTTTATTGATAAAATCACTCTTTTAATAAACAACTCTTTAGCTGTACTGTCGAAGCGCCCAGGGGCAAACTGCACTGCCATGTAGAGAAGGAGAAAGCCGTTGAAGTGCGCCGTAGATCCAACAGCAGATTGCTCAGAGGTAAGAGGAACAGGTGTGTGACTCACAGCTCGCTGCATATGCAACCATCGGCTCCGAAAAAAATTTCTGAATGAACTAGATGTATTTCCCTGCCTTTATACACGTATGTCTATATGACACAACGTCGAAGTGAGCGACAGACGGGGAAACAATGTTACCAAGTGGAAAAAACACATTGAAACTGTGCACACGTTTTACACACTATTTAGACCTTACATTAATGCTTAAGCTGGCAAAACAATATAATAATACAAAATAACATAATAGATATATAATTAATATAATGTAATAAATTAAATACAGTAAAATACAATATAAATAAAAAACGAATTAATTATTAAATATGTATATGTAAATGTCATGAAGTCATGAAGTGTATTAAGGTGACAAGGGTAGCCTGGAAAATTGAAATATTGTTTAATAAAAAAAGTTATTAAAATAATAAATATAAACTTTTAAAAGTATATATTTTTTCTGTTTAATAAAAAAATATATAAAATGCAATGAATAATAATAATAATAATAATAATATAATAAATGGCATGAAGGGGTCAAGAGTAACCTGACAAATTAAAATATTTAGCTAATAATAAATAATAATACAATAAATAGAACATTAAAATGTTTGTTTTTAAAAAATAAAATACAGTAAAAAATGTGATGTAAATGTCATGAAGTGGTATGAAGGGGTCAAGAGTGGCATGGCAATTTTAATTATTTAATAAATAATAATTTAATAAACATACAATTTAAATTGTTTAAATAAAAAATATATACAATACAATTAAATAATAAAAAACTGTAAATGTCATATAGTTGTACGAAGGGTACAAATTAAAATATGTATTTAATAATAAAAAAACATTAATATAATACATATAACCTTTTAAATTCTATATTTGTCTGTGTACTAAAAATATATACAATACAAATATTGTTATTAATAATAATAATAATAATAATAATAATAAAGTGGCATGAGGGGTCAAGAGTAACCTGGCAAATACCAAAAAATTACTAATAATAAATAATATAATGAACAGAAACTGAAAATATTTGTTTTTAAATAAGAATATAGTAATAATATTATAATATAGCTAATATTTAAAAAAGATGCAAATGTCATGAAGTGGCTTGAAGGTATCCTGGCAAATTATTATTATTTTAAAAGTGACAAACAATATAATTTACATCATTAACAATACTATAATATAATTTTTATCTTATATAAAATACAAAAATAGGTTAAAGAATGATGCCTTTTATATGGGAATTCTTAAATATTTATAATCTTTATCATGAAAAGACCCACTTTTTTGTCAAAATATTTTGAGAGTGACACATCTAAGAGGAACCCCTGCTGTGGTTTGAATCATTATTTCATATTTTGGGTGTGTTGAGGTGGAATTGAACCTGTATTGTTAGAGAGCAGAGAATAAATGCAAAAACAAGCCTTGGGTAAAACTCAATATCAAGTCAAATCATACTGCATTAATATTACTGACCTCAGCTGCAGAAAAAAACACCATAAATATTCAAGTAAAACATGTGATATTTCTTTGCTTCATTGCTCTCTGTGCTGAAACTGGCAGAAACCTGAGCAGTCAGTGCATGCCGAGCCATGAAAGACTGAAAAACATCTTATTGTATCTGATCAGCAATCTGCATCAGACCAGAAAACTCTCTTGGCCTTGTATAATTCACTCGCAGCCCTCATGCCATTGTCAAGTTATTAGACTGACAGGTTTAAACATGTAAAAACACAATAAAATTGTCTTAAAAGAAGTGCCGTATTTCAAGTCTTCTGAAGCCTTACAGCACGGGAGTTATGTCGTTATTCTTTGAAAGTCTTCCCCTCCGCTATAGCTTTTAAATAAAACATGGAAAATTGTCATAAGACACAAAAATTGGCCAGTATTTTTTTCTGCAAAGCTGAAACTATGTATATTGTGAAAAGTGCTTTATAAAATAAAAATTCCTTGACTTAAACCTGACTGATTGCCCTCGAGAGATTTTGGAAAAAAGAATGGAATTTGACCTGATATTAAGTAATTATAAGAAATTCATATTCTGAACTGGGTATCACTATCACAAACAGACACCTATTACAGACTTTTTTTTTTCTGAAGATTTCTGATTTCAGAGAAATAATGCATTTGTCATAGAACTTCTATCATTTTAGGTACTTTGGCCATGTACTCGTTAAGATGTCAAAATACCACACATCGTACAACTGAGTAGAGCTGCCATTGTGCGAGTGGCCGAAACGAGTTTATTATGCATGCGAGCCAAGCACACTCTACTGAAATGTATTTTAGATTATTATTGTAAATATATTTTATTAACAGAAAGTGTGATTAATACTCATATAATATTAAGCATGCAATATAACGATCATGCAATAGGGGGCATCTAGTAGCATCTAGCCTTTTTTAAATTATTACAACGATGCAGCCTGCAACACATTATTTATTTTATTGCATCTGGCCCCCATTAAAAAATAGTTTGGACAACCCTGCAATAGTGTCATAATAAGTAAATGAGATGAAACAATTGTTCACGTGTCAACTCCTGTGCTCTTTAGGACTCGTACCCGCAAGTGCAATGCTATATCAGTTGAACTACTGTGCAATTTGTTCACATTTGAACAAGCTTCTAAAGGTAGTTAGATATGTAATGCAAAAGTTAAGCTTACAATTCATGCGCTTTAGTAAAAGTGTTTAGATGCCATATGATAGCACTGTGTGAATAACAGAGTGAAAAGTGTTTATAACTGATAACCTGACGTTACTCGTGATTTGTGTGAAAGTGAATAAAAGTCATTGTTTGTTGTAGCGCCTCTAGTGCAAAGAGCAACGTTAAAATGTAAGTAACATGATTCTGAGACTTGGTTGGATGAAAAGGTATTGTGCTCTAGGTTGGTTTAGCTTTCACTGCATCACTCTGTAAAAACAAACATTACATCATAACATCATGACATCACAGTCTTGTGTGGTCAGTTTGGCTATTCAAAGCCACTTAACTCCATTGTTTCTATGTCATTGAGCATAACTTTGCAAATTAGCTTTTGCCGGCATTCCTGTCAGGACTCTTACATCACTTCATTTGAATCGCTCCAATAGCTGTGAACCTACATAAGCCAGAAATCCACCATGAGGAGAAGGAAGAGTAACAAAGGAAAAATGACAATATTTATAGGCCCAGATGTACGGGGATGCTAAGCACCCTCAAACGAAACTTAGAGCACTCTCATTTGCAGACCAGGGCAAACTACTGCCCACGGGTTGATTTATCATGAAAGTTTTTTATTAGATCTTTAATTTATCTGGTTTTTGGACCTATCACGCATCCACAAGCTTTTAATATGCTCAGGATTGCCAGATAATAGATGCAACACCCCAATCAGTGATTTATACTTGCACAAATTGGAAATATTTTGCCTTATGTCATACTTAATTTATACAGTCTGGCAACTATGCATGCTAGTGTACGCGCTTTCTCCTCTTCAGCGCTCTATAGTGCAATATTATGCTCAAAGAAAAGTGTTTAGTGCCAAGTCTGCAAGCAAACCTTTTCAGTGATGAACTTTAGTAAAATCCCAATAGATCTTCACATCATTTGCACACGGAGGGAACACGTGAGCAAATCCAAGCAAAAGAGGAAAATGTTTGTTCTTTGTGTTATTTGTAAAATACTGAAGTCCCTCACACCTGTATGTGAATGTTACTCTTGCAGTAATCATTTATCAGTGTCATGCAGCCTGTTTTATTCAGTTGTGTGCTCAATGGAGTGCCAAACATTGACGAGACCCACATCATGACCCATGAGTGTGTAAACAGGTTGATAATGTTCTGAGAATAAAACAACTTTGCGGCAAACATTAAAATAAGCTTTTAGAATCTATAATTTCCCAAATATTTTATTTGAGTATTAAACCAAACTCCTGATGTAATTGAATACTAAATTACCACTGCATTAAAGTATGGTAAAATAAACAATTAATAATTATACTCATTACTCAATAATTATACGCCTTTATTCAGTTTTACTATCAAATGATAGAAAATAGCAGCAAATCTTCAAACAATCACAGAATGTTCCCATAAGTCTGTGTACACTTCAGAAATTTGTGCATCATTCATCGAGTGTTTGAGAGCACTACTACTGCTGGGCTTAAATGATACAACTATGCAGAATATCTTCACTCTTCCATGTTACTTAACGGCTGACGTGGCCCCTGTACCAAAATAATCACACACCCCTGCTCAATTGAATATGTAAAACTAATACTATAAATTGGCATGCAGATTTCCTTAATCCAGAAATGATTCCCTACATTTTGTGAACGCACAAAATGCTGCTTCAGAACGTATAAACATGTATGATATGCAAATCAGTATGTCCTAATCTGCAAGAGAAGCATTTTACTGTCATTTTCAGTAACAAGCAAATTATGAAGCTATAAATGTTTTGTACAAATTACAACAAATTTTCTTGATGTTGTTTTAGTAGCATTTAAACATGATTTAATCTATTAAATTGTGTGATTATGATACATCTCCAATTTATTCGGAGAACCCCCACTATCTTCATGTAACATTAGGTTATTTGTAATGTTAACTAACCAAGTTGAAGTAACGCTATTTTTTTAAGCTTAATGTTTGTACTCTTGATTTTCATGAGTATTTTTAATTATTTCAAGAAGAGAGAGCGAAATCCACCACCCGATGAAAAAGAAACAGCTACAGAGGTACCTAGGATAGCTAGCAGAGTAAAATGGCAAGTCAATAGCCAAACAGAATATTCATAGGATTTTGTCAAGAAATAAACTGGAGTAACAGTGGAATTTTAATGTTACTGATTTCTTTGTAGAAGAAGAGGAAGCTTCTCCAGGTAGCAGGTGAGACTGCCTCAGCTGACTCTCACAGTGGGACAGACATTCGGAGCAGCCTGATCTCACAGTGAAATTGGAAAGAGTAGACTGAATTTTCTTTTGTCAAAATCGGTATACGTTGACCAAAATCTCAAAACACTGCCCCCTGTGGCAAAAATGGGCATGAGTTCCCCTAGGCCAGGTCTCCAGGCACGTCGTGGTTGCGACGAATGCCTCCCAGCCTGGCTGGGGCACCATGTGCAACAGGCACTCAGTCGCCGGCCCTTGAACCGGCCTGTGACTGTCTTGGCACATCAGCTGCCTTGAGTTGCTGGCGGTAATACTTGCCCTGAGTATTATTTTATTTAGAGACGATTGCCGTTGATCTGGGGCAAACATGTGACTCCTTTGGAGTCAGCAGCACCTCAAGTCGCTGCGGGCCACTCACATCCCAGGCCACCTCAACAGCACAGCGGACACGCTGTCGCGACAGGTTATGCTCATGGGAGAGTGGAGACTCCACCCTCATCAACTGCCTTGAGTTGCTGCCGGTAATACTTGCCCTGAGTATTATTTTATTTTGAGACTATTGCCGTTGATCTGGAGCAAACATGTGACGGTCCGGATGGACAACACAGCGACGATTCCATACATCAACCACCAAGGCGGTTTACGATCTCATCGAATGTCACACCTCACCCGTTGTCTCCTCCTTTGGAGTCAGCAGCACCTCAAGTCGCTGCGGGCCACTCACATCCCAGGCCACCTCAACAGCACAAAGTGAAACCTCCAAATCATGCTCATCATTGATTATTCAAACATGGTTACTGCCTGACTTTGAACAATAGTCTCCCATGCAGCTGAGTTAAACTAGGTAGCAATAACGTTCTTAATTTAAAGTGCGCACCTTCCTCAAACTCACACGCTCGACGTCTGTTGCGGGAGCTTGCATGTAATCTGAGATGGCCTCTGCACACATTGAGTATTATTACAGACATAATAATAAATTCTAATAAATAAATAAAAAAAGTCATTTAATTTGGGTGCCATTTGCACACCCGGGCACACCTGTGGCTCCGCGGATCTTGGAAAGATCCGAGCAGTCTAGTTACAGATTCTTATGTGAGAATGGGTACTCACATGAAAGACTTAAGGAGATTAATACGGATTAAAAATAAATAACCAGAAGTTAGGGTGCACTTTAGTAGTGTTTGAACTTTATAGGGTCTGTGTTCCTGAATAAGAGGAAAGGATAAAAAAAATGTATCCCGTGAAGTCAGGGTGGAATTGAGGGTCGACAGGCCTTGGAGTTGTATTTTACAATTCTTATTCATATGAATATAGATCAAGAAGGGAAATGTCTCCTTCATCCATCGGCAACTCCAAATAAATGTTTGATCCAGATTGTTCAAAAGCTACTTTAATCCTATTTTGGTGTGCAGTCAAAATTGTCCCTAAATTTCACCCTGTACATGGTAAAGAGTATTCTTTACTTTGCCAGATGAATCAACACAGAAACAGGGACATCTACATCACAAAAGAGAGAGAGAGATAGAGAAAAATGAAAGAAACCTAGACAAATAAAGTTCTCTGTAAACTAGAGGAGTATGCAGTCACAGAATTGGTTGTGATGGCTACCTGACTCTATATGTTGTGCTTCGGCAGTGCAGAAAATTTGAGTAATATGCAGAGGCCTGGTAAAACGAGATTACGTCGTCAAGGACAAAAACACTGTTAAACACTGTGCAAAGTCACTTCTATGGAAAGACGATTAACCCTTAAATGCATGGGTGTTTGCCAAACATTGTTTTATTCTATCAAAAACATGTCTGTCAAAAATGTATCTACAAAATGCCCAGATAGTGTCACATTTTCAGAACATTTTCAAGACAATTAAAAATAATAGAATAGAATATATTCTGATATATTTCAATGTTTATTTTTCATATATCAAAGAGATGATGAAACAAATCTAGAACAGGATTAATTGCTTTCACACTGATTTTCATGAGAAGCAACTGGCTGTCAAACACATATTGAGCTACGCATAACACACAATCTACATATAAGATGCACGTATGTATTTTCTCAGGCACTTATTGAGTCTAAATAGATGCACAACTTACATCATTCCAGTAGTACACCCAAAAGACAATAGTCATATCATACTGTTCAAGTTTCTTCATCAAATAGCAATGTCAAATGTAAATCAAGTCAGTCAATGATACATTTGTGCCACATTGAATAAGAAATAGCATGTATATTATGTATGTGTACAAGCATGTGGAATCCTGATAATTGACCACTTTCACAGAGAAAATCAACGTGATATAGTAGTCATTTGTCCATATATACATATATATATATATACAACAGTTAGTTCTGGTCCTCGAGATAAGACGCGTTCCTTGAGCACTGATGGTCTGACACCCTTAGAACTCATACACTTCACTGTGTGTATATCACTCTGCTTGTGTTAATGCTGTTCTAAACTAAAGTGAAAGAGTAGTGCATATGTGTTAAGAGCTTCTGTTTGTCTTTGTTTGACATTATATATGTTAGCCAGCAGGTGGTGGCAAAAGATTGATTGAAAAGAAGTGAATCCGTGTCAGCTAATGTCTATACAAAACAGCTCTTCATGATCGCTTGTATTACTACTAGAGCTAGAAAATGGCTTTAAACGGCTTTAAACTGCTTTAAACTTCAGCATTACAGCTCATCACAGCTTAGAGACACAACAGACTGATTTATTACACAATGGGTGCTGTTTAAAATGGAGGAGGACATTGCAGTTTCTATAGTGATCAACTCTTATGCACCAGCTACCGTGAAATAGGGAGAAATACCCCGCTTGGATGCTATTTTTCCACTGAGAAAGCTAATCTTCAGAAAGCTGACAGCATCTCTACTTAGGAGTGGCAACATGTGATCACACACGCGTCGTCTCTCTCGCACACACATACACACACACACATTGTGTTTCCATGTTTTATGGGGACTTTCCATTGACATAATGATTTTTATACTGTACAAACTTTATATTCTATCCCCTAACCCTACCCCTAAACCTAACCCTCACAGAAAACTATCTGCATTTTTACATTTTCAAAAAACAAAATTTTGTATGATTTATAAGCTGTTTTCCTCATGGAGACAGACAAAATGTCCCCACAAGGTAAAAAAAATGGGGTTTTACTATCCTTATGGGGACATTTGGTCCCCTCAAAAGTGATAAATACATGCTCACACACACACACACACACACACACACACTGTGCTATATGTCCCTAAATCAATACTACTGTGATTCGGGCACAGGCACGATGCTGCAGGTAATCACAGCAGTGTTGATTTAGGGACATAGAGTATGATTGGGAGTGTGTTATTGCTTTATATATATATATATATATATATATATACAGTATATCAATATGTGGGAATAAAGAATGTTTATTGCAATGGAATTTCCTCAAATGCTACTAAAAATATCAGCACAGTGAGCAATAAGCATAAACAGCATAATACATAGATCTTATGTTAAATCTTACATTTAAGTCAAACAAAAGTGATCAAACTGTCACTGCCTGTATATGCACTCTACCCGGGCAGGTTCACATTTCTGTCATGTGCGTGGAGTTAAACTGTTGCGTTTATATAGCCTCTTTGGGATACCTTGATTTTTAATTGATTTAACATCAAATGGCATTGAAATTAATCTGCACACCAGAGCAAAATACTGTCTTACTATTTATGAAGTGTTGAAACAATGCTTTGTTTAAAAACAATCTGGAATCATTTTTAAAGGTATAACAGTAATGGAACCTACACAATTCAAGAATAAATTTGTAATATTTTGCGAATAAAGTAAGAATTACAACAATACATTTGAAGCATTATGAGATTAAATTTGTATGAAAAAAATTTAAAACCGTAACACTTTGAGATTATAGTCATAATATTTTGAGAATAAAGAAAAAAATTTGAGAATAGCTGTAGCATTGTGACAATAAAGTAGTATATTCCATAAATAAAGTCGAAATATTTAGAGAAAAAAAATTGCAATATTTGGCTAAGAAGAGCATCATTATCGCAACGATAGAATAGACGCTGAGCCATGCAGCAACTTCATTAATGCAAGAGATGGATGTAGTTAAATCATATTATACTGTAGGATAGGATTTAGCAATAAAGAAATCCTTGGTCTTTTGGCACATCAGCACTGAGTTATTAATACCGGACACTGCAGCAGTTATGTAGGAATATTCATTTATTCAGAAGAACCAGACAGACATTTGTGCAGTCTCGCTTGGTGTTGGTGATGCATGGTCTGCCTTTTTGTTGGGTTTTCCTCTCTAAACTATACTGAAACTGAAGGGATGTTACTAAATACAATGTCTTAATTAACAGCAGTTCTAATTAATTTTCTCCTCACTTGAGTTTGAGCTTATATCTCACGCCTCCCTTGACAGGCACCCACATGTTGAAAACTCATGTACTAATGCACAGCTGATTCATTAACACAAACTTCCCACAAATTCAGCTTGGTGGCATGGCCAAGTTATCTCACTGGTTAGTGGTGTTGTATGTAGACCCAGACGCTCCACTTTGCTGCTTTCTATGACAATTGAATATTAACTGGGCTTTCTGGATTTTTTGAGCCCTCCTATGATAGTCGGCCTTTTTTGACTGACATAAATTTACCTTGTTTAATAAAAATGGTTTCCAATATCTGAGCAGTACTTGATCAAGTACTTGACTGAGCAAGACTTGGTGACTTTTCTTCCATTTGGGCTTGAGACTAAGTAGTCATAAAAAACAAATGACACATTGGTATTTGCGGTCAACATTGACCGACCATTGAAAATGAATGGGAAAGACCAAAAAACAGTGCATTTTTTTTGGTCTGTCAAATACAATCAATAAATCAGCCACAATGCAGAAAAAAACAGAAACTACAGGGTGAGACTCTGAAACATCCTCAGTTCAAAACATACAAATCCCACTCACAGAATTACACACATAAATCAGCTGGTGAGTCTATAACACAGAGCTTTTTTCTTTCATTTTTTTTTTTTTTTTAAATAAATCAGTCATAAATAATAGTTTGATAATGTCTAAATACTGTATATATATATGAGTATATATATATATATATATATATATATATATATATATATATATATATATATATATATATATATATATACATACACTCACCTAAAGGATTATTAGGAACACCTGTTCAATTTCTCATTAATGCAATTATCTAATCAACCAATCACATGGCAGTTGCTTCAATACATTTAGGGGTGTGGTCCTGGTCAAGACAATCTCCTGAACTCCAAACTGAATGTCAGAATGGGAAAGAAAGGTGATTTAAGCAATTTTGAGCGTGGCATGGTTGTTGGTGCCAGACGGGCCGGTCTGAGTATTTCACAATCTGCTCAGTTACTGGGATTTTCACGCACAACCATTTCCTGGGTTTACAATGAATGGTGTGAAAAGGGAAAAACATCCAGTATGCGGCAGTCCTGTGGGCGAAAATGCCTTGTTGATGCTAGAGGTCAGAGGAGAATGGGCCGACTGATTCAAGCTGAGAGAAGAGCAACTTTGACTGAAATAACCACTCGTTACAACCGAGGTATGCAGCAAAGCATTTGTGAAGCCACAACACGCACAACCTTGAGGCGGATGGGATACAACAGCAGAAGACCCCACCGGGTACCGCTCATCTCCACTACAAATAGGAAAAAGAGCTCACCAAAATTGGACAGTTGAAGACTGGAAAAATGTTGCCTGGTCTGATGAGTCTCGATTTCTGTTGAGACATTCAGATGGTAGAGTCAGAATTTGGCGTAAACAGAATGAGAACATGGATCCATCATGCCTTGTTACCACTGTGCAGGCTGGTGGTGGTGGTGTAATGGTGTGGGGGATGTTTTCTTGGCACACTTTAGGCCCCTTAGTGCCAATTGGGCATCGTTTAAATGCCACGGCCTACCTGAGCATTGTTTCTGACCATGTCCATCCCTTTATGGCCACCATGTACCCATCCTCTGATGGCTACTTCCAGCAGGATAATGCACCATGTCACAAAGCTCGAATCATTTCAAATTGGTTTCTTGAACATGACAATGAGTTCACTGTACTAAAATGGCCCCCACAGTCACCAGATCTCAACCCAATAGAGCATCTTTGGGATGTGGTGGAACGGGAGCTTCGTGCCCTGGATGTGCATCCCACAAATCTCCATCAACTGCAAGATGCTATCCTATCAATATGGGCCAACATTTCTAAAGAACGCTTTCAGCACCTTGTTGAATCAATGCCACGTAGAATTAAGGCAGTTCTGAAGGCGAAAGGGGGTCAAACACAGTATTAGTATGGTGTTCCTAATAATCCTTTAGGTGAGTGTATATATATATATATATATATATATATATATATATATATATATATATATATATATATATATATCCAAATGCATATCTTGTGATAAAATATAAATTAGGATACAACTATGGCTGAAATTTGTTTTGTTGTATCTCATATAACATACAACGAGATCATATAAAACTCTAATGATGGAGAGGATAAAAACACAGCTCATATTTCAGACGCACTCCAACCTTTCCAAACAGCATAAGGTGATGTAGATCATATGAGGAAATTATACTACAAAAAAAACAAATTAAGTAAATACAGAAGTGTCATCTCCTGATATGAAATAAAGCGAAGCCAGATCTGGCATCCATCCCACTTGAGCAAAACTTGCCTGTCAGAGCGTATAAAAATGAAACAGTCCGGCATTATGTTTAATCCATTCTTTATTAAAGTTCAAATAAAAGGAAGAGGGTTGTGTAAATAAAAACATACTCCGAATCTGGCATTTCTTTGTGTGGTTAGACCCGCTTATATGAGTCACGTGAAGAACAGAGCGAGAGAGTTTCCAACTTCTACCGGCTGATAAACCCTCTCCTCTCACGCAGAGACACTAGTCCTTCACTCGCTCTCGCTGCAGCTAAATCTTAACATGCTGGATCATGACGTAGTGAATCATAACATGTGTCATGGTGTGTATCTTATCATGAAGAAAATCGGCGATACGCAGCTCTATTAAGAAGATAGAGTTTGTTTTTTGTGAGATAAAGATGGATCGAAGTGAACAAAAAGGTGAAAGAGTCTTAGCCCAATATACCAAAGACTTATCGTTAGATTAGTCAATTATCAAAATAATCATTAGTTGCAGCCCTACATACAACAAGTCATCAGACTACACAGTAGGAGACTACAGCCATCTACTGGCTATTACTGGAATGACATTGTTTTAAAGTCATGTTATTTATATATTGTTCACCAGATGCAGCAATCTGCCACCAATTTATGTCACATTCTCATATTTTCTCCATGTTTCAACTTATAGGAGTGTAGGTTCTGAATTAAAAAATTAATGGTCAAATTTAGAAATGTACATGGAAATAAGATAAAAATAACATAAAATCAATTTGCAGTTGGCAAGAAAAAAAAACTTGTTTTGATTAAAGTTAACACAAGTATACTTTATACTTTTTAATAGTGCAATCACATTTTAGAATAACAAAATAAAGCGACAGGAAATTCTGTCAGTCACTTTCTTTCAACTTTTGCGGCACTGCATAGGTAGCCCCACCCATAGTGAAATCCCATTGGTCCAAATCCTTTTATTATAGCATCTTTATTAAAGTTACATTTAGTCTAGTTATGCGTCACAGCAGATATTTGTTTTATAGCTATCCTTAGGGCCAAGCCACTGTTCTTTTTCCATGCATGACATTTTTGCAAGACATGCACACAGCAGCCACCAGCTACAGGAAGAAACACAGTTTGTGTAATCTCGGCTATCTATTTATTGTTACCTACAATATGTTTCACAAACAACTGTGCTGTCTCTACTAGCAGCTCACATGTCCAATTAGGGCTGAGGACAAATGTGTATACTACAACTTTTGCACTTCTGTGTTCACACTAATTAGGATACATTTCATGCCCTTTTGAGGTGACATCTGCAATTCCATGTAGCTTTAAAAGTAAAACATATTTTTGAAATTTCAAATTACATTAACTAAGGAAAATGCAATTTAAATTAAATGATAATGCAATAGAGTTTTAACGACAAGGAACTTTCCAGGTATTGAAGTTTAAGGTGTTTTATATCTTCTTTTAGATATCAACATTTCAGGCTACATCCACATTAATCCGGATACATTTGAAAACAGCGTTTTTATTTTCAAAATGATCTCCGTCCACAATGCTGTTTTGAATAAGATGCTCATCCAGACTAAAACGGATGAAAAATATTAAATCCCCTTACTACGCATGCAAAACATTGCCATTCCATGTACGGTCTGAAACACAACTCTCGCTGTGTTCCATCGCTGGACAGCAATTCCAAATAAATTTCCCTATGCCTAAAATGTTTTATATCTTTAACAAAACTAAGCATCACAAGACAGCAAATACATCATTGTTTTCAGATATCTCAATTGTCCCTGTCCACACTACAACGTGAAGTCATCAATTTCAAATTTATCCAATTGAAAGAGTGCATTTGAAAAGCTGTTTTTGCTGTCAAAAACGTCATCTCATTGTGGCCGGAAGGTCAAAACATAGAGAAAAATAATATTTTTCAAACAGAAACGTATTAGTGTGGACGTGAGCTCTAACTACGACAATGTGCTGGACTTGATCTATTGTTTCATTGTATTGTGTCGTACACACTTCCTTGTGGCCACCCAGGTTTGCAAGAGATTGTTCAGTTGTTTGTTGACAGATATCCTGTTGGCAGTAGCTTAGGAAATAAAGCAGAATGCAATTTGATGCTCATGAATATCTAGTGTGGGAAGTGCCTCTAACAAAACCAACAAAATTAATATTTTACTAAGGTTTGATGCCACTAACCTGAAAAACTTTATCCGATCCAATAACTAGTTCCTACTCAGAAGTGCTAATTGCTGCAAGCTGGTGCCATAAACATAACATTGTTTCCTGGTGGACTGATACAAACCTGCATTTTCAGAATCCACAAATCTACAAAAAGTTGTCTTGCAGCCAGCCAATTAGATTGGATCTGCTTCAGAATCTCATGCCATTTTTCTGTGCAGTCAGTGAACAGACTGTGGGTGGATTGAGGGTCACTAATGGCCCATTAGCTGCCCTGTATGACCCTATCTTCAGTGCTAGTACTGAACCCAATGTGTCTGCTTTACCTCTTCCACAACTGGGTTATCTTCAGTAAAGTTCACTAAAAAGTTGAAACTTTCGAGAAACTTGAAAGAGACAGAGTTTGCAATAGAAAAATACTAAAAACCATTTAGACAAAAGTTCACGATTCTCACAGGATGTCAGATTATAGGCATATTCCGCTCATAGACAGAGCGTCAACACAGGCTGCCATTTCACTCACATTACATTTGAATACACAATGTTTTTTGCACTGTGATATTATTTTGATGACATGAGCGTGACTCATGTGCATTTTTCATTTCACTTTTTGATTTGTAACTAGTAGCACCTAATAAACCAGACAAAATTATTATTCATTTTTAAGAAGAAAATTAATTAAAATGATACTTTGCGTATAGCAAAACCAAAATACAACATCCACACATTACTCTTTTAATTCTCATTACCATAATAAAATCTTATTCTCAATAATATCTCATTCTCATTACTGTAAAAACATGACAATATTTAAATGGAAAATAATTTATAAACCATTGCAGTATTATGTGTATTTTATTTATGCTGATAATAATACACATATTATAATTTTTTATCCACTGTAACAGTTAAAGTAATGAGTAATGATTATAATTAATGATAATATGATCTAAAATATTTGGTTGGAATGCAATGCAATGCAAAAAAATCAAAAATCTTAATGATCTTCAAAAAAAAGGCAACGTTTTCTTTATACAAAATGCACTGTCATTTCTGGTTTGTACATGCTATATTTTAGTGCTGTTTACAGCATTTTATCAGTCTAAAGATCAACACTGCAGACTTACTATGTGTATGCACTACCCTAAATAATTTAGTTGGACATAGATTCATAAAGCTTCTGTCATGAGCCTTCATGGTTAATGCTCAGCCATTTTCTACTCAATTTTGGTTAACATGATCTAGAAGCGCCACAGGCCACGGCACTGCCTGAGCACATTACAGTTCTGCGAGCCCTTGTGATGCAGACAAAAATGAAACAAGGCCTCCTGTGTTTTTCTGTTTGTATTAGTGCCAGACATTAGCTATTCACTACAGAGCAGCCAATGCTTTTGAGTTCAGAAGAGCACAGTTAGCAAGTGTGTGCGTTTGCCCTCCTGATGGCCTTTTCTTCTCTAGCTGCCACTGCTTTCTATTGCTCTGATTTAATGACAGCAGTCAGTGGATCATGTTGAAGAATTCCTGCTGCATCTCCACAGCTCTCCCAGCATACACTGCATACGTACAGTCCCAATTAGACTTGATTAGGCTTCTCAGCTCATGGCGCTGTGTGGCAGGAATGCTTGCGTACTCTCTGTATCTCTCGGCTTTATGGAGATGAAGGTCATCCTAATTAAGGTAATGGTGGAGAACTCACTCACTGTGTTCACAGAAAATCCTCTAGAGTTTCTTCTAGAAACAAGGAACACTCTTACAATTTAATGTGAAATGATTATGATGCTTATTTGAAATGATCAAGTTTCTACTGATAAAAAATTCTATTAGACAATGCGACTGGCATTAAAGGGGTCATGAAATGCTCTTTTTTAATCGTTTTATTGTTTTCCCTGAGGTCCACTGATAATGTAAGTAAGGTTTTTTTTTCATTAAAACAATGCTTGGGGAATAATTTTCCACTCTGTCTCTGGCCCTCTGTCTGAAATGCTCGGTTTTGGCCTACGTGACTCCTTAAAACTTTAATATAAACACCCACTGTTATGATTGGCTAACAGTGTACAACCCGTAAAATTCAGCAATATTTGAAACTCAATCTGAGGAAAATGAACAAGCTCCACAACATTATAAAACTAAATTGCAGGATTTACATATAATGCACATCCATTGCATCTGAATATATTAAACTGTTTATCTCAAGCACAACTGTTAACACGCACAACCTGCCTACAACGGACATGAGAGTCACGTCACGTCAAAAGCAATAGAACCCATTATAATCAGTGATGCTGTCTACCATGGGCCATTGCGGCCCAGTGTAAACAGGGTGTCAGGACCATAAACTGTCAAACAGTCATGATATTTGAAATATTCATGAATGGAACTGTTACTTACTGTTTTACATCGGGTCCAAGTGTTTTAACCTGCACCATCATTCAATAGCAGTTCCTTTGCAAAGCTTGAGTCGTTTTATAACTGGTTCACAAGCAATCCACGCTGATCACCACAAAAAAACATGAAATCCATGCTGAAATATGCATAAGACACATCCACATGACGCACATACATAGTCCAAAACACGGTGTAAACTAGACGCACACACATCCTGTTTCCAGTATCATCTTTTCAAATAGGCCCTAGATATGTATCAAGTGGTCAAAGATGTCGGTCTGTGCATGTTTAAATACAAAATAACTGAAAATAGTCCGGATGGGTCCCCTTTGGTGTTCAGGAATAGTTATGCCTTGTTTGTCCTTGTCTCTCAGTTTATGAACTGAAGCACCAGTTGGCGGGGCAAAGGGTGCAATGATGTGAAGTAGACATTGATGTTTTTGAAATGTAAAGGTAGACATGAATTAATGAGCCCCAAAATTATATAAGGTTGTCACAGTAGAGATCGAGGCATTTTTGCAGCTTGGTTTCAATAAATGTCTTTATTGCATTGGGGATTAAGTTCTGAATTTTGAAATTCCGTGCTGAATTTACAGTATGTTTATACAAGTGGTCAGTGTTAAATACAGGCGTAAACATGGTCAAAAGCATTTTGTGATGTCAAAACTCGAACCGTGTAAACGCTAATGTAACCTGATGTATCCCTGACAACAGTGAAGACAGCCCACTTGCTTATTGATCAACCACTGCACTACAACATTGCCTATTGCAATCCGAAAAAAAAATATATCATTCTCATCACCACAATGTGAAAAAAAATCAACCTAGTCTCATAGAATGAACATAACTATAACTAAATTTTTGAAAACTTAATTTTATGTGCTGATTTCTATATGCCGTTGCGGTTTCCTGGTGAAATTAACACTAAAGGCGAAACAACAACTGTTTGCTTTATTTACTTTTACAAAAATCATGACTACAACGGCTGATTATGATTTTATAAACACTTTTTTTTGCACTATTACTCACACACTGCTATATTATAATATAGAGTAGAAACACTGTTTATATACATTTTAATGCTTGAATTACAGACTCACATACATTTACACACGTAAACTAATGTGATTAGCTTGCACGATAGCTTACCCTCATAGAGTGTTGGGCTTTGAATTCGGAAGAGCACGGTTCGAGACCAGTCAAGCATAAAAGCTGACACCGAGATGAGACGTAGAAGCGTGACACAGGAGATGACTTTTTGGACACTATCAGTTAGGTTTAGATGTTGTGTAAGGGTAAGGATGTCTGTTTTACCTCTATATAATAATGACCTTAAAAACCTTGTCAGATTAAGAAACCATTTTACTCTCTTTTGGCACCCCCCGCTGGGCATTTCACTAGGAAACTGCAGCTAAACGTGTAATGAAACACTTAATTTCATTTTGAAAAAATGTTGCCACTGTCACGTAATTATCAAGAGATCAGGCTGGAAAAAAAAACAAATTCTTATTAGTGACCTTTTTTTTTATTGCCGATGCCGATATCCATAATATATTACACAATTTAATAGAGTAAATAACATAAAATTACAACAAAAAAAAGAATATTTATTTAGCACTATATTTACTTAATTTCACACAAATCTTTAAAAAATATATATATATAATATTGTATTTTAAATGGCAAATTTCTGTTTAGTCATCAGATATTAGTAATTTCTTTGCACACAAAGAAATTGTTCATATATTAGGAAAAAGGAAATAACAGTACACACAGTAGTCCAGCAACCATAGATGACATGTCCATGTTATTAATCAAATTTCCTTATAAAATACAGAATCAAAAAAATTGCACATAGAGTGCAGATTGAATAAGACAAATATTATTCTAACTGTAATGTAAAAAAATATATAATTCTCATCACTGTAATGCAGAAAATCTTATTCTTACTGTAATGCAAAAAAATTAAATCCATTCCTGTCACTGTAATGCAGAAAATAGGTATTCTTACCCATTCTCGTCATGGTAATACAGCAAAAACAGTTTTCTTACTGCTATCCAAAAAAAAAAAAAGTCTTATTCTCAATGCTGTAAAGCAGAAAAACATATTCTTACTGTAATGTGAAAAAACTCATTCTCATTACTGTACAAAAAATCTTTATTGCAGAATAGTGTATTGCAGAAAAAATAATACAGTAATCAAAATGTCTTACAGTAATGCAAAAAATCTAATTTGCACGTGTAATGCATAAAAATCTTATTCTTACCATAATAACAATAAAGAAAAATCTTATTCTCAATGCAATACAAAAAAATGTCTTACTCTAATTACTGTAATATAAATAATATCATTCTCATTACTGTAATATAAAAAAATAGATATATTTCTCATCACCGTAATGCAAAAAAAAATCATTCTCATGTACGGTGTAATGCAGGAAAAATCATATTCTTACCATAGTACAAAAAAAAAAAAAGAATTATAATAATAATATTATTCTCATTAACCCTCTGGGGTCGACGAATGCGCCTGCACGTCTTGCTAGATTTTTTCATCATTACAGCAGAAACAACATAAAATTCTCCATCATTTTGGGGTATACAGATAAGTGTAAGACATCATTAGATACTATAAAAGGTCTACTTTTATTTGTGTAAATTCACAATAACAACATAACATTGTGCTTTTGTAAAATAAAGAAAATAAAAAGGTGAGCAGTAAGCAGTCTCTGAAACACGTCACAAAAATGAACTTAAACTCCACAAATACTTATCACACAAACATGAAACGTGTCTAAAGAAAGCTTAAACTGTGTCCTTTTAAATAAAACAATTAATATTTAAAACAAATATTCTCCTGCAATGTAAACTGTATGAAACAAAGCAATGTACAGTCTATCTAATTATCTGTAATGTGATCACACCCACGGGTAGAGGGCTCTATTCATACGCTAATTTGCTGAGGCGAACAATGCAAATGGTGAACGCCCCCGACTGTGCCTTAAAAAACATCAAGTTTGTTCACTTTTTGGAAAATCGCACGATACACAAGTGAGAAAACTCCTGGAGAGTGACGAAGAGTTAACATTTTCCTCAGAAGAAGAGTGGGACTCTAATGAATATTTGTATTTTGAAGAGAGACTTGATCCAGCCGAGGATACAATTTCGGATGAATAAGTCATTTAGTTTTCATTAGTTGACATGCTATTTTATATAAACATGTACATATTTTACTAGTGGGAGTGTTTCTAGACTTGCCAGCCAGGATTCAGAGTATTGACATTTTAATTATGTCCAAATAAGCAAGTTTTGTTACATTTAAATGCTGTTTCGGCTAAAGCAGGTATTTAAATTGTATGCTGTATGATATAAATATTATATGTAATATGATATAAAAATAATATGAATGTTTAGATTATAATTTAACTAGTGTTTATGCTGCCTCATTATGATCAACAAAGCTTGTGCTTGCAAATATGTGTTCAGGTTAAACTAGTAAAATGCACTTTAAATATGCCCATATTAGAATATCACCATCTTATAATGATTTCTGAAGGATCATGTGACACTGAAGATTGTAGTAATGATGCTAAAAATTCAGCTTTGATCACAAATTGCATTTTACAATATATTCAAATAGAAAACTGTTGTTTTAAATTGAAAAAAGGAGTTCACATTATCAAAGTTTTTACTGTATTTTAGATAAAATAAATGCAGTCTTGGTGAGTAGAAGAGACTTCTTTTAAACGGTAATGTAGGTCTTTATGTAAAGAAAATGTATAGTCAGATTACTTCTTTTAACTTAAAACTTGATTTTGATCATTAAGTCTTTCTGTCACATTCCTCAGTGATAGGCCCAGGGGAGGGGTCTTTGTCTCCTCAGGTGTGAATCACATCAATATTCATGATAGTTCACGCCTCCTCGCATATGACCTTACTAACACTAAAAGTGTCTTACAAAAGTTAAATGACTAAATTGTTTTGTATGAATGAGTGATCAGGATGATTTTCACATAATTTTGTAGCAAAAACTGTAGGCTACAAGATCCATTTCTCAAAAGGCTTGTGGACAAATGTTTAGTATGTGTTATTTATATCTTATTTCAATTACTTAAATGTTTTTTTTTAAACATGCATAAATGTTATTTTCTCAAAAATACAAACATGTACACACATGTTGCTCACATATTATTATAGCCCAGTTTGTGCTGAATACAGACTTTAGCCATTAATATGTTATTAAGCAACTGAAAAAAGCACAAATGTCAAGGCATGTCAAAACTTCTCCAGGGCCCAAAACACCCTCAGACCCCAGAGGGTTAATGTAATACAAAAAAGTATTACTCTCATTACTATAATATAAAAATAAAAGTAATTCTCATCATGGTAATGCAAAAAAAATAAATTTCATTAGTTTTCAATTTTAAAAAATATATATATTTTTGCAAAGCATAATTGTCACATACAATTGCAAGTATACATCGTGGTTGTATTTGTTGTATACTAAATTACTGAATTTAATTACACTGATATTAATTTCAAAACGTCATTTTTGCAGTACTACAGTTTTGACAGTATTAAAATGTGGAGAAAGTGGTTAATTGCAGATAATATATAATTAAATGCCAAAAAAATAAATAAATCTTAATGGTCCTAAAAATAGGATTTTTTTGTCTTTATACAAAATATAAATTCATATTATTTTCTTAGTGAATTATTTTGAAGTGAAACATGCGAGATTCACCCTTGTAGGTTTGCTTCATTGACTGCATTCATCTTCACACAAAGGCCAGAGATGCAATTTCAGTGTTCTGCACCGTCACGTAAGAGAAATGAATGTTAGAGACACTTACAGCTCTCTATCTCCAGTGTACAGTTCTGTTCATCCAGCGGGTATCTACGCAGGTCCATCATGCAGGCTGCAGTGGTCGTGATCCTGTGAATACACACAGTCAAACCATCAGTCAAATACAGCTGTTTCATCTCAAGTATCCAGTTCCTCCATAAAGTGTACCATTACACATTACTTCTTGCTTTGCACCTTGATCACATTTTATTCCAGGAATATTCTTTAATTAAGCAATTCATTAAAGCAATTTTGGACTTAATGTTCTTGCCTCCTTTAGCCCGGTGCACACTGCACAGTGAAGATCTGCATGCAGATTGGTTCAGTGGAACTTGCTGCTGCTACAAAACAGCAATTGCCATTTTTAGAGCACTAAACCTGCTATGTTTTGGTAATTACTGCTTCGTTGATTGCTGAATTACTCTATGTCATAATAACCATCTCCTCTCCACTTCCTTTTGAATTTATGCAGTCACATCCAAAAAAGCTTTTTACATTGAGTGAATTGAAAAGCACCCGATTTCCTCTTGAAAACAGTCAGAAAGCATGTGAAATGTGCAGTAAAGTGGTTTTGAACTAAAGAGAGAGTGACCTCAATGTTGCATATGATTACTGCAGTGGTAGATATAGGAGCAATCTTCCTGTAAGAATTGATAGCCGAGTTAAAATCCTTGTCCTAGTTTTCAGTCATGCTTGAATTACCTAGCGTGAGAACTAGATATGCCTAATTAAACATTATTTATGATCCATTATTCTGAAAAGCTGGCCATAAAACTACCATCTCCACAGTATCGGACATTCACTAAGGCTCAAAATAGACACTAAACCATTTTAAAAACGTTGATAAACACAGTAAGGATGCATACATTTATATCCAATCTATTACATATAAAAATGTATATATATTTCCTTTATTAACTTTGAATTTATGCATAATTAATGCTCTCATAAACACTTCTGTAGCACTTTCTATGAAGCCCATTTTTATAATGCATTGTAAAAGCATT
Organism: Moxostoma hubbsi; assembly: GCA_032164185.1. NCBI lineage: Eukaryota > Metazoa > Chordata > Actinopteri > Cypriniformes > Catostomidae > Moxostoma > Moxostoma hubbsi. The sequence continues at coordinate 4,470,470 of JAVLUX010000110.1, read as the reverse complement.
ATATATATATATATATATATATATATATATATATATATATATATTAATTCATTTGTAAAGTCTCATAAAATATGTTGTAACTTCTCATAAATAAATGTAACAACAATGATAATGCATTATACTTACCTAGTTACATCTTAGAATATAATCCATTATAATATGACCAACATCAAATTGTATCTGTTAAAGTTCTAATGTATTATATCTATTTTTATTATAAATATATATATATATATATAGAATATTGATTTAGCTTTTTTATGTTTACTGGACTTTGTGTGACATTAAGTGATAAATGAAAACTATTTATGTCATTATTTTTTAAGACACGTTTTTCATGTGCCTAAAACTTTTGCACAGTACTGTATATATATATATATATATATATATATATATATATATATGCCCTGCGATGGACTGGCGACCTGTCCAGGGTGTACCCCGCCTTTCGCCCAATGTTAGCTGGGATAGGCTCCAGCCCCCCCGCGACCCTGTACAGGATAAGCGGTTGACGATGGATGGATGGATATATATATATATATTAGTATACACTCTATTAATTAATTAACAATGATGAAAAAACTATTAATAAATAATGAATTAACTATCAACTAATGCATTACAAAAAACTTTATAGTTGTATATAGTTGTTATAAAGTGTTATCACATTCTGCCTGTCAATTTGTTTTGTGTTCCACAGGAGAAAGCCATTCATACTGGTTTGGAACATCATAATCTTGAAACAATGTGAGTAAATTATGTCAGAAATGTTTTTTTGTGGTGACATATCACTTCAACATGCATCCATTTTGTGAATAAAACAGCAGTCTGATAGGCAGCTGTCTGCGATTCTAGGGCTATATTTTCACCATTGAAAGTTAAAACTGCCAAAATCACTCAAGCAGAATAAGGGCCTTGGGTCGGCTTGCAAGGCTGGGTGAGAACAAAGAGGAAAGAAAGAGACGAATACCTCAGGGGAAGCTTGTTCACATTGCTAAATGTACTACCAGTGCTGGCAGGTGTTGTTAAGTAGGCAAGCTGTATTAGTGAGAAAGGTTAAGAGAAGAGTATGGTGAAGACTACTTAGACAACTTGACATGTAAGTGAAAAATTCTCCTCATCAGCAGTGTATGCATTCCTCCCAGAATAAAGTGTCTTTTTGGATCTTAAAACTTAGTGAAAGAACTCACCGTCTGATGCTTTCATGTGCCCTTGTCTAAAACAAGATTAACACAGAAGTACAGCATCATAAATAACTAATTTGAGAAGCTCTCATAGTCAGCAACTTTGTAAAAGCAATAGTTCACCCAAAAATGTATATTCTGTCAATAATTACTTCCGCATGTTATTCCAGACAAATGTGCTTTTATTTTTCTATTGAATACAATAGAAGTAGTCCATACGACTTGCAAAAACTGGCCCCACAGGTCTACAGTATTTGAACACTTAAGAAACACTTAAAATGTCTTATGATAATGATAATTATCATTAAGCAATGATAATTGCTTAAGATAGAAAAATATCAAAGCAAGTAACATTTACACAGATGAGCCAAACCATTATGACCACCTGCCTTATTTGCTGTTGGTCCGCTGCGTGCCGCCAAAACAGCACTGACCCTCTGAGTCATGGACTCTACAAGACCCCCGAAGGTGTCCTGTGGTATCTGGCACCAAGACATTAGCAGCAGATCCTTCAAGTCCTGTAAGTTGCGAGATGGAGCTGCTGTGGATCTGACTTGTTGGTCCAGCACATCCCACAGATGCTCAATCAGATTAAGATCTGGGAATTTGTAGGTCAGGGCAACACCTTGAACAATTCATCATGTTCCTCAAATCATTCCTAAACAATGTGTGCAGTGTGGCAGGATGCAATATCTGGCCGAAAGGTGCCACTGCCATCAGGGAACACCATTACCATGAAGGGGTGTACCTGGTCTGCAACAATGTTTAGGTTCGTGGCACGTGTCAAATTGACGTCCACATGAATGTCCAAACACAGGGCTTCCCAGCAGAACATTGCCCAGAGCATCACACTCCTTCCACCTTCTTGTCATCTTCCCACAGTGCATCCTGGTGCCATCACTTCCCCAAGTAAATGGAGCACACGTGCAAGACAGTCCACGTGATGTAAAAGAAAACTGTCTCATTGGACTAGGCGACCTTCTTCCAATGCTCCAAGGTCCAGTTCTGACAGCCATGTGCCCATTGTAGGCATTTTTCTGCAGCTATGCAGCCCCATACACAGCAGGGTGTGATGCATTCCTCTTTTAGCCATCATTAACATTTTCTGTGACTTGTGCCATAGTAGACCTTCTGTCAGTTCGGACCATCGGACCAGAAGGGATAGCCTTCGTTGCCCTCACGCATTGATAAGCCTTGGGTGCCCAACACCCTGTCACCGGTTTGTAGTTTGTCCCACCTCGGACCTCTGTTGGTAGGTACTCACCACTGCTGACAGGAAGCACCCCACAAGCCTTGCCGTTTCAGAGATGCTCTGACCCAGTCCTCTGGCCATATTTGGCCGTTGTCAAAGTCGCTCAGGTCTTTACTCCTGCCCATTTCTCCTGCATTCAACATGATGACTACGATTCAAACTGATTGTTCACTTACCATCTAATCTACCCAGATCTTGACATGAGGCCTAGTTAGGAGATGATCAACGTTATTCGCTTCACTTGTGAGTGGTCATAATATTTTGGCTCATCAGTATATTTTAAAGAAAGAAAGCAAAGGCACAACATTCAAGAAAAACATTAAAAAAAAAATTTTAGGATTAAAATCATAAAACAATTGATATAGTGTTCTTGAAGACAAGAAGAATCTGTGTGACCTTGAACTGACTTCATACATTCACTTAAAATCAACTTGACCACAGATAGTTAAAAGTCATGGTAAAAATAGCTCAAAAAAGAGAAATCATTTGGGGCCAAAGTATGATTTAGCTTATGAAAATGAAGCAGTCTATGTCATATGAACCCCTAAAAACACTAAATCAGTGTTTGGGATGTTGTTATGGGATGTGACCCAAACATTGTGGATGACAAAGCTTGAGGCAGCAGATGGTGTTCAAATTAACTGTTTATATTTTATAGGAAACACATAATTTCAGATAATCTATGATGCCATTAGGAAATTACAGCAAAATCATATGTCTCCTGGAAGTTCTCAATAAAAAGATTGTATAAAAGGGCTTTAAAATAGAAATTCGAAATTCGAAATGAAAAATGTTACAATAGACCGTGGCTAAATGCCATATGTTTGAAAAATGTATTTCAGCTTAAGTGGACAATGGGACTAAATTGTGACATTTTAAATAATACCAAGCAATAGAAAGTCTGATTTTTTTCCTGGAGTGTTGGTTATTCATTGTTATTTTGAGATGTTACAGACATTACCATGAATATCAGAAATTAGTATAAATAATTTGGATTCAAAATAATGTCCAGCATCATCCAATCACAGCCATCCATGTTCAAATAAAATGATAATTATAAACTGTGAATCTATGTACTGATTATCATTGTCACATGTCTGTCAAACACGTTGAGTGATCCAAACATCATCTGCAGACTAAAACTGAACTTTTGATCAGATTTTAGGAGTGAATGCCCTTAGCTGCATAGAGAGCTATATGATGCTCCCTTGCTCCCTATTTAGTGAATGACTTAACCTCCAGTGTGCTATCTGTCAGTTCTGGTTTTAGAACAGCTTGAAATGCTTGTTATTTTTTATCCTAACTCCATATAAAGCCTCTGAAAGCAAAATTGTTCTCAGTGTGCTAATGCACAGTGAATAGAGGATAAGGAAAAAAATTGCTAAAGTAAATATTAGTGTACATTTGTGTTTAGCAGCGTGGCGTTTCGCGATAAATCGCATACATTATAAAAATGGCATCTTAGATGAAACAAGAGACTATAACTTTTTGACTTAAACAAGTTTCAATGTAAAAACTTTATTAGGTTTCTTACAAGATGTAGTTTTTTTGGTGTTTCCCATAGAGACAAACTCCATTCCTGACAGCCCAGAGTCATATAAACTGAGAACAGTCTAAATAAATCTAAAATACATTGTCCATGCATGTGTATGCAAGGTCAGACAAGGATAATGAAGTATATTTAACTGAAAGGTTGAACTGTGTTGTACTTTTCTTTTTATAAGCATATGTGTTTTATATGATCTACCTATATATTATTCATTAACTACTTTTTATTTTTTTTTTGGCCAAAACAATGGTTTGACATTTTCTGTTTGTTACCTTTTTCACTTTTTTGCTGTTTGATTATTTGTTTGGTGTTTTATCATTGTTTGCTGTGCACTCTATACAGCAAATTATAGGTTTTTCAGCCAACTATAATGGCAAATTCCCACTAATATGGCATGTCATCACAAAGGTCAAAGATCAATGTTTGTTTAATTAATTGTACTTTTTTTTCCAGGGCAGTAGTGGTGGAAATGCTTTTTCAGCTTTCAAGACTTTAAGGTTTTGTGCTTAACAGAAATGGACTTTCAACAATAAACCCATCCCGAGAAATATTCACAGTTATAAGTAGCAATGATCAGAGCCAAGTGCATTGACACAAAACAAACATTGCATTTTACTAAAATGTAAATGAGAAATTGTTACAAGGATATATTACAAAGTTATGAGGATATATGTAGGTATAAAAAAAAGTCACTAGGTGGCGCTCTCCCCAAACTGCTCAGGTAAACTGAAGGCATTTTCAAACAGAAGGATCCTGACATTATGCCCCCTCAAAAGAGACACCTCCTGGAGTCCAAAGGGAAACATCAAACACAAAACAAGACCAAACAAAATTTACATTAAAAGCTAGGTGAATGATCACTTTTAGCACATTCACATCTTTACAATAGGTGCCGCTAATCGTCAATCCTGTACAGTAAGTACCACTACTTGACAAGTCCTAAAACTGATCAGAAACCCTCAGGATATACAGTAGTCCCAATTACATCACGAAGATACAGCAGTTTATGTTAAAATTCAAAATGCCGGACAGGTCGACGTTTAACAATAGAGTGCAGCAATCTGGGTCCGGAAGTAAAATCCCATAAATTTTTTCCATTAGAAAATTATTTTTTAATGAGAGCTAATAAACTTTTAAAGACAGACCTACCATGAGCTCAGAGGCTGGTAATTGATGATATGTGCTTTTGCTGAAGCCATCAATCTGTGTTATTTCAACTAAATTTAGTAGCAAAATTTCTGGCGAAGAACTACACTTACCATGATCCTGAGGGGAAACAATCCACCAATCAGAGAATCTCAGCCAACAAAGCGCACCAAAAGAGCTCTGCAGCAACTAGCATACACTCTCTTGTTTCTGAATATTTTACAGTCAAATTAATCTTAAAAATATTAAATATATATATTCAATATATTGTTTCCATACATATAATCAACATCTTTAAATTTGATTAGGTCATTAGCAATGCTTCATGGGATTGTAGTCCATTCGCTCTTTAAAGACGTTAAAGTATTAGTTCACCCAAAAATGAATATTCAGTCATTGTTTATTCCCCGTGTTGTTATAACCCAATATGACTTTCTTTCTATTTATTAACGCAAAGGGAGAAATTGTGAAACATTTTTGTGCTCCGTGATATCATACAATGGCAGTTTATGGTGACTACCTCTTCAAGACTAATTATTGTCATGAAAGCATATGATTAGGTTTGTGAGAAACAAATGAAAATCGAATGTATTATTTAGTGAAAATATTTACCCACCATTGATCTCCTTGGCCCGTTCATAAAAGGGCATGAGAGCAAAAGTTCATGCAGCCGCCTCACAACATTGGACCGTTCAAGTGAAAACTTGTTTTGTTTATCAAAAATCAGGTCCGCCACAGCAATAGTGACAAAACAACACAACACAGCTGCACACAAAACAGAGAACAGAACTTACTAAACATGTCTGAAGAGTTTGTAGTCTAAGCATTTATGCATTTCTAAGCCCAGCCTTATTTTTTTTAATGGAGTACTCTTAATGGAGGCTACAGGCAGCCACAGTCACACCGTGTCCTAACTTGGCAGCAAACAACATTCGATAAAAGGTAAGAAAATCTTTTCTATGTTAATCAGAGTTTTTGTCCTAACCAGTCATGACGAGCGACGGTTTATTCTATCGATCTTTTGTTTTCTATTTTCAGCATTAAGCCTGGTAACTCTGTCTGCTGTGAACTGGTACGAACAAAAAACATTCTCATAACAGTATATTAAAGCCAGTAATTCATGAGCCGGTTATAAATGACTTGATTTTGGCCAAGAATATTACACCTACCAAATGTTTTTGCGTAGGTCTCACTCTCTTCAAATCTGTCACAATTATTCACCCGTTCAGAATGGAGAAAGGGTAACATACATTCCCACCTATTCCAATTCATTCTGTTTGATTGAGGACTTCTTTAAAAAAAATTAAAAACCTTTTGCGCTTACTCCATTGTCAGTTTATGGCTTGGTTCGTCCACCTCCGCAAGGTCCGTCAGGGGTATGCTGACATGAGGGACTTCGTCTGTGCATTTCTGATCGCAAAAGACAAGCTGGAATATAATGAGACTGATTTGAAAGAGGTTTTTAACATCTGCCTCATTCAGCCTTTCATTCAGCAGGAGATGGAAAAGCTGGGGAATCTGGGCTTTGGGGATTTTTTACCACATTTTATATCTTGGGAAGCCTGAACTTCTGCTCTAGGAAGAGCTAGGAAGATTACCCCATGTGGACTTTTCCACTCTCCCACCCTTGGAAAGCCAGAACCCCAGCCCTCCGATGACCCATTTTAAGAGACGGAGAAGGAGGAGGAAGAACGGTCCTGGCTCATTCTTCAACACAGCTGACCACCAGAAGGAGGAGGAGCCTGCCACAGACTGCCAGAAGGTGGAGGGGCTCACTGTGGACGGCTAGGAGGCGGTGGAGCCGGTTACTGACAGTCAGGAGGCGATGGGGCCTGAGGTCATTGATGATTCGTTCCAGTTCCCTGATGCTGTTGACGAGTCAGTCCAGATCCCGTGGCCATCGATGATGCTGTCCAGTTCCCCATGGTCGTCGATAAGTCGATCCAATTCCCCGAGACCATTGACGAGTCTGTCCAATTCCCCAAAACCGTCAACGAATCTGTCCAGTTACCTGAGGCTGTCGGCGAGACTTTCCAATACCCCTTAGCCGTAAATGAGCCCTTCCAGCTCCCTGTGGCTGTCAACGAACCTGTACATTCACCAGCAGCCACCAACCAGTTTCCTGCAGACGGCACCAAGTCTGTCCTGCCTATAGTGGCTGTCAATAAGCCTGTCCAGCTCCCTTTGGTTGTTTGTTAGTCAGTTCAGCCTCCAGTGGCCACCGCCAACCTACCAGACCTCTGTTCAGCAACTGCTGCCCTGACTGACCTCATCCCAGTTCCGAGGCTTTCTGACCTCATTCCTTTGCAGGAGCGGCCAGTCCTTACCCCTTTTCTTCACCCTGTTCTCAGGCTTCTGGACCCCACCCCCAACTTTGACCCTCTTCCCAGGCCTATAGACCCCGCACCTACCTTGATCCTCGTCCCAGGCCTCCGGACCTTATTTGGTGACGCCTCCATTGGTTTCACCCACCCTCCCTTGGCTGGTTCTGTCTGCTGCACGCTGGCCTGTGTTTCCAGACTTAGTTTGTTTTTGTGTCCGTGTTTGGTCTTGTTTTGTGTTTGATGTTTCCCTTTGGACTCCAGGAGGTGTCTCTTTTGAGGGGGCGTAATGTCAGGATCCTGTCACCTTTGTCAGTCAGGTTTATTGCGGTGACAGGATGCTGAAGCGTATGTTCTATATCTCCATGTGAGTGCACGGCTTTGGTTGTTTTCCTTGCAGTGTGCTCTTCTGTCTAGTCTGTGTTTCATGTTCAAAGCATGATGTCTGGATTTCCTCTTCAGGGTAGTTTTTATTTATTTTTTTTTATATTAAATAAATGCTCAATATTCTCACTTACTATGAATCTCTTATACCGTTCCTGACACTTTGTGTTAAGAAAAAGAAAGAAAGTCATATAGGGTTATAACAACACAAGGGTGAGTAAATAATGACTGAATTTTCATTTTTGCGTTAACTATCACTTTTAGTACACATTGTTGTACATTCTTGTCTTTGTGTCTGCTTTTCAAATACTATATTTGCTTCAAAATAAAGTTTCTAATGTGATTAAATTCAGAGCTGCTTGGGTTGGTTCTTGGCTTCATGAAACTCTTTTATGAAGGATTTAATAAAATCCCTATGGAACAAATATTTGTGTGGTAAAATACTTCAGTAGTGGACAGCACTGTTGTGGTCTATTGGGACTGCTGGACTCTGCATAACCCAAGGAATAAATAGAGACCATAAATGGAAAAATAAATAGAGACGACTTTAGGCCCAATTATTAGAAAGTTCTATGAGTAGTTATCAAATTTTATGTTTTTGTGACCCTTCGGGGCTCTAAAAATACTTGGATATCAGTCAATGTCAAGACAATGGAGGACAGGTCACTTTTTACTAAATATTTTTTAAAGCTTTGAGGAGTGAAAGTAACATTTGTGAAGTGTTTCAGCAGGTGTTTAGAGTTTTTTTACATCAGTTTTTCCACCATTAAGATAAAAAACATGTAAAGTTTCTATAAATTCCTTTTAGACAACAAACCAAATGCAGCCAATTTTACTGAAGGGCCAGATCAATGACTGCAGTCCAACGACCTTTAATTAACAGTGTATAGTTACAGTATATACAATTGCATACCCGCTGTCTAGTAAACAAGGCACCGATTTATTATTACCATTCTTCATCCAGTCTAATGTGCAAAAACTTGATGCATTACCAAGCTTAGTTGAATGGAACAATAAACAGAAAAGTTTTGATGTAAATTTCATTCTAAATTATGATTTTGAAGTATCCAAGAGGGCAGCGTAAAAACTGCGACCAACCAATTACCAAATATTATATTCCCATTCTGCTGTTAATACAGATTCATGAGGCACTTGCTGACTGATTGATCATACAACTTTAATGATGCGTTTCTTTAGTGCAGAAAAGATAGTTCAACTAATGTAAGGCTAATTATACAATAATTAGTTATACATAAAGAGCATATCTCATTCTAATTATCAGATGCTCTAATGCATATTCATATAATTAAGCATGAGTGCATATAATAGCTTGAGATCTTACATATAAAGAGTCAAAGGGCATTAGCGAAGTCAACTTGTTTTATGAGGGTACAGCACTTATGGCAATGTCATTCTAATGATCTTAGTAACCAACAAATTAACATTTATGGTTAAACTCACATTATAAAGTGTTTTTTTCAAACCAGTCACCACCATTTATTATACTTCTATGGTGTTACAAAAACATAAAATTAAAATAATTATTGGTTGGAACATCATGAGGGTGATTAAATGATGACATAATTCCAACTAAAGCCGCAAGATCGCCTCTTCACACAAGGCAGGGCTCAACGCTAATGATTTTTTTCTACTGGCCCGGTCGGGTCAGTGCTTCAGACTTTTACTTTCCCTGCCAAAATAATAGCTGATACATCATGGCTTAAAAATGTAGGCCAAAGCTAAATATTTTGTTTACACACACACACACACACACACACACACACACACACACACACACACACACACACACACACAGGTGGCCAAAAGTTTGGAATAATGTATAGATTTTGCTCTTATGGACAGAAATTGGTACTTTTATTCACCAAAGTGGCATTCAACTGATGACATTGTATAGTCAGGAGTCAGGACATTAATAATATGAAAATGTACTATTTCAATTTAACAAAAAAAATTCTGAACTTCTTGAACTACTTCAAAGAGTTCTCATCAGAAAATCCTCCAATCCTACATTTCACGCCACACTTCATGTAGCACTTGCCATAGATGTGTCTTGTCGGGCACTTCTCACACACCTTACAGTCTATCTGATCCCAAAAAAGCTCAATGCCAAATAGCTTTCAACTGTGTATGATATAATAGCAAGTGATTTTCTAGTACCAGATTATCAATTTAGCATGATTACTCAAGCATAAGATGTTGGAGTGATGTTTATTAGATCAAATACCTTAAAAGAGGTATCTCCTGTAATTTCAGAACCTCTTCTTAATATTATTAATTCCTTGCTATGCTTAGGACATGTCCCAAGAAACTTTAAAGTGGCAGTTGTCAAACTGCTTATTAAGAAGCCACAACTTGATCCTGGAGAACTGGCTAATTATAGACTAATTTCAAATCTCCCATTTATGTTGAAAATACTAGAAAAGGTAGAATCCTCCCCAATATGTTCATTTCTACAGAGAAATAGTATATATGAACAATTTCAGACAGGATTTAGGCCTCATCACAGTACAGAGACTGCACTTATCAGAGTTTCAAATGACTTGCTCTTATCATCTGATCGCGGCTGCATTTCTCTTCTAGTGCTTTTAGATCTTAGTGCTGTATTCCACACAATATATCACAACATACTATTGAATAGGCTGGAGAATTATGTTGGTATCTGTGGAGTTCCATTAGCATGGTTTAGGTCATATTTAGCAGGCCGCTACCACTTTGTCTATGTAAATGAGGAATTGTCAAACCAAACAAAAGTAAAATATGGAGTGCCACAGGGATCAGTTTTAGGGCCTCTGCTTTTCTCCTTGTATATGCTTCCCCTGGGAGTTATTATCAGGAATCGTGGAATAAGTTTCCACTGCTATGCCAACATTTCTTCAAAACCTGATGAGATTTCACAATTCTCCAAATTAGCAGAGTTTATCAGTGAAATAAAAGATTAGATGGCCAGAAAGTTCCTTCTACTCAATTCCGACAAAACAGAGTTACTAATTATTGGACCAAAAAACTCTAAAAATAAGCCACTAAAATATAATTTGACTCTCGATGGATGTACTGTTACATAATCTTCAACAGCGAAGAACTTAGGTGTTATATTATATAGCAATCTGTCCTTTGAAAATCAAATTACCAATGTTTGTAGAACAGCATTCTTCCACCTAAGAAATATTGCTAAATTACGGCACATGCTCTCTGTTGCTGATGCTGAAAAACTAATTCATGCATTCATGACCTCAAAACTAGATTATTGTAATGCATTACTGGGAGGATGTCCAGCATATTCAATAAATAAACTTCAATTGGTTCAAAATGCAGCAGCCAGAGTGCTAATGAGAACCAAGAAATATGATCATATTAGCCCCATTTTATCATTGTTACATTGGCTACCTGTTAAATTCCATATTAATTTAAAAATTCTGTTAACTACGTACAAAGCATTGAATGGTCTAGCTCCGCAGTACTTAAGTGACCTTCTACCACACTATATTCCATCACGTTCATTATGATCACAAAATTCTGGCCTGCTAATGGTTCCTAGAATATCAAAATCCACAAAAGGAGGTAGATCCTTTTCATATTTGGCTCCATTGGTGAAGTTATTATTACTAATATTACTATGGAAAAGTCTCCCTAACACTGTTCGAGATGCAGACACACTCCCTCAGTTTAAGTCTACACTTAAGACTTAACTAATTAGCCAGGCATACAGCTAATTTATCCTCCAACCCACAATTAGGCTGCTTTAGTTTAGTCTGCCAAAACCATAAACCAGAAACATTGATCATGATCTATAACTCTGCAATATATTGAATGGCATCTATGCTTACGGCTCCATTCCTGCTTTGTGTTGGACTCCACCGCTACTTGTCTCTGAGTGATGATGACTACATGCAGCCGATGCCAGCCAAACATCACTTCAGTCTATTATGATGGACTTCAGAGGATGAACTAATGCCAACTCCAACCATAAGACATAGGATGCTTCATATGCCATTGTCTGAACCTTGGATGGACCACACCGAACCTCACCTAATTTACAGGTGAGATTGAACTGCGATGAACCTCACTGATCCCTGCCTGCATCACCTCAGTCTATTGATGCACTACGATCTTGAAATGGAATACATAGACTAACAATTGCCAACAAAACCTTTCATCAGCCAATTAACAAGGACAACTGCATCCAGGATGGACTTCAAAGACATTAGTCATTCATCTTACAGTTCAAACAAAATCGATGTTTAAACACTGTCCTTTAACACTTAGTTTAATAATTTTAAACAATGAATTGCACTATACACAAGTAATATTGGCATTATATTCATGATGTTAGTCAGAGGTGAACTGGCCCCCACAGTGAGTCTGGTTTCTCCCAAGGTTATTTTTCTCCATTAATCAACATCTTATGGAGTTTTGTGTTCCTTGCCACAGTTTCCTTCAGCTTGCTCACTGGGGTTATTAATACAATTATTATTTAATTATTTATTTTAAACACAATTCAAAATCATATTTCATCTAATTACACAATGACTCATCAACATTATAGACATTACAGTTTTATCTTCTGATAATGCTTTTCTGTAAAGCTGCTTTGAAACAATGTGTGTTGTGAAAGGCGCTATACAAATAAAATTGACTTGACTTGTCTTGAGTGATATTTGCTGGAAATGTGGCCTGTCTAGATTTGGTCAAAAATAACTTTTTTCAAATAGTAATGGTGCTGTTTTTTATATCAGTAATATTAATTGAATGCCACTTTGGTGAAATAAAGTAGCAATTTCCTTCCGAAACAGCAAAATCTGTACATTATTCCAAACTTTTGGCCCCCAGTGTGTGTAATATATAAAATGTTTTTACCGATTCATTCAGATAACCATTTCTGTAACTCCAGAGGCCGTTATAAGTCTAATTATACTTTATTCAAACAAGCGTGTCTACTACAAGATTTTATCAGTGTTTAAATATCATAAGTGTTTTCCCTGTAAATGACAACAAAGCATATCATTTTGTGAACTGCTGTGCATGACCATCAAGGAATATACAAAAAAGACAAAATAGTCTGAAAGTAATTGCAGTTTTTAATAAATTAATCCAGCTCCTTTCTCTCCTTGTTAAACGGGATTACCGAACAAAACGGGCGTCATGCCGTAATAAGATGCTGATCCTTGCTTATTCATAAGTAGTTCAGTGGTTCAACCAATGATATGTTCTATCACAGCCCACACTCCAATGCTATTGGCTCACACTACAGTCAGTCTTTACATGTGGGAAAAGCAACCAAAGTGCCTCAAACAAGTGAAGTGGTGCAGCCGTAGCTGTTTAGAACATTTGAAGCCCTCCTAAAAAAGGCCTAATTACGCCAATGGCTTCTGCTAAGACACTTGGAAATAAGTGAGGACAGTTCTAGGAGAGCACGCTTAGTATCTTAGTAGGTTAGAAGACTATGTTCACTCCGTGTTTTTTGGTCTCTCTCGCTCATTGTCCGCTAACACTAATGTTATAAATGCAGCACTGGCCCGATCGGGCAAGTGACAGTTCTAGCAACTGACCTGAACCTCTCTCTCACTGGCCACGGGCCATCGGGCAGTCCTTATTGTCAAGCCCAGCACAAGGTGATGTGGCTTCCTGACTCCGAGTGATCAGCAGCAAATTGCCAGTTTCTTGCAGCTGACGTCTCTGATCTGTGCTTGAAGATGAAGGCAGTATTAAGGAATGGGCCAAATGCCCTCAAGCACACTGGGAAGGTTTGACTCAGGAAGCAGAAGTGATCCTTTACGGGAGTGAGGCAGAGAAGCTCAGGCATGTATGGGGGTTTTGTTGTGTGCAAGTAGCTGCAGTATCTTCAATCAAAGCATCCTTTGCATGCCTGTCCATCCACCATGCGTTTGGGTTTTTATTGAATCGACTATATAGTGGCAAGAAAAGTCCAGTATGTGAACTAAGGCTGCACGATTTGGACAAAAAGTAATATTGCGATTATTTAAAAAATATTGTGATTGCAATCTGAACTGCGATTATGATTGTGTGATAGGGTCTCAGCCCACTAATCATCATCATTAGTTTTTAAATCCAGTCAACTTGTATATTAGTTATACAAACTATTCTCTACTGTATATCTGAGTCCTAAAATACGAGGCTTAATGTCAAACTAAACTTGAACTGATTAACCATTGGTGTTATTAAACTTAAAGTGAAAACTTTTGTATAGCCTTTATTGTGCATGGTAGATCTTGCTGCATTAACATGATGAAAAAGTAGATCTCACTCCACAGAACTATGATCACCCCTGCTGTTAATGATGGCGATGGAGGCTTTCCATTATTTGACTACCATATGTAACAAAATAATTATCATTTATATCAAGAGCCTCCTTCCCTACCCAGTGCAGTTTACATTTCAAGTTCAAGGAAATCCACTGTTTTTTTAAAGTTCAATAAACGCATGATGTTTCCAAAGTCAATGAGGAATAGTTTTAAATAATCGTGATCCTCAGTATTGACCAAAATAATCGTGATTATGATTTTTGCCATAATTGAGCAGCCCTACTGTTAATGTTGTTTGCTCAGTAATCATTTAACAAAGATGTTTTAATTATACCCCATCTTGTATTGCACGTTATTATTATTATAATACACTTTGAAGCTAGCAGATATTGCGATTTAAAATCACACAAGGTCATTAATCGTGCAGTCCTAAAGTGAACCCTTTGGAATTATCAACATTTATGTATAAATTTGTCTTAAAATCTAGTTTGATCTTCATCTAAGTTACAATAATGAACAAAAACAATCTAATAACACACAAATTATTATATTGTTCTTGTACATATTGACAGAAGTGATCCTTTCACTCCCTGAAAGGATCACTTGTGCTTCCTGAGTACAACATTCAAACATTCACAGTGTAGGTTGGTAAAAGTATGTGAACCACTAGGTTAACAAGAGTCAAGAGTTGGCAAACCTGGCATCCAATTAATGAAACGAGATTGAAGGTGTTGGTTAGAGCTACTTTTTTTTATAAAAAGCACTCAAACATTTTGAGTTTGCTATTTACAAGAAGCATTTACTGACCATGCCATGCAAAAGAGATCTCAGAAGACTTGTGGTCAAGAATTGTTGCTTTGCATAAATCTGTAAAGGGTTACAAAGTTATCTCGAATAGCTTAGATATTCATCTGCCAACAGCTATACAAATTGTCTATAAATGGAGACGATACAGTACAGTAGATACTCTCTCTAGAAGTGGCTTTCCAGCCAATATGACTCCAAGGGCACACTGGCATAATGCTCAGTGAGGTAAAAAAGAACTCTAAGGTGACAGTTAAAGACTTGAAGGAATCATTGGAACTGGTTAACATCTCTGTTTATGAGTCTTCTATATGGAATTCATTAAACAGTCATGGTGTCCATGGCAGGACACCACAAATGAAGCCGCTGTATTTCAACAAAAAACATTGCTGAATGCCTGAAGTTTGCCAAAGACCACCTTGACAGTCCACAATGCAACTAGGAAAATGTTTTGTGGACTGATGAATCTAAGAACACACAGCACTGCAGCATATTAGTTGGAAAGGAAAGCTGTTTCAGAAGCTGAACAAGTTGTTTGATTTTGGTTAAAGACTACAGTAACACTTTACAATAAGTTTTCATTTGTTAACATTAGTTAGCAACACTAGTTAACATGAACTAACAATGAGCAATCATTTTAAAGCATTTATAAAATTGGTTCCCCGTCTGTCGCTCACTTCGTCTTTGTGTCGAAGAAGCAACACTAGGGGTCTCTCTTGAGCGCCTTTTGCATATCTGATCTATGAGAAAAGGCAAATGAGAAACTGGCAGACAGAATTTGCATGTCCCGCCCTCAGACAAACGGGTACAAAGGGAGGAAAATGCATCTGTTTCATTCAGAAAATGACTTCGGAGCCGACTGGTTGAGTATGCAGCGAGCTGCGAGTCACACACTGTTCCTCCCATCTCTGAGTGCGATTGATGTTGGATCTATGGTGCATATCAGCGGCATTTTCCCTTCTCTGCACGGCAGTGCAGCTTTGCCCCTGGGCACTTCGACAGCGCAGTTAAAAGAGTTTATTTCTCAAAAAGAGTTATTTCCTTTAAAAGAGCAAATACACAGCTTGTGTTGAACGTCCTTTTTAGGACGCGTCTTTATAAAGATGCCCTTCCACCCCTGTGTAGTTCTTGGATGCGGTAGAGTGCTCTCTGCTCCTGATGGCCACAGGCGCTGTCTCTTGTGTCTGGGCTGCGATCACACTGAGGCAGCGATTGTGGACGGCTCATGTTTTCACTGCGAGAAAATGACCATGGCACAGTTGCAGTCGTGGCTTTCCTTCAACAGAAAGAACACCACTCCAGCCGCCCCATGCTTTGCTCCTTCTTCCCATGGGATTGAGCACGACGCGGATGGCGATGGAGGCGATCTGGGGATGGCAGCGGAATCAGTTCCGCTGGATACTCCCCCGCGAACCACCCGCCCCCCGGCACGCTCGTTGACTTCCGTCCGGGCTCGAGGCAACGGCGGCTCGCCTCACAGCCAGCCTGCCTATCCTAGCCTGCCCCCCGAGCCGGATGAGCTCACCGCTGCATCAGAGAGTGGTCCGGCGTCTGACGCAGATGACTCGACTGGGCTGCCGCCTTTGGGCCAGCACAACCAGTCTGAGGCTGATGCCCAGATGTCCGACATGCTTGCAAGGGCCGCCGTCAGCGTGGGGCTGGACTGGAACCCTCCGTCCTCCCCACAGCATTTGCGGCTGGATGATTACTTCCTCGTCATCTGTGGCTGAACTTGGTCAAGATGCGCGAAGTGGACAAGACACGCTTCCTCAACGCACCCATCTCCCAGTTCGGCCTTTTTGGCGACACCGTCGAGGACTTCGCCCAACAATTCTCCGTGGTAAAGAAGCAGACGGAGGCCATGTCACTCATCCTGCCCCACCATCCAAGTACGTTAAAAATAACTGTCCCCTTAGTGCCCCTAGCTCGGAGTTTGGACGTGTGGCTCTCACTTCCCAATCCGTCATGCTGGCTAGACAGGACCATTCGACTCGGTTATACAATTAAATTTTCCAGCCCCCCCTCCTCCCCTTCGGGGGCGTCCGCTTTACTACAGTACACGGCGAACATGCCAAATCTCTGCGCTCAGAAATTGCGACTCTCTTACTCAAAGACGCGATAGAGCCTGTCCCTCCAACCGAGATGAAGAAGGGTCTCTACAGCCCTTACTTCATCCTACCCAAGAAAGGTGGTGGCTTACGACCGATCTTGGACTTGCGAGTTTTCAACCGGGCTTTGCACATACTCCCGTTCAAAATGCTCCCTCAAAAACACATTTTAATTTGCATCCGGCATCTAGATTGGTTCGCAGCGGTAGACCTGAAGGACGCGTACTTCCACGTCTCAATATTGCCTCGACATCGACCCTTCATACGGTTAACCACGACACAGTAGACGGCAAGTCTTTGGGTAAGCACGACTTAATTATCAGGTTCCTAAGAGGCACCCGGAGGTTAAATCCCTCCCGCCCAAGCCTGTTCCCCTCCTGGGATCTCTCAGTGGTCCTTTTGGGCCTTCAGAGACCCCCCTTCGAGCCACTAGAATCAGTCGGACTCAGGGCCCTCTCTCTAAAGACGGCCCTGCTGATCATGCTCGCCTCCATCAAGAGGGTCAGGGACCTGCAAGCATTCTCTGTCAGTGACAGTTGCCTGGAATTTGGTCCAGCAGACACTCATGTGATCCTAAAACCGCGACCGGGCTACGTACCCAAGATTCCTACCACTCCCTTCAGGGACAAGGTCGTGAACCTGCAAGTGCTGCCCCGGGAGGAGGCAGGCCCAGCCCCTTCGTTGCTGTGTCTGGTACGTGCTTTGTGTATCTACTTGGACCGCACACAGAGCTTTAAAAGATCTGAGCAGCTCTTTATCTGCTTTGGCGGACAGCGGAAAGGGAACACCGTCTCCAAACAGAGGTTTTCCCAGTGGGTACTGGATGCCATTACATTGGCCTACCACACCCAGGCTGTCAGAGCACACTCAACAAGAAGTGTTGCATCCTCATGGGCACTGGCTAGGGGCACCTCCCTAGCAGACATATGCAGAGCAGCGGGTTGGGCAACATTCAATACCTTTGCGAAATTTTACAATCTCAGGGTTGAGTCGGTTTCATCCCGTGTTTCCTCAGGTCCGAGCCGGTAGAACTCGGTAACACGCTGACAAATTGACCTGGTGGATCTCTTGCACCTAGCGCCCTTTCCCTCTGCTGAGGTAAAATTATGCACTCTTATGCCAGGAGATCCCACTAACTCTGCTCCCTGGATGACTTCTCCCTAGCCCTCTGGTCCGCGAATTCAGCGGAGGAATTCGCCGACCATATCCAATGCGGGGACTCAATCTACCCTGTACTGGAATAGGTGCTCCACAGGTCGGGCTCCTATGTGGACTTCCCCCCTGTGTGCATTTTCCGCGGTACGGTCCCCTTGCGAGCAGACCCGCGTCTCCCTTGGGCAGTTCCCACTGGCAGCTGGTCGCCATGTCTGTAACAACTCCTCCCTCCCAATAGGCAGGATCTACCACCGCGCCACTTTCCACAAGTGACCTAAAAGACCATGTGACGTATTTCACCACTCTTTACCTCCCCCAGTCTGGGCAGGTGTGGTCTCCACAGGGTCTTTTCCCCCTGAAAGAATAGGAACTGGGAAAGATCGCCTTCCCCGATGCATATGATAGCGTTAAGATGGACCCAGCCACTTTAACTCCATGCGAGAAACAGAGAGAGAAAAGGCGCGGCCTGCTCCCATGCTTGGCACATCGCCTTGTTCCCCCCTGTCGGGGGTAATGAACCAGAAGGCTTTGACGATTTTATAGGGCATTGGGGAAGGGTACGTGCAGTCTGAGACAGCTGGTCGCTTTAGCATGTAAAATACCTGCCCGCTCCTGTGTCAGCAGTACACAGCTCAGCGCATGGCATGATTTAAATTGGACCCCTAGTGTTGAAGTGTGCGACAGACGGGGAACGTCTAGGTTACGGATGTAACCTCCATTCCCTGATGGAGGGGATGAAACGTTGTGTCCTTCCGGCCACGTTGCTGAACCGAGCCACTGTTGTGGCCGAACCTTCATCTGCTTCTCAAAAAAATCTTGAATGAAACAGATGCATTTCCCTCCCTTTGTACCCGTATGTCCGGGGACGGAACATGCAAATTATGTCTGCCAATTTCTCATTGGCCTTTTCTCATAGATCAGAGATCAGAGACCCCTAGTGTCACTTCTTTGACACAAAGTCTCATTCCCTCCATCAGGGAACGGAGGTTACATCCGTAACCTAGACGTTAGTTAATTTCATCATAAAGTATAAACATTTTTAAATTAAAAGTCGCATATGTTAGCATTAGTTAATACACTATAACTAACATGTATTATCAATGAACAGTTGTATTTTTATTAACTAATATAAACAAAGGTTAATAAATGCTGAAAAAGGCTATGTTCATTGTTAGTTCATGATAACTAAAGCATCAACTAATGTTAACAAATGGAATCATATTGTAAAATGACATTTGTTTTAATATTGTCGGTGCAATGAATTGTGCAAAATAAGGCCAGAAAGATGTATTTAAAACGTTAATTCATACAATTCAGTAACATTTTGGCTTTGAAATTTTTGAAAAATTAAACATAGTATTACAAGTATCTTTATTTTCATCATTAAATGGACATATTATAGATTGTATTAGGCATACTGGTCAAGCTAAATAAAAAAATAAATAAAAAACAGACGTCCATCCAAGTGGGCAGGGTCAATAACTGGATTGACATTCAGTGGATAAATAAGCCACTACATGGTCTCTGATTGTTATCTAGCAAACCTATTTGTAAACTTATATTGATGATTTTATTTCTGTTAACATAAATATATAGAAATTTTAAAATTACATAAATTTCCCATATATTTTCAAGGGGTGTAATGGTTCTTGGTAAAAAAAAGAACCACACTGTTCGCCACCCACAGTTCAGGAAACATTGGCACTGTTGTTCACCCCAAGTTTAATGACGCATCTGGAGCACAAGTTTTGGTCAAGAAAACAAAGCATCAAACTCTGCCTGTGTTTCACGTGGGTCAACTTGATTACATCACTGTTCTGCAAGCGTTGTTTGTAGTTGAAAATGGCAAGCGGAGAAATCGAGCCACTGATAGAGAAGCCTCCTGCATATCTCCTTTCTGGAAACATTTTCTTTTTGCAGTCAATTACAACAGCGTTGGTCAAAATACATTTACAAAACAGACACTTTATGGACATAGCTCGACACACGTGCCTTAGACTTGTAATATATGTCAGTAATGATTGTTATTTAAGGACAAACCTGTTGAAGTGTTTACCAAAAAGATTATTCTTTGGATTTGGCAGTAATATAAAGTTATATAAAGTTTTTCGGAACAAAGCAAATACCGAACCGTTCTGAAACCATGACCCTAAAACCATGATACACACTGAATGTGAGAAATTCAAACCGTTACACCCCTCAAATCTTCCCATAACAGGGTGTACATGTTATGCTTGACCACATATAACTAACACCACAAAATAAATGAAAACATAAATTAAACAAAAGAGTTACAGCTGATTGGCTGATGTCCACCTACAATGTGTGTGTTATGTCATTTATAACATTCATTCATTCATCTTCAACCGCTTATCCTGTACAGGGTCACGGGGGGCTGGAGCCTATCCCAGCTAACATTGGGCGAAAGGCGGGGTACACCCTGGACAGGTCGCCAGTCCATCGCAGGGCCACACATATACAGACACACACTCATACTCACATCCACACCTAGGGCAATTTTTGGAGACACCAATTAACCTAGCCTGCATGTCTTTGGATGGTGGGAGGAAGCCGGAGCACCCGGAGAGAACCCACGCAGACACGGGGAGAACATGCAAACTCCACACAGAAAGGCCGGGGCAACCGGGGTTTGAACCCATGACCTTCTTGCTGTGAGGCGACAGTGCTAACCACTGCACCACCGTGCCGCCTCATTTATAACATATATCTTCAATTAAAGATCATACTGTAGCATTGTGACATAACAAAGTGGTTGATAAATCAAGGGACACACTAAAACCTCCACTATCAGTGTTAAAATTAAACATTTACCACAAATGAATAGTGAGAAAAAGTAATTGATTATATGGGGAAAATCTGTATTTTTGTCAAAGATGTTTGACATGCTACTCTGGGGACATGAGGAAAATAAGTTACAATTTAACTTTTAGACCCACAGCAGTGTGTAACATTATTTTGAATTAGTTTTGATGCTAGAGGGGAAATGGGATCTGTCATGACACAGACCAGATTCAAACCTGGGACGTAGCAACCAGCTTTTAAATGTTGCAAGCAAATGCATTGTGCCACAGCTTGTAATCAGTTTTGCAATTGCTCATGAATATTGCAATGGCTGTGTGGAGGTGTTTCCCACCCACAAAACACTTTTATTCAGCACACAAATCATGCATGGTAAGAAATGTTTTCCAGTGCATTAAAAAAAAAATCAGTCAACAGATGAATGACAACAAAAAAGACAAGTTGGGTCTTGAGTAAGCCATTTGTATATGTGGATTCATCTGAAAAGTGTAAAACACTAAAAAGTTTATGGGTCCGCTGCAGCTTTCTGATTAGTCAGTTACAGTATTGATGATGTTTATAGAGACTGGTCTCTATAGATTCCTTGGGGAATAACGAGTTGAATTTGAATTTTCCCATCTCGGCCATTTTGGCCATCAGCCATTTTGAATTTAGTTGTAAACTGCTGTATTTTTCAAACGCATTGGTGTAGGGTTACAAAACTTGGTATGCATCATCAGCACTATGCCCTCAGGTACCTATAAAGTTTGGGGCCAGCGCCACCTTGTGGTCAAAAATTATAATGAAATGTTTAAAAATGCTTATAACCTTTGATCAATTTGACCTATCGTCCTGTGAAGGTTAACAGTTAGAGCATATTATATTTTTTATAGTATATGTTTATTTTATAGTTACTTTTCTGAGCACTGGTTATGATGGATCGGAAGAATCAATCACAGCTGTGTGTGATGACAGGATAGGTCATTTATTTAACTTCCTGAAACCTGAGTGTGACTTCTGTGTGCATTTTCCATTTACCTTTTTGATTTGTAACTAGCAGCACCTAAGAAACATGCAAAATTTATAGAAATGTTATAAGCATAACAATTAGAAATATAATAGGAAATACTATCATGGATAAACCCTAAAATGAAAACCAAAACTTGCCGCAAAATAAATCATTATTTTTACATGCACATTTTTTTTTGATTCTCCGCAAATGTTTGCCAGAAGTTTGCAGCTCATCACGGGTAGTGGTGAACCTCCGGCAAAAATTTACAATTTGCTGCAAGTTTGCCGCAAAGCTCATTTGCATGTGAAAATTACCAGTGGCGAATTTGCAGCAAATTTGCTTTAACTCGCAATTTCCTTAAGGGACTGTATACAATGCCTCAATTTTGTATGTTGTACATTTATTTGTCATATTTCAGCCAAAACCCCTAATTATATTTTTGGCTGTGCTTGTGGCGCAGAAATGCCACTTCGCATTTGAAGTGCATGATTGCATTTAAACTTGACGTCTGCTTCTATTACATTAATCAGTCTCTTGATAAAGCCCTAATCAGCACTATTCATTTTTCTATAATAAATAAGAAATGTACATAATTGTGATTTATATTCACTAGCTAACATCGGCATTGACTTCTTCAATTATTGTTGATTTATTTAGCCTCTCATTCAAGTGTCCACTCTGATATTGGCTGTTCTTTTGTTATGTGCAGGGTCTTTGAGCAAAATAAATGAGATTGAGCTCCAAGTATCTGCCACCTTGAGACACAGTCAACGTTACTGACAATTTACATACACTAATACATGCAAAACTTGTTTTATGGTGCAGCATTACAGAACTGGAGGGTAAATCCACAACTCAATGGGAAAGAAATTAGTTGAGCACTTTCAGAATTCATCATTTTACACAGGGACTGTGTCTATAATCTGCAATCTTAGACAAGCTGAATTTAATAAAATACTTCCATGTAATGGATTGGGCCAAAATGTGCACCCATGTTATGCACAATTTCCTGTAATGTAGCTGCTAATTTGATTTCTTTCTTTCATGTTTTTGAGTGTTATCGCTTCTCACAATATGCATATTATAATTTAATTTTGCTGTTGAAATGTAGCATGTAAAAGAGGCCAGTTTGTATATTGACTAGTATTTTCATTTTCTTATTTTTAAATACAGTATTATTCTGCTCTGTTGATTTGGGCTAATGTGAAAGTAAAACAGGGTGAAGTTAGGTAAAATGGGCCAGATAAAATGGCGTTCTTTAATATTCAATATCCAAAATACACAATGTAATTTTAACTTATGCGATAAATGTTTCCGGAATGAAATTCATATGTCAAATGGTATCAGAGAATTTTTAAGAGAAATGTTTTACATGAGCGCGGTAACGGACCCAATTCTGATATTGGTATCTGGACATCCTTAATATTTAGTTGCTGGCCCATTTTAGAAACCTCCTATCAGCTAAAATGGGCCATTGACTTTTAAGATATATTTTGATGGTTTCTTACATGAAAACCGTTCAAAATAATATTGAAAGAATCTAAATTCAAACTATTGTTGCTATCTATTGTATAAATGTAGTACCCATAAAAGTAAATATATTCACACAGTCACCACACACACATACAATCATAAAAAACACATAAAATTACACAGTGATGTTTTTATTGTACAGATTGACTGGCCCCTTTTAGCTGAATGCAGTGCTGTTGATGCAGTGGATTTTAGCCATTATCGTGAAGCCAAAATTTGAGTATTATAATAAAAAAAATAAAAACATTTAAATCCCAACATTATCCTAATATATGACTGTTGCGATATTTACTAAGAATTTACTTATAGTCCTAGTAATGGCATTGTAATGGTTGAATCTCAAAGACTTTATACTCAAGCACAACTACTGTATGTCAAAACCACATCTGAGGTGAATTAAGCTGAATAAATATACCGCAATGTATGCAATGAAAGCAAATGGTAACTGAGGCTTTCAGTCCCTTACATTCTGCCTTTTTTGTTCCACGGAAAAAAGAAAGTTAGATGCGTTTGGTACAACGTGAGTAGATGATGACACAATTTACATTTTTGAGTAAACTAACTCTTAAAAGGAATATTCTGGGTCCAATTGTTGACAGCATTTGTGGCATAATGCTGATTACAAATATATATATATATATATATATATATATATATATATATATATATATATATATATAATTTAGACTTTCTTAAAAAACAAATAATAAAAAAATGTGGGTTACAGTGAGTCACTTACAATGGAAGTTAATGGGCCAATCCGTAAATGTTAAAATACTCACTGTTTTAAAAGTATTGCCACAAGACGTAAACATTACATATGTTAACATGATTTTAGTGTGATAAAATGGCTTACTAACCTTTTCTTTGCAATGTTATATTTTACAACTTCTTTGCCATAAATGGCATAACACAGTAAAACCACAAAACAACCATAAAACAACTATTTACATCTCAAATAATACACAAGTTTTAGCAGAAAAATTAATGTAAGTGCTTTTATAAAAGTATACATTTCACAGTTCTGACTTCAAACCCTCCAAATATTGGTCCCATTCACTTCCATTTTAAGTGCCTCACTGTAACCTTGAGTTTTGCTTTTTTAAAGAAAAGAAGTGATGAGCCTAAATACATTTTTCTGGTAATCAAAATGATGCCACCAATGCTGTTGAAATGGCCACATACCCCCACATACAAATGTGCATGAAAGTGTAAAGGGTGATAGAGTCTATGACAGTAGATGCAGTAGGGTAAAATAAAATCTGACAGGATATTCTTCAAAAATAAAAACTAAACACAATCATCTTTTGCACTCCTTTGATCGAACTGCACAGTTCAATGACAGATGAGATTACTCTGCACTCAAACACAAATAACTGCAGAGCTGAACAGTCCCTGCAATAATGTGGCTGCATTGGCAGATCTTAATAATCAATGAATCATGTTTGGAAACAATCGGCTAATTGCTCTTTGGTCTAGAGAAAGAAGATGAGCGCTTACATAATTCAGACTGCCACCCCACAGCCAACAAACCAAGTGCTAACAGATCGTGAAGTCCAACTGAGAGATGAGAAAAGGGCTACACATTTATCTAGCTTCTCCATTCCCCAGGCGGCCCAGGGGTTTATATTAAGCTGGATCTTTACTGAAGTTGTAATTAGTTTGGAGGAAGACAGTACTTCAATAAATCCTTATTAGTTTCTCATTAACAGTCACATTTGCATGCCAAAAGTAAATCAGTGGGTCAGTATTTTATATGCCTAAATTTATTGCCTTGGGTGCCCAGAGGAAAACGTCCTTGCTCTGATGTTTCTCCTAAAAAAAGTCCAGATTAAAAAAGTTGAACTCCTTAAGACATGACTTGTAATTTTGCAATATATGTAGGAAATCATGTGGGCTCAAATTAAAATGAAGTCTCCAGTCATATCAGTAACCTTATAAAAGCTGTTTTATTCTACATGGAGAGGGTCCACGCATGGGGGCTGCCATGTTAGAGCCACATAACCAGCTGAATACTACTCTCTTAATCTCAGTAACTGTCCTGTTATTTGACACTTTCACTCATTGATTAAAGTAATCATGTCTGACTCTGAATACTACTCTCTTAATCTCAGTATCTGTCCTGTTATTTGACACTTTCACTCATTGATTAAAGTAATCATGTCTGACTCTGAATACTACTCTCTTAATCTCAGTATCTGTCCTGTTATTTGACACTTTCACTCATTGATTAAAGTAATCATGACTGACTGTGAACACTACTCTCTTAATCTCAGTAACTGTCCTGTTATTTGATACTTTCACTCATTGATTAAAGTAATCATGACTGACTCTGAATACTACTCTCTTAATCTCAGTATCTGTCCTGTTATTTGACACTTTCACTCATTGATTAAAGTAATCATGACTGACTCTGAATACTACTCTCTTAATCTCAGTATCTCTCCTGTTATTTGACACTTTCACTCACTGATTAAAGTAATCATGTCTGACTCTGAATACTACTCTCTTAATCTCAGTAACTGTCCTGTTATTTGACACTTTCACTCATTGATTAAAGTAATCATGTCTGACTCTGAATACTACTCTCTTAATCTCAGTAACTGTCCTGTTATTTGATACTTTCACTCATTGATTAAAGTAATCATGACTGACTCTGAATACTACTCTCTTAATCTCAGTATCTGTCCTGTTATTTGACACTTTCACTCATTGATTGAAGTAATCATGTCTGACTCTGAATACTACTCTCTTAATCTCAGTAACTGTCCTGTTATTGGACACTTTCACTCATTGATTAAAGTAATCATGTCTGACTCTGAATACTACTCTCTTAATCTCAGTATCTGTCCTGTTATTTGACACTTTCACTCATTGATTAAAGTAATCATGTCTGACTCTGAATACTACTCTCTTAATCTCAGTATCTGTCCTGTTATTTGACACTTTCACTCATTGATTAAAGTAATCATGTCTGACTCTGAATACTACTCTCTTAATCTCAGTAACTGTCCTGTTATTTGATACTTTCACTCATTGATTAAAGTAATCATGACTGACTCTGAATACTACTCTCTTAATCTCAGTATCTGTCCTGTTATTTGACACTTTCACTCATTGATTAAAGTAATCATGTCTGACTGTGAACACTACATTTCTACAATGACATCTGAAACTGAAAACTATTGATTTTAAATGATGCTGCATCCAAACCGCTAGGTGTCAGTGTTAGTCCAAGAGGACACAAAGACAAAAGTTACAGAGTGCACCTTTAAGAGAAACAAAAATGGACACAAATGTTGTATATTGTAAAGGCTAATTTAGTAATGGCTAAAATATCAACAATCGACTTCTAGATCAAGAATTTCAAGGATTTTCAGGACAAATATCATCGAACGAACACCATAGCAAAACAAAAATACCCGTGCATTTTGTCTATATTTTTAGGAAAACTAAATGACCATGTTCCCCCAGTAAGTAGCCTTAAAAGTATATA
Organism: Moxostoma hubbsi; assembly: GCA_032164185.1. Lineage (NCBI taxonomy): Eukaryota > Metazoa > Chordata > Actinopteri > Cypriniformes > Catostomidae > Moxostoma > Moxostoma hubbsi. Next base: position 4,443,446 of record JAVLUX010000110.1, on the reverse strand, counting down.
GTTATAAAATAGAAGTGGATAGTGTATATCAGATAATTTGTTATTATTATGATTTGAGGAGAAATGGTTGTTCATATTAAGATGGGAGTGCAGACTTTTGTGTTCTGAGAATAGTTTGAAATTCCAACCACTGCCCCCAGTGACCAAAGTGGAAGTGATGTTGAACGCATGGGCACTTGTGAGCTCCATTCACAGAGTTGCACCAGAAGCAAGATGTATCTTAGCAGTAAATGATGTAATACAGTGAAGAAGAATGTATATTTTATTAACTTTACCCCCTAACCCAAACCCCAACCCTAAAGGTGGTCGCACACCGGACGAGAAGCGCCATGCCGCGTCACGGCTAGCACAGGTATCAAACACAGGGCACTTCAATTCGATTCACTTGGCAGACAGTACACACAAAAGTTAGCAAGGTTTTTCCTTTTTAAACAATGAACAAGGCTAGAGTAAGCAATATATGTCCATTGATAATGATTATGGTCAAATTTTATGGAAAATATTCAAATTGTGTGCCGTGGAGTGGCAGAAATTTGAGTAGTCTCCGGAGTTGTAGGTGGGCACCACTGACAGACGCCAAGTGGTGGCGGTGATGTGCATACATTCATAGACAACAATTGTTTAGAATAGTAGAACATGCCATGTCGTCCGCAAGACGCATCCGGTGTGCGACCCCCTTAACAGTCAGTGGAGTTAAAATAAATTTGAGAAAAAATGCAACCTCCAAATTATGCTCAGCATTGTTTATGCAAACGCAACTACTTCCTGGTAAAAGCGAGACCAGAACCCATGTCTCGAAGCACTAGATAGAATGTGTTCATGCTTGAATTAATGGAAAAATGTCTGATGAGGGATAGAACTTGTCAGTAATTCGGCAGAATGCAACTAAAACTATTTCACTTTTTCACAAGACATTTAGGGGTGTATAAATCCACACAACACCAAAGAAATTAGAGTCTCTTTAGCCACGTTTCCACTATCATGTGGCATAGTGCATGCCAGAGCCAGTTACTTCAGGTGCTTCATTGTACCTCCTCAGGGCTTCCCCAGGGCCAACTGCCAGTGGCCTTGGGACTACTGATTACCATTGGGCCAGAAAAGGCCAACAGGGGATTGGAGTGGGGTCAATGTCAACGATGGTGTTTCACAGAGTAATGTCAGAGGTTTTAGCACCAAGATACTAATTTCCCAATTTTTCATATCTAGCTACCAGCTAACCTTAACAGATCAACAGAGAATGGTGAATCATCAGTACTGATCAGTTGACAAATTCAGGGCACATCTGAATATTTGGGCTGATGAAAATGTGCAACGTTAGATAGAGGCGGTATCTACCAAATGAAGATGTGATTAAGTATATAGTCGCCGAACTTGCCAAGTTGTGTATCCAGCGCACAATGGTACAGGTTCAGGATAAATGTAAAAGAAATTGTGTGTAATGTTGGCACTAGGATGGCATATTAAGGGTGTGTTTTAGGGCAACGCTACAGGGTAGCCCAATGGTGGGAATGCTGATCGATTTTGGTTTTACGGCTTGAGGTCTGAGATTAAAACAGCAAAGGTCTGCACCACATATCAGCTCAGACTGGCCAAGAACCGCCCACTTAGACTGGAAAACCTGACGTGTCAGGTAAAGCGGTCAATCACAGTCAGCCATTACGTGCAGTTTAGGGGCGGGGTTATAGGAGATATACGATACAAAAAATAAAAGACCGACATGGAGAAGAAAAACATTTATATAATGGCCCGGCATTCTCTGTGAGCGATTGCACAGAATACACATGGGAAAATAATGGAAAATGTATATAGTCTAAGTAAAGCACAGAAAACATCATCGCAGAGTATTTCAAAGACATAACTAAGTAAGCAAAGCAGAATATGCAGCTCTGCTTGTGGATTTCCACTTTCCTGTTCACAACGTGCCTCAAATGAAACTCTGAATATCTTTCATAGATTTTATGTCACTAACCTGGCAAACTTGGACAAATCTGGTGATTATTTTTGTCCCCAAAAGCGCTCATTGGATCAAAATGGAGCCTTGTGAACACGACTGTTTTCCAGGTGGACTGATAAAAAGTTCTGTGCGCTTCTACTTGTGGAAGAAGTTCCATCAAACCAGCCAATAAGATTTGTGGTGAGACAGTCTATCCCTCACAGCCTCATTTTCATTCCACACAAAATTAAAGATGCTACTGTGAATGAGGTCAATAGTAATAACATTTAGAATTGTGAATTGAATTGTCAGAATAGATGCGTGTGAAGTACCTGAGGCCATAAAGCACAGTGCCGTCTGGATGGAGGCGAATCATTCTGTTCTTCACCGTAACACCGTGAACGAAAGATTTCTTGTCGTTCAGGAAGTACGTGTCCGGCACCCACAGCTGATCGGCTACTCTGTTATCCAACGTCAGGTTTAGAGGAATCTCGGAGTAGGACAGACGCTTGTCTCGCCATGCTTGCTGGAAATACATAGTCAGTGTGTAGTCCTGAAAAGCAAACAGGAAACAGAAGACATGTGGGTTACCAGGTCGGAGGACAAGATTAGAGAGTCAAAGCAAGAGAAATGAGAGAAAGATTGGGATATTTTAGAAAGTCTTTTTATAAAAACATATAACATAATTTATGACAGCCTTTAATATTATATGACGTGAAATTAAAAGCAAAAAAGTGCTTGGCAGGTAAAGACAAAGTAAATAATGAGTGTCTAGTAGCTTGAGACCGCAGGAAAACCCTGTAGACAGCTATACTGACAAAAAAAGTGAACACTTAGTCAAAGTAGAACAACTGAATTAATCTTTAAAGGAATAATTTAATACATTTTAATTCTGTCATTGTTTAATCACCCATGTCGTTCCAGGCCTATATGCTGTATTTAATTTTTCATTGAAATACAAAATGAGAGTTTTTGAAGAATCTGCATTCAGCTGTTTTATATACTGTACATTAACAGTTCATAGTGACTGTCAAACTCCAAAAGAAATTGAATAAATTAATCAATAGATCAATAAATAAATAAATGTATATAATAATATTATTGTCATATCTATATTATATATAATTATAATATATATATTATATTATAATTTATATATTGAATAGCTATATATATTATATATATGTGTGTGTGTATTTAATATAAATTAATTTATATATTACATAATAATTTATTATATAATATATGAAAATAATATTATTATTATATATATATAAATTAAATATTAATTTATATATTAAATAGCTGTATATCATATTATAGAATATGTATTTAATATAAATGAATTTATATGTTACATAATATTTTATTATATAATAGATACTCATATTGTACAATGTAAAATCTAAAAAACATAAATAAAAATAAATAAATACATTTATATAATAATATTATTGTCATATATATAATGTATTAATTTAACAATAATGAATTAATATGTTAAATAATATTAAATCATATAATATATTAAAATATAAATAAATACATTAAAAAAAATCTAAATAGTTCATTTTACTAGTGCAATATATTTCAAGTTTTTTTAATCTATACAAAAGCTTCAAAATGATATAAAGACTGACAAAATAAATTTAGGTCTGCTTCTCACACAAATCGATTGGATGCCTTCAGAAAACTTAGTTTAGTGCACAAGTCTTATGGACTACATTTACTTAACTTGTTATTGTGTTTTTTGGAGCTTGATAGACGTGGTCACTATAAACTGTCATTGTATGAACAAAAGCTCTGTACGGGTACTTAAACATTTCTCTTCCACTGACAAACATAAATATAAAAACAGCATGACATGAGGGTGAGTAAATTGGAAAAAACATGATTTTTTTTGGAGAACTACTTATTTAACTTTTTATCAAAAGAATGCCAGTGTCACAATGAACTCTTGCAGCTGATTTTAAAACATATTCATAAGAGGAACAGAACATCCTGCCCTATCAGCACGCGCTCCTGTGCCCCTGCAAAAGAATCCCTGTTGATCATTATGTAATAGTCTGCACTGCTGCGCTCCCTTTCAAGTGTTTCACACACGTGTCAAGCTTCCAGTTTTGCAAGTGGGAGTCTTCCCAAACCATGCCCACATCACTTTTCAGTTTCCAGTGCTAAATCCAGACAGACCTCTTCGTTTGAAAAGAATATTAAGCAGGGAGTGATATATTCAGCACTACCCGGGGTGTTCAAATTTCTCTTTGATGAAGAACAGAAAGAGAATATATACTAAGGGACAAAATGCAAATTCACAAAATGAATTAGTTTCAGTGCAAATACTGAGCACACTTAAATGAGTGTTTTGACCATGTGTGATATATATATATATATATATATATATATATATATATATATATATATATATATATATATATATATATATATATATATATTTATATTCAATTAAACTTGAAATGCTCATGAGTACAACCCAAAGCCAATCACTTTGCACACTTACCGTAGTTAGGTATTAGCCCATATGGTATACCCACAGACATATGCAAAAAAAAATGTAATAAAAATATATAATATCAATTAAAGAAATATTCCGAGTTCAATACAAGTTAAACTTCATAGACAGCATTTGTGGCATAGTGATGGTTACAACAAAAAATTATTTCAACTTGTCTGTCCTTTTCTTTAAAAAAAAGCAAAAATCTGGATTACCGTGAGTCACTTACAATGGAAGTGAATGGGGACAGTCGGAAATGTTATAGTACTCACTTTTTAAAAGGATATCCACAAGACGTAAACAACATGTGTGTACAACCCCATTGACCTTCATTGCATGCGCATCACTGTATGATTTGTCTGTATTGCTTTTATTATTATTTTTTGTGGTAATCAACATTGTCACAAATTCTTGGATTGAAACTTGTATTGAACCCAGAATATTCCTTTAAGATTTTCTCAGCACCCTAAATCAAAGTCTGTAATCAAAAGTCAGACATTTCAATCAAAGTTAAACAGTTCTAATCTAATTCTTTCAAGAACAAATGATCTTAAAGTGAATATTGACTGAGGCTGTCATTCTGCCTAACATCTCATCTAAATGGTTCCAGAATTTAAATTTTTTGGTGAACCATTACATATTCTGAGCTATGAAAGAGAAACCTCTAAGCTATATTATATATATATATATATATATATATATATATATATATATATATATATACACACACACACACACACACACAACAGTTAGTTCTGGTCCTCGAATTTGATTGGACGAGAGACATTCCATGAGCACTGATGGTCTGACACCATCAGCACTCAGACACTTCACTGTGTGTATATCACTCCGCTTGTGTTCGTGCCATTCTAAACTAAAGTGCAAGAGCAGTGCATATGTGTTAAGAGCTACTGTTTTAACATTACATATGTTAGCCAGCAGGTAGTGGCAAAATATAATTTTTGTGTGTAATATGAGCCAGTTAGGTGATGTGAAGTTAATCCGCGTCAGCTAGTGTCTACATAAAACAGCTCTTCGTGATTGCTTGTATTACTACTACTACACTACTAAAGCTAGGAAATAGCTTTAATCTGCTTTAAACGAACATCTTTAGCAATACGGTTCATAACAGCTGAGAGATACAACAGACTTATTAATTACAATGTGTGCTGTTTAAAAGTGAGAAGGACATTGCGGTTTCTATAGTGATCGACTCTACCGCGAAATAGTGAGAAATACCCCCACTTGGACGCTATTTTTTCACTGAGAAAGCTGATCTTCAGAAAGCTGACAGCAACTCTGCTTGGGAGAGGCAACAGGTGATCATATATGCTCCGTCTCTTTCTCTCACTCACTCACTCACTCACTGGATGTCAATGCACCACCACAACTTAATATACAACACAGCAACAGTTTCTATATTGTGTGAAATATGCCTTTTTGTTTGTGGAAAGCATCCTTGTGCACCCCTCCCCCTCTCTTACCCTCTCACACACACATGGACATAAACATACACACACACATACTTTCAAGTGACAAACACAGCTGTCATGTCAGCGTGCTCTGCGACTCAGTGGGGTTATAAACAGTATTTTAACAATAGAAAAGCTATATACAAGAATGGCGACACTCGCTGCTACTGAGAAATGTAAGCGCAGAGTAGTTCTAGTGTGAAGACTAGTAGCTGTACATCATCGCACCATTATCTGGTTAATTCCCAGCCATGTAAGCCGTTGCTTTATATATCTGCTCACAATCTATCACATTGCTGTTTCATTGTGCTAACACGGTAACCTCCACCACCACCAGTTGAGTCCCACCCCTTCACGGGGGTAGGCTCCTCGCCCCTGCCTCCTATCTCCGGTAGGATATGACAGTTCCGAGTACAACTTCTTTGGACCGCCAGATGAGGCCTACGCCAAAGAGAGACATTACTTTTCTGTTTTATTTTCATCAAATAAATGTCATCTTAAATCTCACTCAAGTCTGCAAGTCTTCCTGATAGAAGTATACTTAAACTTACATATTGGCAATCTGAAGTGATTGTTACTATTGACGAAAGTTGCAGCAAACACTGGTAATTCCACACACGACCTCTCTCAGTTTCTCTCTCTTGTGCTCGTTCGCTCACTCATGCACACACAGATGCAAACACGCACTGCCTCGTTACTCCAGTAAGAGCTTGAAAGCAGTGCAAGCCTCCATTGCTCGTTCTAAAGCGACATTTGGAACTAGCAATGACGGCTTGCTCTGTATCAAAGTAAGATGCTGAATCCGTGGTGGAAGAAAGTAGTTCCACTCACAAGAGCATTTTAGGGACAAAAACCAGAAAATGTCGAGATAAAATCCTGACAGATGACTTAAGATTTGGTAACCATGGTATAAATGGAATAATTGACTCCGGCCTGTTGAAAAATTGTTGAAAATTAATGTACAACTGAGGTGCAATGGCCACTCCGTTGCACGTCATGTCCACATTACCACCTCGAGGTTTGAATTACTTTTCAATAATTCAACGGTCCATTGTCAATTATTTCTTACATATCTTTCTTAATGATAATTTATTTTTGTGGTCACAGGTTGAATTATTATCAATTGAACCCTGTGCAGGTTTGGTATTAAGTTTGGCAATTGTTAAGTCTAAAAAAGTTGCTCAGACTCTTATTCAAAATCTGTCTGGGGTACTTGACACCAAATGCAAGTACTCAATGTGCCTGAGTGGTGATGATGAAATTTTTCCATGTTTACCTGCTGAGAAACCCAATCTCACTTCTGCTGTCTGACTCTAAACACCATTATGAAATCCCATGCAACATCAGGCAGGCTTTCGTGGATTTCTCTCTTCGTTCAGAATTTTGGAAACTGAAAAGTTTAAAAAAGCTATTCAGACTGTGAGATTTAGTTGGGATGTTTGAGTGATCAGCAAGACAACTTAAGGTTTTAAGCTTCTCCTCATAATTCTTTTATCAAGGCAGATTTAGGGCTACAGGAGGGAAGCTGTCTTCATCATGATACTTGTAATCCATTTATTCAGGCTAGAAATTCAAGCACACTAACTTGTGTCCTGGAAAAGCTATTGGGGAGACCGGGGCTAGTTGTTATACTGAATATTCAGTGTAGGTTTATTTTCAAGTAAATTTCTATACAACATCATGCAACCCCACGTCCACATGCACGGGCGTTGTATTTTGGCTTTGCTACACGCATCACATAATTTCCATTAATTTTAAACCATCTGAATACTGTTCTCAACACTATAAACTGTCATTTAAGGGTTAAACTTCTGACGCACTGAGTCACGTGACACAACAGCATTACGTTGATTTCCTGGAAGCGCTTCTACGGGCGCAGAGACATCAAAAAGAGCCTCTGGTAAGAAACCTCTAAGTTTTCATTGAAACCTGTTTGGGTGTAAAGAGTAGAGTCTCTAGTTTTATTTGATATGCCGCATTTAAAAATTCATTCATTTTTTGCATGTCAGCGCTCTGATAATCATGATGTCCACAAATGGGGATTTTGGTACATTATTCCCTCATAAGTTGAATAAACCTGTTATTTTGAATACTTTCAATTTCAACATCTGTGGGCCATTTTGCTTCATTTTAATATAACTTTTGTGACAACATGCCCCAATAGCAAGGTATACTGTCACACTAAATGGTGTAAGTTGTAATAATGGAACAGCCTATTATTAGCCTTTCAGTCTTTTAACAGTAAAACAATAAAAACAGTAAAAAAAAATATTTAAAAAAAGCAAAAATGGAAAAGGTACCGTACAAAAATATACATTTTTAAAATCAGTACAGCAAATATACCTCAATGTAGGTATCATGAACTAACAGTGACCAATTTTTACAGGAGGTATTCATCTTGGTTACTGTTAATTTATTACTCAATGCATTAACACATGTTAACACATCTTTGAATTGTAAAAATGTTATAGAACTAATTGACATTAACATTAACCAAGATCAATGTGTGCTATAAGTATTGTTCAATGTTAGTTTGTGTTTACTAATGTAATTTCCAATTTTAACAAATACAATCCATGTTGTAAATTGTACCAAAAGATCAACTCATTGTTTGTGCCAGCTAATATTTTTAAAGTTCACTTGTTTACCCAACAGATATAGCAAAAATTTGATAGGAATTTTAGTTTGGTGGATAGAATTCACAAAATTATTCTAATCTAGTGTTTTGAACTAGGTGTTGGAAACGAACATGCAAAAACACTGTTAGTGAAAACACACATATGTGTAATTGGACTTTTGCCTCAAAACTTCATAGTAACTGAGACAAAGCCCTTGTTACAACTTCAACGTGTGACAACTAGCCCCACTCTTCCTTATACATCCCTCACACCATCAGAAACCCAAGAATGAGACCACAAACAACATAAAAATAGCCGTTGTCATTGCTATCTGGCATTTTCTTAGTGAGGTATCTGCCAAATGTTTGGAGCTAATGAGCATCATGGCATTCGGTATACTAGTCTGGGAGAGGAGATTCATGTTTCTGTTGAGTTTGTTTGGAGAGAGATGATACTGTAGCATAACCATCTAACTGGAAATGCATGCCAACTTTTACCTTTCTTTTAGGAAAACAAGAAATCAAAATGGAATCTGTTTACTTTCTTAATTCACATTCCTGATCTGAAGTTTTTCTGGAAGAAAATTGGCTTACGTCACCAAGCCCTATAATTTTCAACCCCTTGCCTGCAATCACCTGGTCAGTTTCTGGTATGTAACGCACACTTTTCAAGATCCGATTCATTCCTGAGGGATACAATTGCCTACAAATAGTCCCATCCCATTATTTCTTGTCAAATATTCTACGAAAAATCACTACTGAATACATAGTAGTTAAAGACACCTAATAAAAAATGGGTCCTGAATATTTAGATTTTAAGGGGTCTTTAACTTGTCTGGCAAAAAGTTCATTTTTGGGTGAAATATTTCTTTAAGCTTTAGCCAATGGGACGGCACCTGTTATGGCATCCTCTTCAGAGTTCACCCTGTTGTACCATAATGGGTGACCACCACTCAAGAGGTAATCAAATGAAGTGGGATGCTAGATTTGAGTGCAACAATTATCAGACACAATTAGAGCTTGTTGAAGCACAGACTCATTATGTTGTTCAGTTCAAAATCATTAGATGATGAAGAGATCGCATTACCTGTACAAGGGCAATATTTCACTAAAATGTGATAGCATATAGCCTACCTTAACACATGTCTTGAACCTACCTACAGTGCTGTGAAAATGTATTTGACCCTTCCTGATTTCTTCTATTTTTTGTGTATTTTTCATACTAAATCGTTTTAGAACTTCGAACGAGATATGGTACACAAAGGCAACTGGAGTACAAAATACTGTTCACATATTCAACATCTATATAAAAAAACTGAAAAACTAACTGCACCCTTAAACATAATAGCTGGTTGTGCTACAACAAAATGCTTCTGATAACTGGAGATCAGTCTTTCACAACGCTGTGCTGGAATTTTGGCCCACTCTTCTTTGCAGAACTGCTTTAGTTCAGCCACATTGGAGGGTTTTCAAGCATGAACTACCCATTTAGGGTCCTGCCACAGCATCTCAATTGGGTTCAAGTCAGGACATTGACTAGACCACTTCAAAACTTTCATTTAGCTTCTTTTGAGCCATTCAGAGGTGCTTTGGATCATTGTGTTGCTGCATCATCCAGTTGCACTTGAGCTTCAACTCACGGAATGATGACTGGATGTTTAGGAATTTCTGGTAGAGAGTAGAATTCATGTTTCCATCAATTATTGCAAGTCACCCTGAAGCAGCAAAGCATCTCCACACCATCACAATACCACCACCATGCTTGACCATAGGTATGATGTTCTTTTGTGGAATTCAGAGTTTGATTTACACCAGATGTAAAGGGACCCCTGTCTTCCAAACAGTTCCACTTTCGACTCCATACTGATCATTTCTGGACTTTCTTCCAACCTTGGCATAGTGTGCTTCTTGGTGAGACCTTTTAGCCAAATTATTGCTGCTGAAAAAGTTCTATTTAGGTGTTGATTTGATTAAACAGGGCTGGCAGTAATCAGGCCTGGGTGTGTTTAGTGCAGCTGAACCTTTCACACAGGCCTAGATGGTATTGGATAACTTTTTGCCTCAATAAATAACATTATCATTTAAAAACTGTATTTTGTGTTTACTTACATTGCCTTTGTTTTACGTTAGATTTTGTTTAAATGAAACAATTTAGTAAGAGGTATTCCCAAAAACAGAAGAAATCAGGATGGGGCGAATACTTATTTACAGCACTGTACCTACCTACCTATCTTCCTACAGTTTAATACTTTAGAACAAACCTTAACCAGAATGTATGAGGGAAACCAAAATAGTGCTGTTTTTGCAAGCACCATAAACATCATATTCGCTTCTTGTTGTTAGTCTGGAACAGTCTTGCAGTCTGATGTCATTTTTAGAGGGCACTGAACCATGCTAAACACTTATTAGATGAAGGACGCTAGCCCGAAGGCAGAGCAATACAGGACACCAAGGCAGCCCAGTTCAAATCTTGCTAGTGATGGCTCTGTAAACTTTCAACAGAGATTATAAGATTATTAAATCACTGGTTATACTCTTTCCCTTTCCAAGGACAACTTGCTTGTGTTGCTTTCTTTCTAGCATTTTAACCTCTTCGAATATGGAGCCAGAGAAATGACAAAACAATTTGAATTGTGTAAATTTGAATTATAGACTTTTGAATTTGAATTATAAGTGTGATTTTGCCAAACGTTGTATTTTATATAGGTTTGAATTTTAAACTCCAATCCTGGACATTTCATATGTAACCAAATTGAATATTTTTTTCAAACAGCAAATTTTTGGTTCTGAATTCTTACACTGTATATATCCCGTTTTAAAAAATACAGAAGAAGAAATTCAGAACACCAAATTCAATATTCTAAAATTCAAACTGCAGAAATTCCGCTTGCGCCTAGCGCTCTTTCGGCCGAGGTAAAATTGTGCGCTTTTTCTCCCAGGATATCACACTCATTCTGATCACTGGATGATTCCTCCCTAGCCCTTTGGGTCCGCAGTTCAGCGGAGGAACTCGCCGACCCAATCCACTGCGGGTACTTAATCTACCCTGTAATGGAATAGGTGCTCCACAGGTCAGGAATCCTACGTGGACTCCCCCTGTGTGTATCGTTTCCATTTCTGGCTCCTCAGAAAAATTCTGAATGAACTTGACAAATTTCCCCGCTTTTATACCCGTATGTCTGGGGGCGGGGTATGCAAATACTGTCTGCCAACTTCTCATTGGCCTTTTTTCATAGATCAGAGGCATTTTCGGTGCTCAAGAGAGACCCCTAGTGTCGCTTCTTCGACACAACGTCGAAGTGAGCGACAGACGGGGAACTGTGTTCTCACCTGCTCTGATGATACTTTTGGAGGGCACTTAGAAAGGAGCACAATCCATGCTGTAGGGTCATTTCAAACTAAAATTTCCCATAATTTCCAAGTGAGCTTTATAAGACAGTTACCACCTTTCAGACCTCTGAAGCTCCAACTGTGGAGGATAATGGTTCTTTGATAATCTTTGAATGAAATAAGGCATTGTAGGGCTGGGCGATAAAGCAATATTGATATTTATTGAGAAATTAAATAAATGATCCTCGATATCGATGATAAACATTTGAGTAATTTTCAATATTTTGCCTATGTTCAACATAGACGATCAGATTAGCTTTGGGTGTCTAAAAAACTCAAAGTTATATACACAACTAAATAACTGCATCAAAGTCATTAAATCAGCCGGCTGGAAAGTATTAGCTGGCTAATGGCTATGGAAGCCGTGGAGTGTCAATTAAAAAAGTAGGAAGAAATAAATGATCAATCTATTACTTAGAAAATATTAAATAAAACGTTGATAAATAAACTTTTTTATACAACCACAATTCCAAAAAAAGTTGGGACAGTATGATAAATGCTAATTTAAAAAAAAAAGGAGTGATTTGTAAATTATTATCAGTAATTACAAATCCGGTGATTGCAACACGCTCCAAAAAAGTTGGGACAGTTGAGTGTTTACCACTGTGAAACATCACCATTTCTTCTAATAACAATTATTAAGCATTTGGGCACTGAAGACAAGTTCGTTAAGTTTAGAAGGTAGAATTTTCCCCCATTTATCCATTATGGAGGTCTTCAGCTGCACAATTGTACGGGCTCTTCGTTGCCATATGGTGTGCTTCACATTCTCAATTGCAGATGGTCAGGACTGCAGGCAGGCCAGTCTAGCACCCGCACTCTCTGCTTACACAGCCATGCACTTGTAATTATATGGTTTGAAGTTGTCCTGCTGAAAATCCCAGAACGTCCCTGGATGGCAGTATATGTTGCTCCAAAATTTGGACATTTCTGTCTGCATTAATGGTGCCCTCGCAGATGTGTTAGTTACCCATGCCATAGGCACTGACACACCCCTGACCCATACAGACACTGGCTTTTGGACCTGATGCTAATATCAGCTTGGATGGCCCTTTTCCTCTTTAGCCCAGATAACATGACGGCTGTGTTTTTCAAAACTATTTGAAATGTGGACCAACAAACTGTTCCACTGTTCTACTTTCCATCTAAGATGAGTCCAGAAAGGTCGGCAGCGCTTCTGGATGTGTGGATGTATGGCTTCTGCTTTACATAGTAAAGTCTTAACTTGCATCTGTGGATGCAGCGGCGAGTGGTGTTGACTAGCAAAGGTTTACTAAAGTTATCCCAAGCCCATGTTCATGTTATCCATAACAGATGAATGATGTTTTTTAAGACAGTGATGTCTGCGGTATCAGAGATCACGTGCATTCCGAAGTGGTTTTCGTCTGGCCCTTTATGCACCAAGATTTGACCAGATTCCTTGAATCTTTTAACTATATTGTGCACTGTAGAGGGTGAAATGCCCAAAATCCTTCCAATTTGCCTTTGGGGAACATTGCTCTCAAAGTGCTGGATTATTTGCTGAAGCATTTGTTGGCAAATTGACAAGTCTCGAATGATCCTTGCTCTTGAAGGACTAGGCTGTTTTTGGAGGCTCCTTATATACTGTAACATGATTGCCTCACCTGTTGAACATCTCCTGTTTCACATCGCCTTTTTTAACTCGTCTAATTGTTATTAGTCTTAAATTGCCCCTGTCTCAACTTTTTTGGAGTGTGTTGCAATTATCTTATTTGAAAGTACTGTACATTTACAACAAACAATGAAATTCACAAGGTAAACATCATATAATGTGTATATGTAGTGCTTTCAATATAGTAAAGGGTGAATATAATTAACAAATTACTCCTTTTTATGTTTATCAGAATTTTTTATACTGTTTCAACTTTTTCGGAATTGGGGTTGTACATGGACAAATAAATAGACACATTTAAATGTGTGTATTTAATTCACGTTTAAAAAATAAATTATATTTAACAATAAAATTGTGTGTTAATAAATCATGTATTTAATTCATGTTTAAAATGTAATTAAATATGACAATAAAATAGCACATTGTCATTTTTAAATGGACCTTTTAAATTGCGTTTTAAAAAAAGCATTTGCCATTTTCTTTTCTTTTTGGTTTTACTTTGTCAAATGGATAAAGAAAAGCCAATCAAGTTTAAAAATGCCACTGGACAGTTGACACGTTGGAGCAACCAATGAACTTTCAACTCAGTTTTAAGATACACCCCCTCTCCCACATCCCACTCGAAGGAGATGTAAGACGGCCTGTCATTGGATGGTTATTTATAAAAATATGAGCAGTTTTTGCTCTATGAAACTTGCGAAAAGAAGCGAACGTGAAGTGTATCCGAAGATAATGGTGTCTTGTCACCGCTGCTGTTAAATGCTATGTGTGGCCTACCTCAAGAGCGCACAATGGAAAGGAGCCATTAAAGGTACAGAACCACTGGAGAAAGCCGCTAGATCTTTGACCTACCAGAAGCAAACACTTCTTTGTGCTGAATAATCTTCCTTCAGCGGTGACACCATGTCCACTGTCAGTTATATCACATTCCTTTTAAGACACTTTATGTCCACATATTAAATAGGTTAAGGTCCTTTTTATTAAATTAATTGCAATTTAATTTAAAAGCTTAAATTACTGTTGTGTTTTAATCGTTGTCAAGCATTTAAAAATGGTCTCTTTGGAATAATAAATTAAAAATAATGCTTTGTACATGAATGTTTAATGTAGTAAATAAACTCTGCTTCGCAATCTTGTGTTGAGCACCACTTAAAAAAAGATATTTAGTGACTAACAGTAGCTTTACACACATTAAATACAAACTGTACATTGGCATTGAAGTCCTTATAATTGATTGCTACTTTTCTCACATACATCTTACAATAATAGTTTTGGTGTTCTGGGTTAAACTTTTGCATGAATTTAGTTGAATTGTATCAGACTTTATGATTTTTAAATGTAATTGACACATATAATGGCAACTAACCTGTCATAGATGTATGGGGTAAAATGGCAAAACTTTAAGCTAAACCTTTTCCTAATATAAAATAGCAAAAATCAAAGATCAATGTCCTTTTCTAAATATCGCGGCGCCGTTTTGTGGTCCGTTCTGCATAACGCGCCGGCTCATTCGTTTATTGCGTCCCATTCGGCCCATTTAGCGGCCGACCCAGTGGCCTGCTCGGTTCTCCCTATGGCTAGTTGGCCCCTGATTTTTGGGGACAAAGTGCATCGGCCCACTGGGAAAATGCCCGGTATGCCAGATTACCAGTCCAGCCCTGATTAAAGCATTTTCTAATGGTCAGATCATGTACAAATAGATCCTCGCAGTACCAATTTCATTTGTACAGTTGAATTTACACTAAAAATCACAAATTAAATAGAAAACATAATTCATTTTCTATACAGTAACTAAGTCAAAAACATAGTGACCAACCGCAACATTTATATTAATATTCAAATGATATTATATATTAAATATTACAGCATTATTTGTTTAGTGCTATAAAAGAAGAGTCAAATAAATTGGTGAATGTTTTTGTTATTGTTGTTGTTTTACCATCTGAACAAACTGGTTCATTAAAATCAATCAGACTTCCCTTCATTTGCTTCATTTGAGAGAGAAGACATTTCAGCCGCATTTTATTATTGGCTCACATTTCATTAAATTGCATGCAATACAACGTGACAAAAATAGCAAAGTAGCTTGTTAGTGGAAAACATTCATTTTGGTTAGTTACTCCTCAACAATGAAAGGATCCCTTTCTCCCATCTACATTAGAAGTCAGTTCTTCGTTTTACAGCAGTGCCCTGCACAGAAAGCTCAGATTGAATGTGATGTAAATGAATGCTATTCTTGCCTCCCTCTCTCTCTCTCTCTCTCTGTTGATCCGTGTGCACTGGCCAGAGGAGAAGCATGACAGCACCTTGATGACTTGTGAGAAAAGTGTGAATCTTCTAATAGATCTCTGCTAAGTAAAAACGACTCCGGGTTCCTATTTATTAAACATCAATAGCAGTTGAATCAGTACGCTGTGTGTGAGACTCGGATTTATTCACTAAGCCTGCGCTAAGTGAGAAATATACTTTCCTTCAAAGCGATATAACACAAATTAAACAGTAGCCATTTCAATTTCCTTCTAACAGACTTCATGAATACTGAGCAGAATTAAAGGGACAGGCAATTTTGTGATATTTACTCACCATAAAGTAAATCCAAAACTGTTTAAATATTTTATTCCATGGAAATCAACTGGTGACTATCTTAACCCCTGTTTTCCATAGAATGAATGTCAAGCTCCTAAAGGGCTAAATAAGGACTATAAAAGTATCAAAAATTTTCTGGGGTGGCATCGGTTGATAAGAAACCCCATCTGCCACTGACAAAATCGAGAGATCATGGAAAATTTACAGCAAATTTGCCACTCGTTATTTTCACATGCAAATGAGCTTATGATTCGCCGCAAATGTTTGCCAGAAGTTTGCTGCTTTTCACTGTTAGTAGTGAACCTGCAGCAAACCACTGACAACAATCGACAATTTGCTGCAAATTTGCCTCATTGTCGCCAGCTAGTGATACAGAGGTATGATTGAGCTTAATAGAAATTTTAAGTTGAGGTCTATTTAATAATTTTACACACTTTTCTGCAGCGTGCACAGTGATACTGCAACTGACAGGCATAGTTGCCAAGTTCTCTTATTATTAGCGACTTTGCACTTTTATTCTTACATAAACTCGATTATAAATATGGGTACTTGTTCCAATATACAGTCGCCCTTACAAAAATGGAGAGTTTGTGGGAAATTTGCAGCAATTCCCGAACGAATTACTTTTTTTCGACTAATAAAATATATGGGATCAAAATCCTGTCAAATGTATTGCAGTCACGGATCCAAAGATAATAAGCAGGAATCCAATCAAATTAATTAGCGCAGTTTAAAAAATAACAATATACACACATTTAAATATTCTGCAAAAAAAAAAAAAAAAAACAGAAAAATTTAAGTGTTGTCCTTGGTTATATTACTGTTGTTTAAGCGCTTTTTTGTGTTTTTGCTATTTATGTTTTTGTTTTTTTTGGAACGATTACGCTGTATTTTTTGTTCTGCGCTTGGTTTTCCAAAACTAGTGAGTAGAGTTTCATGTAAATCAGGGAGCGTTTTGCATCCCCATTGGTCCACTTGTTCTTGATCGACAGCTCCTCCTCTAGCCAATCATTTGAAGAGGGGAGGTGATGCGACTCCGATGGCTGCTGCTCAATCGCCCAATTGTAGATGAAGATGGATATCTGTCAGTTGGCAAATCCTGGACAATCACAGGTAATTGAATATAACTATATTATTTGTGGTTGATAGATACGCTGCTTGTGCCTGTTTTGAGTAAGACATTTGAGGAAGTCTTAAATAATGCCTAAACTAAAGACTCTGCTAACTAAATTCAGCTGACTCTATACACGTGTTAATGGAATATGATAATGGCGTACTCAGACAACACGTTGTTTCCTAGCGCTTGCAGAAAATACTCAAAACAGACAAAAGCAGTGTATCTATCAACCACAAAGTCTCGTAGTTTAATGGCATTTTGGTGCTGATGTGTGAATGGTATCAAAACGGAAAAAATCTGCAAAATGTGCATATGTGAACAGCAACAGTCAAGGCAATCCAACCATTTTAGGTAACATTTTACAATAAGGTTCCATTCATTAACATGAATTAATTAATGCAGGGTTGTACAGTGCAACCCACTTTCTTTGTAGCTTTGGTGCTGCTGCAGTTTTCAGCCAGTCCCTTACCCACCATAGTCACAATTTGCAATGAATATCAAGGTTAAATTAATGATCTTCAACAATTTCATGGTGACGCCATGGGACCAGCTTAAATATGGGACAAATCTAAATCAATACGGGATAATCCGATATTTCTCGGGATGGGTGGCAACCTTGCTTGGGACTGCTGCTCTGAAATGATGATGTCCAGAGATTGGACTGCATTCAAAATAGCATTTTAATGCATGGAGCTAGCACATGCAATGCTACGTAATGAGACCTGTGCAGATATTGATGGTTTATTGTAATTGGACAGATAATAATTAACATCAGTCGTTCCCGTAAACATGGAGATATTAACACAATTCAACAACAGAAGTAACTGTAGCCCCAAACATTGTAAATGTACAGTTCTAACTGGTAATTTGTACTCTTAACAGACAAGATCTCGCAACCCACTTTTGGGTCACGACCCAGTGGGTGAAAACCCTGAATTAATGCATTAAAGCTGCACTATGTAACTTTTGGCCCTCATTGAGGTTAATTGGTTAATTGAGGAGGAATGATGTTTTAGTAATTACGTGAGTTAGGTTTCGAATCTGATATTCTGCATAATTGAATCTCAATGATGGTTTGAGGTGTGCCGGTGTCAGTATTTAGCAAGCTAAGCTACCAACTACTTAACAGAAAAAATTGTTAAGCCAAGCTAAAAGCTACACTTCAGAGAAAGTAGCAACTAACACTACAATCGACACACCAAAAGAAGCTTGCTACATTTAAGATACCTCATATTTTTTTCAACCAGATGCATACTGTCATAGACAAAGCATCTACAAGACTTATTCACATAATGTTTATCAAAGTCATGGTACAGCATAGTACCGTATAGTACAGTACAGTACACAAGTTTGCAGTATTCTGCAATATTTATATGTAAATTCTCATTTATGCATGCTGCCTGTAGAAATCCATGTGTTTAATATGAAAAAATATATATTTATACTACTACCTCAACAAATCCATACCAATTTGAACATAATTTCCTTTGCACATTCCTGTATAAAAAATATGTACATATACTATTCATCTTATCCTGTAATTCTGTGTCTGCTGTTGTATTTCTGAAGCTTCTGATTAGGGGCCAAATGTCTTGTGTGTGTGTGTGTGTGTGTGTGTGTGTGTGTGTGTGTGTGTGTGTGTGTGTGTGTGTGTGTGTGTGTGTGTGTGCGCGCACATCTGGGCAATAACAATGTAATATCTGATGGTATCAGATGGTAATACCATGGTACTTTAAGATACAATTACCATATTTATGTACTATTCTGTATTTACATGGTGTTTCAAAGTCCTTCAAACAATACCATGGTACTACCATGGTAATTTTATATATGATTAACACATTAATATACAATTGAATGTATATGGTGCTTCAAGATAATTCAAAGAATATCATGGTACTACTATAGTACTTCACTATATGAAAACCTTATTCATATACCACTGTATTACATGGTTCTCACAGGTAATGGTATATGTCCAAAAACATGGTAATCCCATGTACTTTATTGATGTGTTTTTGTGTAGGCTACTAAGTTTTTTGATACTCTTTTGGTGGTTAAATCTTGACCTGCAGTGCCATTCAAGCTGTACACGTGTTTATAAAGACCTTCATCACTGACAGATGATAGGGCACATTTGCAGGTTTGGATTCCATTGATTGTAGATCCACTGCAACCAGCATTATCTTTATTTTCCATATTTTAAAATATTCTGTCAGCGTATTAGCAAATGAACAGCATGTGTGTGAGCTTTGTGAGTCATTCAGACAGAATTGCGAACTGACTCAGACCACTTTGCTATAACGTGAGACCAATTAATTGCAAAGTACTGACTCAGATCAGCGATTCATTTGTGAGTCAGACATCTTTAGTTCTGATTTAAAACTGTTGTGATGTATGATGTAGCAGTGTAGCTTTTGTAAAATGTACGCACTAATCAAAATTATAGCTTCGCTACTGAAAAGCTACTTGATTTAAAAACTACCCTGATACTGAGAAATGTAGTTAAGCTAATAGCTTTGCTATCTGTAGCGCAGCTACTGCCCATCACTGCCGGTGTAACCATGGTTACTGGTGATCATCTTATCAGAGCGTATATCACTCACGACAAGAAAACTTGCCCCCTCCCATCAAAATATAAATAAATAAATAATGAATGGAAGAAAAAGGTGGATATCCATATAAATGTATCTTTTAAATGTAGCATGTAAGTAGCAAATCTTCTGCTGTTGTTTTGACTTACTGAAAGCAAGTTGTTTTAAAATGAATAGCGATACAAACGTTAGGCTACGATTACATTAGACATAATGATTGCTAGTAATGTCAGATCAAATCAAACAGTGAAAACTATTATATCTTAGCTAGCAGGCAAATAGACCAAGGTAGTAACTAGTTTAGATATTGGCATTGTTACCAGCATAAAATTACAATTTTTTTCATTATCCTACCTTCATCGAAAATGAAATTGAAAGTACTACAGTATCACAATCCATAACATAATGCCCCATTAGAGTGGCTAATGGTATCTAAATAACTACGGCACTAAAAGAGCTACCTGCTAATTATCAGCCCAATAAAATACTCTATCTTTTCTGTCCAGCAAGAAAAACTCCATCTCTGGGTAGGTTTTAAATCCTTTAAGAACTCAGAGTTGTCGCCACCTCTGAAAAGCTAATCAAATGTTCTTTCCTGTTTCATTATGGGCTCTGTCACTTTCCCTTTTTGCTTGCAGACACTTCTCTGTTCGAGGCCATTTCTTACATAATGTACCTTTAAGTATTATGAACTAACAATGAACAATATATATTTGTACAGCATTTTTTAATGTTTGTTAATGTTAGTTAATAAAAATACAATTGTTCATTGTTAGTTCATGTACAATTTGGATTTTAAAAATATATTGCAATAAATTGAAATTAACATTAAACATGATCAATAAATGCTGTAAAATTATTGCTCATTGTTAGTTCACGTTAACTATTGTTGCTAACTATTGTTAACAAATGTAACCTTTTTGTAAAGTGTTACCTAATTTTACTGAAATTAAAAAATTGTACTGTGTAAAAGTGGCTAATGTCTTGGGTGCTATGGAAAGTGACATTTTCTTATTTTTAATTTTATGTAAAAATGCAAAACATGCATTTAATGTAAACAAATGCCTAAATTTAAAATGTACAAATGTTGGCAAAACAGTAGAAAAATATTTAGTGCTGTCAGCTGATTAAAATATTGAATCACAGTTAATCGCATGATTTTTCAAGGTTAATCACGATTAATCACTGACTTGAAAGTGCTGAAATTTGATTCTCTACATACTTCTGCTCCTGTCAAAATGCATTTAGTTCCTTCTTAGAAAAGAATATGTAACAATAATGTTTTATAACATTTTCCAAACAAAGCACATTCCACAGCATTGTAACGTCACGCCAGCAGAGGGAGCCCTCTCCCGAGTACTGACTGTGTGCCACTCCCTCTGCTTCACTATTCATTTCCTGTTTCCATAATATTTAAGCATGGCCTGTCTAACAGGCCATTGCGAAGTATTGCCAGTTTCTCCTGCCTTACTGAGCGTTTACCCATTGTCATAGTCTTGCCTATATTGTGAATGACCATTGCCTGCCTTGTCTTGTTTTCGCCTCTTGGATCACCCCTCTACTTTGTCATTTCGGATTGGACTGTCTCACTGTGTTTGAACTCTGCCTGCCTTAAGTTGTTGATATCTGCCTGCCGATTCAAACTAGTTTACTGTGGATTTTAATAAACATCTGCAAATGGATTCAGCATCTGCCTCCGCGTCATTACAGAATACTTCGCCAACGATGATTCCAGCAGAAGTTTCTGATCTACAGCAAACGTTTGCTTATCAAAGTGACGTTCTCAGGAAATATCAAGAACAGTTGAGTAGACTACAGGCTACCAACGAATACCTCACACAATATCTCCATTCATTACCACCGTCAATACCCAAGAAGGTAAGCTTTGCCTTTCCAGATAAATTTGACGGCTCTGCAGATCATTGTAAGGGATTTTTACGACAAGTTGAGCTCTTTTT
This sequence comes from Moxostoma hubbsi, assembly GCA_032164185.1. Taxonomy (NCBI): domain Eukaryota; kingdom Metazoa; phylum Chordata; class Actinopteri; order Cypriniformes; family Catostomidae; genus Moxostoma; species Moxostoma hubbsi. Next base: position 4,421,634 of record JAVLUX010000110.1, on the reverse strand, counting down.
CAAACACCAGAGTGATGAATTTGAATCTGAAGAGAAAAAATGCGCTTTTCTAATGTCTCTGTTGACTGGCAAAGCTATTGACTGGGCCACAGCTGTTTGGGAAACAGATCCTTTGATTAAAACTTCATCTACTTACTTCGTTCAACAGATCAAAGAAGTGTTTGAATATCCAGCAGGGGGTATGGATATTTCAACCCAACTCTTGCAACTCAATCAAGGCCGACGTTCAGCGGCTGAATATGCAATCAAGTTTAGAACGATCGCTGCTCAGAGTGGATGGAATGATGTTGCGCTCAAGGCCATGTTCCAACGGAGTTTGAATATCGAATTACAAACAGAACTCGCTTGCAGAGGAGAAAACTGTTCATTCTCAGAATTTGTGACGCTCGCTATCAAAATAGATAACCTCATGCACAACAGCCCCGCTAAATCCAGGACACCCCCACAAAGAATCGCTGTATCAAATCTAACCTCCCAAGTATCCAATCCTCCTTCAACTACTGCTCAATCTAGCCAGGAACCAATGCAGCTAGGAACTACCAAACTCTCTGTGGAAGAAAAATCCCGACGTTTAATACACAATTTATGTTTCTACTGTGGAAACGCAGGCCACGTCAACGCCGTGTGTCCACTCAAAGCCCGAAAAACTATTAAATCTACTAGCCAGGTGAGTGTTAACAACATCCCCCCTCTCATCACCAAATTCTTCACTATCAGTGTCAAGATTACTTTTAAGAAGAACTCTGTTGATTTCACAGCATTGATCGATTCCGGTTCCGCTTTAAATCTAATCCATCAAGACGTTGTTAAAAAATTCAACATCCCCACACAACCTTGCGACCCCCCTCTTAAAATTAATGCTATTAACAACAAACCCATCGGAGAGGGCATCAACTTACAAACCCTGCCAATACAACTCCAAGTTGGACCTTTTCATTCAGAAATCATTTCATTTTATGTGATTGATTCCCCTCGCCATGAAATCATCCTGGGATACCCTTGGCTTGCAGTTCACGACCCAGTCATCTCTTGGCAGCAAGGCGAAATTACGCAATGGTCACCGTTTTGCATAACACACTGTCTCAACACCACAGATACCAAGCCATGTTTAACCACAAGTATTGAAAGTCCTGATTCTAAACCTGTTTCTTTTCCATCTTGTTATCAAGAATACCAAGAAGTCTTTAGCAAGACCAAGGAAACCCTTCTTCCACCACATCGCTTCTGGGATTGCGCCATTGACCTCTTGCCCAATGCAATGCCCCCCAAGAGTAAGATTTATCCCTTATCGCATCCCAAAGCTCTAGCTATGGAAGAATACATAGAAGAAGCGCTCAGCTCTGGTTTTATTCGTCCATCCACTTCTCCAGCGGCCGCAGGCTTCTTTTTCGTGGAAAAGAAGGATGGAGGATTGCGGCCTTGTATCGACTATCGAGGTTTGAACAATGTCACAGTTAAATTCAGCTACCCTCTACCGTTAGTACCTTCTGCTCTCGAACTACTCCGTGAAGCTACCATTTACACTAAGCTAGACCTCAGGAGCGCCTACAACCTCATTAGAATCCGAGAAGGGGATGAATGAAAACTGCCTTTTTGACCTCTAGGGGGCACTACGAATATCAGGTCATGCCGTACGGACTAGCCAATGCACCGGCAGTCTTCCAGTCGTTCATTAATGAGATCTTCAAGGACATCCTCAACAAGAACGTTATTGCTTACATTGATGACATCCTCATTTATTCAAAGTCTGAAGCAGAACATCAAGATCATGTTAAAACCGAACTATCCAGGTTGCTTGAGAACCAGCTTTACGTAAAAGCTGAAAAGTGTGAGTTCCATGTTAAACAAACTTCGTTTCTGGGGTATAACATCAGTCACCAAGGTGTTGAAATGGACGACTCTAAAGTTACGGCAGTCACTGAATGGCCCCAGCCGACTACAGTCAAAGAACTACAGCGCTTCTTAGGATTTGCCAACTTTTATCGGCGCTTCATTCGCAATTATAGCACCATTGCAGCCCCTCTGACATCTCTGCTGAAAGGCAAGCCCTCAAAATTAAAATGGACAGAAAATGCCACAAAAGCTTTCACTAAACTCAAGAACAGCTTCACGACAGCACCCATCCTCAAACATCCAGATCCAAATTTACCGTTTGTAGTTGAAGTCGATGCCTCAGATAATGGAATTGGGGCAGTGCTCTCACAACGTCACGGTCAACCAGGCAAGCTCTACCCATGCGCATACTTCTCAAGGAAACTCACTGATGCCGAACGTAACTATGATGTCGGCAACAAGGAACTTCTCTCCATGAAAGCCGCAATGGAAGAATGGAGGCACTGGCTGGAGGGTTCCACTCACCCCTTTCAAATAATTACCGACCATAAAAACCTTGAATATGTCAGGAGTGCCAAGAGACTCAATTCCCGTCAAGCACGTTGGTCACTATTCTTCACTAGGTTTCAGTTCACCGTAACGTACAGACCGGGAAGCAAAAATAGCAAGGCAGATGCCCTATCCAGACTCCATAGCCATCCCCAAACAGAATCCAAACCAGAACCCATCCTGCCACCTTCAATAATCATTGCACCTGTCACATGGGATCTGATGGAAGAAATCCAAAGGGGACAACAAAATGAACCAACACCACCTAGTTGTCCACCCAACAAGCATTATGTTCCAAGAAACCTTCGTGCTAGAGTCATCCATTGGGTCCATACATCACTCAGCTCAGGACATCCAGGTATCACACAAACCCTCAATCTAACCCAAAACTCTTTCTGGTGGCCATCGATGGCAAAAGATGTGGCCAACATTGTCAAATCCTGTTCAATCTGTGCCCAGTCCAAGACTCCCAAACATTTACCTTCTGGTCTGTTACAACCTCTGCCCATTCCCCAACGACCTTGGTCACACCTGTCCATTGACTTCGTCACAGACCTACCCCCATCAACCAAATTCACAACAATTCTAGTTATCATTGACCGCTTCTCTAAATCCTGCCGTCTAGTTCCCATGAAAGGCCTCCCCACTGCCATGGAAACGGCTCAAGCTCTGTTCCAGCACATCTTCAGAGTTTTCGGTATCCCAGAAGACATTGTCCAACGGTCAAGTGGACAGGCTGAACCAGGAAATTGGTAGATATTTATGGTCTTATTGTGGTCGTGAACAACATCGCTGGGCAGAATTTCTGCCCTGGGCAGAATATGCCCAAAACTCTTTAAAACATTCATCCACTGGTGTCACCCCATTCCAATGCGTGCTTGGGTATCAACCCCCTATGTTCCCATGGTCAGGTGAACCTTCTACGGTACCTGCGATTGATGACTGGATACGACGTAGTGAGAGGGTGTGGAACTCCGCTCATGTGCATCTACAAAGAGCTGTCAGGAACCAGGAGATCCAGGCTAATAGACGTCGTCGTCCACACCCTCCCTACCAAGTTGGTCAAAGGGTCTGGCTCTCCACACGAGATCTTAAGTTGCGGCTACCAAGCAAGAAGCTAGGCCCAAGGTATGTAGGCCCATTCAAAATTCTTAGACAGATTAATGAAGTTACCTATCAGCTGGAGCTTCCTATTAATTATCGTGTCTCTCCCTCCTTCCATGTCTCCCTCCTCAAACCGGTCCACCCGGGTGCTGACCCCAACATTGAGAGTCAAGAGCCACCTCCACCGCTGGACATTGATGGGTCCCCTGCTTACGCGGTAAGGGAGTTGTTGGACTCAAGAAGGAGAGGGGGTCAGCTCCAATATCTGGTGGACTGGGAGGGGTACGGCCCTGAGGAGAGGTCTTGGGTAGCCGCCCATGACATCTTGGATCCACTTCTTGTCAGAGACTTCCATCGAGCCAGACCCGATCGTCCAGCACCGCGACCACTGGGACGCCCTCGTCGAGCGCCAGGAGTCGCTCCTGGGGGGGGGATTCTGTAACGTCACGCCAGCAGAGGGAGCCCTCTCCCGAGTACTGACTGTGTGCCACTCCCTCTGCTTCACTATTAATTTCCTGTTTCCATAATATTTAAGCATGGCCTGTCTAACAGGCCATTGCGAAGTATTGCCAGTTTCTCCTGCCTTACTGAGCGTTTTCCCATTGTCATAGTCTTGCCTATATTGTGAATGACCATTGCCTGCCTTGTCTTGTTTTCGCCTCTTGGATCACCCCTCTACTTTGTCATTTCGGATTGGACTGTCTCACTGTGTTTGAACTCTGCCTGCCTTAAGTTGTTGATATCTGCCTGCCGATTCAAACTAGTTTACTGTGGATTTTAATAAACATCTGCAAATGGATTCAGCCTCTGCCTCTGCGTCATTACAAGCATAAAGATAGAAACGCACCAATTCAAGTAAACAAACGTTAAAGTCTATAGTGAGAGGTTAGTATATTAAAATATTTAATCCCCGTAGTTTGTGTTGTCATTGCAATGGGCATTAAATCTCTTAAACCCTCATTCTCCACAATAATACTAGTGGCTATCCACTTTGCTACAGCAATCGTGAAGCTGCATTTACATGATTTGCCGCTTTGAAATCCACTTGGAAAATTATTTCAGAGAAAGTATTGCTTTGCTTTTAGTGCTGGAACTGTCCACATAATTATACTTAATCAGAATTATCTGGTCAACTAAACTACAACACAGAAGTTGTTAGTGTTACTCAGAGGATAGAATATAATTTAGTCTTTTGAACTAATAATGCTTCATATGACACCGTCAGACACAAATAAAATATCTCTGTCATCTTTTGCCCTTGCTACAGTACATAGAGCGCATTAGAACTTTAATTGATAGTGACTTCAACATTCACATAGATAATGAAAATGACACATTTATCAGCATTTAGCGATATTCTCAACTCTCTTGGAGTCAGACAATATGTGACAGGACTAACTCATCAGCATAATCATACGCTAGATTTAATTCTGTCATATGGAGTTGATGTTGATACTATAGAAATTCTGCTTCAGAGTGATTACATCTCAGATCATTACCTCGTCTCTTGTATGCTGCGATCAGCTAATGTTACTTAATCTACACCACGCTATCGTTCAGGTAGAACTATTCTTTCGACCACTAAAGATAGCTTCAATAATAATCTTACAGATCTATCTCATATACTCAGTAAGCCACAAAGTCTAGAAGAACTTGATGTAATAACAGAAAATATAAATGCAGTCTTCTCTAGCACTTTTGATAGTGCCACGTTCGATGAAAGAAAATTAAAGAAAAAAGCCCAGCACGGTGATAAAATATTCACAGTCATGCTCTCAAGAGAGCAGCTCGGTGCATGGAAGGATAGTTATAGCTACAGACAGGCACTAACTGCTGCAAGGTCAGCATATTTTAGCAAACTCCTAGAAAATAACCAAAACAATCCAAGGTGTTTATTCAGTACTGTGGCTAAATTGGTTAGGAATAAAGCCTCAGAAATAAGAAATAAAAGAAAATTATGCAGAAATATATCAGAAATAATCAGAAATAAAATTAGAATTATGCAATCGTCTGTCATAATTTTCTTTACAAGCAACTTCACAGTACAGAGACTACACTTATCAGAGTTTCAAATGACTTGCTCTTATCATCTGATCGTGGCTGCATTTCTCTTCTGGTGCTTTTAGATCTTAGTGCTGCCTTTGACAACATATATCACAACTTTCTCTTGAATGGGCTTGAGAATAATGTTGGCAATTGTGGAATTGCATTAGCATGGTTTAGGTACTATTTAGCAGACTGCTACCACTTTATCTATGCAAATGAGGAATTGTCAAATCAAACAAAAGTTAAGTATGGAGTGCCACAGGGATCAGATTTAGGGCCTCTGCTTTTCTCCTTCTATATGATTCCCCTGGGAGATATTATCAGGAATCATGAAATAAGTGTCCACTGCTATGCCGACGATACCCAACTTTAATTGTATTCAAAACCTGATGAAACTACACAATTCTTCATATTAGCAGAGTGTACCAATGAAATCAAAGTTTGGATGGCTAGAAATTTCCTTTACTCAATTCCGACAAAAAGGAGGTACTAATTATTGGATCAAAAACCTAAAAAAAATAAGCTGCTAAAATATAATTTGACTCTTGATGGATGTACTGTTACACCATCTACTACAGCCAAGAACTTAGGTGTTATATTTGATACCAATCTGTCCTTTGAAAATCAAATTTCCAATGTTTGTAGAACTGCATTATTCCACCTCAGAAATATTGCTAAGTTACAACACATGCTCTCTGTTGCTGATGCTGAAAAACAAATTAATGCGTTCATGACCTCAATACTAGATGTATTACATTGAGGATGTCCAGCAAGTTCAATAAATAAACTTCAATTGGTTTACAATGCAGCAGTCAGAGTGCTGACTAGAACCAAGAAATATGATCATATTAGCCTAATTTTATCATCGTTACATAGTCTATCTGTTACATTTTGTATTAATTTTAAAAACGTGTTGACTACATACAAAGCATTGAATGGTCTAGCTCCACAGTACTTAAGTGACCTTCTACCACACTATATTCCATCACGTTCATTACGATCACAAAAATCTGGCCTGTTAATAGTTACATAGTTAAAATTATTACATTTCAGATGCTGTCAATACATCAATATTGTATGTTTCAATGTCTATGCTAACATAAGCAAATGTATGTTTGCTAGAACCACACTTCATGTAAGAATATAGTGTCAAGAAAAAGTATGTGAACCCTTTAGGATTAGCTGGTTTTCTGCAATAATTGGTCATAACATTTTATCTAATCTTCATTAAAGTCACAAGTATAGACAATATGCTTAAAGGAATAGTTCACCCAAAAATGAAAATTCTCTTATTATTCACCCTGATGCCATCCCAGATGTGTTTGACTGCCTTTCTTCAGAAGAACACAAATGAAGATTTTTAGAAATAGAGCTCCCCTAGGCTAAAGACGTCAACAAAACCAAAATAGAGTTAGGGGTTTGCAAACCTGTCATCCAATTAATGAAACGAGATTGAAGGTGTGGGTTAGAGCTACTTTGACTTATAAAAAGCACTCAAACATTAGGAGTTTGCTATTCACTAGAAGCATCTGCTGACGTGGACCATGCCTCATAAAATAGAGATTTCAGAAGACTTACAATCAAGAATTGCTGCTTTGAATAAAGCTGAAAAGGGATACAAAGTTATCTTGAAGAGCTTAGATATTCATCTGTCCACAATTCGATTTTTAAATAGATTATATTTTCACAAATAAAATTGTGAATAATTAAAATGATCTATAAATGGAAACAATTGGCTCTCCCTAGAAGTGGCCATCTAGCCAATTTGACTCAAAGGGCACACCACATAATGTTAAATGAGGTAAAAAATAACCCTAGAGTGACAGTTAAAGACTTGAAGGAATCATTGGAACTGGTTAACACCTCTGTTCACGAGTCTACTATATGGAAAACAGTAAACAGGCATGGTGCCCATGGCAGGACGCAACGAAAAAAGCTGTTGCTTTCCTATTAAAACATTGTTCCCAAGTTTATCAAGATATCCTACAGGATAATGTCAGGGTGGCTGTGCACCTGTGGAATCTCAGTAGAAGTTGGGTGATGCAGCAGGACAATGACCATAAACATTGAAGTAAATCCACTGCAGAATGGCATCAAAATAAGAAAATCCACCTTTTTAGGAGGCCCAGTCAGAGCCCAGATCCAAGCCATATTCTTAGGATGTCTGGAGTTAATGGCTCTTTTAAGGTCTTTCTACAGCATCTCTATTTGGTTGAGCTGAAGCAGTTCTGTATGGAAGAATGGACCAAAATTTCTTCTGAATGTTGTGCAGGTCTAATCCGCAGCTACCGGAAATGCATGATTGAGGTTATTGCTGCCAAAGGAGGACTGACCAGTTATTAAATTCAAGAGTTCACTTACTTTTTCCAGAGCATTGTAAATGTTTACAGGGGTGTAGTGTTGTCATGGTATCACAATTTCAGTAGTCGGTATTGATACGGAATTTCACGGTTCTCGATACCAATTTTCGATACCACAAAAATTGGTAATATGATAATGAGCTATTGAACACACTCCTTTAGCCTATTTAAAGTAACATTTTAAATGTAAATAGTTTTAGTTTAATTTAATTCAATCAAAATAATGTCTAATCAAAAATGTTTCCTAAAACTTTTAAAAACTTTTAACAGGTAAAACATAGAACTATTACTTATCAACATACCATTGCATTTTTTTAACAAACATTTATTTAGTACAAAAGCTCTCTTGCTTGTGATATATGGCTTATTTTTTCTTTATTTTTATCATTATTCATTAATTTATTTATTATTATTATTATTATTTCTACAAAGTGGATTACATTTTACTAAACAGATATGATATACTTATGTTGCAATTTCTTCAATTTCAGGTATTAAGTTTTTATTACGTATCGTGCTTTTATTTTGACGTGCATTTTTGACAGAAGTTGAACTTCTCTGGATAAACAGTTCGCTACAAGGCCCAGTGAGATCGTTAAAGTGCTCACGCAGCTCATACATACTGCATCATTTCGCGGTTTAATAATCACACTAGGACATATCATGTTTTTAATCAGTTGTGCATTTCATTGTAAAAGAGCAACAGAGCACAAACTCAAATATGCGCGTGAGCATTTGAAAGCAGTCGTGTGTCAGTAAGACAGTGTCAGTGCTTGGTACTACCGGTACTGTAGAATCACCGTTACATCTTTTTTATTTTAGTACCAACTTTTGACAGCTCTACTGGGATGTGTTCGATAAAGACATGAAAGGTTATAATTGTTTATGTGTTGTAAGCTTAAGAACAATGTGTTTTTCTATACTTGTGACTTTAATGAAGATGAAATCACATTTTATGCAGAAAACCAGCTAATTCCAAAGGGTTCACATATTTTTCTTGCCTCTGTACATACAAAAATTCAATAAATCACGTTAAGTGAAAACTACACTTCATGTTTCATTCCATTTCAATGATACTGTCTTAAATTTAAATTCAAATGACATTCTATTTGCTACCTCAATTCAGATACAATTCAATTGGAAATTAAAAGGCATTTAAATATGAATGAAACAGTTCCAGCAGCACTATCGTAAAAAGCATTGCTTTCGAAATACACAAATCACACATATTAGAGAAGGGAAGGAAAATAAGCTAGATCTGTGAGCAGCTCTGTAAATGTGGATCCCTGTATCCTCGCAGATAAAGATGTAGTGAGCCGCAGCAAGATGTACACAGTCTTTGAGCAGATTGTGCACACTATGCTTTGGCTCTATAATGAAATGCCATATGTTTCCCCTGTGCATCTCACAACTACCACGTCTTTTAAGTGGGAAAAAGATACGCAAAGCCATTGTGAAATGTAAATTTCCTAATTTATTCAGGCGACCCTGAAGACTTTCTGGTGTTGCATGATGTTGATCTAAGAATATTTTATATAGCAATAAAAAAATACAATAAAAACAAACGCTTTTTAGTTGTTTATAGCTCATAATATCGAAAACATGTATGGCTAAAATGCATTTAAAGGAAAAATGTATGTCATAATTTACGCACCCTCATATCGATCCAAACCTGTATGACATTCTTTATTCTGTGGAACACAAAAGGCCTCTAGTTTCAATACAATCACAATCACACCCTGCCTTCAAAGAATCATAAAATTAGTCCATGTGACTCTTGCATCATATTCTAAGTGTTCTGAAGGCAGGGGACTTTTCTCCCTGTTTTCCTGGGGCATATGGCATCCTCAGCGGCAGTCGTGCAGCTGGAGTTGATGCATATGAGACCGCTTCTACACTGGCCCCAGACTTGAGTCCCGAGATGGGCATGACACCGTGGCACGCACCGTGTGTTTATCACCTCCGCCTGCCTCCAGATTCAAACCCTGGACATAACTCAGTTTTCTACGGACAGGAGTCCCCTTACAGCAGGTAGAAGGGGACTCCTGCAAAGGGCCCCCGCTGCGTTGGCACATCAACTGCCTAGAGTTGCTGGTTGTATTTCTTGCACTAAGGAGGTTCCTCCCACTAATTCGGTGCAAGCACATCTTGATCTGTTCAGACAGCACTGCGACGGTAGCGTACATAAATTGCCATGGCGCCATGCGCTCCAGCAACATGTCACAACTCGCCCGCCATCTCCTCCTTTGGAGCCAGGTGCGCGCCACTCACATCCTGGGCAGCCTCAACACGGCAGCGTCAAGGTTCACTCAGTGAGAGAGGAGGCTTCACCCCAGTTGGTCCAGCTGATTTGGGAACAGTTAGGCAAAGCACAGGTAGTCCTGTTCGCTTCCCAAGAGACCTCCCACTGCCCGCTCTGGTACTCCCTGATGGAAGCTTCCCTCGGGACAGATGCGCTGGCACACGGCTTCCCCCGGGGGCTGCGCAAGTGTGCATTTTCCCCAGTGAGCCTTCTTGCACGGGTGCTTTGCAAGGTCAGGGAGGACGAGGAACAAGTCATTCTGGTGGCCCCCTACTGGATCTAGTGCTCCTCACGACAGCCACTCCCTGGTGAATTCCCCTGAGGAAGGACCTCTTTCTCAGGGATGGAGCACCCTCTGGCATCCGCACCCAGACATCTGGAAACTCCACGTCTGGCCTCTGATGGGATGCGGAAGATCTAATTTGCCTACCACCTGCCATCATAGACATGATCAACCAAGCCAGAGCTCCCTCTACCAGGCAATTTTACGCCTGAAGTGGAGCTTGTTCGCAAATTGGTGTTCTTCACGGTCTGAAGACCCGCAGAGATGCGCAGTTCAGTCAGTGCTTTCATCCCTGCAAGAGAGGTTGGAGGGGAGGCTGTCCCCCTCCACCTTGAAGGTGTACGTAGCCACTATCGTGGCCCACCACGACGCAGTGGACGGCAAGTCCTTGGGTAAGCGCGACTTGATTATCAGGTTCCTTAGAGGTGCCGGAAGTTGATTCCTCCCTGCCAAGCCTGTTCCCCTCCTGGGTTCTCTCTGTCCTTCAGAGACCCCCCTTCGAGCTGCTTGACTCAGTTGAGCTCAAGTCCCTCTCCTTGAAGACGGCCCTCCTGATCACGCTCGCCTACATCAAGAGGGTTGGGGACCTGCAAGCATTCTCTGTCAGCAACACCTGCCTGGAGTTTGGTCCGGTAGACACCCATGTCGTCCTAAGACCGTCTAAGTGCCCAAGGTTCCAACGACCCCCTTCAGGGACCAAGTAAGTGAACCTGCAAACGAAGCTGCCCCGGGAGGAGGCAGTCCCAGCCTTTTTTCATCACTGTAACCGGTGTGTGCTTTGCTTACTTATGTGGACCGCATGCAGAGCTTTAAATGTTCTGAGCATTTCTTTTGTCTGCTTTGGTGGACAGCGGAAAGGGAACGGAGGCTTTCCCATTGGGTCGTTGATGCCATAGCATTGGCCTACCACACCCAGGCCGTGCCCGCCCCTTTCGGGGTTGGAGCACACTTGACAAGAAGTGTGGCATCCTCGTGGGCACTGGCCAATGGCACCTCCCTAGCAGACATATGCAGAGCAGCTGGCTGGGCAACACCCAATAGCTTTACGAGATTTTATCATCTCAGGGCTGAATCAGTCTCATCCCGTGTTTACTAAGGTCCGAGCCGGTAGAACTCTGTAACACGGAACAACTAACCGGGTGTACTGCTTGCATCTAGTGCCTTTCCCCTCCACTGAGGCGATCATGTGAGCTCTTATCGCAGGAGATCCCACTAACTTTGCTCCCTGGATGACTCCTCCCTAGCCCTCTAGTCCGCGAATTCAGCTGAGGAATTCCCTGACCAGACCCACTACTCTGTACTGGAATAGGTGCTCCACAGGTCGGGCCACCGTGTGGACTTGTCCCCCTGTGTGTAGTTTCCGTGGTATGTTCCCCTTGCGAGCAGACCCGTGTCACCCTTGGGCAGTCGCCGCTGCCCCCCTGGTCGCTGTGTTTGTACAACTCCTCCCTCCCAATAAGTTAGGATCTACCACCGCGCCATTCTCCACATTCGACTTGACCACTCTTTACCTCCCCCAGCCTGGTCAGGTGTGGTCTCTGCAGGGTCTTCCCCTCTGAAAGAATAGGAATTGGGAAAGAACGCCTTCCCCGATGCGTGTGATAGCATTAAGATGGCCCCAGCCGCTTTAACTCTATGCGAGAAACATAGAGAGAGAAAAGGCGCGGCTGGCATGGCTTGCTCCCATGCTTGTCACGTCGCCTTGTTCCCCCCATATCGGGGTGTAGGGAACCAGAAGGTTATGACAATTTTATGGGGCACTGGGGAAGGGTATGTGTAGTCTGACACGGCCTGCCCGCACCTGCGTCAGCAGCGCACATACACGGTTCAGCGCATGGCGTGAATAAAATTGGACCCCTAGTTTCGCTTTTTCGACACAACATCGAAGTGAGTGACAGACGGGGAACGTCTAGTCAATAGTAACTATTGTAACCTCTGTTCCCTGGAGGGAACGAGATGTTGTGTCCTCCCAGCCACGTCGCTGAATCGAGAAATTGTTACGGCCGAATCTAATTTTCAGCTCCTCTGGCAAAATCCTGAATGGACAGACACATTTCCCTCCCTTTATACCTGTATGTCCGGGGGCAGGACATGCAAATTCTGTCTGCCAATTTCTCATTGGCCTTTTCTCTAGTTCAGAGATATGTGAGGCTCTCAAGAGAGACCCCTAACGTTGCTTCTTCGACACATCGTCTTGTTCCCTCCATCAGGGAATGGAGGTTAAAATAGTAACCTAGACGTTTTTTGTACTTAAAGAATGAACAAAGTGACGTTGACGAGTTTGCAGGTTAGTGAAACTGGTGTAACTGCATGACATTATATGATATTTGAAATTATATTTAGACATATAAGATGTAATTGTACTATAAAAACATACTTTAAATTTCAGAACTCAAAATTTCCTCCCCAGTCTAAAAAGAGCAATTATAGTTGCCACCCTGCTAAAACGTCTAGTTTTGAAATCTGTCTTTTCTTGACATCACGAAACATTGCTCATTTGTTTTTACACATCACACAACATGCGTCATCGCACCTTTTGCCCCGCATACTGGTCCAGAGGTCAAGAGAGCAGGCCTTCCGTGGCTAACTATTCCTTACATAACACCAAAGGGGACCCATCTGGACTATTTTTGATTATTTTTTAATATATTAATGTATTAGACAGACATCTTTGACTGCTTGATACATATCTCATGCCTCTTTTAAAAGACGCAGTGCCAAGTTACAACTCTGAATGGGAGAAGCAATTCTCTTTCATTCAGCTGCTGCCTATGTTGCTTTGAGAATGAACACACCATGGACACAATATTTTGCCCAATTTTTGGTGTATGTAAACATAAGACATCTTGGACAATGGATGTCTTCGACCGTTTTGGTGTGTTTCCACCTCAGTGCACCTTCAGTATGTATAAGCCTAATTTCACCATTCTTTGGACTGTGAATGTGCTTTTCTTCGGCTCATGTCAGCATGGATTGCTTGAGAACAGACAAAATAAGATTCAAGCTTTTCAAAGGAACTGTTATTGAAGGAGAGGGCAGTTAAAAACACTTAAAAAAACGTTGAATTCATGAATAGTTCAAATGTCATGACTGTTTGATAGTTTATGGTGCTGAGTGTTAACTATTGTGCTTGAGATGAACAGTTGAATATATTAGGATGTGCGCTATGTGTAAACCATGTTCAGATTGAGTTTGCTTAATTTGAAGGGCTGCATGATGTTAGTCAATCAGAACAGTGGCCGTTTACGTTGAAGTTTTAAGGTGGCGCTTAGGTCAAAACCAAGCGTTTCTGACAGAGGGCAAAAAATAGGGTGCAAAATTATCTATTACTAAATTTGGTCCGTTTTGGTGCAAACAAAACAAACTTTCAGAACATTATCAGTGGACCTCAGGAAAGATAATAAAATTGTAAATACAATTGTGTAGCCTTTATGAAAGATACATTTGAAAGATATTAATTTGGTTGTGTTATGCACCTCTAGTCCACTGTAACAGAATATTGAATTCATGGAAGTCATGAGTCAATCATAATTATATTAATTAAATACACATTTACATATACAGAAATGAGTCAATGATGAAAACATATTAATGTTGCACCTTAACACTGACATTGTTTAACTTATGTTTCAGCTTTGACGATAATTAAATTCAGCCATTCAAGAGTACAAATATTTTTACTTATACAGTATTTGGATTTCATTTCATTATTTTCATTCATTTCAAATAATTTAGCAATTCATAAGGTCTTTCTCAGACAAAGTTTCTCAATCATTTATTAAAGACAGTTGGTATTGAATTTTGAGAGTGAACTTGGTCATCTCTCACCGCAACCATGGATGGGTTGCACCGTGGGGTCTATACTGACCTCAGTCCAGGTGTTGCTACACAATAATAGTTCTGGAATCTTTACTGGAGCTAAAGGTCATTTATTTGATAAGATCAACCATTTCACAAAAGCAGTTTTTGTATCCTCAGGATAATGTTGAGAGTAAAGTGCACAATGAAGTGGTTCCGTGTACAGAACTGAAATGATTGGTTGTGCTCCATAATGGACAGTGTATGACTATAAACAATAGTTTTACCCTTCAGAAATCAAAGTAAAAGGCAAACTTCAAGCAATACTAAACCATTTAAGTGATGATTCTTATATGTACATCAATGGATTGTGCTGTGAAACTCTAATTATGAAAGATAATTGAGATCAAGGTAAATGAGAGGGATGTGCAAATCTACATATTTTCAAAACTGACGTTACCTGAAAGAATAGTACACTAAACAGTCTTTAAGAAGGCCTGTAGTATTAACTTGGTTTAGGTATACCCAATCTGAGACATTTCTTATACTGTCTTTTTGCTGCTTACAATAAATGACAGACCAGATGTTTTAGACCAATAGACAGGGATTTTGGATCCGATTTGAGCTTCGGATGTGTCAAAATATTTAAACTTTTGCGACTACACAGTATGCAAACGATAAGTGCAAACCGTCTACAGAGGACATTCTTGTGTTCAAAAACAGCCCAATGATCAAAAACATGGTCACCAATTATTAGTGGTACGCTGTCCAGATCTAGACTCCAGATTGGTTCCAGTGAGACCACGAGACATCATGCCAACGAGAGCCCCCTCTTACGGAAGTGAGCATTGTGGCATGAGAAAATATCAAAGGTATGTCCACCACTGGCGAAAAGGGGCATATAGTACTGGCTTTCTGGGGCTCAATCCCTCAACATTATAGTGAGTAGAGTTGCCACCTGTCGACCATAGAGAAGTCACACAGTGAGCGGCAATATAGATGGATACTGGCATTTTTCTCAAAAAGTATACTGCAGAGAATGAGAATGAAGCAAAGTGAAATTTTGACCAAAAAAAGTATACTATAGCAAGAAGTATTTTGTAGGCATTTTTGTTTTGTTAGTAGATCCTCCTTCAGTAGATCATAGAGATATTTTGGTGGACGGTCCCTCTGACCCCACTACTTTGGCAGTGTTTCCCCAATGTCCTCATTCTTGCCCCTAGTATATACTGGACAAAGCAGAAGTTGAAGAGACTGTTTGACTATTTAGGATTTATTATTTCTTTCTTTTACAACCTGCATACAAAATTTGCATTTCTCATTTCATTTTATAGCCATACAAGCCATATTGGCTTCTGAAACAGTGTTTTTTTTATCATTATACTTATTATTACTTTTACTTTTTACTTGTATTATTACTTTGCTCGAACTATAATTTAATAGGTTGTGTTTACAGTGTAGAAAACACTTAAAAACAATCAAAAAACTAACTTTTCAGTTGTTGGAAGACTAGTTGACAATCATGATTCATCCCTAGTGAATGATGATCTCATCTGTTTCTCCCACTCTGTGTAAAGCGTGCACTAATGTCTTTCTGCATGAGCTCTGTGCAGTCTATTATTATGTGCAGTGGGTGTCAGGTATGATGCAATATGTGTGTTGATGTATTCATGAGCATGCGTTCAAAGCAGCGGGCGTTCTGTGTGTCACTGTGGGTGATTTCTGGGCCCTGCTGCTGCCTGAGATGTTACAGGGAGAGCTGTCTTGCTCCTCCATAATACTACTTATAAGTATGTTTCTTCAACCACAGGCACTTGTATGTCCCAGAGGGTTGAGTTTTATTAAAACTAAAAGATTGTAACTTTTTTGTTTGTTATACAAAGGTCACATTAAAGCATTATATCATGCTTTTAATCATTGATTTCAGATTTTTCAAATGTATTTCATCTATAAATTTGAGGGCTGCCAATCGATTACATTTTTTTATTTAAATTATTACTTGAGATACTGATTTATTAATCAAATTAACTGCAATTTATCGCAAATATTGATATTTGCTGATATTTGCTCCCATATTTATACATATAAATACACAGTATATATTATATATTGAGTTATCTATAGAGACCCCTGCATTTGGACTTGAAGAAGCGACACTAGGGGTCTCTCTTGAGTGCCTTTTGCATCTCTGATCTATGAGAAAAGGCCAATGAGAAATTGGCAGACAGAATTTGCATGTCCCGCCCCCGGACATACAGGTATAAAGGAGGGGAAATGCATCTATTTCATTCAGGATTTTTCTGAGCAGCCGATAATGGTTCAGCTGCAACAGTGGCTCGGTTCAGCAACGTGGCCGGGAGGACACAACGTCTTGTTCCCTCCATCAGGGAACAGAGGGTACATCCATAACTTAAACATTCCCCGTTCCCCTTAGACGTTCGACTGTAAGTCGCTTTGTATAAAAGCATCTGCCAAATGCATAAATGTAAATATAAATGTGTTTGCCGCTGTGCCTGTGTCTGGCACAATCCCGTGGGAAGAAAGTGCAACGCGTGTCTTTCTTTATAAAGACACGTCCTGAAAAGGATGTTCAACACCAGCTGTGTATTGCTCTTTTAGAGAAAATAACTCTTTTAGAGAAAATAAACTCTTTTAATTGCGCTGACGAAGCGCCCAGGGGCAAAACTGCACTGCCGTGCAGAGAAGGGAGAGATGCAGCGTAGATCCAACAGCAATCGCTCAGAGATGGGAGGAATAGACTGTGACTCGCAGCTCACTGCATACACAACCATCGGCTCCGAAGAAAATTCATAGATCAGAGATGCCAAAGGCGCTCAAGAGAGACCCCTAGTGTCGCTTCTTCGATACAATGTCGCCCCTTGTTAATTACAGCTCACAAAAAAATTGTGCTTACTTTCCCCTGTTTACTGCAACTTGCAAAAAAGTTGTGCTTAATGTCCCCTTTGGACTGCAACCTGCAAAAATGCGCTTATTGCCCCCTGTTGACTGCAACTCCCAAAAAAGTTGTGCTGACTTCCCACCTGTTGACTGTGACTAGCAAAAAAAGTTGCGCATAGTGCCGCCTGTTGACTGCAGCTCACAAAAATGTTGCTCTTACTGCCCCCGATGACTGCAACTTGCAAAAAAGCTTTGCATACTGCCCCGTTTACTGTGACTTGCAAAACGATCTGTGTTTACTGCCCCCGTTTACTGCAACTTGCAAAATATGTGCTTAATGTCCCCTTTTGATTGCAGCCTGCAAAAACACGCTTACTGCCCCCTGTTGACTGCAGCTCACAAAAAAGTTCCTCTTACTGCCCCCGATGACTGCAACTTGCAAAAAGTTGTACATACTGCCCCCTGTTTACTGTGACTTGCAAAACAAGATGAGTTTACTGCCCCCCCATTGACTGTAACTTGCAAAAAAGTTGCGTTTACTGGCCCCTTTGACGGCAACTCATTAAAACATGCTTATTACCCCGTTGACTGCAACTCGCAAAAAAGTTGCGATGACTTCCCACCTGTTGATTTTGACTAGCAAAAAAGATTGCGGTTACTGGCCCCTTTTGACTGCAACTCGCAAAACTTGCTTATTGCCCCCTGTTAACAGCAACTCACAAAAAAGTTACGCTGACTTCCCACCTGTTAACTATGACTAGCGAAATAAGTTGTACATATTTTCCCTTGTTGACTGCAACTGGCAAAAAAGCTGCGCTTACTGGCCTCTTTTTACTGCAACTCGCAAAAACATATTTTTGCATTATAATCCCCTCACACTTTGCGATCTACATCAGCTGAAGCTGTTTGGAAAGTTTAGAGTGCATCTGTACTATGTAATTTTTTCCTCTCCTCAGTCAGTCGTGAACTGCAGTGATGCTCTCGCGCATCATCATTAGAGTTTAATGTGATCTCATGTTATGTAAAATAACATCAAATGACTATTCGACAACAGAAATTTTCGAACAAAACCGTTGTCGATAACGTCGACTAATCGTTTCTGCCCTAAATACAACTCAGAAAAATGTTGCGCTTACTTGCCCCTTTTGACTGCAACTCGTAAAAAGTTGCTCATACTGGCCCCTTTTGACTGTGACTCTCAAAAATGCATGCTGACTGCAACTAGCAAAAAACGTTGTGCTGACTTCCCACCTGTCGACTATGACTGGAATAAAGTTTTGCATACTACCCCCTGTTGACTGCAACTCAAAAGAACATTGCACTTACTGCCCCCTATTGACTGTGACTGTTAAAAAAAACACGCTTACTGCCCCTGTTGACTGCAACTTGCAAAACAATTGCACTGACTTGCCACCTGTTGACTTTGATTTGCAAAAAAGTTGTGCATACTGGCCCCTTTTGACCGTGACTCGAAAATAAATGCACTGACTGCCCCTTGTTGACTCAAAATAACAAAAATTGCTCAGTAATTATTTTTTTTTATACCATTAATCACACTGAATTACTTTACTGAATTTAGTATTATCTTCATATGCTATTAATACAGGAGCTCAGGTTTTACAAGGCCAGTTTTCATATGCTGTATATTTTATGATCATAAATCTAAACCCTACGTTGATAAAAATGCTTACACACACATGCATATACATACATTTTTCAAAATATATAAATATTTGGATACATTTTGTATATTTGACTGACAATTTTTGTCTTTTTTCACATTAGTTACAATTTATTTATTTATATGCCATTTTAGTCAGTGACATGACATGACTAAATCTTGACTAAATTTCTAGGAAATGTTTGCCAAAAGACAAAAATTATGGCTAAAATAATTTTTTTATAAAATAACACTGTCTTGAGTGTGTGAATTATTAACATTATAAATGTCCCACAGTTGTGAAGTCACTTCCAGCACAACCAACACTTTTGCCACTAGTCAAGTTTTAAAAAGTGTGTAAATATTCTTACTTGTGTGAGTATGATACATAAAATGCTAGCTATGAAATTAGCAAGTGACTTCCACTTTATTAAAAAATAAAATAAAATAAAATAGAATTACCATGACTTTCAAGTGCAATACATCATTTGAGATGAGGTGGAAATTGTGGTGAAAATGTTTTCAGAAAATGACAATGAATGTACAAGCACTGCTATACATTGTTAGTAGACAAATGAAATAAACTAACAATTGTGTTTAAAAGTGTGTTTTAAGTTTAAGTATGTTTTATTTTCTAAAAGACTTCAGGGCCAAAAGTGCCCATATTTGAAAAAACAAAACAAAAACACTATCCATTACTAAGCCTCTGGAGCCATTACTATGCTGGCAACCTCTCCCTCTGCCTTATCTATTGATGAAAATGAGATATAACATAACCCTCTTCACGAACGGGGATCGATATTGATCCATTTCGATGAAAGAATGGATGACAGAATTGGACAAAATAAAGGATATGATTTGTGTGTGTGTTTGTGGTTTGAGATGAAAGCACATTTGTTCAGTGCTCTTAGCTTTAGTGGAAACGACACATTTGTGTTTGCTTGCACACACACACACACACACACACACAAATCCATACAGAACACACACGCAGACACTTCACCCTTGGACAAGGACACCCCTGAGGAGGCAATATCCCCTCGCTGCAGGAGTGACCTGATCTGGCAGCGTTGACGGCTGTGTGGGACATAAACACATTTAGTAATGACAATAAAAAATACATTTATGTTCTGAGGAAATCATTTAAATTAATTGTTTAAAACTAAAAACCACAAAGCGGGTCTTTTAACAACAAACCATGTAAAGTAAGTTTAGACTGGATTTGAATGCTTATAATGGCCCTGGCTAAATACTCCAACAAACAAAATGCTTAATATTACTTAGAATAATACAGCACTTATATTCTAACGCATCCCCAAACAGCATCAGGCATTTCCTATGTTTGCTAAAGTTCAAAATGCAGCACAGATTTAGCAGCAGAGTTCTAATAAGCCTGTTATTTCATTCTCCAGTTAATAAAAAAACTGGCGAGAGAGATAAACATTTTTAATGTGTTTACAATCGTTTGATGCATTAAAGGTCATGTTTGAAAACAAAACTAGCTCTTCTAGTAAATATTTCATTAATATGCAAGTTCTGCCCTTTAATCACAACATTCTGTAGCTATATTGATATTAAGAACATTGTTGAATTGTATTGTTTTTTATTGTTTACGTTTCTTTGATCAGCCTATAATAGTCATTGTCTGGTAAGTTACTTTAAAAAAATAACCCACTCTAAATTAGTAATTATTTCTATAAAGTTGATTTCCCAAAAAGCAGGACATACTTCACTTTGAAGTTACTTTCTAAACAGAAATTTTTCTGTTTTTACGCAGAACAAATCTAAAATAACGTCTATATAACGGCCGCAAGCGAGTCAACAACTCACAATTCTCCCTTACAATGAATTGTTAATGACTCGTCAGCTGTCACATCAACAGACATCAAAATGCAAACAGACGTATATATGAATATAATTAATATTTCAAATGTATCAAACATAAATAATATTTAGGGCTTTTTTATTGAATTAATTACATTGTATGCAGATTATTAATCAAATTAATCGCAATTAATTGCATACATAAATAATCACTAAGCCCTTCAAATAAACATAATTCAATATATAATGATAAAATAATTATAAACAGTAATATTTACATATTTATAAATAATATATATATATATATAATATTATAAAAAATAGAAATACAGATAATTAAAATGCATTACATTATTTTGGCACATAAGTTAAGCATTAAAAAAGACAATTCAAAAAGTGTCTTTAGAATGCAAAATATTGTTTATTTGCATATTATTGAACATAAGTCTATCATTGGACTACAGTTTACAGCAATCCATTTTGCAATTTAATTTGTCAATCAGTCCAAGATTTATTATGAGGGCTTGTTTAAGGACCCGTCAATGTACACTTGCGTCAGGCGGATGCTTTTGGAGTGTATTGGATGCGTTGCGTCATAAACAAAGTTTTTAGGTCGCTTTGTCAAGTTAAGCAAAGTTTGAAACTTAGAAAAACACATCTTGAGATCCATCAAGCTGTGTTTGTATATAAGAACGTGTTTTCATCTTGTGTTGTGCTCTCTGTAAGTGTGGTTTGTCCTCTGGATAAGCTTCACATTGCCTATACAGCGAGTTTCACTTACTGCCCCCTGGAGAAAACAGGTGGTACTCCAAGCTTGAATTGCTCAGATGCAAAAAATATTCCTGTTACGGTTTGGGGACATTTTTAATTGTGTAATTTTTTTAAAGCATTATTTTTTATAGAATTAATCACACTGAAATAACATGTTAAATTGACAGCCCTAATAATATTATTTTAGAAACGTGTAATTAGCTTCTATGAAATTTATTAACCGTATTCTGATTACAAGAATTTAAAATGAAATGGGTTACTCTACAATTTAAAAATAATTACATTACAGTAACTTATTTCTTTGTAATTGCAGATTACATTATTACATCTTACCCCATATGGGGTCAACGTGTGTTAAATATACAGTATCTTTTTTCCTGAGCAATAACTAACAGAATGTCCAATAGTTTTTTTAAGCCATAGCTGTGTCTCAAATTACACACTATACACTATTTACTTATAAAATAACAATCCACTCAAATGGAACCCTTAACGTTTTTTACTACACTGAAGCAGATGATGGAAGTGACGTTTCAAGCGATTTAGCCATCCTCAGTTAAACAATTGTATCTTAAACAAGGTACAAATTCTCACAGCTTGGGGTGATGGTAAAGCATTCTACTCACATCTGCAAGGTTCTGTATCCACTGAAGTTTCGCTAGCTGATACATTCTTCATTATTAACTTCTGTTTTGTAAGACCAGCAGCGCAGCCAGGTAACTCCGCCCCTTCCATATTTATGGCAAGCCGCGTACACTGAGTGCATTAAGTGTTCAACATTCCACACTCGTTATGATGGTTGAAGAAGTGCTTCACCAGGGTACTTAAAGTATACTTCTTTTTGTTGCATTTCCAGTGTTAACATACTACTCGCACTACTTACACTACAAAATGATGTAGAATAGGATAGATGTGTGCGGTTTGTGACTGAAGTTCCGAAGTAGCTTCCCAAACACTGCTGCAAACTACAGAAACTCACATAACATCACAGATGTAAACATATGTGGACAGAAAAGACATATGTTCATTGCTTTGATGTCTAAAGGTTAAACAATGCATTACTTCAATAGTATGTTTAGGAGTATTGGCTATTATTAACATGTAATGCAATGATTGATCGAAGGGAGAGAGACAGAAAGGACAACATGAGGTATAGCGATAGACCTGACTGGGAACAGCAGAGCTACCTCAAGTAACAGCCGATAGAGGAATAATCCCTCCATTTTAGCCCTCTCTCTCTCCTTTCCTTCAGTTAACTCCCTTAACTGTGCTTGTAGGACTGAATAATTAAAAGCCCTAAGGTTTCTGGCTTTAACGGAACTGCTGATGCAAACGCTTGCCTTCTCCTAAGTTTCATTACTTCTTATTCTTCACTTCCTTTAGATGAATAAGAGAAGATAGTAATTTTGCATTATGTTATGTAAATTTTAGTGTTGACGGCCTGTGAAAAACTCACCGCTGCAAGGCTAAAGTGATGTTGGTGGTTGCCAGAGCGTTGCTATGCAGTTGCACTCTTCTGAGTGGGAACTGGGGCATTACTTTGGGGTTGTTAAGGTGTTCTGATTGGATGCGGGAGCATTGCTATGGGGTGCTAGGAGGTTGTAGGTGGATGCCTTGCTTTATGTTTTTTTTGGTTGTTGATATGAGTTGCCAAAGCATTGATATTGGGTTGGTCCTGGGGTGTTGCTATGTAGTTGCTAGGGTGCATACAGGAGTGTTGCTATGTGGTTTCTAGGATGTTGTGGGCGGGTGCTAGGGCATTGATATGCGGACTCTGGTTATAAAAAAGGCTGGGCATAGAAATACATCTATTCTTCGACTAAAAACTCTTCAGGCATGTTTAGTAAGTTCTGTTCTCTGTTTTGTGTGCAGCTCTGTTGTGTTCTGTGTGACTATCACTGTGGCAGACCTGTTTATAGATGATCAGAATGAGTTTTCGCTGGAGCGCCCCAAAGATGCGAGGGGAATGCGTGAACTGTTGCTCTCATGCCCTATCATGAATGCCCACAGGAGATCAACGGTCAGTGAACATTTTCACTAAATAACACATTCGATTTGGG
This sequence comes from Moxostoma hubbsi, assembly GCA_032164185.1. NCBI lineage: Eukaryota > Metazoa > Chordata > Actinopteri > Cypriniformes > Catostomidae > Moxostoma > Moxostoma hubbsi. The sequence continues at coordinate 4,398,146 of JAVLUX010000110.1, read as the reverse complement.
TTTTTTTCTCACAAACCTTATCGTATGCTTGTATAACAATCATGATTCTTATGAAATAATTGATTAGACTTCTGAATTATTCTTTTGTGTTCTTTTGAAGCTTGAAGATGTAATCACAATAAACTCCCATTATATCACATCACTGAGAACAACATTTTTTCACAGTTTCTGCCTTTGTGTTTAGAAAAAGAAAGTAATATAAGTTTATAACAACACAGGGGTCATATGCACTATCTAGCAGACATTTTTGCATCGGCTCCAACAAACAGCGTCTTTACCTTCCCTTTTGGTGTGACCAGAAGTGTGTTGCATCAGCAGCGTGGGAGACCCGGGTTCGGATCCTGCATTGAAACCAGGAAGTAGCTGTGTTTGTATAATCAGTGACTAGTTAAATTTTGAGGTTGCATTTTTTACTCTAACTTTACACTTTTACTTCACTAATGGTTGGGTTTAGGTTTGGAGGTTGGGGATTCCGTCTATAAAATATGCATTCTTGGACATTACACCGGAAAAATGAAGCTCAAATGTGCACATATGGCCAACAACACTTAGCGCTTAGGTCACTGGGGGCAGTATTATTTTTTTATTTGATAAGCAAAAGATTTTAGCTAAAGAAATGTAAACCTTCAGTACTATTTACGATTTCACTTTGAAATAAGCAAGGTTGTTGAGGGTGAATACTAGATGGATGCTATATAGTTGCTTGCGTGTTATCCTTAACGCAGTCTAGTTAACTAGCAGTTCAAACAACCGACCAACTAGTTGATTATGAAAATTGGAAGTTTTGCACATCTGAAGTTGCAAGGGTGTTCTAAGTGGGTGCTGGAGAATTGCTCTGCATTTGCTAGGGTGTTGTGGGTGGGTGCTGGTAGAGCTGGCCGATTTTTTTAGACTAATTCAAATTAACATTTTTGACACGATTACATTTTTTTCCCATGTTTTTCTAGGTTTTGCATTAAATATGAGCAGATGCTTGATGCCACCCTCAATCTGATAAGCTGAACAAGTGTGGAAATATGTCCAAAGTGTGTGCTTCAACATTACATAGGTTAACAACATGGAGACCAATATAAAAGCCAGTAATTATTTCCAGTATGATTGAACTGTGTGATTGTAGGTACACTTCTTCCATCATGCATGTTTACACTGGCTTAATCAAACAATAACTATGTTCTGTGAGCCTAGCCGGGCCCCTTTTCACTCTATGTTTCTCTCACAGAGCCAAACGGCTGGGGCCCTTACCGCATCGTGGGAAGGGGGTCTTACCCATTTTCCTATTCTTTCAGGTGGAAAAGACCCTGCGGAGACCACACCTGCCCAGGGAGGGGGAGGTACCGTGGCAAAATACATCACATGGCCTCTTCGGTCACGTGTAGGAAAGAACGGCGCGGTGGTAGATCCAACCTCGAAGAGGGGGGAGTTGCTACAACACGGCGACCGGAGGGCAGCGGGAACTGCCTAAGGGTCAGCTTGTAAGGTGACCATACCGTGGAAAATACACACTGGAAGAGTCCGCGTAGGAGGCCTGATCTGTGGAGCACCTTTCCCAGTGTAGGGTAGATTTGAGATACCCGCAGTGGATTGGGTCGGTGAATTCCTCCGCTGAATTGCGGACCCACAGGGCTAGGGAGGAGTCATCCAGGGAGTCGAGTGAGTGGGATCTCCTGGGAGGGAAAAGCGCACTGTTTTACCTTGGCCGAGGGAAAGGGCGCTGGACACAAGTGATTGACCCGGTCAGACCGTCAGCGTGTACCGAGTTCTACCGGGTCGGACCTGAGAAAACACGGGACGAGACTGACTCAACAATGCGGTTTTACAACCTCACAAAGGGTTTTTGGGAGGCTGTCGCGAGGAGTACAAGGTCCGCGAACCAGTCCCGGGTGGGCCAGTAAGAAGCCACTAGGGTGACTTGTTCCTCGTCCTCCCTGACCTTGCTCAGCACCTGTGCAAGAAGGCTCACTGGGGGAAATGCGTACTTGCGCAGCCCAGAGGGCCAGCTGTGTGTCAGTGCGTCTGCCCCGAGGGGAGCCTCTGTTCGGGCATGCCAGAGCGGGCAGTGGGAGGTCTCTCGGGCGCCAAACAGGTCTACCTGGGCCTTGCCGAACCGATCCCAAATCAGCTTTATCGCCTGGGGGTGGAGCCTCCACTCTCCACCAGGCAAGTGTTGTTGTGACAGTGCGTCCGCTACCACATTGAGGTTTCCGGGGATGCGAGTGGTGCACAGTGACCTGAGTTGGTGCTGGCTCCAAAGAAGGAGATGACGAGTGAGTCGTGACATATGGCGGGAGCATACGCCACCGTGGCGATTTATGTACGCTACCACGGTGGTGCTGTCTGACCTGATTAGGAGATGTTTGTCCAGAACTAATGGGAGAAACTTCCGCAAGGCAAAGAGAACAGTCAGCAACTCTAGGCAATTGATATGCCAGCGCAGCAGGGCCCCTTTCCAACAGCCCGCAGCTGCGTGCCTGTTGCACATGGCGCCCCAACCCATTTTGGAGGCATCGGTTGTGACCAGGACGCGTTGGGACACCTGCTACAAGGTTTACTCCTGCCCGAAGAAAGCAGAAGTCTCTCCAGGGTTTGAGTGTTCGGCGGCAGGAGGGGGTGACTATCACATGGTGCGTACCACGGCGCATGCTCATCTTGGGACTCGAGTCTGAAGCCAGTGCTGAAGCGGCCTCATATGCATCAACCCCAGCGGCGCGACCACCACGGAAGATGCCATATGCCCCAGGAGCCTCTGGAAAAGTTTTAAAGGAACCGCTGCGCCCGGCCTGAAGGAGGCGAGGCATTTCAACGCAGACTGAGCACACTCATTGGTAAGTCGTGCCGACATTGTGACTGAGTCTAACTCCATGCCGAGAAAAGAGATGGGTCACCAAAGGGAAGATTATTTTTGACGTACCCGGCAGGGCTTCGCAGCGGGGTGGAGCAGGTGTTACGGCGTCGGGAGGCGATGACGCGTCCTGAGGCTCTGGTGTTAAGAAAAGACTCGAAGCACTTACCTTGCTCTGCGCACCCGGCAGGGGGCAGGTTCATGACTGAGGAGGAGGGCTGGTAGAGGCGTCCTCTGGACTCATCCGAACCAACCAGCCGAGGAACAGTCGTGGGGCTGAGGGCGGAGGGTCCAAGTCCAGCGTGCCGGGACTGTTGAGGTGTGGTGGCAGAGTGCCGTGAGAACGGCATTTGCGGGCCAGGTGACCCAGAGACAAAGGAAATAGCTCTGTTATTGAGAATGTGGAACCGGGGAATGGAGTGGTTTGCTTACCAGCTCCGAAGCTAACGTCTTGGTCCCTGGGTCATCCGTCTCAGGAATGCCTGGGAGCCTTCCAGTTCCAGCGGAGCAGCCTGGTGTTTCTTCGCAGGGGGATGCCCTCGGCGAGCAGACGGGGCATGGCCCATGGCGGTAGGCTTGCAGCGGGGCAGGATGTGAGAGATCGCCTGCGTCTGTTTATTCATCGCAGAGAACTGCTGGGTAAAGTCCTCGACGGTGTCGCCAAAAAGGCTGAACTGGAAGACAGGGGCGTTGAGAAAGCGAGTCTTGACGGTTTCACGCATCTCGACCAAGTTCAGCCATTGATGACGTTCCTAGACCACGAGCGTTGCCATCACCTGCCCGAGTGACTGCGCTGTGACCTTTGTGGCCCTGAGGGCGAGGTCGGTTGCTGAGCGCAGTTCCTGCAGCACTTCAGGATCAAGGCTACCCACATGCAGATCTTTAAGCACCTTGGCCTGGTGGACTTGCAGGAGGGCCATGGCGTGCAGGGCGGAAGCGGCGTGTCCGACGGCGCTGTAGGTTTTAGCAGTCAGTGTAGACGTCGTCCTACAGGCCTTGGATGGGAGCACAGGGCGACCCCGCCAGGTGGTCGGGTTTCCGGGGCACAGGTGGAGCGCAACAGCCCTATCCACCTGGGGAATCGCCATGTACCCGTGGGCCGCTCTGCCGTCGAGGGTAGCGAGAGCGGATGAGCGGGTGGCATGACGAGTGGAGAGCGGCTCATTAGCTCATCATGCACTTCCGGGAAAAATTGGACTGGGGCTATGCGGCGCAGTGTTCCCAGGAACCAATCATCCAGCTTCGATGGATGTGGGGAGGACGGTGGGTTCCAGTCCAGCCCCACGCTAGTGGCGGCCCGGGCAAGCATATCGGACATCTGCGCGTCCGCCTCAGCCTGGGCGTGCTGGCCCGTAGGCAGCAGCCCAGGGGAGTTGCCTGCGTCAGACGCCATGCTCTCCGATGCAGCGGCAAGCTCATCCACTTCTAGCTCTAGAGGATAGGCAGGCTGGCCGTGAGGTGAGCCGCTGTTGCCTCGAGCACGGACGGGAGTCAACGAGCGTGCCGGGGGGCAGGTGGTCCGAGGGGGCGTACCCAGCAGAGCTGCACCCGCTGCCATCCCCAGATCGCCTCCAGCGCAAGCGGCATCGTCCTCAATCCCGTGGGAAGGCTGGAGTGGCGTGCTTTCTGTTGAAAGCGAGCCGCGACCGCAACATTGCCATGGTCATGCTCTCGTAGTGAGTGTGCCATAGATCCAACAGCAAGCAAAGCGTCAGAGGAACAGGAACAGGTGTGTAACTCGCAGCTAACTGCTGACACGACCAAGGCTCCGAAGAAAATTTCTGAATGAACTCATAGTATTTCCTCGCCTTTATACTCGTATGTCCGGGGGCGGAGTATGCAAATACTGTCTGCCAACTTCTCATTGGCCTTTTTTCATGCATCAGAGGCATATTCGGCGCTCAAGAGAGACCCCTAGTGTCGCTTCTTCAACACGACATCGAAGTGAGCGACAGATGGGGAAATCTACATTTCTACGTCTGATCGCATAGAAGTTTAATATCATACCTCTACTCAACAAGCCATGTGATTCAGGTTACTGTAGCACTGTGTGGGATACATACGACACAGAGAATTATACTTACTTTTAGGTGTCTGTCCAAATCACTAAGCCTCAATATGAGCAATAGAAAAAGACATGATTTGAATGTGGGCCTTTGAGGAAGCTTTTTAACAGCAGACATTGAGAGCATAGCAGGGGGTTGTAAATTGTCAATGGTGTAATTAAATTGAATGTGATAATTGTTCACACTCACTCTAAGTGGCTGTAGCATTACATAAGACACAGCATGACAGCAATGGTTAAATAACTTTTTGTTTCCCTGACTTAAAAATGTATCGTATTTAATGCATAACATATATGTTAACTAATGAAACAGTATAACTTTACATCAAGATTTAATGTTAGTCTACTGAAATACTCAATAATAGAACGCTTTCATTTCAATAACAATTTTAAATTCATTATCTCCCCAAAAAGTTGATGGGACAAACTTTCTAAATGTTACCCAAGTTATAATTGTTGCTACACCCCTGCTGTCAAGGGTTGACTCTAGTTTACTACTGAGACTTCTAATGCATGAAAATCTCTGAGAATACAGAATGTAATAAAATGACTTGACATTTAACTGCTCCATAAATTACTTATTAAAATCCAAAATACAATTTTATGTCCCAGCTGGGATGCATCAAACCTTCGGAGGTTTGAAACTTGACATTTGGTTGATATAACAATAGTTCTGATATTCACGAACTTCCACAGAACTTTGAGAAATAAAAACACACAGCTCGGCTGATGGCTGCTCTAGTAGAGTAGCAACACCAATATCGCTTTGTTTAATGAGGACTTAATGAGTTAAGATAACCAGAATGATGAAAATACCACCTTCTCAGTCTCTACGACACTGTAATTTGCACCTTTGTAACACATCATCCGAAGGCACAATTAGATTCTTAAAACAATCCTTTTACAATGAGTGTGTGTCAACAGGGGTGCGTGAACACACCGGTAGAGTGCTTTATTTCACACTCACACTTACTACAATTAATCCGCTAAAAATAAACATAGGCAGGGGTGCGATTCCCAACTTCTGTCATCATACACAGAAAACCTGCAGGGTTGCCGGTCACATTTTCTCATTGCAGTAACTATGTGAAGCAGGTTCATAGTATGATGCCAGATGATTTAGGAGCTGCTTTAGGAAGACATTAAATCATCAGATATTCACAATGGCCATCCTAACTATGTTATAAATTGACCTGAATTTACCACAATGTAAAATGCAGTATTTTAGTGTGAATTTATGTATATTTCTGGCTACAAGTTAATTTATTACACATAAATGACAACTATATACTGTGATCACCAGTGCTGGGTCAGATTACTTCTGAATTGTAATCTGGTATCGATTACAAATTACATGACTAAATTGCAATTTGTATTGTAATCCCTTGGATTATATATTTTTAGAGCTATCAGGATTAACATGTTTACGTATTTGATTAATTAAAAAAGTTTAACGTGTTCACGGGCTGTGAAGGAGCATATCATTGGTTTGACCCACTAAAAACACCCAATCAACTTGTTGGTCATCTTGTTAGTGAACATACTGAGGTACTGGTATACTCGTTTGCAAACGAAATTAATTAATCAGTCATCTCGTTCATAAATGAGAATCTGTTGACTGGTTGAACGGGAGGACGAGTTAAAAGTTGTTCATTCAGTTTAGCAATCTCATTTAACAAGAAAAGGAGCCGGATAAATTATGAAAAGAATTGACTGATGAACACACATTACAATGACATATAGACATTATTGAAACTCCCAATATTTTTTAGGCTAGTATCGTAGTCTTTTTTGTATAGCGTGATTAAAAGTTGTGCTTGGCAGTTCACCAGTTCACAGTCATTTGTGGGGAAACACTTGTGATACTTGAACATTCTGCAGTAATGAAGTCTCTTAACTGAATTGTAAACATGCAAATAAGGGATAATTAGACTTGTTTTGGTGGTTAATGACTCTGTGCTCATTTTAAAAAAATAAATAAATTACTTGTTTAAAACGAAAGACGTCATCTACTTGTGCAAAGGCGTAATTTCAGAATTGGTCAACAAATTAATCTGAACAAATCTTTTTGGTGAATGGATTCAAAAGACTCGAGTCACAGAGATGAATCTAAATCACCACTAATGTCTAATGTTCACATCAACTTTGGGAATAGTAAAAATTGCAAACGCACCTCAGATGAACGAAAGTTATTGTGTAATTAATGATCGACTAAAAAGTAGATACATTTGCTAAAAACAATGTTTAATTATGTAAATAATTATTCTGAATATTTAGAGAATAACTTTCAATATTCAATTAACAAGATATATTTTAAGTACAAAGTTTAGTAAAATGTTGTAGTGAAGTTACAGTGACGAGCGGTCACAAACGGATATCGACATTTAAGAAGTATGTGAAACGCATTCTCGAGTGCACGTTTGGGAAAGGCACGTAGAAAGGAATGAACATTAGTAAGAGAAAACTCTTATGAGCTAAGAACAATTATTATTATGTAAAACAAATAGTATTAATAATAATAAAAAAAAACACTAAACCTTTATAATAAGGTTCCATTTCTTAACTTCAGTTAACTACATTAGTTAATATTAACTAACAATGAACAATACTTTTACAGCATTTATTAATTTTGGTTAAAGTTAATTACAACATGTACAGTAGAATAACATTTTTAAACTCAAAAGTTGTAAATGTTAACATTAGTTAATGCATTAAGAACTAACATGAATTAATAATGAACAATTGTATTTTTTATTAACTAATATTAACCAAAATTAATAAATGTAATGTTCTATTGCTCAATTGTTAGTTCATGTTACCAAATGCATTCACCAATTAGAACAAATTGTACCTAATTCTAAAGTCTTACCAATTAATTTAAAATAATTTTAGTGCCCATACTATACTATACTATACTATACTATACTATACTGAACCAGAATTCAGTATTATATGTTTTTTTTTTCTTCTTTTAATTGGGCAGGCTAAATAGTTTAATTACCACACAAAATCTACAATAATACAATTCTGAATGCAGTAGTTTATTGTAAGAAATGGCATTTTTTTTCGGTGCAGTTCACCATTAGTCAGGTGGTAATTGGATGAAAACCAATGTTTAATCACGCCTCCATATCCCATTAGATTTCACTGCTTGATGTAAGCAATAGGCTGTTATAGAATTCTGAATGGTTTGTCATTACCATTTTATCAGATCCATTACTATAAATAGTGATGATGATATGATATGATGATATGAGCCTATTAAGCTAAAAGCTAGAAAAGCACCATTGTCATCACATCTCGCCCCAGTGCATCAGATCATTCAAAAATCCTACAAAATATATCACTCTTTAGAGCAGATGCATCAGAAGCTATTTGCATGTTTTGTACTAGCCATTAGTCTAGATCAGTGGTTCTCAAATAGTGGGTCATGACCCCAAAATGGGTCGTACGTCTGTTTTGATATGGTCAAGGACAACAGGGGAAAACAATGCAAAATGCAAATGCTACAAACCACATAATTGTTAGAATAGAAAACAAATTTGACTCATTAACTGTTAAAGGGGAGGAAAAAATGCTTCCCACATCTTTTGTTGTTGACATCAAATGCCATGCGTCCATGTGAACTACAGTATTTTGGCACAAATGAATCATTGGAAATATGGCTAATGCAAATACAACATTTGTGTTATTGCATAATAAACAACACTTCTGTTGTTAATGCATTTTTAAAATTGTCCATTTTCCTATTCAGTCAATATGATTTGAAGATATGACGTTCATGAAGATACTGACACATTTCTGATGTTCTTTCTAGTACATTTGAGTTACTTTTGTATGACAAGTAACTTTTTGTATTAACAATTAAAAAAAATTGTAAAAATGCAGTGATATACTATTGGACGTTTAGCCTGATCTCATGAAATTTACGTGACTATGGTAACATTTTTGGGGAAATGTGTGCACTGTGTAAAACGAGTTAAATGTTCTCCCAAACAGATGAGGTTTTTAAGGTTAATGATCAATAGAGTTTTAAATCAACAAAACCTAGCTCCCTACCCTAAACCTAAACCTAACCAGTAGTGTCATAAAAAGCATATATGAGATGAAAAACACAATTTCTGAAGCATTCATTTCATTTTGTAGTGGTTCTATAACACTTTTGGCCCTTCAGGACTCTTTCTCTGGTCCTTTGCATCTCACATTTCGATCACATTTGAACAAGCTTGTAAATGTTATGATCTTGCCATTTTGGTCTGTTTTTTTCCGTTATGTAGTAGGATTGTGACCTCTCTCTCAGGTTGTCCATGTGCTTTTGTTTTCCTCCTTCCCTTGTGTTTCACACAGGTGCTGCTCAGCAGTGCAATCAGTGTTGTTATGGCAATGCTTATTCGCGCTGCTTGTGATTATTGGCAGCACCTGTGTTCAATCTTCCCTTCCTCTTTATATTTCTCCTTTGTCTTGTCTTCCCCATCAGATTATTGTGTTTTTTTTTGAGTCTCCAGATCGTGTTTTCGTGTCCAGTTCTCCTGTCAGTTCATTCTTAGTTACTTTTGTCTTGTAATTTTGTTTCTCCCATGTTCGTTTCGCACAGTCAAGCCTGCTGTCCCAATCAAGTTACCATGTAAAGCCTTTTCAAGTCATTTAATCAAGCCACCAAGCCTAGTCTAGGTGTTCTTTGGGCAATCCTGTCGATCCCATCCTGGACCATCCCACCAGCCCCACCTTGGGATGTCATGCAGGCTTTTCCCGGGTTCAGCCTGCCGGTGCCACCCTGGTCTGTTATGCCCTGGACCGTAATTGGGGTCTCTCTTGAGCACCGAATATGCCTCTGATCTATGAAAAAAGGCCAATGAGAAGTTGGCAGACAATATTTGCATACCCTGCCCCTGGACAATACATCTAGTTCATTCAGAAATTTTCTTCGGAGCCGATGGTCGTGTATGTAGTACACACCTGTTCCTCTTCCTCTGATTCTGCTGTTGGATCTACGGTGCACTTCAACGGCTTTCTCCCTCTCTGCACGGCAGTGCAGTTTGCCCCTGGGCACTTCAACAGCGCAAAACTTAATAGAGATTGTTATTAAAAGAGTGAATTTGTCAGTAAAAGAGTATTTTCCTCTAAAAGAGCAATACACAGCATTGTTGGGTGTCCTTTCAGGATGCGTCTTTATAAAGATGAGGTGGATGAGCTTGCCGCTGCAACAGAGAGCGGTCCGGCATACGGCGATTCCCCAGGTGGACAGAGAACGTTGCCACCTGGCAGGGTCGCCCTGTGCTCCCCTCCAAGGCCTCTAGGACAACGTCATCACTGCCACCGGACAGGCCGCTTCCGCCCTGCATGCCATGGCCCTCCTGCAAGACCACCAGGCCAAGACACTTAAAGATCTGCACAAGGATAGTCCTGATCCCGACGTGCTGCAGGAACTGCGTTCAGCAACCGACCTCACCCTCAGGGCCACGAAACCCACAGTGCAGTCACTCGGGCAGGCGATGGCCACACTCGCGGTTCAGGAACGTCATCTGCAGCTGAACTTGGTCGAGATGCAGACACGCTTCCTCCGTCAAGGACTTCGCCCAGCAGTTCTCCACAGTGAAGAAGCAGACGGACGCCATTTCACACATCCTGCCCCACCTCAAACCTGCCACCAAGGGCCATGCCCCGTCTGCTCGCCGAGGGCGTCCTCCTGCGGCTAAGAAAGACCCTGCTCTGCCTCAACCCGGGCCCAGCTCTCAGCCCGTGTGTCCAGCACCCCGCAGAAAGTACACGCCCCCCGTCTCACAGACACCCTCGAGGACCCAGAAGGCTCCCAGGCACTCCTGAGACGATTGACCCAGGGAACAAGATGTTAGCTCCAGAGCTGGTAAGCAGACCACTCCGTCCCCCGGTGGAGGGCCGGGAGGAGAATCTTTTGTTGAATTCAATTCATTTGCTGTACCTACTTGGGGCTGCAGTACCCACATTCTCAGTAAAAGAGCTATTTCCTTTGTCTCTGGGTCACCTGGCCCGCAAATGCCGTTCTCACGGCACTCTGCCGCCACACCTCAACAGTCCCAGCACACTGGACGCGGACCCCCTGCCCTCAGACCCCCGACTGTTCTCCGGTTCTGACGAGTCTAGCGGATGCCTCCACCAGAACCCCTCCTCAGTCACTAACCCGCCCCCTGCCGGGTGTGCGTAGCAAGGTAAGTGCTTCGAGTGTTTTCTCAGCACCAGAGCCTCCGACGCCTTCAGATTTGGTTGGGGCACCGTGTGCAACGGGCACGCAGCCGCGGGCCGTTGGAAAAGGACCCCGCTGCGCTGGCACATCAATTGTCTAGAGTTGCTGACTTTTTTCTTTGCCCTACGGAACTTTCTCCCGTTAGTTCGAGACAAACATGTCCTAATCAGGTCAGTCAGCACCACCGCGGTAGCGTACATAAATCGCCAAAGAGGAGCCAACAGCGAATCAAGCGCGCCACTCAAATCCCTGGCAACCTCAATGTGGTAGCGGACGCGCTGTCTCAACAACACTTGCCCGGCTGAGAGTGGAGGCTTCACCCCCAGTCAGTCCAGCTGATTTGGGAACGATTCGGCAAGGCCCAGTTAGACCTGTTTGTCCCCCGAGAGACCTCCCACTGCCTGCTCTGTATGCCCAAACAGAGGCTCCCCTCGGAGCAGACGCACTGGCACACAGCTGGCCCACGGGGCTTCGCAAGTACGCAATTCCCCCAGTAAGCCTTCTTACACAGGTGCTGTGCAAGGTCAGGGAGGACAAGGAACATGTCACCCTAGTGGCTCCCTAATGGCCCACTCGGGCCTGGTTCTCGGACCTCGTACTCCTCGCAACAGCCCCTCCATGGCGAATTCCACTGAGGAAAGACCTTCTTTCTCAGGGACGGGGCACGCTCTGCATCCACACCCAGACCTCTGGAACCTCCATGTCTGGCCCCTGGATGGGATACGAAAAATCTAGCTGGTCTACCACCTGCCATCGTAGACACGATCAACCAAGCCAGAGCCCCCTTTACCAGGCAACTTTACACCCTGAAGTGGCGCTTGTTCGCAAATTGGTGCTCTTCCCAGGCTGAAGACCCACAGAGGTGCGCAGTTAGGTCAGTGCACTTATTTCTGCAGGAGAGGCTGGAGGGGAGGCGGTCCCCTTCCACCTTGAATGCGTACCATGACGCAGTAGACAGCAAGTCTTTGGGTAAGCACGACTTAATTATCAGTTTCCTAAGAGGCACCCGGAGGTTAAATCCTTCCCGGCTAAGCCTGTTCTCCTCCTGGGATCTCTCGGTGGTCCTCGCGGGCCTTCATAGACCCCCCCCTTCGAGCCACTAGAATCAGTTGGACACAGGGCCCTCTCTCTAAAGACGGTCCTGCTGATCGCGCTCGCCTCCATCAAGAGGTTCGGGGACCTGCAAGCGTTCTCTGTCAGCAACACTTGCCTGGAGTTCGGTCCGGCAGACACATATGTGATCCTAAGACCGCGACCGGGCTACATGCCCAAGGTTCCTACCATGCCCTTTAGAGACCAGGTGTTGAAGCTGCAAGCGCTGCCCCAGGAGGAGTCAGACCCAGCCCCTTCGTTGCTGTGTCCGGTACGTGCTTTGCATACCTACTTGGACCGCACGCAGAGCATTAGACTTACAGTTTAGACTTTCTGAGCAGCTCTTTGTCTGTTTTGGTGGACAGCGGAAAGGGAACGCTGTCTCCAAACAGAGTCTCTCCCACTGGGTGGTGGATGCCATTTCATTGGCCTATCACACCCAGGAAGTGCCCCCCCCTTGCGGGTCCGAGCACACTCAACAAGGAGTGTTGCGTCCTCGTGGGTACTGGCCAGAGGTACCTCCCTAGCAGACATATGTAGAGCAGCGGGTTGGGCAACACCTAATACCTTTGCGAGAATCTCAGGGTTGAGTCAGTATCGTCCCATGTTTTCTCAGGTCCGAGCCGGTAGAACTCGGTACACACTGACGGACTGACCAGGTGGATCGCTTGCACCTAGCGCCCTTTCCCTCGGCTGAGGTAAAACTGTGCGCTTTCTCTCCCATGAGATCCCATTCATTCAGATCCCTGGATGACTCCTCCCTAGCCCTGTGGGTCCGCAATTCAGCGGAAGAATTTGCCGACCCAATCCACTGCGGGAACTCAAATTTACCCTGTACTGGAATAGGTGCTCCACAGGTCAGGACTCCTGCGTGAACTTCCTCCTGTGTGTATTTTCCGCTGTACAGTCCCCTTACGAGTGGACCCGCGTCTCCCTTAGGCAGTCCCAGCTGTTCTCTGGTCACCGTGTTGTAGCAACTCCCCCCTCCTTGAGGCTGGATCTACCACCACGCTATTGTTTCCACATATGATGTGAGTGGCCCATGTGATGCATTCGACACTCTTACCTCCCCCTTCCTCTGCAGGGTCTTTTCCCCCTGAAGAATAGGAAACTGAATAAGACCCCCTTCCCTTGATACGTGTAAGGGCCCCAGCTGTTCTTGCTCTATGCGGAGAAACACAGAGAGAAAAGAGGCCCGGCTAGGCTCGGCCCGTTCCCGGGTTGGCAAGAGTCGCCTTGTTCCCCTGTTTAGGGTAACCAGTAGGATTCCAATGACTTTTATGGGGCATTGGGGAAGGGTACGTGCAGTCTGACACAGCTGGTCGCCTTTGCACGTCAACTACCTGCCCGCTCCTGTGTCAGCAGTACACGTACACGGCTCAGCGCATGGTGTGATTTAAATTGGACCCCTAGTGTCGCTTCTTCGACACAACGTCGAAGTGAGCGACAGACGGGAAACGTGTAGGTTACGTATGGAACCTCCGTTTCCTGATGGAGGGAACGAGACGTTGTGTCCTCCCGGCCACGTCGCTGAGCCGAGCCACTGTTGTGGCCGGACCATTTCCAGCTCCTCAGAAAAAATCCTGAATAAACTAGACGTATTTCCCGGCCTTTATACCCGTATGTCTGGGGGCGGGGTATGCAAATACTGTCTGCCAACTTCTCTGGCCTTTTTTTTTAGATCAGAGGCATATTCGGCGCTCATGAAAGACCCCTAGTGTCGCTTCTTCGACAAAACGTCTCATTCCCTCCATCAAGGAACGGAGGTTACATACGTAACCTAGACATTTCTGTTAGTTTGGATTTGTTTTTTCCTTGTCTGTTCTATATATTGTAGTGCCGTCCACCTGTTTTCCCCACCCTCCCTTACCATTGTCTGGTCTTTATCTAGTTTTGTCTTGTTCGTGGGATGCCTGGGATTCACCTGTCATGATCCAGCAAATTTGGTCTGGTTTTATTTGTTATGTGGCAGGATTGTGACTGTTTCCTCCACCTCTCTTTCAGGATGTCCATGTGCTTTTTTTCTTTTAAGTTTCCTCCTTCCCTGATGTTTCCCACAGGTGCTGCTCAGCAGTGCAATCAGTGTTGTAATGGCAGCTCTGATTCAAGCTGTTTGTGGTTATTGGCAGCACCTGTGTTCAATCTTTCCTTCCTCTTTATATTCTCTCCTTTGTTTTGTCTTCTCCATCAGATTGTTGTGCTTTGTTCAAGTTGAGTTGTTCCAGTCCAGCAGTGTTGTTCTTATTCCTGTCCAGTACTCCTGAAGGTTCATTCTTAGTTCCTTTTTTTTCTCCCATGTGAGAGAAAACTGAACAAAACAGAAAACAAAACCAAGTTGTGTTTTTTTTTTTTCTCCCTGTTTTTTTGTTTGCATTTTGTTGGTTTTGTTTCTTTTAAATAAATCACATTTAAATCGCTGCACACGCAAACTATATATTTAAACTTGTGCCTCGATTCCTCGATTGGATTGTTTATTTAATAAGGCTGTGTCAATGGTGAAAAGACTTGCCGGTGTATGGATGGCACCATCTTGATATTTCACTATGGTTACAAGTGTAAGAATTCGGTTGTGAATCCCAAACATTGACTGTTTGAACGTGGCTTTGTTCTGTTGTGTTTCTTACATACCTTTTTATTCAGAAGCAGAACTCAATGGAGCCTGTTGACACGGCGATTGGAGAATCTCTTTGACTGGCATTTGCGATTGTACACATTACAAGAAAGTTGTCAATAGTGTTATTTGATTGTTATTTGAAACAATGCAAAAACAATTTTCGTAGTCTACATTCAATTTAAGTTGTTTTTGAAGTTTTATAGTTCTGTATTTGAATGCATTTATTTATTAAATGAATGTTTAAAGAAATGTTCGAATAAGTTTCTGTCAATTCATGTCATCCCTTCTCTGAAGGGCCTGACCACATGCTACTGTTAAATTGCCTCTTTTGCTGTTAAATAATCTCATAAGGACATCATGTTATTTTAATGTATGTGCTGAATGTTTATGTAATGGCATTTATACATTAGATGGTATCATTTTTGTAACTTTTTTTTTGACATTTTTTTTACGAGCATGAGTACAGGTACATGAGTGCAATATCAGACCTGATTCCGATATCGTCATTGTGATTTGTGTGAAAGTGAATAAAAGTCGTTGTTGTACTGTAGTGCCTGTAGTGTTCACTAGTGTTCCTTTTCACCACGATACATACAATGAGCCAAATAAAAATTATTTAGCAAAAATGTCAATATAGTAATGTGATTCTATGAGACCAGGTTGTCTCCAATTAAAAGTTGGTCCAGTTTTGCACAGTCAACTTCTATCAAATCCAAAGTTTCCATGGTCATGGAAAACCTGAAATTGGCTAGGAAAAGCCATGGAAAGCAAAAAGATTTTGTACTAAATATAGTTTCTAGTTATGCTCTGAAATATTTCAGTAGCTAGAAATTGCTCTTTGTGAGTGCAAACTCTATAAAATTATTGTGTTAATTGCTATCCAGCAATCACAAACAAATAACGACAAAGTCATCATGGAATCTCTTTTATCGAAAGGAGTGTGAACCCTGTGTATCAGCGAAAGTCCTTGGTGGTTTCTAAAAATCCCTAGACTGTTTGTCATTCTGGTCTTAATCCACTATACTGCAACACATTGTGTCATTAGAGCATAGACTCTGTGATACAGGTGGGAGATTAGCATAGCATAACAAGCAGCATGTTGCAATATGCTGTCAATCCCCGCAGATGCCTTCATGACAAACAAACAAGCCAGAGTCTGCGAGATGCTGAACACTGCACATCATACTCATCTTTCACTGTCAGCACAATTCGATGTCGAACGGCATGCTGTTTGGGGAGCTTATTTCAACGACCCTCTGCCTGGATAGTGGGAGAGCTAATTGACTGACAAGCAAAAGCTGAATCATTTGGTAATAAGGCCTCATAAACTTTTGTTAGTGTGTTAGCATTTGTCATTAAATGACTGAGACATCTGGTGGCAGATCATACGACATGTGCACCAGACAGCAAAGATGAGCTATGATTCAAGCATGTGCTTATTACAAATGTCCCAAAGGGCTGAACTCAATGTTCCAGCAAGACCGTACACTTTTGGTCTATATTAGTGGTTCTCTGCTGGTTTTGCTTCTGGACCCAGATTTTATTAAACCCATTTAGTTTGTGGTTTTCAGTTTTGAGGAGAAGTAAACTACAAGTAATTACATTTTTCAGTAGCGTGACAGTAGTTCAGCTATTTTCACAATAGTGTAGCTTTTCCTGTAACAAGCTACATTTTATGTTTCATGCATCACAAAACGCTACATTTGTCACATTGTATTGTGTATGCAGCAACGGAATCGAGGGAGGAATCAAACACACCCCTCTCTCTCTCTCTCTCTCTCTCTCTCTCTCTCTCTCGTGTAGTGCTGGGACAACCAAATAATAAAATTATTTTGTATAATTAATGTAAATTAACTGGTTAAAATAAACAATTCACTTATATTTAGCATTGGAAAAACTTGATTAATTTTAGTGTTTGGGTTCTTTCATGATTAATGTGAATTAACTAATTTACATAAATGAATCACTTATTCGATTAAAGCGACTTTGCCTTTTTAATTGAAATATATCATGTATTACTGCTGCTTATCACTAAATAGGGTGTTTTCTAGCTTATTAGTGTGTAGTAAGAAATACATTTATACTCAATTTAATAGTGTCACCTTATTTGCTTAACTCTTTTGAAAATTAAATAAATATGTTACTCTAGTAAATGTTTATTAACCATTACTGTCGTAACCATGTCCCTTGGCGGAAACGTCTCGGTTACGTATGTAACCTCCGTTCCCTGATGGAGGGAACGAGACGTCGTGTCGAAGAAGCGACATTAGGGGTCTCTCTTGAGCGCCGAAAGATGCCTCTGATCTATGAAAAAAGGCCAATGAGAGTTGGCGAACAGTATTTGCATACCCCGCCTCCGGATACGGATATAAAGGCGAGGGAAATACGCTCGTTCATTCAGGATTTTTCTGAGGAGCCGGGAGTGTTCCGGGCACCTCAGCGGCTCGGCTCAGCGACGTGGCCGGGAAGACACAACGTCTCGTTCCCTCCATCAGGGAACGGAGGTTACATACGTAACCGAGACGTTCCTCGTCTGTCTCTCACTTCGACGTCATGTCGAAGAAGCGACACTAGGGGTCCACTTCAAAACTCGCCATGTGCTGAGCCGTGTACGTGTACTGCTGACACAGAAGCGGGCAGGTATTTCTACGTGCACAAGTGACCAACTGTGCTCAGGCTGCACGTACTCTTCCCCAATGCCCCGAAAAAGCGTCAGAATCCTTTTGGTTACCCTAGGGGGGAACAAGGTGACGCTCCCAACTAGGGAACGGGCCAAGCCTGGCTGGGCCTCTTTTCTCTCTATGTTTTCTCGGCATAGAGCAAGAGCAGCCGGGGCCCTTACCGCATCGAGGGAAGGGGGTCTTATTCCCGAATCCCTATTCTTTTAAGGGCCCCTGCGGAGGCCACACCCACCCGAAAGGGGAGGTAAAGGTGGCGAAATACATCACATGTTTTTTGTTGTGACATGTGGGAAGAATGGCGCGGTGGTAGATCCAACCTCGAGGAGGGGGGAGTTGCTACAACACGGCGACCGGAGGGCAGCAAGGACTGCCTAAGGGAGACGCGGGTCAGCTCGTGAGGTGACCGTACCGCGGAAGTACACACAGAAGGAGTCCCGTAGGAGGCCTGATCTGTGGAGCACCTATTCCAGTAGGGGTAGCCTGGGGTACCCGTAGTGGACTGGACCAGCACGTTCCTCTGCTGAACTGCTGCGGGCCCGAAGGGCTAGGGAGGAATCAACCAGGGACCTAAGTCCTCTGGGACAAAAGCGCACTGTTTTGCCTTGGCAGAGGGAAACGGCGCTGGAACAAGTGATTCACCCGGTCAGATCGTCGACGTGTACCGAGTTCTACGGGCTCGGACCTGAGAGAACACGGGACAAGACTGACTCAACCCTGGGATCGTAAGGGTGTTAGGTGCTGCCCAGCCCGCAGCTCTGCAAATGTCTGCTAGGGAGGTGCCCCTAGCCAGTGCCCATGAGGATGCCACGCTCCTAGTAGAGTGGGCTTGAACCCGCAAAAAAAGGGGGGGGGGCACGGCCTGGGTGTGATAGGCCAACTGAATGGCATCCACCACCCAGTGAGACACCTACAGACAAAGAGCTGCTCAGAGAGCCTGAAGCTCTGGGTGCGTTCCAGGTAGGCACGCAAGGCACGTACCGGACACGAAAGTGAGAGGGCTGGGTCTGCCTCCTCCCGGGGCAGCGCTTGTAGGTTCACTACCTGATCTCCAGAGGGCGTGGTAGGAACCATGGGCACATAGCCCAGTCAAGGTCTTAGGATCACATGAGTATCTGCCGGACCGAGCTCCAGGCAAGTGTCGTTAATAGGGAACGCTTGCAGGTCCCCGACCCTCTTGATGGAAGCGAGCGCGATCAGCAGGGCCGTCTTTTTAGGAGAGGGCCCTGAGCCAACTGATTCTAGCGACTCGGGGGGGGGGGGGGGATCTCTGAAGACCGGCGAGGACCACCGAGAGATCCCAGGAGGGGAACAGGTTTGGCCGGGAGGGGTTTAACCTCCAGGCACCTCTTGGGAACCCGACGATTAAGTCGTGCTTACCCAGAGACTTGCTGTCTACTGGGTCGTGGTGAGCTGCGATAGTGGCAACATACACCTTCAAGGTGGATGGGGACAGCCTCCCCTCCAACTTCTCCTGTAGGAACAGGAGCACAGACCTAACTGCGCACCTCTGGGTCTTCTGCCCGGGAAGAACACCAATTCACGAACAGACGCCATTTCAGGGTGTAGAGTTGCCTGGTAGAAGGGGCTCTGGCTTGGTTGAACGTGGCTACGACCGTGGTGGTAGACCAGCTAGATCTTCCGCATCCCGTTCGGGGGCCAGACGTGGAGGTTTCCAAAGGTCTGGGTGCGGATGCCAGAGCGTGCCCCGTCCCTGAGAAAGAAGATCCTTCCTCAGGGGAATTCGCCAGGGAGGGGCTGTCGCGAGGAGTAAAAGGTCCAAGAACCAGGCCCGGGTGGGCCAGTAAGGAACCACGAGAGTGACTTGCTCCTCGTCCTCCCTGACCTTGCACAGCACCTGTGCAAGAAGGCTCACTGGGGGAATGCCCCACCGGCCAGTTGTGTGCCAGTGCATCTGCCCCGAGGGGAGCCTCTGAGCGGGTGTACCAGAGCAGGCAGTGGGAGGTCTCTCGGGAGGCAGAGGGGTCTACCTGGGCCTTGCCGAACCGTTCCTAAATCAGCTGAACCGAGTGGGGGTGAAGCCTCCACTCTCCGCCAGGCAAGCGTTGTCATGACAGCGCGTCCGCTATCACATTGAGGTTGCCGGGGATGTGAGTGGCACGCAGCGACTTGAGTCGGTGCTGGCTCCAAAGGAGGAGACGACGGGCGAGTTGTGACATGTGACGGTAGCGTACGCCGCCATGGCGATTTATGTACGCGACCGCAGTGGTGCTGTCCGACCTGACTAGGATATGTTCGTCCCGAATTAACGGGAGAAACTTCCGCAGGGCCAAAAGGACGGTCAACAACTCGAGGCAGTCGATGTGCCAACGCAGCTGGGCCCCTTTCCAACGGCCTGAGGCTGCGTGCCCATTGCAAACGGCGCCCCAACCCAATCTGGAGGCGTCGGTCATGACCAGGACGCGTCTGGACACCTGCTGTAGGGGCACTCCAGCCCGTGAGAAACAGAGGTCTGTCCAGGGGTTGAATGTCTGACGGCAGGCGGGGGTGATTGTTACCCGGTGCGTGCCATGGCGCCGTGCTCGTCTCGGGACTCGGGTCTGGAGCCAGTGTTGGAGCGGTCTCATATGCATCAACCCCAGCGGCGCGACCGCCGCGGAGGACGCCATATGCCCCAGGAGCCTCTGGAAAAGTTTTAAGGGGACCGCTGTGCCTGGTCTGAAGGCGGCGAGGCAGTTCAACACTGACTGGGCACGCTCGTTGGTGAGATGTGCCGACATTGAGACCGAGTCTAACTCCATCCCGAGAAAAGAGATGCTCTGAACTGGAGTGAGCTTGCTCTTCTCCCAGTTGACCTGAAGCCCCAGACGGCTGAGGTGCCTGAGCACCTGGTCTTTGTGGGCGCATAGTAACTCTCGCGAGTGGGCCAGAATGAGCCGGTCGTCGAGGTAGTTGAGTATGCGGATGCCGGCTTCTCGGAGCGGGGCAAGAGCTGCCTCTGCGACTTCCGTGAAGACGCGAGGGGACAGAGACAGGCCGAAGGGGAGGACTTTGTACTGATACGCCTGGCCCCCGAACGCAAACCGCAGGTAGGGGCGGTGTCCGGGCAGGATGGAGACGTGGAAGTACGCGTCCTTCAGGTCTACCGCTGCGAACCAATCTAGATGCCGGACGCAGGTTTAGCGTGAGCATTTTGAACGGGAGTTTGTGCAACGCTTGGTTGAAAACTCACAAGTCCAAGATTGGTTGTAAGCCGCCGCCTTTCTTGGGTATGATGAGGTAAGGGCTGTAGAAACCCTCCTTCATCTCGGCTGGAGGGACAGGCCCTATCACGTCTTTGGCCAGAAGAGTTGCGATTTCCACGCGCAGGGACTGGGCATGTTCGCCGTATACTGCGGAAAAGTGGACGCCCATGAAGGGGGGGCGGGGTCCTGGCAAACTGAATTGCGTAACCGAGTCGGAAGGTCTGGGCCAGCCAGCGAGACGGGTTGGGAAGTGAAAGCCACGCGTCCAACCTCTGCACTAGGGGCACCAAGGGGACGATTAATTTTGACGTACCCGGCAGGGCTTCGCAGCGGGGCGGAGCAGGTAGGGCAGCATTGGGCGGCGACAGGGCGACCCGCAGCTGGGGTGCTGAGAAAGACTCAAAGCACTTACCTTGCTCCGCACACCCGGCAGGGGGCGGGTTAGCGACTGAGGAGGAGGTCTCGGGTAGGCGTCCTCTAGACTGGTCGGAACCAGCTGGCCGGGGGGGGCAGTCGTGGGGCTGGAGACGGGTGGTCCGTGTCCAGGAAGCCGGGACGTGGGAACGGCATTTGCGGGCCAGGTGACCCAGAGACAAAAGGAAATAGCTCGTTACAGAGAATATGAGAATGTGAAAACTAATTCGACAAAAAATTCTCCTCCCGGCCCTCCACCGGGGACGGAGCGGTCTTACCACCTCCGGAGTTAAAATCTTGGTCCCTGAGCCTTCCGGGTCCTTGAGGGGGTCCGTGAGACGGGGGCATCCGCTTCCTGCGGAGTGCTCGACGCTGGGGCTGAGAGCTGGGCCCGGGTTGAGGCGGAGCAGGGTGTTTCATAGCCGCAGGAGGACGCCCTCGGTGAGCAGACGGGGCATGGCCCATGGCGGCAGGCTTGCGGCAGGGCAGGATGTGCAGTGGCCTCTGTCTGCATCACCGCTGAGGACTGCTGGGCAGAGTCGTCAACGGTGGCGCCGAATGGACGGAGCTGGGAGACGGGGGTGTGGGAGAAGGTGTGCCTTGTCTACCTCCCGCATTTCGACCAGGTCCAGTCCACAGGTGCGTTTCTGGACCACAAGGGGTGGCCATCGCCTGTTCGAGTGCCGGCGCTTCTGACCTCCGTGGCCCGGGGGCGTGGTTGGTCATCCAGCGCAGTTCCTGCAGCACATCAAGAACAGGACTACCGAAGGTGCAAGTTTTGAAGTGCCTTGGCCTGGCGTTGGTTGCAGGAAGGGCCGTGGCGTGCAGAGTGGAAGCGGTCTGGGACCGTTCCACCGCGAGGGTAGTGAGAGCGGAGGAGCGAAGAAGCCTTGGCTTTGTTCAACTCATCGTGCACGTCCGGGAAGAAAGGAATGGGGGGGGGGGCGTGGCTGTGAGCGGCGCACCTGCCCGCGGACCGATCAAGTAGCCCGGGAAAGCATAGCGGATCTCCGTGCGTCAGGCTCAGGCTGGGCGGCAGACCCAAAGGTGGCGGCCCAGGCGAGCGATCAGTATCCGATGCCGCTGTAATGCTCTCCGATGCAGCGGTGATGTCATCCAATTCTGAAGCAAGCAAGCGTGCCTGGGAGGCGGGCGGTTCGAGGGGGTTTACCCGGCGAACAGAGCCCGTCATATTCCCCCAATCGCCTTCATCGCCCGCGGCGCCTGCGCCGATCCCGGAGGAAGAAGGCGGAGCGCGGGGGGCGGCTGAAGTGGCTTTCTCTCATTACAAAAGAAAGCCGTGCGACCGCAATGCTATAACGGCCATGTTCTCACACTGAGAAGATGAACCATTGGAGAGAATGCTCATCCCGGGCTCAGACGGAAGCAAACAAGCGTGCCAGGGAGGCGGGAGGTTCGAGGGGGTTTACCTGGCGAACAGAGCCCGTCATTGTCCCCAAATTGTGTTCATCACCCGCGGCACCTGCGTCAATCCCGTAGGAAGGAGGCGAGGCGCGGGGGGGCGGCTGAAACGGCTTTCTCTCATTACAAAAGAAAGCCACACGACCGCAATGTTGCCATGGCTATGTTCTCGCACTGAGAACATGAACCATTCATAAAACGCTGCCTACGTGTTTGCAGCCCAGGCATGCAAGACAGTGTTTTATGACCGAGAGAGGTGGGGAGAAATCACCGCATCCAGAAACTACACAGGGCGGAAATTACATCTTTATAAAGACGTGTCCTGAAAAGGACGTTCAACGCCGCTGTGTAATGCTCTTTCAGAGAAATAAACTCTTTTACGGAGAAAATCACTCTTTCAACTCTGCGCTGTCGAAGCGCCCAGGGGCAAACAGCACGCCGGCAGTGAAGAGAAAAGCCGCTGTAGTGCGCCGTAAATCCAACAGCAAAGCAGAGCGTCAGAGGATCAGAAGCAGGATCAGTTGTGTTACTCGCAGCTGACTGCATACACACGACCATCGGCTCCGAAGAAAATTACTGAATGAACGAGCGTATTTCCCTCGCCTTTATATCCGTATCCGGAGGCGGGGTATGCAAATACTGTTCGCCAACTCTCATTGGCCTTTTTTCATAGATCAGAGGCATCTTTCGGCGCTCAAGAGAGACCCCTAGTGTCGCTTCTTCGACACGAAGTCGAAGTAAGCGACAGACGGGGAACCATGGTTTTGATCGAATTAGCCATGGCTTACTACAGTGAAAGTAGTTACTATAGAACATTTTGTGGTTACTATGGTTTTACTAAAAATATGAGGGTTAAACTATGGTTACTGTAGCAGAACCATGGTTAATTTTCGTAAGGAAACATCATTGTAATAAAATATATAACAGGTATATTATTGAATTCAGAGCTGATCTCAGAATGAAATTGTCATCTGTTTATTTTATATCTTAATAAAATAGATTAAATGTAGTATGCTACTTTTTCATAGTAGCTTGTAGTGTACTACCCTGCTTTTTAGTCGATTTCTTTTGTAGATTGGCTGAAGTTTAACTACTTAGCATGTGTAATGGGTCCTGCTTGACCCGTTCCAAGCGGTATTCGATCCGGCGTCAGCCGGCATGGGAGGCTTAATGAGGAGGCTAAAGGCTACAGCCTCTAGTATCAGTCGCAATGCGCCTCTTGAGACCTGGGGAGTGAAGTTTTACACACAGCACAGCTACCTACCAGCTGGCTACCATTACACTCACCCCCCTAATCCTCACTCCCATATGGGTCACGGCACCAATGAAATCGATCTTGCCCGACCAGCTCCGAGCGAGTCTTGTTTCCACTTTATATTAGGTGTCTTTAACTAATATGTACTAACATTAAAATATATACAATACAGTGTATTTATTGTGTAACTGCATGTTGGTCTGCAAAATTCTCACAAGATTTGCATTTGCTGCAACTGATGTTGAGGCACGAGTGGGTAAAGGCGTAAGGTTTAAGGTAAGTATTGTGTTATGGTTAGGTTTAGGGTTAGGGTTAACATTAACAGTGTAAGTACAGATGTAACTAAAAGTAGGTACTTAAATGTAAGTACAATGCAACAACACATATATACATTATAAGTACATTGTATTAAATGGTTAAGTACAATAGTAATTAAAAACACCTAATATGAAGTGGGACCAATGCTCTCAAAATCAGACATTAAAATGAATACATTTTACCATGAACTGCATTTGCCTATCAATTTTCAAAACAACAGCAGGAGTGAATGTGTTATTTCTAGGTTTCTCTTGAATTTGGATGGATTTGTGCTCTTGGCAGCCAAAAATTCCAAAAGCAAAATCATGCCTTACTTTCTCCACATGTGGTTGAATAGAAATTAGGGCTCTAATGGAGCCATCTAACGTGTCCTGAATGCAATCTACATCTCCTTCCTTCATCACAGCATGACTCTTGTATTGGCACCTGTCGACATCAGCGGTCTCGCGGCTGCCCATCTGCACTGCTCTGGTTTAGAGCAGGCATGTCAAAGAAACGGTGGATGAGTTTGAACTGGTCCACATGACGATTTAAGGAAAATTATAATAGCAGTATTCTTTAGTAACAGCATTCAATTCTTAAATTGTTTTGTATTGAATGTTAGATCTTCCATCTTTCAATTGCATGCATTCATATGCACATAATATATTTAACTGTATTTGTGAGTGACATTGTCCCAGGACAATCTGGTTCACTTTCAGAGTTTGTTTGAAGTTGCTCTTGACAATAATGACTACATTAACTGGCACAAGGAAAAAAATTGTGGGGATAAAATGGATTTCAGAATCGTTTCCAAGTTTTCTCTGAATGATTTTTAGGATTTTTAGATATAATACATTAATACTGATGCAGTGCAGAGTTTCACTAAGAAACGAACGAAATTATAATAAATCACAGTTTCTTTTTTTAGGCCTAGCTTTGAGTTGATGTTTGTTTTTACCTATGTTACCTATTGAAGCAAAGATCATTTAAGCACAAGAGAAGTGGCTTTCTCTTCTTGTAAATTTGGTTGTTTGAATATTTATTACCAAGTAATAATATTTATTACCCTAATTAACAAGTTTAATGTAATATATGCATTGCCTAGTATGTTACCTAAAGATTTATGTACAGTATATCCTCATGAGTCCCTGCGTCCACATAGGTAGACATTACTGTGACGAGGAGGAGGGTGTGGCCAGGCCGAGAGGACTCACACCTGGCGCTGAGTTGCCCAATCAGTGGTAGAGAGATAAAGGAGGAGGCTGGGACACCACAGAGAGAGAGAGACATGCACGCAGCAGTGTTTTGTGTGCATGCTTATGTTATGTTTCAGTTCAGTGATTTATGTTGAATTAAAGCCTTTTTTGATTGTTAATCAGGTTCCTGCTTCCTTGTTTCACGATGAACGAGAGGCTTGTTTCCCACACTAGTGCCGAAATCAGAAACTCAGACAGCCCTCGCCGCTGACAGCGGATCACAACGCTGAGGAAAGGAATGGTTTGATGGTACTAGATCAGTATGCCAGGAAGCGGAGGAGCCGCTGCCGTCCACCAGGAATTGGAGGAACTACTACCGGCCACCTGGAGGCGGAATCCAGTGCCATTGCCCGGCATCGCGGGGGATCGCTGGACAGCTGGCTGAGGACTGGCTGATCCCAGTTCTGCAGAATCTATGCTGTCATTAAAAGGTTTAATATTAGATTCTCTACTTTAATCCGATATGGCATTTAAAAAATGTAATTGATTGATCGCAAAATGCCATGCTGTTAAACACAAGGACCACATACATGTACTATAGGCACATTTTTATATTAAAATATAATATTTTCACTGTACAATTACACATTGAGAATGGGTTCATCCAAAAGCCGGAAAATGTTGCTTTCAAAGGAAATATACAGACTTAGAGCGAAAATAAGGTGCATTTCAAACTGTTCTGAGACCAGTGCAGAAAGATAGCACAATTGAGGTTAAGTCATTCCTGAATTAGGGAACAAGTGATATAACTTTCCTAAGCAGCCAAATGCATTCAGTCAAATGTTGAGTTTGAGGCTGCAAATTATGTTTGGACCACTCAACATGTTTGGCATATTTGAGACGATGATAATCAGTACATAGATTCAGAATTTATAATGTAACGTCAAGTAATTTAATTTTATTTGTGTTGCAGTGATTGGAATTATGCTGGCCATTACTTTGAATCAGAATTATGTATGCTAATATTTTATGTAATAACTGCCACGTCTCAAAAACATGAATAACCACTCCTGGAAAGAAAATTAACAATTTGACAAAAAAACAATTTATAGCTTAGTATTGTTTAAGATTTCACAACTTAGGGGGCCTGGGTAGCTCAGCTAGTATTGACACTGACTATATCCCCCAGAGTCGTGAGTTCGAATCCGGGGTGTGCTGAGTGATTCCAGCCAGGTCTCCTAAGCAACCAAATTGGCCCGGTTGCTAGGGAGGGTAGAGTCACATGGGGTAACCTCCTCGTGGTCTTGATTAGTGGTTCTTGCTCTCAAAGGGGCACGTGGTAAATTGTGTGTGGATCGTGGAGAGTAGCATGAGCCTCCACATGCTGTGAGTCTCTGCGGTGTCATGCACAACGAGCCACTTGTTAAGATGCATGGATTGACGGTCTCTGAAGTGGAGGCAACTGATACTTGTCCTCCGCCACTTGTATTGAGGTGAGTAACTGTGCCAACATTAGGACATAGTAAGTAGTGGGAATTGGGCATCCCAAATTGGGAAAAAGGTATAAAATAAAATTCACAACTTAGTTCCACTGTCCACATGTATGGACATTAATTTTTAGGTCCATTTGTACTATCTCAATATTGGTTATTGAAGCAGCATGAAGATGATTCTAGACTTTATAAGTTTCAGGCGACCATGTATTGTGCATGCACTCTACATGGGTATGCCAAGGTTTCACAAAAAAACAACACATATAAAAAGACCTACAATTTATTTGACACCGCTGAATTAGAGCTACACTGTGTAATTAGTTTATTTGGATCTGAATTTACATTAAAACAGTGCTTCCAATGTGATGGCGATGTTACTCTTCAATTCAACTAGTATAAATAGCACTGCTCCATAGTTAAACAGTTATAGGCAAAGAATAAAGTTGGTTGTTGACTGTCAAAACATCAACATTGGTGTATGGATGAATCTTGACACTTCAAAACCTATACACCACCATGCTCTCCTTTCATCGTTGTTATTTAATACATAATTAAAAGAATATTCTCTTTTTAAATTTCAAATTTTTGTCACAACTCTACTCCTTAAAAAGAAGTCACAGTTTTTGTTAGTGTGAAGCAGCCATTTCGATGTTTCCTGCAAATTAAATGCAAAGAAGTGAACCGTTTTAAATCTTTAATTAAAACTCCTGGACATGATTTGGAAGGCAGCTTAATTTCACAGCTGTAAATCCATGAGTGCTTTCAGATGCTGCTGATCAAAAAGCTCTGGAGACTGGAGGGTGTGATGTGAGAGAGAGAGAGAGAGAGAGAGAGAGAGAGAGAGAGAGAGAGAGAGAGACAGGAAAAGGAAGTGATGAGAGAAACAGCAGGGTGTGGTAAACATACAGATGAAGTCAGGAAAAGGGGGAAGAAAGGAGGAGTGAAGGAGAGAGATCAGGGCCAAAAAGAAAAGTGATGATAGAATGAAAAGCCTTAAATAGTGTCAATATAGATTTCCTGTTGACTACATTTTCCTGGTGCACACATTTTGACCCCTAAAGAAATTAATTGAAATCGAAATGTGTATATATACAGAACATCATGGTCATTTGCACGAGATGAAGACTACAGGCATATCAGTTTTCTAATTAATTATTAGGGGTGCACCAATCCGATACCTGGATCGTTTTTGGCTCAGATACTGAAGCTTTTCGAGCCTGATCCAAATCTGATGCTGTGTGTTACTCATGTTCGTTACTGTCAAGCTCCAAAAATGACATAAAAGAACCATAAAAACAATTAAAGTAGTTCATATGACTCGTGCATTTTATTCAAATCCACTTGAATGCGTGTGATAGCTCTGTGAATCACAAAAGGCTGTTTAATCAGCACATCAGTGAATGGCGCTGCTCGGTTTACACACACACTCACAGCTATTTTTAGCCTTTACGCGATGTGCAATATTTGAGTGCTACTAATGAACAACATCTCAGATGTACTGTAGATGCTCAATAGTTCGGTTCACTTAAAATATGCATTTAGAAAGGCACCGGAGGTGCATTTGACCAGAATTTGTATAAGAAACTAATTAAACTACTGTGAACTTGCCTACAAACAGGCACACTTACAGGACTTCCTGCAGAGTTCAGAATGTCAAAATAAAAGCATGAGGGTTTAAAAGTTAAAGGTGCATGATTGAGATATATTACTATAGATTACTATTATAATATTATTATTATTATTTAATTTATTTAAATGTATTATTTATGATAATATTTAAGTTGAATGAGTTACAAAAAATAACTGTGTGGATGAAAAGTGAGCTGATATCTTACAACTAAATTGAACAAAATAGTGATCTGAAACCTTTAAAGTCCAGATACAAGTTGAAAAATAAAAACGGCTTATTTTCTACTGAACACTTGAAGACTGGAATTACTGTTCATTTGCTGCTACATTATCCAGTATACTAGTTAACAATAAAGTTTTTCTTAATAATCTATACATTTATATTGAAATAATGTGTAGTTAAAGGTTTGTGTTTCTTTACATATTAAAGAATACACCCAATTAGTTCCACACAATAATGTAAAGATATTCTAAATTGATTATGCAAAAAAAACAACAATTTTATCGGATCGGTATCGGCCGATACTGAGATTTCCTGTATCGGTGCATCCCTATTATTTATTTATTTGTTTATTATTATCATTATTATTATTATTATTATTATTGTTGTTTTTACATGGAGTGGGTCGCCTCATGTTGAGATCACATGACCAGTTGAATACTACTTGTTTAATTTTAGTAACCCTGCTTGCAAAATATATAGGGCTGTCATTTAAACAAGCTAATTCAGTTTCACAAATTCTATAAAAAATTACACAATTAAAAATGTCCCCAAACCGTAACAGGAATATTTTTTGCATCTGAGCAATTCAAGCTTGGAGTGCCACCTGTTTTCTCCAGGGGGCAGTAAGTGAAACTCGCTGTATAGGCAATGTCCAGCTTATCCAGAGGACAAACCACACTTACAGAGAGCACAACACAAGATGAAAACACGTTCTTACATACAAACACAGCTTGATGGATCTCAAGACATGTTTTTCTAAGTTTCAAACTTTGTTTAACATGACACAGCGACCTAAAAATTTGTTTATCAACTGAGATGCTCCAAAAGCACCCGTCTGATGCAGGTGTACTTTTACGGGTCCTTAGACAAACCCTTATAATAAATCTCGATTGAGAGAATAAATAGCTGTAAACTGTAGTCCAATGATAGACTTATGTTCAATAATATACAAATAACAATATATTGCATTCTAAAGACACTTTTTGAATCGTCTTTTTTAATGCTTAACTCCTCTGCCAGAATTATGTTATGCATTTTAATGATCAGAATATACTTTTAATATATATATATATATATATATATATATATATATATATATATATATATTTATAATTATTTAATCATTCTATATTGAATTATGGTTACTTGGGGGGCTTTCTCAGCAAATATTTATATAAGCGATTAATTGTGATTAATTCAATTAATAATCAGCATACCATGTAATTAATTTGATTACATTTTTTGATCGATTTACAGCCTTAATGAAAACATTTGAATTGATGCAAAATGTAATTCAGCAGGATGAGGTTGATTTTAAGGTACTTAAACTTTCGGAAGCAGTATGTCGATTTCCTGTGTGCTCATGTTGAGAGTTGATGGCAAATTTTGACAAATCTACTGATTAGTTCTAACTAAAATGAGTTGATTGTATCTACCTGGTATCTTATAAACACAACTACATTTCCACACAAAAGTTTGCTGCCTAACATCTTCTTTTCTGTATTACTTAAGAAATTTGTACTGGTTGAAATGATAAGAGGATGAGTAAATATTGACAGAATTAAAATTTTTGGATGAACTATTCAGTTAAGGACATTCTTAAACAAGAAGTTCGTTTCAGACCAATGACGACTTTTTCCATCAAAAATGTACGAGTTTTCAGAAAATGGATTCTGCACACTAGAGAATTTTTCATAAAATAGACAAAACCAGATCATTTTAATTGGGGGGGAAGATTTCATCGAGCATGATAAGAAAGGCACTGCTTCTCTAACAAATCTTTCCACTCTGAGTGGATGAGGACAGGAGATGTGACAGAATTTTTAATCTCTCTGATGCTTGTTTCTATCTACCTTGTTTCCAAGCAACCATAAACCTCATAAGTGCAAGAAGGCAGATCTGGTCCCAGTCATATTCTTATGTACTGACTGACATTTCACTGCTGTAATTGTGAAGTAATGTAATGACTGCTCACATGTTATGAGTATTCAAATGAAACTTATGTACCTTATATAATTGCTCCAATCATCAAAGAAATTGTATTACCATGCGCTTGTTATATTCGCTGCAGTATTACAGGAAGATCCCGAAAATATAGCTTGTTCTTTGGTATCTCATAAGCCTCAATTTTGTTAATTATGACAAAGATTAGATGTTTATGAAGCATCTTTATTCTTTAATCCTATCACTGTTCATGGCTGTGATGTAACTAAAGTCTACTGACTATTATTTTTAATAAAAGCACAAGCTCTTCGATATGTCCAAGCCAAACTTTCTGTTTCAACAGAAAATACGTTAAAGGGATTGTTACTCTCATCATTTACTCACCCTCATGCCATCCCAGATGTGTATGAGTTTCTTCTGCTGAACACAAACAAAGACATTCCAGAATATCTAAGCTCTGTAGGTCCATACAATGCAAGTGAATGGTGGCAGGAACTTTGAAGTTCCCAAAAGCACATAGAAATAGTATAAAATTAATCCAAAAGACTCCATGTCTTCAGAAGCAATATGATACGTGTGGATGAGAAACTGATCAATATTGATGTCCTTTTTACTATCAATCTCCACCTTCACTTTCACATTCATCTTCTTTTGTTTATGGCGATTCAAATTCTTTGTGCAAATCGCCACCTACTGGGCAGGGAGGTGAATCATATTGCTTCAGAAGACATGGGTTAAACCACAGGAGTCTTGTGGATTACTTTTATGCTGCCTTGTCCATCCAAGATGTCCATAACAAAATCTGCAATCCAGGACAGCAAGAAAAGTATGCAAAACAAATCATTAGAACAAAATATTTTCGACTATTGATGATACAGTGGTATATATCATCACAGAGGGGAGGATCCCAGCTTTCTAATGACACTTAGAAAGCTTCTAGTCCACTCAGAGGCCTAGATTTTTAATGAAACAATGGAGGTTTATATAAATCCTCCTCTAATGGCTTGACTATCAGGCAAATATGATCACCTCCATTACTTATTGCCTCTGACAAGGGCCTCTAACCATTGCAAGTCGATTTGGTGATTATACTCTTAAAACACTCCCCAGTGTGAAGTTTAGCCATGAAGCTAAGTGTTTATATTATTTCATACGAGAGAATTTTCTGATCGTTTACTCTAATCTATCAAGCAATGCCATTGTTAAATTGTGCATGCACAAAGGGGTTTAAAAAGCACTTAAATCCCTCGCATATGATCAATACTCACATCTTGCCCTGTATACAATGTGTATTGATCAAGTCCAGAGGGGAAGCTTCTACAGTGCTGCTGCAATGATGTACCGATCCAAGTGAATTTGATTATCTAAAACACAATTACCTAATCTGCATATGTATTCACTAAGGGCTGAGCCACTTATCTAAATACAATAAATTGCTTAGCACAAGCACTTCTTGTAAAAAGTCTTCCAAGAAAAGTTACTAGTTTTGTTAAAGGTTTTTATGGTCTCCGATCTAATAGCTCTGCATTTAACAAACACTCCACAAATATCACACAAAAGTGTGATTTTGTATGCCAATATATTATTCTGCTGTCAGCACTTGGTCAACTAGTTTACTATTAGTTGTGTGCCTAGTTGTATATGGTGCCAAACAATGGCACAATTTAGAATTTGGCTCATTTAATCTGAATTCAGTCCTGACAATATGTTTTATGACTTTTAATTAACAGTTAATAACTGTTTTTTTAAAGGTCAATTTTGTAATTGCAGTGTCTCCAAACTAGGGCTGGGTAATATATCAAATATGAAGGATATAATCACAATGATTTTGCTGACAATATAAAATTAAGAAATACTGTGTATATTGCGACAATTTTAAAATGCTTTCTATTTGACCATTTAGTTTCATAAAGAGCATCAGTTGACTTCTTTCACAATCTTTCAGGCTGCACAATTAATCAAAATAACAGCAACATGTCTTTATGGTCATTTGTGATTCTTAAACTGCCAAAGGCTGCAATGATAGACAGATAAACATGTCTGTGTGCGCTTCAGAAGATGCACTGTTCTGTGTACTGTTCTGTGGCTCGTGTTTTTAGCATTTTTAGAGCAGTTCATGTGCATTGTGAAATAAAAGTACTGCGTATTTTAAGCATTTGCAATTTCAACACATAAGTAAATGCTACAAGTTATTATTACAGATCTACAAAGTTGGCACTGTATAACAGAAAAGGAAGGGATAAAACCTTTTCACCAGATACAGAACATTGTGAATGACACAAAACCCTTTCCGTGTCAAAATAAAAGCTTCAGGTGAACTTGATGTGTCAAAATAAAAGCTCCACCTTGTTCATTCACAAAATGAACGAGAACCTAAAAACATATGAAGGTAAATAATGTTTTTTTATTAAGCTACTATGAATCAATGTATATAAACTATAAATGTGCATATCAATGAAAATTATTAGATCTCATTCTCCCTTGTGTTAATTTTGTGAAAAACTGAGGTAACATGCATTCATTATTTTGAAATTGATTTTTATTCAATGCCTTTAATAAACTGAATCTATTGACTATAACAGCTGTTTGGGTGAAATTATGATTCCTCTGATTAAATAAAATAAAAATAATAAAAATAATTGAGATACATATTGAGTATCGTCAATAGGCTTAAAGATATAGAGATATAATTTTTTTTAAGCCATATCACCCCCAAAATAGGCCTTAAAGTAATATTCCGTGTTCAATTCAAGGTAAGGTCAATCGACAGCATTTGTGGCATAATGATGATTACCACAAAAAATATATATTTTGACTCGTCCCTCCTTTTTAAAAAAAAATAAAAGCAAAAATCGAGGTTACAGTGATGCACTTTCAAAGGAACTGAATGGGGTACATTTTTGGAGAGTTTAACAGCAGAAATGTGAAGATTATAATTTTATAAAAGCACTTGCATTAATTCTTCTGTTAATACTCATGTGTTACTTGAACTGTGAAGTTGTTTAAATTGTAATTTTTACAGTCATTTTAGGGATTTAGGGTTTGTTGACAACACAGAAAAGGTTATTAAGTGATTTTATCACACTTAAATCAAGATAACACGCATTTTGTTTACATCTTGTGGCAATGCTTTTGAAACAGTCAGTATTTTAAAATTCAAAAATTGGCCCCATTCACTTCCATTGTAAGTGCCTCACTGTCACCTCAATTTTGTGTTTTTTTTTAAAGAAAGGAGGAACAAGTGAAAATATAATTTTGTGGTAATCAATTTTATGCCACAAATACTTTGTCTTGAACCTGGAATATTCCTTTAAGAACTTGGTTATTTACACTCATTATTTATATTTGTAAATAATTTACATATTTCAATTTTATAACACATTTCCATCAAATTTAATAGAGTAATCTAAAAAAATACAAGTAGAGGTACAAATAGGGACACACACACAAAAAAGAAAGATTTCTATTGTTCTATTTTTATCATGGTAAATTAATATATAAAAAATCTGTAAAAAAAAAAAAAAAAAAAAATGATATTGCAAAAATAACCATATTGTGATATGTAATGTTTCTGTGAGATAAAATCACTTGTAATATAAGATTTTGTGCTGGCTTTGTTAGTAATTAAAAAAGGATGAGCACTCATTTGTAAAATATGCTGTTTATGAATACCTTTTATCTAACTGAGTGTCACGAGTTGGCTGTGTACAGTTAGTAAGCATATGTTTCCTAATTAAATGCTGAATGTGTGTAAAAAACAATTTAAGCATATTGAATAATGAATATAAAGTATATTATACATGTATGCAGTATAACATACATGTTTATTAATGATAATGTAAAATATATGGATTCCCCATACAGGTTTAATAACATTATTGCAACATTCTTGAACCTTTAGCACTTTAATTCTTACATTTTATTGACATCATAAGAATTTTACACCTTCAAAGAACTCCCAACAGAGTATGACGCCTGGACTGTGTGATCCACCATTCATTAATCTGGTAAAGCTATAACGATTTTCTAAAAGTACATTACCACTCCCATATCTGCTGTGATTGCCTCTTAAGTGAAACAAAAGCAGCCATTGTTTCATTATCTGTAATAATGTTAGCAGATATACACATACTGGTGGCCAAAAGTTTGGAATAATGGACAAATTTAGCTGTTTTGGAAGGAAATTGGTACTTTAGTTCAACAAAGTGGCATTCAACTGATCACAAAGTATAGTCAGGACATTACTGGTGTAAAAAACAGCACCATCTCTATTTGAAAAAAGTTATTTATGATCAAATCTAGACAGCAGACATTACTCCAACACCTTATCCTTGAGTAATCATGCTAATTTGATCATTTGGTTCTAGAAAATCACTTGCCATTATATTAAACACAGTTGAAAGCTATTTGGTTTATAAATGAAGCTTAACATTGTCTTTGTGTTTGTTTTTGAGTTGCCACAGTATGCAATATACTGGCATGTCTTAAGGTCAATATTAGGTCAAAAATGGCAAAAAAGAAACAGCTTTTTCTAGAAACTCGTCAGTCAATCATGCTTGAAATTGCCAAAAAAAAAACTGAATATTTCATATAAAGGTGTACACTGCAGTCTTCAAAGACAAAGGACAACTGGCACAGGGTGGACAGGAAGAGATGTGGAAGACCATATGTACAACTGCACAATGATGATGATTTATCGACTTTATAGACATTACATTTTTATCGTCTGTTAATGCTGAACTTCTGTAAAGCTGCTTTGAAACGATGTGTGTTGTGAAAGGCGCTATACAAATAAAATTGACTTGACTTGACTTGACAACTAAACAAGAGGATAAGTACATCAGAGTCTATAGTTTGAGAAATACACCTCACGTCCTCAGCTGACAGCTTCATTGAATCCTACCCGCTCAACACCAGTTTCATGTACAACAGTAAAGAGAAGACTCGTGCAGGCCTTATGGGAAGAATTGCAAAGAAAAAGCCTTTTGATACAGAAAAATAAAAGGTTGGATTGGGCAAAGAAACACAGACATTGGACAACAGATAACTGGAAAAGAGTGTTATGGATCTTAACCCCACTGAGCTTTTGTGGGGTCAGTTAGACTGTAAGGTGTGTGAGAAGTGCCCGACAAGACAGTCACCTATGTCAAGTGCTACAGGAAGTGTGCGGTGAAAGGTCACCTGAGTATCTGGACAAACTGACAGCTAGAATGTCAAGGATCTGCAAAGCTGTCATTGCTGCACATGGAGGATTATTTGAACTCTTTGAAGTTGTTCAGAAACATTTTATTTTTTTCAAATTGTAAGTAATTTTTCACATTATTAATGTCCTGACTATACAATGTGATCAGTTGAATGCCACTTTGGTGAATAAAAGTTTGGCCGCCAGTGTATATCATCAGCTACCCTTTTGGCCAGTTGTATGATTCAGTCTGTTGCCCTCATTCACCTCAATGCTCACTGAAGATGTATAGTCGCAAACCAGACACACTCTGAAATGATGGCGGAACTTTTTGTCCAATTAAAAGACCATCACAATAATAATGTCATAAAAGACTCCCATGATCAAAGTGCAGCATTCAATGTTACAATAATCCATTTAAAAAATCTAACTAAATGAGTCTACAGGAGTCTTGAGAGCGCAGAGATATTGCATTAGGTACCAAACAGGACAGCTGGTATAAATATCTCAAGTGTCTCAGATTTCTCTTCCTGTTCTCTTAGAATTTAATTCTCTCACTTAACACTCATCTTTATTTTCTGTTCTACAGCAGTCCACTCTATCCAGCCCATCTCTGTTTAACACCTACTCGCCACCACATACACAGGCAGACCATCACTCAGTCCACCTGCAACACCATATGCTCATATTGTACATTAAAAATACATTAGAATGCAGAAGGAATACATTATATGACTATTCCAAGTGATTGTAGAGTCCAGGGAGGCAAATAACACAAAACGTTTAGTTCCGCCATGTCTACATTAGCACAAAATCTGCTGTTAAGATGATAAAGTTAAAAGGTTAAAGTCTCAAGGATGTTTCCAGATGGGGTTAACAGCTACGAGTTGCTCATAATCTCATAATTACGGTAATTCAAATACAAAGTGAATGCAGCATTAACAACCTTTGTTTAACCTCTGCTTGGTCTTAACTATCAAGTCCCTACGTGGTCCTTAAGGTTCAAATTTACAATTGTTTTATGTTCAATTTAAAAAGCTTATAATAAAGGCTATGTTTGCTCTATCTCTCTACTTTTGGTCTTAAATTCTCTTAAATCATTTGTCTAGGTTCTAGCTAACTCTGCAAAAAAAAATTGTTTTTTTCTCTATCACCTTCTATTCCAATAGACACACCAACATATCTTCAAAAATCTTGTTAAAAATCTTCAGAAGCTTGTCTATGTATACTCTGTCTCTCTACTTTTGGTCCTAAATCATTCATCTAGGTGGCAGCTAATACTGGAAAAAGAACATTTATGTTTAAATGTTATACATCATCGCAAACCTGAGGTTCTTGTCTTTCAAATGACACCAACATTCGCATTTGTAGTCCATTCAGAGGCCGAGATATTCCACAAAACATGGGTGAAAGGGCGAGACTTCCTAAAAAAGATCTATAGGTGGAGTCACAAACCATGTTGGGGAACCCCCTGCTTTTTATATCGGTTTATTGTGATAGAAAGTGATAGAAAATCTAGTTGAATGATTCAAGACTAAAAGTAGGGAGATCGAGCAAACAGAGCATTTATTACAAGATTTTGAAACATTTTTAACAAGATTTTTTTAAGCTGCGATGCGGCGTCTCCTGAGTATATTATAAAATAAGGTGATAGAGAACAAAATATTTGTTCTAATGTTAGCTAGCACCTAGACAAATTAAGTCCAAAAGTAGTGTTAGAGCAAACAGAGCCTGTATTATACGTTTTTGAAATTGAACATAGAAAGGGTAAATTTCACCCTAAAGGACAACATAGGGACTTTTTTGTAGCTTTGTATATAAATTTATGACATTTTAAAAAATGACATTGCCGGATTCACATTACCTCTGTGGAGGGTGTCATAAAGTTTCAGGCCGAAAGCTTTAAAGTTTAGTTCAGTGTTGTGTAGAACAATGTTGTGTAGAGTTGGAAAAAATTCTTTGTTTTGCATTTCAAATATGCCTTTATTGGAAGGGCTGCACGATGTTAGCCAATAACAACAGTGGGCATTTACATTGAAGTCTTAAAGGGCCAGGCATCATAAAACCGAGCATTTCAGACTGAGGGCCAGAGACAGGGTGGAAAATTATTATATATATGACTAAATTATGACCCTTTTAATGTCACATTTGTAGCCTGTTACGTGTTAGGAAAGCACTTTTTATTTAAAAGATATATATAGATATATATATATATATATATATATATATATATATATATATATATATATATATATATATATATATATATATATAATATACATTTAGGTTTCAAGTAACTATACTTTGAGTTCACAAATTAATGTGGTTCCTAAACCTTTTAAACTATGCTGAGCTTATTCCAATCAGACAGAGCTGAGTACTCCTCAATAAATGTCAAGAGCTAATACAATTTTAGAACAAGCCAGGCAGGCCAAGAGTGGCACCTGGAACCTTAAAATTGTGCCAATAAATCTCTCTAGGTATTTTAAAAGTTTAATCTGGCATTAGGTTTCTATGTAGGCTAGATGCTATGACACCTGGAATGGGTGATGGATTTTTTTGAGTACATTCATTTATTCAACCATTAAGTGCATCTAAATACATAAGTGCTATCATGAAGCATGCACTCTGCCTCCAGTAGTGTATGTAACTTTGTTTGTAGGGCAGATGTCTTGTTTTTAAGCTCCTATAATAACTCATAAATGATTGTACTTCTTAAACAAATGGACAAAAGTGTGAGTAGAGAGCATGCTTGAGATTAAATATGAGATGAGTGATGTTTGAAGAAAACAAAGGAAAATCAAGGTAAATTTAACTTGTGAGCAGAATATTTTTACTGGGCATCATTTGCAATCAACCTGTAATTTTACCAAAATTATGCAAAAAGTGTGAAAATATTCTTTAATTTTGTGAATTTTGTTTAGGATACATTAAATGTTAGCTATGAAATTAGCCTTAACAAGACAAAAGAAACATTTAATTAAAAAATGTTAAAAATGTCATTTCCATCAGCGTTATTTCCACCACAGTATTCTACTAAACACAATTTACATTTATATGATTGCACACATATGCCCCTTGTTGCAAATCTGAAAAAGCAACATGCATTTTTGGAGTTATAAATTGAACTTTGACACTTTTCAGAACTAATAACCCATTAAACCGTGGTTGCTAGAACACATATTTGTGTGCTTCAGGCCAAAGGGAATGGACCTTCAGCAAAGAGTTACACACACACACCCACAGAGAGAAATAAAGAGAGAGAGAGAGAGAGAGAGAGAGGCACTGCATAATGGATGTCAATGGTAAAGTTTGGAAAAAGTTACACCTACGAGTTTGTTTGTTGTCAATAGAATTCCACCTCTTTTTTTTCAAAAAAAGTAGTGATGTTGTATTAGTTAATTTTTGACAATTAGCACCAATCTTGTTTTCTGTCAGCTTTGCATGAGAAGAAATACCAAAACACCATCTGTGCAGTGTAAATGTGGCTATAGATGGATAAATATAGGCAAGAAAGAAAAGACCAATCTTAAATCAGCACACAAACAGATGTAAGAAAGAAGACCAATTGCAATTGGGTTAGATGTTGAATTTTGGACATATTAATAATTTCAGTCATTGGGAAATGTTATACAAAGTCTAAAGTTTAGTAAAAAAAAAATACATAGCACACCCAAGACAGAGTTAAAATATTAAAGGGGTCATGTCATGCAATTTTTTTTTCTTCTAATTTTATTATTTTCCTTGAAGTCCACTTATAAATGTTGTTATATATGATCATTTTGAACCTCTCTTCCCCTTTAAGACCTCAATGTAAACGGCACTGTTATGAATGTCCAACATTGTACAACACCTCGAATACAGCCAGACATGTTTGAAACTCATTCAGAAGAGAGAATGATCCAGCTCCACAACAACAATAAATATATTTCAGGGTCTACAGATAACACACATCCAACACTAAATAACAATAAATATCAAAAAGTCATCATCAGATGTGACTCTTTAAATAACAGTTCCTTTGTTCACAAGCAATCCACACTGTAATAAGCCACACACACACAAACAGTATAATCTTGCACTGATGCGATCAGGAACTGTTCAGCTTTTCGATATTTTCTGATGCTGGAATGCTTCAATAGAGGCCAAAGTAAATGTGCTGGTCTTCACAGCCACGACATCCATGTCTGTTTACACATAGGAAGGGACA
Organism: Moxostoma hubbsi; assembly: GCA_032164185.1. Lineage (NCBI taxonomy): Eukaryota > Metazoa > Chordata > Actinopteri > Cypriniformes > Catostomidae > Moxostoma > Moxostoma hubbsi. The sequence continues at coordinate 4,358,164 of JAVLUX010000110.1, read as the reverse complement.
CAGTTCCCTCAGGCCGTGACAGCAGTGGAATGAAGCAAAGCAAGATGCATTTTTAGAAGTTGAACTTGTTCTGCTCTTAAAATGCAGCGCACATTACTTGAAACACATCCAAATGATCAAAGACATCTATCTAGTGCATGTTTACATAGACCAACAACAAATAAATAGCTCAGATGGGCGCAAGAATGGTTTGGGCAGAATTAATTGGGGTTTGAATGAGTCAGTAAATAGCTACTGGATTTCATGGACTTCATATTGGACAAATCCAGGGATAACCTGAATTAATAAATCTATGCATATTAAAATCCCCAACCAAATCTCAGGAAATCAAATTCATGATCATGCCAAGAGTATAAAGAAAACTGGAAGTTCCCCCAGTCAGTGCTGTACATTAATGCACAGAATAATATAGCTTCAACACCAGCTCTCTAGTACACAACCATCTTAATCTAATAAAAAACAACAAAAAAAGCATATGGAGTTTCTTCCTTCATTTTGTATATCAGGGGGCAAAAATGCACCTTATCTTAAGCGTATTGAAACAGCACAGCACAGCTGGGTCAACAGCAAGCACAAAAACCAGCAAATGATTCGGTTAGTGCAGATACGCCACTCATCCTAAACATAACCCATTTCATGCTCACAAATGATCATGTAGCTCAATCAAACATGACAGAGGTCACCAAAATGGCATGACACAGGATTTGTGGCTCGTTATTTCATCAATCTAGCCATTTATAATCTGTATTCCTGCACAAAAAGATGGAAATTTCAAAAGCAGAGGATTACTGTGTTCCCGTATTTTTAGATTTAGACTTAAAAAGATTGGGACGGGTTCCATTTGATCAACAGCTCTCAACCTTTTGGTTTTCAGAATATTTTCTTCTCGACTGAGGGATCCTTATAATGTCATCCACCATGCATGAATAATGCAAATTATTCAAAAATGAACCAATCGGATCTTTGTTCTTGGCACATTTGTGGCCTGATGGAGTTCACTTGTTATTCTTTGACTTTACGATTCATTGGGGAAAATTCTTAATATGCTAACGTGAAATGGCATTTGCAACCCACTTTACTTTAGTTGTGTCACATATTTCAGAGTGAAACACTGTATTCAACAATCAGGAATTGACTGGATCATGAAAAGTGGGTGTTTTATGCAAAAATGTAGAACTGGATTGCGGAGGCTGAAGTTCCACCTTTCAGTGCATGTTGGGTTTGAGTCCTCCTTAGTCGAGTCCGAGTCAAGATCAATTGTCAGTTGCAAGAATCCCCATAAGTTAAGAAAACACTAAGTGACAATACACTTAAAATTTCAACTAAGTATTTTCTGAACTTATGGTGTTTCCTGGTCTTTAACCTATTAAGTTTGAGTCAAGTCCAAGTCCAAAGGGGGCAGAATTGGACTCAAGACCAAGTCCTTAACCTTAGCCGAATCCAAGTTGAGATTGGAAAGTTAATCTGTTTATGAATCTGATTTCAAATTGCAACCGTGAACTCAACACAGCCGTTACAGCAATATTTGTAACTTTATTTTAACCTTCGCTATTAAGAAAAAAGAGTGTCTGATCTGAGACACATGGGCTTTCCTTCCTCGTGGTCACTATAAGGTAGTTCTCACTCTCGATGGGGCGTGGTGAGTTGTGCGTGGATACTGCGGTGAATAGATTGAGCCTTCACACACACACGCTCCTCAAGCCACGTGATAAGATATGTGAGTTGACTGCCTCAGAAGCGCAGGCAACTGAGATTTATCGTCTGTCACCCATATTAAGGTGAGTCACTGCGCCCACCTATTAGAGTGCATTGGGAATTGGGCATGTCACATTCATTTACACAACTTTACATAATGGTAAATCCTCATTGTCTAATCTATCGAAATTTGACATTATATTGTACATTTTAGTACATTTAAAGCTAAACCAACAAGAGCACATTAACCAATAGCCTGCGTGACCAAAGTGATGTCAGCCAAAAAAGAAAGTTTCCAAAGCACAGCAATATATGCCATTTGGATCAAAATTTAAAAGACAAACTTTTTTTTTCCATTGGAATAATATGCACTGTTGAGCTGTGCACAATAAGAACAGGAATGTGTTTTAAGAAAGTACATAAGAGTAAATTCTGATATCATGTTGACTTCTATTATATTCATGTTGAATATATTTTTCTTCACCTTAAGGTTGGCACTGGTAAAATAACAGAGCACTCAAGGTCATGGTAAGAACGAAGATTACATTGAAGGCAGAAAGAAAAACATTTCTTCACTTCAAAGCTGCACCTAGCATCACAATCCTGTAACACCATTCATTAGCACTTGGTCTCACTTTAACCCCTTTGTTTATATTCCAGTAGTGAATCACACGCACCCAAGGCACTGTGAAGAGTGTGACCTTCCCTACAGCCACACCCCTGATGGCTTCCATAAAAATAACGGGTTGTGAATGTCATGAAGCTTTTGCAAGTCGGTGTCGGCAAGTCATATCACCTGCGGCTATGTCTAATCTTTATTCCCTCTCTGGGCAGGTCTACTGTACCATCTAACACCTACTGTGGGCAATGCAGAAGACCTTTGATGATGGAGACAATGTGACCTGGACAGGATTGAATGCATTAGAACCATTATAAGGTTTGTAAGATGAAGGCAAAGCACCATTTGGCTTCAGTGCAGCTCCATTGAGATAATTCAGAGCTAGCCTCATATAAGTTCCTATATAATTTAATAATGCAATGGAACCCAGTCCTGAGAGCTCTATGGGAAAAAGAGATAACTTTATTTCAAGACAATGTTTGCTCTTCTAACTAGATCTAGAAGATGGAAAGGGTACATTTCAAACCTCTGGTTCCAACTTTTGAGAGTCAATCCATTCAAACTCAATGACTCATAGGGGAATAAACTGAAGTGGAGAAGTTCGCTATAGTTCCTCAAATGGAAGTAACATTTCCTGTAAGCCAGCTGATGGCCATTAATGTCACATGGTAAAGTGGCAAGAGGGAAGGAAGCAATTAATTTTGGATTGGCAGGACTGTAAAGTTGCAAGAATCAGAAATGTCTCTCTTTTAAGGTTATCACGTTGCTTATATCCTCCAGTAAGTCTGATACACGGGGAGCAGGGAAGAACTGCTTTAAAGCAGTGCTGGTTGTTCTCCAGAGAGGAAAAGAGACAAGGAGACAATGGCTTGTGCTTGGACTGATGTAATACACCTTACAGTCTTGTTTCCTGATCTAAAACAAATCATACCCCGGGGTGTCAATAAAAAAAGGCAGAAGCCAACCTACTGACAACAGGAGCTTTGATCAATGAAGAGTTCTGCCTTGAAGGGTCATGAAAACTCCTGTTTTAGCACAATTCAGTTCTCATCACCGTTTTACAAACCACGTCTCACCACAAATACTAGATCTACAGTACTAGATCCTCACCATAAACCTCAAAACCCCTGTGTAATAAGCATGTGTTGCGTAAGCATTTAGAGGGTTTTGCCATTGATTGAAAGCATGTCCCTCAGGCAGCACCTCTCTGCCATGCAGTCTTTTTTTATTTTTATTTATTTCCCCAATTTGGCATGCCAAATTCCCACTGTTTACTAGGTCCTTGTGGTTTCTCACCTTAATCCGGGTGGTGGAGGACAAGTCTCAGTTGCCTCCACTTCTGAGATAGTCAATCTGCGCATCTTATCACGTGGCATGACACCGTGGAGACTCACAGCAAGGGAGGCTCCTGCTGCTCTCCACGATCCAAACGCATCTCACCACACACCCATTGAGAGCGAGATCCACTAATCGCGACCACGAGGAGGTTACCCCATGTGACTCTACCCTCCCAAGCAACCGGGCCAATTTGATTGCTTAGGAGACCTGGCTGGAGTCACTCAATATGCCCTGGATTTGAACTCGTGACTCCAGGGGTGGTAGTCAGCGTCAATATTGCTGAGCTACCCAGGCCCCTGCCATGCAATCTCGTACACTCACGTTCCGGTATCGCTGAGGAAAATGTCACATGGTGTCATGAATATTCACGAGATAGTGCCTTCTCATAGGACAAGGCCACACAGTCTCATGAATAATTATGAGACACTGATGATGTGATAATGCACCTCACATCCTGTGACGTTGACTCGATGTTGATTTTAAACCTGGAAGACCTAAATACCACAAAAATCCCTAAATTAACAAGGTTTCTCCTATAATTCAAATTAACGAATGGTAATATTGTCTTCCTATGATGTGCAAAATACTTATCTGTTCTTAGAAAATGTAGTATAGTGTCTCATGACCATTTAAATAAAAATAAAAAGACACACCGATTGAAACCCTGAAGCTCACTGTAATACTGCAAGGGCTGCTTGTTTATGGTTTGTTGCCAGAGTTGACAGTAATGACTTCTAAATTGAATAAACTAATTTGAAAGGTATTCTCCTAAAGTAGTGTAATTCGATAATCCCTGTTAAAATATATTGAATTTGGACAGTGTGTTTTACAGAAAAATGCAGTCTGCCTATTAATGCAATTATTAGAAACCTTTCAGAATAGTTTTTTCTTCTCTTTTTTTTATAAATGCATAACTTGTGGTGGGTAAACCAAAACAGTAAGAATACAAATCAATACACAAGTAAAAACAGAGGTGTCAGTCACTTGCATGTTTGCACTTTGCAAATGCACTTAGGCCCATTCTTCAGGATGGCTGAATATGCCACACCTTCTCATTAAATTATGAGGAGGTACACATTATACATCTCTACTTCATATATGGAGACATTCTCTTGTTTTTTATTTCAAAGCTGGATATTTAAAAGCCCATTCCCCATTTCCTGAATTAAAACAGTGATCTTAAAATGAAAAACACAAGCATGTTTTCATTGTCTTCTATCTTGGATAACATCGTGTTAGCATTGTATGACCCTTTAAGCACCTTTATTTACTCAGCAACTGAGAAATAGCATATATCTGTTTGATTTCATGTTTGCTCATGTTTAATGAAACTAGTGTTAATTGGTACTTAATACATTTCAAATTAATGATGAGATTTTCATACGCAATGAGTGATCCAAAAGTAATCGTATTAGAATTACCATAAAGCGTAATCAAAAAGATTATGTTACTCATTACCATTTAGATAATGTAACTTTAAAGTATTTAAGTACTCTACCCAGCACAGTATGCCACACTGATATGAACACTTATCATAAGCATGCGTGCCTACGACACAATAAAATAAAAAAATTATAATTATATAAAAAAGCACAAATAAATAGGGTACTATGGGACTCCCCAGCACAAAAGGCAATTTTTCCTGTCAAAACTCTAAATAGCATTGACCACCCCAGATTTGCTGCAACATAAAATGCCTAAAATTAGTGCATATTGTATTTTGAGACAGAAGACTTTTAAGTTTTGTTCAAGGTGATTAAATCAATACCCCCCCCCCCCCCCCCCCCCCATTAAATTTAAGCTCCAAAAAAAGTACATAAAGGTAGCATAAAAGTAATCCATACAACTCCAGTGAGCTCAAGAGTTATTCACTCTTTAGAAGTGACATGATAGGTATGGGAGAGATACAGATCAATATTTAAGTCCTTTCTTTACTATAATTCTCAGCTTTCGCTTCCACATTCTGAGTATTGTAATATTGATCTATATCTTACACAAAACGATTGCATCACTTCAAGAAGACATGGATTAAACCACTGGAGTCTTATGGATTACTTTTATGTGGACTTTGTGGGATTTTTGGAGCTTGAAAGTTCTGGTCACCATTCACTTGCATTGTATGGACCTACAGAGCTGAAATATTCTTCTAAAAATCTTAATTTGTGTTCTGCAGAAGAAAGAAAGTCATACACATCTAGAATGGAATGAGGGTGAGAAAATAATGAGATTATATATATTTTTTTGGGGGGGGGGGGGTGAACTATCACTTTAAATGTTATTCAGAAATATCTTGCTCAAAATAAAGTATTTGCATATGATGATATGTTTTGCCCTATCGCTATTGCCCCCTTTCCCCAGGAACCTTTATTTTAAAAAAAAATGTACCATTATTATTATTATTATTATTATTATTATTATTATTATTCACAAATGATGTTGCTCCATCAAAAGTCAATCAATAAAAAATACTTTTTGTACATTTCTTTAAGGAAGGCCTTAAGCCCTGTTGAACCCTTTGAGAGAAAGAGAGAGTGTTTATATCAAACCGTAGCTTTACGGATTAGTAAGGATGGTTATAAATAGTTATTGAAGATTAAACCAAAAAATGCATTAATTTTCTTAAACAAAAGCAAAGGACCTTTATCTCTCATTCATCCTCGGCAGATGTATGTTGGCTGCCTTTATTAAAAAATTCTACATCGCGAATGGCAAGCTTGGCCAGCTCCACTTTTCCCATTATGACGATGGGCTGACGCATTGCTCCAAGTGCCAAAACCAAATATTCCTCATTGCCACAGGGAGCTACATGACGTCAGGGTTCATGGTGTGTTGGACACTCGCTCTAGCTATTTATCTAGTGCAAAAGAAATGTTTAATCCAGATGACTGCATGCAAGATCTGAGCCAGGGAAATGTGAGTGTGGATGAGAGCAGGGCAGTGATCTGTGTATTTGTGCTTTCTTGGCCCAGTAATGAGATCATTTAAGCTTGCGGACACACACACACACACACACACACACACACTCACACACACAAACAAACAGACACTATACATATATCCGTATACAGTCCTAATCATCCTGCTTTTTCACAGAAGTCTTGACTGTACTAATGCATACACACATTTCAAATGCTTCTCAAGTCGTAATAACATATTATCTGTCTGGAGTGAAGAAAAAAAATCAATAAGTGCAACTCAAAGTGGAAATCTCTTTGCCATTCCAGGAACTACAGAAACACAGATGCTGCTGGGAGAGTACAAGTAACCCAAAATACAATGCAAGTCCTGATGAAATCAGAAAAATATCCTGCGGATTCTCAGTTTGTTATGAATATCACCTCACTTGACCAGACATCAACCACAACGCTTGATGTCTTACTCCAAAATCATCAGTAGGGGATGCTCTTGTATCTAAAGAAAAAACATCCCTACCCCAATGACAAACCTAAGTGTTGAAAGAGTATAAAATCCAAGCCACATATATTCTTGTAGGTTTCCACTCGTTTTGTTTGTTCCAAGAAATCACTGCAAAAAAAACCTTTTCAGTCGCTATGCAGTATGAACATTGTTGCCATAGAAACCACATTAAACCTCTCCTGACAATTAAACACGTCCATATGTCAGTACAAAAGGTGAAGTGGAGAGAAAAATGAAAAGTTTGATGGGCAGTGTAATATGCCTGAAAAACTGCTTATTGAAATATGGCTGTATAAATGACTTGATAAATGCTGATTGATAGCTTATTAAACTATTCATCTGAAATATAGATTAAAGATTACCTGGACAGCTTAAAAGGAGACACTACACACACAAACACAACAATATGATGACAGACTTACCATATTCACTTCTGACACCATGTCTATGCTGGCTATATCTATATTCATGCCTACACCCACCGGAGGACCTAAAGAAGCAAACCAGTGACATTACAGCTCAGTGTTTTGTTTGATATAAAAACACAAAAGACAATATTTCCTTTATGTCAGCCTTATAACATCCAGGGGAAAAGTCAAACGAAACACTCCCCAGGGGTGTAGCAATCATTTCAAAAGTGAGGTGGGCAGAACGTTTTGCGAAAGACGAAAATACATATATAAGATATATATTTTTAGTGCTGTCAATCGATTAAAGAAATGTTTCTAATGAATTACTTGATTGACTAGTGAATTTTAACTTTTGCATGTACACATTTAGACATTTGCTGTATGACAGACACAGCGTAAACACAAATGCCCTGTGAAAAAGTGGAGGGAGGAACTTTGGTTTTATTGAAAGTGAGGGGGACACGTCCCCCCATCCCCCGCGTATTCTATGCCCCTGCGCCACTATCGACCACGTAAACACACATTATTACTGATTAATAAGGACAAACTATATCATAACAAATGAACCATCACGTGCAGTTGTTACTAAATCAAAATATGCCCCAAAATAACAGTGTTTTCAATTCATTCTACAACTTTTCGAAGCATCCCTAATGAAAAATCTCGACTGTTTTGAACATTTGAAGCCAAGGGAAACGAAGTGTCCGAATCCTATCAAAAACATGAGGTAGTTCATGTGTTTATTGTTGCGCGTGAACGGTCGGCGATGGTTTTACACAACGAAAGTTAAGAGGTGATGTTAAAAGGCTGACACGAGCCACCTAATTAAAGACCGAAGGATTTTCGAGCATTTACCTCCAAAATCTGGCCTCAAGCGAATGTCATATCCTTTCAATAGTCTATCAACAGTTTCTTTTACGATTGACATATTGCTTGGATCATTGACACTGCGTAAAGAGGAAAAAATACACTGTTAGATTCAGACGTGTCTTTCAAGATCAGTTTAGTTGGTGTTGTTTTGTGTGTGTGTGTGTGTGTGTGTGTGTGTGTGTGTGTGTGTGTGTGTGTGTGTGTGTGTGTGTGTGTGTGTGTGTGTGTGTGTGTGTGTGTGTGTGTGTGGACTACAGACACCCAGATGAAGTGAGGAGAGCGTTTGGATCGGACTTACCTTTGCGCGCACACCACGGCCACTATCACGGGAAACGTCCAGACGCGCATAAAGCTCATTTTTCTTATTCTAAAGATCGTCATACTTTTATATGTTTCCCGCTTTCCGTGAAGACAGAGGAGATCCAACTTAGAGTGAGCTGTGCAGTAATTCCACTGTGGTGCGCATGCGCACAGACTCCAGCGCAGCATCGTGGAGCGGTGTGGTGCTGATGTTGCTGGAAGACCACTTTCCCAACCAGAGAAATATCCAAGGGAAAACAAGAAAGCGAACAGTTAGTTATTCGGTCATCCATACAGAGGAGTATCTGGTCCGCCTAAAAATTCGGAGAGAGGCACGACAATTATTTGTTCATATATATATAAAAGCACTGTTAGTCTCGTTTTAATGGTCACATTTGAAAACATGACATTAAATGATTGCTGACTGTTAGATCCATCATTGTAGGGAAGAGCAGTCGAGAAATGGGATGCTCGGATAAATAGGAATCTGAACATCTAGATTACACTATCCTAACGTGACGAGGGAAGCGAGTATTTTAAAACAGAATTAAGTAACATGTGTGCTGGATTTGTTTTTATTAATGTCATCACCTATTTAGGGCATTAGATTCATTCCAAACATATATCAGAAGCTTGAAGGGTGCAAAAGGGGAATAAACACTGCCTGGTCAAAAAAAAAAAAAAAAAAAAGTTGCTGTTTGGATTTATATAAGCAGATAGTTAAGAGCCTATGATTGGATCATTATTGCATTGATTAATATGTTTCAGCTTTTTCAGCAATTATTTCATCCCTAACTGATGCAGTGAGCTTCTCATTTTTTAAACAGCCATGTTGGAAGATGGATCCCGTGATCATGGACAAGATGTTACTGTGTTTCAGAAGGGCCAAATTACTGGCCTGCATCAAGCAAAGAAAACATCTAAGGAGATTGCTTAAATCACTGAAATTGGGTTAAGAATTGTCCAACGCATTATTAAAACTTGTAAGGATAGTGGTGAACCATCAGCTTCACGAAGAAATATAGTCTGAAAAAAACCTTGAATGATCATGATCGGAGATCACAAACACTTAAAATATCGTAAAATATCCACAGTAGAACTCACAGCTATATTTACAGTGAAAGTAAGAGCATTTCCATTTGCACAATGTGACAAGAACGTACAGGATTGGGACTAAACAGCTGTGTGGCCACAAGAAAGCCACATGTTAGTGAGACTAATCAGAAAAAAAACTACTTCAATTTTCTAGGGAGCGTAAAGATTGGACTGTGGAGCAATGGAAAAAGGTCATGTGATCTTATGAGTCCAGATTTACCTTATTCCAAAGAGATGGGCACATCTGGGTAAGAAAGGAAGCGTATGAAGCGATGAACCCATCATGCATAGTGCCCACTGTACAAGCCTCTGGAGGCAGTGCTATGATCTGGGGTTGCTTCAACTGGTCAGGTCTAGGCTCAGCAATGTTATGCGGCAATAAAATGAAGTCAGCTGACTACCTAATGTACTTCATCAGTGGATATTTTCTTCATTGATGGCACGGGCATATTCCAGGACGCCAATTCTAAGATTCATCGGCCAAAAATGTATCTAACTCTGAAATAAATGTTGTGACGTTGCATAAGGTTGTCGAAACAATGCAACGGCATAATCAAAGCTAATGGCGGTCCAATGAAATATTCGAGTGTGTGACTTTTGTTTTGGCCAGGGAGTGTATATACAACTCTTGAGCTGCAGAATTGTACCAAAGAAGAAATTTGTGGAAAATGTCTAGTGTGATTTAAGTCATCAGGGTTGCATTAATTATTCACCTACTATAGGTGTGAGGAAATTTAACAAACACACAAACTCACAAATGCTTAAGTGATGGAATGAGTGAAGTGATTTGCCTCTAAATCAGCTTTAATCCTTCTTGAAATTGTGTCACATTAACAAAAAGATTACAGTTATTAAGACCATAAAGGTTGAATGATGTTGAGAATAGTGATACATTGAATGTCCCCGGTGTTCTCAAATACACAACATTGTACAACAGTGTGTTTCATCATTCTTGAAGTCCAATGCATCAAAAAGGAACCATATTTTACAGCATTTGTTGGACATTGTTTTGTAAATGCTGTCATATTTCTTGGCTCTTACAATATATGACAGTACAGAACAGACTGACCTGATGTCTCATCTAATAAAGGCAAGAAGCCATGAAAAAATTTGATATAAAGGCCAGTCCTTCAATTCTTGAACATTAAATTTCTAGACAAATATACAAATTGTGTCTATGTATGATTTTTCAAGATTTTTCAAAATTTTCAGTATTATTTTTATTTATGTATTTTATTTTATTTATTACTAAGTTTTGTATAGTAACTAATACCCATACTTCCATTTGTGTTGTTTCATATATTTTTTTTTACTGTAAATGTCAATCGCATTTGTAGTTCTTGAGTTATTTGAGATGAGAAATTGGAACTGTCTGGCAGTCACTGCAGAAATTGCTGCAAAACTTTCAGATCCACCCCAACATGCTATTTATTTAGAATAATGAGAATTTAAAATAATAACAAAATGAAGAGATTAAATAAATACAATTCAATAAAACTTAATAGCAATATCTTGAATTTAAAAAGATAGATCTCCATATATTAAAAAAAGTAATAATAACTGTTGACAATCACCTTAAATTCAAACATTAGAATAATGTTTAACCCTTAAACACATATTACACCGGGACCTCATTTCACCTCATTTTGGAGTTGAGTCCAAAAATGTTTAGTATTCCTCAATTTATCTCTTATAAATAGTGTAACACACACACACAAACACACACACACACACACACACACACACACACACATTTTTTTATATAATGGTTTACGTACCAATAGTGTATAAGGTCTTTAAAGACCTGAGTTATGTAAGAGTGTCTGTTTTTTTTCACTTCCATTAATTTTATTTGTATGATACTTTCATATCTATATAAATTTACTATCACAGGATATCTACAGTATTTCTTTGTTTATTACAAGAGAAATTATACTATATTCATACAAATAAACACTATATCACGTTGATTTTCTGAGCAACAATGAACTATCAGGATTCCACATGCGTGTACACATACATAATATACAGGATATTTCTTATTCAATGTGGCGCTGATGTGTCAGTGACTGACTTGATTTACATTTGACATTGCTATTTGATGAAGAAACAACACTGAAGTAAACTATAGCAAGTGTAACACATGAACGGTATGATATGACTATTGTCATTTGGGTGTACAATTGAAATGATGAAAGTTGTGCATCTATTTAGACTCAATAAGTGCCTGAGAAAATACACATGTGCATCCTTTCTGCTATGTGTAGCTCATGTGTAGCTACGTGTATGTCAAGTGTATCTCATGTGTAGATTATGTGTTATGTGTATCTCATGTGTAGATTATGGGTTATGTGTGTCTCATGTGTCTATTATGTGTTATGTGTATCTCACGTGTATATTATGTGTTGTGTGTATCTCATGTGTAGATTATGCATGGTTTTACCTCAATGGAGGGAAAGGGCGCTAGGTGCAAGCGATCCACCTGGTCAGTTGTCAGCGTGTTACCGAGTTCTTCCGGCTCGGACCAGAGAAAACACAGGACGAAACCTACTCAACCCTGAGATTGTAAAATCTCGTAAAGGTATTGGGTGTTGCCCAACCTGCTGCACTGCATGTCTGCTAGGGAGGTGCCTCTGGCCAGTGCCCATGAGGATGCAACACTTCTTGTTGAGTGTGCTTAGACCCACAAGGGGTGGGGGGGGGTGGGGGGGGGCACGGCCTGGGTGCAATAGGCCACTGTAATGGCATCAACTACCCAGTGGTACACAGCACCTGTGCAAGAAGGCTCAATGGGGGAAATCTGTACTTGCGCAGCCCCGTGGGCCAGCTGTGTGCCACCGTGTCTGCCCCGAGGGGAGGCGAACAGGTCTACCTGAGCCTTGCCAAACCGTTCCCAAATCAGCTGGACCAACTGGGGGTGAAGCCTCCACTCTCCGCTGGGCAAGCGTTGTCATGATAGCACCATGTTGAGGTTGCCGGGATGTGAGTGGCACACAGCGACTTGAGTCTTAAGGAGGAGATGACGGGCGAGTTGTGACATGTGGCGGGAGCATACGCCGCCTTGGCGATTTATGTACGCTACCGTGGTGGTGCTGTCTGATCGAATCAAGACGTGTTTGCCCTGAACTAGCGGGAGAAACCTCCAAAGGGCAAAAAGTACAGCCAACATCTCTAGGCAGTTGATGTGCCAGCGCAGCGGGACCTCTATACAACGGCCCGCAGTCACGTGCCCGTTGCACACGGCACCCCAACCCAATTTGGAGGCATCGGTAGTGATCAGGACCTGTTATAAGGGGACTCCCATCTGCAGAAAGCAGAGGTCTGTCCAGGGTTTGAATGTTTGGCGGTAGGCGGGGGTGATGATCACACGGTGCGTGCCGCGGCACCATGCTCATCTTGGGACTCGAGTCTGGCGCGACTGCCACAGAGGATGCCATTTGCCCCAGGAGCTTTTGGAAAAGTTTTAAAGGGGCCACTGTGCCCGGCCTGAAGGCAGTGAGGCATTTCAGCACTGACTGTGCCTGCTCGTTGGTAAGGCATGCTGACATTGAGATTAAGTCTAACTCCATTCCGAGAAAAGAGATGCTCTGAACCGCTGCAAACTTGCTCTTTTCCCAGTTGACCTGAAACCCTAAACGGCTGAGGTGTCTGAGCACCTGGTCCCTGTGGGCGCATAGTAACTATTGGGAGTGGGTCAGATGAGCCAGTCGTCGAGGTAGTTGAGCATGCGGATGCCGGCTTCCTGAAGTGGGGCAAGGGCTGCCTCTGCGACCTTTGTAAAGACACAAGGGGACAGAGACATGCCGAAGGGGAGGACCTTGTACTGATATGCCTGGCCGTCGAATGCGAACCGTAGGAAGGGTCGATGTCAAGGCAATATTGAGACGTGGAAGTACACGTCCTTCAGGTCTACTGCTGCGAACCAATCTAGATGACGGACGCAAGTTAAAATGTGTTTTTGTGTGAGAATTTTGAACGGGTGTTTGTGCAAGGCCCGGTTGGGTACGATGAAGTAAGGGCTGTAGGATCCCTTCTTCATCTCGGTTGGAGGGACAGGCTCTATCGCTTCTTTGGGTAAGAGAGTCGTGATTTCCACATGCAGGGTTTTGGCATGTTCACCGTATACTGCGGTAAAGTGGACGCCCCCGAATGTGGGGGAGGGGGCTGGCAAATTGAACTGCGTAATCGAGTCGAATGGTCCTGGTCAGCCAGCATGACAGATTGGGAAGTGAGATCCACGCGTCCAAACTCCAAGCTAGGGGCACTAAGGGGACGGTTATTTTTGACGTACCCATGCAGGCCAGAGCAGGTAATGTGGCGTCGGGAGGCAAGGATGTGTCCGAGGCTCTGGTGCTGAGAGAAGTCTCAAAGCACTTACCTTGCTCCGCACACCCGGCAGTGGGCGGGTTAGTGACTGAGGAGGAGGTCCTGTAGAGGCGTCCTCTGGACTCGTCAGAACCATCCGGCCGGGGAACAGTCCTGGGGCTGAAGGTGAAAGGTCCATGTCCAGCATGCCTGGTATGTTGAGGTGTGGTGGCAGAGTGCCGTGAGAACGGCATTTGAGGGCCAGGTGACCCAGAGACAAAGGAAATAGCGGACGCCCTTTGCGAGCAGACGGGGCATGGCCCGTGGTGGGGCAGGATGTGTGAGATGGCCTCTGTCTGCTTTTTCACCACGGAGAACTGCTGGGTGAAGTCCTCGACGGTGTCACCGAAAAGGCCGACTGGGAGACCGGCGCGTTGAGGAAACATGTTTGTCCACTTCGTAAGAGTGGCCATCACCTGCCCGAGTGACTGCGCTGTGACCTTTGTGGCCCTGAACGTGAGGTTAGTCGCTGAGCACAGTTCCTGCAGCACATCAGGATCAGGACTACCCAAGTGGGTGGTTTGCAGGAGCGTACCCGGCAGAACCAAGCCCGCTGCCATCCCCAGATCGCCTCCATCGCCAGCTGGGTTGTCCTCAATCCCGTGGGAAGAAGGAACGACACGGGGGGGGGGGGGGGGCTGGAGTGGCGTTCCTTCTGTTGAAGGAAAGCCGCGACCGCAACGTTGCCATGGTCATGTTCTCGCAGTGAGAACTTGAGCTATCCACAAACGCTGACTCTTTGTGATCGCAGGCCAGACACATGAGATAGCGCCTGTGGCCGTCAGAAGCGGAGAGCACTCTACCGCATCCAGGAACTACACAGGGGCGGAAAGACATCTTAATAAAGATGCGTCCTGAAAAGGACATTCAACACCAGCTGTGTTATTGCTCTTTTAGCAAAATAACTCTTTTGGAGAAAATCAACTCTTTTAGTTGCGCTGTCGAAGCACCCAGTGGCAAACTGCACTGCCATGCAGAGAAAGGAGAAAGCCGCTGATATGCACCGTAGATCCAACAGCAATCGCTCAGAGATGAGAGGAACAGTGTGTGACTCGCAGTTCACTGCAAACACAACCATCGGCTCCGAAGAAAATTTCTGAATGAAACAGATGCATTTCCCCTCCTTTATACCCGTATGACCGGGGGTGGAACATGCAAATTCTGTCTGCCAATTTCACATAGATCAGAGATGCAAAAGGTGCTCAAGAGAGACCCCTAGTGTCACTTCTTCGACACAACGTCAAAGTGAGCAACAGACAGGGAAACTTAGATTTTCAAAGATTGTATACCCATTTTATTGGAATGCAATTTAGAAAACTATTAGATCTGGATGGCCTTAATTGGGTAATTTCCCTTTATGTAATGTATATAGGAAAGACTGGGGCTGGTTGTCACACTTTTTTTTTCCTCAAATGCATAAATCAGGGTATGTTTATTTTATGTAAATTATGAGTCAGTTTCTGTATAGCCACATACATTGCAGTCTTAAAAAAAGAAAATAAATATTGAACAGTTCTACAGTAATTGCCCCCACAAAAAAAGGAAAAGATACAGTTCATTGAACCCAAGAGCGGGGCATGTTGTCACACAGTATAGAGTATTGAGTTCACAGTATACGGAATCTGCTCTTCTTGATCTACTCCTGTAATTATGTAATCCTGATTGTCTTTCATTATTCAATAATTGTTACATTTGAAGTCACTGACAGACATTGTTCTCTGAAATGACCTGCAACAACTTGGACTTTATTGGTCCCCCTCTGTTCATCCAGACCCTGAAGCAATAAACATCCCAGCAATATTACACTGCTGCTTCACAGCTGCATTGAGGTTTTGGTGATGGCTGCAGTGTTTAGTTCTCCATTAATGTTGTGCAACATCCAGGTGTTATTTAATCATGTACACAGGATGTTTTCAAATGCGAGAGATGCCTGCAGACCCTCAGCTGTCAATCCTGGATTATACATCACATGCTTAAAGATTCGACTGATCATCGTAGGACGTCCACTCCTGCAGTGACTTAAAGCTGTGCTGTAAGTGTAGTGTAAATGGCACTGAAACAATTTTAAGTTACCTGCCGACGATGAAGCCATGAAGGCCCAATCTTATTAAGGTGTTACTCTTGAACACGATTTTGTGTAGAAAAGCAGGTATCTGGACTGTGTGGATTTTAAGGTCAAATAAATTGGTCTGTGCCACTCCAAAATCACTTATTGTACTATCGTCTCGGTTACTGTTGTAACCTCCGTTCCCCGAGGGATGGAACGAGACGCAATGTCGAAGGAAGTGACACAAGGGGTCTTCTCGGATGCCGAATCGTACCTTTGAACCTGAGAAAAGGCCAATGTCAAGTTGGCAGACAGAATTGCATGCCCCGCCCCGGACATACGGGTATAAGGGGAACCGGGGCAGCGAATGCCAGTCAGGATTTTGCACTGAGGAGCCGAAGGATGAAGCACGGCCATTTGCAGTGCTAGGTCTAGTGCCGTGGCAGGAGGGACACTACGTCTCGTTCCCTCCCTCGGGGAACGGAGGTTACAACAGTAACCGAGACGTTCCCCTTCTGTCACTCTCTCGACCTAGTGTCGAAGGAAGTGACACAAGGGGTCCATATATAAATGCCATGCACTGACCATGTGACATGACTGTTGGAGCAGGGGCAAAGCAGGCTATTGCGTGTTAGAGGCACCTGAACCGAATGCACGTCGCCCTCCCCAATGCCCCCTCAAAGAGTTTTAGCATATCCACCTTAGGTTTTCCCGCACCCCTTGGGGAAAAAGGTATTACATGCTAGCATGGGAGCAAGCCCAACAGCCGCGGCCTTCTCTCTCACTATGTCTCTCACATAGGATGTAGAGCGGCTGGGGCCCAACCTATGTCGGGGAAGGCGGTCATTCCCCGGGGGGGGGGGAGCAGGAGAGCCTGGGCGGTGCTGAGAGAAGACTCGAAGCATTAACCCTGCTCCACGCACCCGGCAGGGGGCGGCTTAGAGACTGAGGAAGAGGCCTAAGGAGGCGTCTTCAAAACTCGTCGGCGCCGGTGTGCCGGGCGCTGAGGCAGAACCGGAGGCAAGGTAGCTGTCCGGCCTGCAGATTTCCTATTCTTTCAGGAGGGGAAGACCCTGCAGAGGCCATACCCTGCCCAGTCAGGGGGAGGTAATGTATGGCAAATACACCACGAAGGTTGTGAAGCCGGACGTGGGAGACGGCGCGGTGGTAGGTCCAGACTAATGAAGGGGGGACTCTACAGACACGGGGCCGAGGCAGTGGGGCTGCCTGAGGGAAACACGGGTCCGCCGAGAGGGGGACCATACCATGGAGAATACATCACGGGAGTTAGCCTGAAGAGGGAACTATGCCCGTGGAGCCCGACCCCAGTACAGAGCCTTAAGACTCGTACTGGGTCTGGCCGTGAGTTGCTCTGCTGAATTCGTGGGCCAGAAGGCTAGGGAGGAAAAAGCATCCAGGCAGCGACACTCAGTGGCTGACCTGGGATAAAAGGCGCACTGGATCACATTGGTGAAGGGCGCAAGATGCAAGCGGAACACCCGGTCGGTTGTGCCGCGTTACCGAGTTCTACTGGCTCGGACCTGACAAAACATGGGACGAGACTGACTCAACCCTTAGATTGTAAAATCTGGCAAGGGTATTGGGTGTTGCCCAGCCCGCTGCTCTGCAGATGTCTGCTAGGGAGGTGCCGTGGCTTAGTGCCCACGAGGACGCCACACTTCTAGTGGAGTGTGCTCGGACCTGCAGGGGGGCGGGCATGCCCTGGGTGTGATAGGCTAAGACAATAGCATCAACGACCCAGTGGGCTAGCCTCTGTTTGGAGACGGCGTTCCCTTTCCGCCGTCCGCCAAAGCAGACAAAGAGCTGCTCAGAGTATCTAAAGCTCTGTGTGCGGTCCACATAGGTACGCAAAGCACGCACTGGACACAGCAACGAAAGGGCTGGGTCTGCCTCCTCCCGAGCCAGTGCTTGCAGGTTCATGACCTGGTCCCTGAAAGGGGTCGTGGGAACCTTGGGCACGTAGCCCGGTCGGGGTCTCAGGATAACGTGAGAAAGTGCCGGACCGAACTCCAGGCAAGAGTCATGACAGAGAACACTTGCAGGTCTCCTACCCTCTTGATTGAGGCTAACGCGATCAGGAGGGCCGTCTTCAAGGAGAGGGCCTTGAGCTCGACTGAATCAAGCGGCTCAAATGGGGGTCTCTGAAGGCCCGAGAGGACCACTGAGAGATCCCAAGAGGGAAACAGGTTAGGTTGGGGAGGATGTAGTCTCCGGGCACCTTTCAGGAACCTGATAATCAAGTCGTGCTTACCAAGGGACTTGCCATCTACTGCGTCATGGTGGGCTGCGATAGCAGCGACATACACCTTCAAGGTGGAGGGGGACAGCCTTCCCTCCAGTCTCTCCTGCAGGAATAGAAGCACTGACCGAACTGTCGTGTCGTGTCGTGTTGCGGTTGCCAGGGATGTGAGTGGCGAGCAGCGACCTGAGTCGCGGCTGACTCCAGAGGAGGAGATGGTGGGCGAGTTGTGACATATGATGAGAGCGCACGCCGCCCTGGCGATTTATGTACGCTACCGTCACGGTGCTGTCTGAACGAATCAGAACATGCTTGCCTCGGATAAGTGGAATAAACCTCCGTAGAGCAAGAATAACAGCCATCAACTCTAGGCAATTGATGTGCCAACGCTGCTGGGGACCTTTCCAGGTGCCCGCAGCAGCGTGCCCGTTGCACACGGCGCCCCAACCCAGTCGAGAGGCGTCTGTGGTTACCACGACGCGTCTGGACACCTGCTGCAAGGGAACGCCGGCCCGCAGGAAGCAGAGGTCTGTCCACGGGTTGAAAGTCTGACGGCAGGCGGGGGTGATTGCCACACGATGCGTGCCGTGGCGCCATGCCCATCTCGGGACTCGAGTCTGTAGCCAGTGCTGTAGTGGTCTCATATGCATCAACCCGAGCGGCGCGACCGCGGCTGAGGATGCCATATGCCCCAGGAGCCTCTGGAATTGTTTTAGAGGGACCACTGTGCCAGGCTTGAAACGAGCGAGGCACCTGAGCACTGACTGAGCGCGCTCGTTGGTGAGACGCGCTGTCATTGAGACTGAGTCTAACTCCATACCGAGAAAAGAGATGCTCTGAACCGGGGCGAGCTTGCTCTTTTCCCAGTTGACCTGAAGCCCTAGACGGCTGAGGTGCCTGAGCACCTGGTCCCTGTGAGTGCATAGTAACTCTCGAGAGTGGGCCAGAATAAGCCAGTCGTCGAGGTAGTTGAGTATGCGGATGCCCACTTCCCTTAGGGGGGCAAGAGCGGCCTCTGCGACCTTGGTGAAGACACAAGGGGACAGGGACAGGCCGAAGGGGAGGACCTTGTACTGATACGCCTGGCCGTCGAACGCGAACCGTAAGAAGGGTCGGTGTCATGGCAAAATAGAGACGTGGAAGTACGCGTCCTTCAGGTCTACCGCCGCGAACCAATCTAGCTGTCGAACGCAGGTGAGAATCTGCTTCTGCGTGAGTATTTTGAACGGGAGTCTGAGCAGGCCCCGGTTGAGAACTCGCAAGTCCAAGATTGGTCGCAACCCGCCGCTTTTTCTGGGTATGATGAAGTAAGGGCTGTAGAGACCCTTCTTCATCTCGGCTGGAGGGATGGGCTCTATCGCGTCCTTGAGGAGCAGTGTAAAAATCTCTGCTCGTAAAGCACTGGCTTGTTGGCCGTGCAATAGAGTGGAGCGAATACCGCTGAAACGAGGCGGGAGCCGGGCGAACTGAATCGCAGAGCCGAGTCGGATGGTCCTGGCCAACCAGCGCGACAGGTTGGGAAGCGATAACCACGCGTCCAAACTCCGTGCGAGGGGAACTAAGGGGACGATCACATTTGACGTACCGGGCGGGGCTTCGCGGCGGGGGGGAGCAGGTAATAAAGCGTCGGGAGGCAATAAGAGCGTCCCGAGGCTGAGGTGCTGAGAAAAGACTCAAAGCACTTACCTTACTCTGCACACCCGGCAGATTAGAGACTGAGGAAGAGGCCCCGAGAGGGTGTCTTCGAAACTCATCAGCGCTGGCCTGCCGGGGTTGGACAGTCGCGGGGCCGGAGGCGAGAGAGCTGCGTCCGGAAAACCGGGACTGGAGAGATGTAGGGCTGGGGTGCCGTGAGAACAGCACACACCGGCTGAATGACCCAGGGAGTGAGGGAATCGCTCTGTAGGTACCGTAGCCCGAAGGCGGTGCGGCAGGTGAAAACAAGGATTCTCTTCCCGGTCCTCCACCGGGGGTCGGAGTGGTCTTGAAACCATCTCCGGAGCGCGAACATCCGACTGCCTGGGGTGTCCATCTCAGGAGCGCTTCGTAAAGTATTATTTGGGGGATTTGTACTTTACTCGAGTGCAGTTTAAAACGAAATACTTGTACTTCTACTTAATTACATTTACAAATAAAAATAGTACATTTTACTCCTTACAATTTTATTTAAACTTGAAAAGTACTCATTACATTTTTGCAGATAATTTCCTTTCATCTTACTGGACTGTAAAACATGTTTGTAATTTTGACGATAAAATACAGTAAAATATACAGTAAAAATAATACTTTAAGTAAATAATAATTAGGAATTTTATTTTATCTGTTCAAAGAAAGGTTTGGTAGCAAACCTCAGAAAACAATTCACAAAACCAACAACATTACTAACTTTCTTCAAAGCTTATTTTATTTTTTTATCTTTCTCTATGTCTCAAGTGGTTGGGTGCTCCTTTCCTATCGAAATACATTCAACATTTTAGATACGTTTCAGACACTTGCACAGAACCAATTCTGCATTGTTCAAGGTCACTAATGATATTTTTCTCTCCATGGATTCAAGTTCACCCGTCGTCTTAGTTTTATTAGATCTCAGTGCCATGTTTGACACTATCGACCATAACATTCCTCTCAGTCATCTTGAGTTTATCGTTAACATCCAGGGTATGGCCCTCCAGTGGTTTTCCTCCTATCTAAAAGAAAGGATGTTTTCTGTAAATGTAGGGGATTTTTCTTCTACAACAGCTCAAGTAACATGTGGTGTCCCTCAGGGGTCGATATTAGGACCCTTGTTATTTTCCCTGTATATGCTTCCTCTGAGCTCTATTTTTTAGAAGTACAGCATATCTTATCACTGTTATGCTGACTATTCACAATTTTATTTCCCAGTTGGTGTAGTCCGCCCTAAAATGCTTCAAAGTTATTAAACATTGGCTGGCAAACAGTTTTTTACAGTTAAATGAAAGCAAAACTGAAGTTCTGATTTTATGTTCATCCATGTCCTCCTAACCTAGCCTTGCTGCCCAGATAGGTCCTCTGTCATCAAATCAAGATAGCAATAATAATAAGCAGATCAGTGCTGTTGTCAAGAGTAGCTTTTTTTCACATGAGATCTATCACTAAAATAAAACAATTTATTTCACATAAAGACTTTGTGATGGATGAAATTGTGATCCACTCACTTATTACATCAAGTTATTCTATTGTAACTCATTGTGCATTAGACTTCCCCAAACTGCGTTATCCGACCTACAGTTGGTTCAAAACATGGCAGCTAGGCTTTTAACAGGGTCAAGAATGAGGGATCACATTTACTGTTTTAGCATCTGTACACTGGCGAATTTATGTCTACAAAGCACGATCTGGTCTCACCCCCCAGTATATCAGTGACCTTCTCCTCCCTTACTTCCCCATCAGAGCACTCAGGTCTTCTGATCAACTTCTATTGAGGGTTCCACATTGCCACTATAGATCTAGGAGTGACCGTGACTTTTCTGTGATAGGTCATAATCTATGGAAGAGTCCCCCTTTCCATGTGAGGTCAGCTTCATCATTAGCCATTTTAAAATCTTCATATTTTTATTTTGTAGCTTTTGAATAGATCCTTGAATAGTTTGAAATTGATAAATACATGATGCTGTTTTTAAAGGTTTTTATTTATTTTATAATGTTTTATAATAAAATTTTTATCAATCTGTTTTTATATCACTGTCAATATTTATTTATTTGTTTGATCTGTAAAGCACTTTGTGTCAACTTCTGTTGTTTTTTTAAATGTGCTCTATAAATAAAGCTTGACTTGAAGTCTCAGGGCAGTTCCGAAGTGAAATGTGGAGCAAAAAGCGAAGGCAAAGTTTTCCCGAACAGATGAGGTTTTTAAGGTTCATGTTCTATCAAGATTTAAATAGAAACCTACCTATCCTGAACATTAAACATAACGATAGTGTCATAAAAAGCAAATGTGAGATGAAATACACAAATTCTGAAATAACCAGTTCGTTTTGTGACTCTTCTAAGACACTTTCAGCTCACATGTCGATCGCAAGCTCTCCAGAACTCGTATCCCGGTCATTTACGACATGACATGGTTATGTAACAGCAACGTTAAAATGAGTAATGTGCTATAGTAAAAGCGTTGCTGTAATCTGCAGTTTTACTGGTGATTTGAGTGAAAGGGGATAAAAGTCATTGTTGTTTAAGCGTCTCTAATGTTCATTCCACCAGGAAATTGCTGTGTTACATAAAACAGGCCACATAAAAATAATTTAACAAAAATGTAGTTATTGTAAAATGATTCTATGATCAGGATGCAAATGCCATGGGGTATAAATATGACAGTTGTCAGAAGACTTAACAAACCAATCAAATTTAACAATATCCTCTCTCACATAAACTCCTCTCTTGATTTCATTCTATCGAGTTACTTTTTTAATATTTAAGTGCAATTTAATGTGAATACTTTTTTACTTTCACTCAAATATGTTTCTGGCTAGATACTTGGACTTTTAATTGAGTAAATTATACTTTCATAGAATCCATACTTTCACTTAAGTGTCATTTCTGAGGACTTTTTACACCCCTGCTACATACTTTTGCCATCAATGACCTTGAACCATCTTAAAGGGATAGTTCACCCAAAAATAAAGATTCTCTCATCATTTACTCACCATCATGCCATCCCAGATGTGTGTGACTTTCTTTCTACAGCAGAATACAAATGAAGATTTTTAGAAGAATATTTCAATGCAAGTGAATGGTGGCCAGAACTTTAAAGGTCCAAAAGGAAATAAAGTCAGTATAAAAGTAATCCATATGACTCCAGTGGGTAAATACATATCTTCAGAAGCGATATGATAGATGTGGGTGAGAAACAGATAAATAATTTAGTCCTTTTTTACTATCAATCTCCATTTTCACTTTCACATTATGCCACTTACTGGTTGGGGCTGGTCAAAGGTTGAGATTTATAGTAAAATAGGACTAAAATATAATCTTTATCTCACCCACACCTATTATTTAACTTCTTAAGACATAGAGTCATGTGAATTACTTTTATGCTGCCTTTACGTCCTTTTTGGAGCTTCAAAGTTCTGGCTAACATTCACCTGTATTGTATGGACCATTAATAAGTTTGGTCTTTATTTGTGTTCAGCAGAAGAACGTCATACACATCTGGGATGGCATGAGGGTGAGAAAATGATGAGAGCATTTTAATTTTGGGGTGAACTATTCCTTTAAACTGTGATAAAATCACTGTAACCTGCCTGTGAGTGGCATACTGCTTTCAACATTTAGTGTGACATGTGTACATGATCCAAATGGGTCTGTCTGATGAATGTTTTTTTTTTTTATTTGAATTGAGTCAAAATTTATTTGTGTTAATTACATGTGCCAGTTAATTAATCTAATTAATTGTAATTAATCACATCTATATTTTTAATAAGAAAGTCCCTCAAATAAAGACAATTTAGTATATAGCAATTTAAATAATAATAATAAACAATATAATTCAAATACATTACTACAGAATAACAGTTTGTTGCAGCAGACAAGTAAAGCATTTAGTCAAAATATTGTCTATTTCCATATAAACACTATCAACTACTAATCCCGTCTGCACTATTTTAAATTGTTTGTCTATACTCACACGTCAGAGCGAAGCTTTTGGAGCATCTCGAGAGTTTTCAGCATCTCTAGTTATAAGCAGGTTTGGGGAGTAACGGAATACTTTACACATTTAAAATACAAAATATAAGTAACTGTATTCCACTACAGTTACAATTAGAATACATCGGTAATTAGAATACAGTTAAATTCAAATAGAAATTACTTTGACTTTTATTGTCATTTGTTTCATTTAATATTTAGTCCTTTCAGATGGAAAACATTTATACATATAAATGATGTGATCTAAAGTGCAGTTGAACGTGGTCAGAATGAATGGTCAGATTTACGCTAAGCAAAAATACTATTTCTAGTCATTTTACATGCAAATGTTACCAGACACTATCATATTTTTTATTAAGAAAATTCATGTTAGATCATAATTTTTTCTCTTGTAAGATTTTGATATCAGGGCAAAAATCATATTCTTTGTGAGAACTTTTAAATAGTTTTACTATAAAAAAAAAATAATCAAAAAATCCTTAACACCTTAAAACACTTACTGCCACATATACGGAAAAACATCAAGGTGGTACATAAAGCTTGAATTTATTATTTTGAATTATTTGTCATCTATTAGGGCTGTCGATTTAAAATGCTAATTTAGTGCGATTAATTATATGTATAGTTCAAAATTAAGACAAAGTATTTTGACATTTTCTGGCTCTCAAACTTTGTGGAACGTGTTCATATGCTCATAGTTAATGTGATGAAATGCACCTGTGGTTACTCTGACACGCGTGTCAACATGAGGGGAACTGATTTCATGCATCTACTTGCTTTAAAACCGTTGCAAAATGGCTGGGAAAGTGAACTAGAAAAGTTATAGTAACATTTGTTTGCAGATGCCACATGGTTTGATATTTTGGTATCTTTTGTATTGACATTTAAACATTTTTAAGTGTGACTTAAGTGTCCAAATACTGTTCTTTGTGGCACCACTCCAGTGACGTAGAGCAACAATATTGAATTCAACTGATGTGCAGAGCTGTGTATCAGCAATTTATAAATTCAAATATTCAAATAATAAAATGCGGCTCATCCAATCAAATTTCAGAGTAAAAAAAGATCACTTTTATGTTAAGAATCTGTTAAATAAGACAGTCTTCATGTATTAAATGAGAGGATACTCTATACGCACATGCATAAATCCTGACCGATAAAGGACACACAGGAGCTTCACATGGCACGCTGCCTTATCCACCTCATCTTTTGGCCAGTCCCTACAGCTGTTCTTGACATAACCCTTTTACATTTTGAATCAGGTTCCCCTGATGTCTTGCTGTTTTGAAGGTGATTTTCAGGTGTTTCATTCCCAGGTTTTGTCTGTATCAACATCAAGTTCCAAAATTACAGAACTTGACCTTGGGGTAGTTGAAGAAGGTCGCCTGGTCCGATGAGTCCTGTTTTCTTTTACATTACACGGAGGCCGTGTACGTGTGTGCGGTGAAGGGAGTGTGATGCTCTGGGCAATGTTCTGATGGGAAGCACTGGGTCCAGACATTCATGTGGATGTCAGTTTGACACGTACCACCAACCTAAACATTGTTGCAGGCCAGGTACACCCCTTCATGGCAATGGTGTTCCCTGATGGCAGCGGCCTCTTTCAGCAGGATAATGCACCCTGCCACACTGCATATAATGTTCGGGAATGATTTCTGGAACATTATGAAGAGTTCAAGGTGTTGCCCTGACCTCCAAATTCTGCAGATCTCAATCTGATTGAGCATCTGTGGGATGTGCTGGACCAACAAGTCTAATCCACGGCAGCTTCACCTCGCAACTAACAGGACATTGCTGCTAATTGTTTTTTGTTTTGTTTTTTATCTTATTATTCTTTTGTGAATGTTTTTTCATGCATTTATAATTTATTTAATTAATTCAAATGTCTTGAATGTATACATTTGATTGTTTTACCTTTTTCCCAGACACAAAAATAATAATTAGATGAGATAATGCTGCTCAAACCCAGACTTTCATTCTTAACTCTGAAAATTCATCATAACATTTTTATTTATTACATTTTTAAAACAAAGATAATGTAAACAAAGACTGAAATAGACTTAAAACCAATTTCGGTATGCATCTTTGTGGTGTCTTTTACAATACGGGCAGCAATTTTGCCTTTTACAGAGGGTTTGCTTTCTTCAAAAGTTAACATACTTGGTTACCAAGGAAACAACAGTGTCAGTGAAGAGCATGCTTCATACGAAATATGCGACTTGTGAAGAAAACAAAGAAAAATCTTGTTAAAAAGATAATTATCGGAACAGAATATTTGGTCCCACTTCATATTAGCTGTCTTTAACTATGTACGTAAGCATCTGATACAATGTACTTGTTATGCACATATGTGTTGTTGCATTTGTACTTACATTTATAGTTCCTACCTATACATTTTTATCACATTTGTAGGTACTATGTTAACCTTACCTCGAACCCAAAACTTAACCCTAACTCAACTCTTATCCTGAAACTTAACCTTAACCTCAAGCCCTACCAAATCTACCCGGATCTTAACCTCAGTAGCAGCAAATGTGAATCTTAATAACATTTTGCAGAACATCATGCAGTTACACAGTAAATACTGTACATTGTATTGTATGGATTTGAATGTTAGTACATAGATGTTTAAGACACCTAATATCAAGTGTGAAAAAAAAACCTTTTGTTGTAGTTGTAGTAGAAGGAATTTTAAGTTAATCTTGCCAATGCAAAACTCTATGATGTAAGGCAAGTTGGTTATTTAGGTGTTCTGAGTGGTTGTTAGTTTGTTTCCATGCATTTTCCGAGCTGTTACTCAAGTTGTTTACTGGCCTAAATAAAAAAGCCTAACAGCAAGTTTTCATTTAAGTCTACTGGATTTTATGGGACTTTTTTTATCACCTGCCAGATGAGAATCGTACATTCAATCACTTAGAGAACTAACAGCACACTGCTCAACAAGCCACAATCAATTGAGCTCTCAATAAGGTCTGTAGCACAAATGGTGCTAGACGAGTTACGAAATGGAGTGTAATATTTAGGAGTTTATTCAAATTCCTATCCCACTATGAGAATAGTGATGCTTGCCTTAGCAAACACCATTAATAATGATGTCTCATATGTTCACTGTTTATATCATAGTCATTTGAGCATTAGGACAAGTGCTGTGAATCACTGCAGGTTCGTAAGCTAAAGTGAACTTCAGCACCATGGACAGCAGCACATCACAAGTATATGATCAGCATATATTCCCTCAAGCATGCGTTTCACTAGCAAAAGTGTACTTTGTTAGCCAAGTACACTTACATTTCATCATATTTTATTAGTTGTAAAAATGCCTCTCGTCGTGGAAGTGATGCATCAACAGTCAAAATTTTAATACATTTTAGGACTGTCAATCGATTAATAAAAAATTATAATACAATTATAATGATAAAAGAACATATTTCAAATAAGAAGACAAATCTGTCAACACTGTGTGGCAGGGTGTGCAAGCAATGGACACAGTGGGTGTGATGTCAGGCCTTGGAGAGGCATTTATTAAAAATGTCCAAAACAAAGGGGAATCTGGGGCCTTCATGGTGGAAAGGGCTATGTGAAGGAAGGGTAGTGAAGACGGGAAGTTCCAGGAGTTTAATATAAGCATTAATAAAGATGATTCAAAAAGTGTCTTTAGAATGCAATATATTGTTTATTTGCATATTATTGATCATAAGTCTATCATTGGACTACAGTTACAGCAATCCATTTTGCAACTGAATTTGTCAATCAGTCCGAGATTTAGTATAAGGGCTTGTTTAAGGATCCGTCAATGTACACCTGCGTCAGATGAATTAACACATTAAATCGACAGCCCTAATAAAAATCTATATACACAATTTTCACACATATCATGTTATTCACTCTTTGTTTAGATCATTTATGATGGATCTTCATATTTTAAGATTTAAAATCTGAGTCTGCGACAAGAGATAAAGTTTCCATTACAGTATTAATGTGACTCAAATAACAATGAGAAAAATGTATCAACATTTGGTGTTATATTAGGTGTCTTAACTAACATTAAAATACATACACTATGATGTACTTTATGTGTAACTACATATTATTAGGCAGAATTCTCAAGATTCGCATCTGCTGCTACCGAGGTTAAGATATGGGTAGGTTTAGGGGTAGGTTTAGGGTTAGGGGTAAGGTTAACAGTGTACTACATATGTAATTAGATGCACGTACTTTAAACATAAGTACAATGCAACAACATATATGTACATAATAAGTACATTGTATTGTATATGCTTAATTACATAGTAGTTTTTGGCAAATGTCGCAGGTCATCCAAGTATGATATGCATACACAAAATGAGCATACTGTGTGGACTAAACAAACTTTATACTGCAGAAATATTAAATGTAGCATGATATTCTGCACATAGTGTTAGCCTCTTTTGTACGTTTCTAATCATTGATAGCATAAGTAGGTGTGCAGCATCTGTGTGGTTGCTTGTTAAAGGTGTTAAACATCAGAAATGAAAATATCCACAGAGTTAAACTTGAGCTCCTGAGTTCAGTGTGAGCTCTGCATGTGGATTCTGTCCCCAGTGATGAATGTTTCCATGTTTCTGTGCCATAGAAGCTAGCAGCCCTGTATTGATCTAACACACAATGTACCTGTTCACAGGCACTTTAAAGAATATAGAAAAATATCCAAGGACAAACTGCTTTTTTTTCCAAGTCAGTTGTGGTTGTTTTAAAGTTGGACAAACATGGAAAACACCAGTGTGAACCAGTGTTACTGTTAATGAAATCTAAACAATGAAAACAACTAAAATAAAATAAAAACACTCTTTTATTTTTTTTGTAGTTATGCCCCTAAACCTTTCAGTTATGAAAAAGACAAAATTGCAAAAAAAAAAAAAAAATGTATTTGATTGATTACCAAAATATACACCAATGAGCCAAAACATTATGACCACTCACAGATGAAGCGAATAACAATGATCATCTCCAAACAAGATCACATGTCAAGATCTGAGTAGATTAGATGGTAAGTGAACAATCAGTTCTCAGAGTCAAAGTGTTGAATGCAGGAGAAATGGGCAGGAGTGAAGACCTGAGCGACTCTGTCAAGGGCCAAAGTGTTGTGGCCAGACGACTGGGTCAGAGCATCTCTGTAACGGCAAGGCTTGTGGGGTGCTCCCATTCAGCAGTGGTGAGTACCTACCGACAGTGGTCCGAGGAGGGACAAACCAAAATCTGGCGACAGGGTGTTGGGCACCCAAGGCTCGATACGAGACAAAGGCTATCCTGTCTGGTCTGAACTGACAGTAGGGCTACTGGGTCTGATGAGACCCATTTTCTTTTACATCACGTGGATGGCCGTGTCCGTGTGCACCATTTACCTGGGGAAGTGATGGAACCGGGGGAGGGAGTGTGACGCTCTGGGCAATGTTCTACTGTTAAACCCTTGGTCCAGACATTCATGTGGACGTCAATTTGACACATGCCACCAACATAAACATTGTTGCAGACCAGGTACACCCCTTCATGGCAATATTATTCCCTGATGGCAGTGGCACCTTTCAGCAGGATAATGCGTCCTGCCACACTGCATATAATGTTCGGGAATGGTTTGAGGAACATGATGAATTGTTCAAGGTGTTGCCCTGGCTTCCAAATTCCCCAGATCTCAATCTGATTGAGCATTTGTGGAATGTGCTGACCTAACAAGTCCAATCCACGGCGACTCCACTCGCAACTTACAGGACTTGAAGGATCTGCTGCTGATGTCTTGGTGCCAGATACCACAGGACAACTTTAGGGGTCTTGTAGAGTTCATGCCTCAGTGGGTCGGTGCTTTTTTGGCTATTTTTGAAAATGCTTTGTAAATTCTATAATATCGGAGCATTTTGTAGAGGCATTTGTGAAAGATATACATGATGGGTCACTAAAGATGTTTGGCCAATACTTTTTAGGGTTAATGCATTACTTGGAAGCCTTTAAAAACTAGAATTTAAATAAAAGTTAAATATACTAAAAAACACAAACTAAACTGGAACAAGAACACTCAAGTACACCTAACAGTCATAGAGTGAATGAAAAAGAAACTAAATTAAAAGGACAAACTGAAAATATAACAGAAATATGAACAAAATTAAAAATAAAAAAACTGTAACAATCCTGGTGTGGACAGCATTTAATTTGAACCAGGATATGAAATTCGGTATAAACACACACACACACACACACACACACACACACACACACACTGTTAGTGACTTTATCAGTGCTGTCAGTTGATTACATTTTTTAATCGTGATTAATCTCATAATTTTAGTAGTTAATTGTGATTAATCACAGATTTTGAAAGTGTTGGCGTTTTTTGTTGGCGTCATTGTTCCATGAACATGTCCTGCTTGTCAGTGACAGGCCTCTTCTATTAAAATGAATGGGAGAAATTGGAATGACCAAAGGCAGCCAATGGTCAATGGATGTAGAAAGGAAATCCTGCTTCCAGGTAAAATAGCCAATCACCTTTTAGATTCAGATATCGCCTGTCAATCAACGTGTGGACGTGCATGCACATTAGCTATACAAGATGGAATTTGGTTTTTTTTTTTTGCATAATCTGAGTTAAAGACGCAGAGGTTATTTTACCAGTTGTGACGAAACGACACGTGGATTATCATTGACCATGGTGACTTTTTCCAGTTTGGTAGCACGTGACGGGACTCATCTGAACCCAATGAAGAGCCACATCACCTGTCCTTGGGAGACTGGTCTCTACCTACTGTTGTATTCGCAGGTCCAGGGACAGAGCTGGGAGGGTCTGTTGCAAGTTAGATGTGTCGCCGGACCCGCAACCTGGAACCTTGGCATGAGTTAGATGCAACGCTGGAGATTGCAGCACGCATCACGGCCGACGGGCCAGGAGTGAAGCCACTGCCCCATGCGCCTCAGACCAAGGAGGGGAGCATGTCACAGCCACTGGGATCCTGCCCACTAACACCTGGAACTTCCTGTCTTCACTACCCCTTCCTTCACATAGCCCTTTCCACCATGAAGGCCCCAGATTCCCCTTTGTTTTGGACATTTTTAATAAATGCCTCTTATTTGAAATATGTTCTTTTATCGTAATCTTGACCAACCATTTTTGAGAGATTGCTTGCATTAACACGTTAATTTTGACAGCTCTAGACTTTAGACAAAAATAGTTAATTTTGATACAGTAGGAGATGGGCCATTGATCCGAATCAAAACAACAAGCAAATTTAAATATTAGCAGCATGCAGGATCAATAGGTAATTACCATGACATCAACTGTGAGCAGTCCAGAAAGAGGTAATCATCATGCTGTGAGCAAAAACTGAAATCACAGACATTCTTTATAAGGGCTTAAGCAAGGTTGATTTCTTCTATTGTTGATATTATCCGTTTTTATTACATTTAACAATCCCTTAACCCTAAGTATTAATCTTTGGCATGTAACTCGCCTTGGACCATTTGTGTGACAAACATGAATGATCAAATCATGTGGCTTGCTGAGGAGATGTGTGTTATTATCTTTTTTTTAGCAAGATGTCTTGTGATTTTGTCCTTGTGGATAGTGCCTTGAAAAATAACTCACCAAACCATTATTTCACACAAATGATCTGTGTAACCTGAGATTGAGTTATTCTGTTTATTTTTTTTATTTGTGAATCACTGAACTCTGCAACATTGTAACCCAAAAAAAAAAAAATATATATATATAATAAGTATATCTACCTACTTTAATATGTGGTTGAACCACCTTTTTCAGCTATTACATGCATCAGTCTTTTTGGATAAATTTACTTTGCACAACATGAGGGAGCAATATTAGCACATTCCTCCTTGCAAAATTGCTCAAGCTATACCAAACTTGGTATAAAGTCGATCCCTGATTGGCGATGGACAGCAATTTTGAGGTCTCTCCACAGATCAGAGGTTAGCACTCTGACTGGGCCACTTGAGGACATCCATTTTCTTCATTTTAAGCCCCTCCAGGGTTACTCTATCCCTAGGCAGAGTGCCTGTAGTTCCATATTCCTTCTACTTCTGTGTGATGGACCACACAGAGCTCTGAGGTATGTTTATTGCCTTTAGAATGGCTTTGTATCCTTCCACAGATTTGTGCTTCTCTACAAATACATCCTTCATTTGTTTTGAATGCTCTTTTGTATTTATTTTAGTTTTTTTTTTCAAAGGAAAATTTAACCAGAGTGTTTGATTTTATAGAGATGGAAGGTATTTATGTAACATCCAAATAAAACCTTCCTGCTTCCAATATATGGGCTGCCCTGTAAATACGAAAAATAATTGATTGGCAAAAAGTGCCTCAACATCTTCTGATTATCTAAACAAGGAATCTGACATTTGCTGTCACAATATATTTGAATTTTTACAGAGTTAGGGCTGTCACAGGGACAGGTATGACATTTCACCTATTTCAGTGATATCTGTCAGGTAATCTCTTAGGTGACTTTCCTGTATTCAGTTATAACAAAGATGAGCCAAACCATTATGACCACATTCCTAATATGCTGTTGGTGCTCCGCGTGCCGCCAAAACAGCACCGATCTGCCAACGCACAGATTCTACAAGAACCCTGAAGGTGTCCTGTGGAATCTAGCACCAAGACTTTAGTATCAGATCCTTCAAGTCCTGTAAGATGCGAGGTGTAGCCGCCATGGATCGGACTTGTTGGTCCAGTACATCCCACAAATGCTCAATCAGATTGAGAACTTGGATTTTGGAGGTCAGGGCAACACCTTGAACACTTCATCGAGTTTCTCAAACCGTTCCCAAACAATGTGTGCAGTGTGGCAGGGCGTATTATCCTGCTGAAAGAGGCCACTGCCTTCAGGGAATACCATTACCATGATGGGGTGTACCTGGCCTGCAATGATGTTTAGGTAGCTAGATAACCCTGTCCCTCTCAGAAAGTGTCATTTATTGTAAATACATTTAATAAGTTCGAAATGTAAAGGTTTTCAACATTTGTCAGCACAATAAATGAGAGTCTGAAAGAACATGTGACCATGTGGTATGAATGATTTGAACTCAAGCTGTGATCTCAATGTTTTCTTCAGAATATGTGACATCAGTGAAGTAGGCTATGCCATTTTAAAACAACAATAATAAAAAGTGAACACATTATGCAAATTAAAAATAAATTATATGTGTGTCTATAAATATCCATTTTTGAGGAGCATGTCTGCTGGGAAACAGCAGTTCTTTGTTGTATGTGCAAAGAAATCTGCAGTTAATTGAGAAATCAATCTTGAGTAATCAAAACAACATAACTGTTCTGTGTTGTCTGCTGTCAAATGTGACATACAATGGGGTGTGAAAGTCCACTAGTGAAAATGCTTCTATTTTGCACTCTTTTATAATTGAATAGTTTTGAACAGTTTTGGTAAAGGGTCCTATATCGACCTTTTCACTAGAGGTCTTTTACATCCCACTGTCTGTTTTCTGATGTTATTACATTTTTCCATTTAAGTTCTTTGCTGAAAGTGAAATGAAAGTTGATTGCGTTGGTTTTGAACATATGTCATGCTTCAAATACCATACATGATCAGGTCTCATGGCTATTCTCAGCTATAGGAATTACACACTTCACATTTAAGAAGCTTCAGTCACACACCGTTTATTAAAATTTACTCTAACTTATTAATGTTTTGCTCAAGTATTTAAAATACCAATAATTGTGTACAATATTTTACAAAAATAGACTCGCACCTGACCTGGTCAAAATCGCATTGTTGAAACCCCCCTAGGGGCACTAGGAACCGGGATCGTAATTTATGGGTGGAACAGGTGGGACAAGTCCCTACAACTTTTTGCCTATGCCAGTTTTGTTCCCAACACTTTTTGAAATAGCTTTCACCTGATAAGGGTCTAATGCATCTAAGAAACATCTCTAGTACTTGAGCAGGAGTTTTCGTTTAGTTTTGTTTTTGTTTTAATAAGTGGCGATATAGCACTGGAGGTTGATATTTTAAAAAAATTAGTTATTTTCAAAATAATAAGTGCCCGTTGCGGCTGTTTTAAGTGCCGATGAGTGACATGTTCTCTCCTGCATCCAGATGTGTTCTCCCTTGATTCAAAGCACTCCTTTGCAGATAAATCGCAAACCAAAATCCAAACATGGCAAATCATAAAAAAAAAAATACATTAATTTTTATATATTAATAAGGTGAGCAGATCATGCTAAACGTGCCGTTTTAATACATAATGGAAACATAATTAACAAGAATGAAATTAAATGCATTTACATATATACATATATATATATATATATATATATATATATATATATATATATATATATAGCTTAATTCTTGTAAAAGTGGATTTTTGATTACTATAATGATCATATATATGCTTATAAGACAAAGTTTTTGTTTTTATCAAAGATCCACGCTTTTCCTGCAGCAAAATGCCTCAGTCTAAAAAATGAATTTTGTGTAATGCCAACATGTATCGCCATATATAGAAAGCAAATGAACTGTTCTGTTGTCACTGTCAAAGATCCTCATGACACACCAGCTAAACACTGTATACACACGCACACGCGCACACACACACACACACACATTTGAGATACCCTCAAAAATGACTGATACAGTATCTCACATAAGTGAGTACACCCCTCAATTTTTGTAAATATTTGATTATATCTTTTCATGTGACAACACTGAAGAAATGACACTTTGCTACAATGTAAAGTAGTGAGTGTACAGCTTGCATAAGAGTGTAAATTTGCTGTCCCCTCAAAATAACTCAACATACAGCCATTAATGTCTAAACCGCTGGCAAAAAAAGTGAGTACACCCCTAAGTGAAAATGTCAAAATTAGGCCCAATTAGCCATATTCCCTCCCCGGTGTCATGTGACTTGTTAGTTTTACAAGTTCTCAGGTGTGTATGGGGAGCAGGTGTGTTAAATTTGGTGTCATCGCTCTCACACTCCCTCATACTGGTCACTGGAAGTTCAACATGACACCTCATGGAAAAGAACTTTCTGAGGATCTGAAAAAAAGAATTGTTGCTCTACATAAAGATGGCCTAGGCTATAAGAAGATTGCCAAGACCCTGACACTGCACCATGGTGGCCAAGACCATACAGAGGTTTAAGAAGACTAAGGTCTAAGAAGAATCCCTTCCCTTCAGAGACTGGGCCGCAGGGCTATATTCAAGCATGATAATGACCTCAAACAGACCACCAAGACGACCACTGCCTTGCTATAGAAGCTGAGGGTGAAGGTGATGTACTGGCCAAGCATGTCTCCAGACCTAAACCCTATTGAGCATCTGTGGGGCATCATCAAACGGAAGGTGGAGGAGCACAAGGTCTCTAATATACACCAGCTCTGTGATGTCATCATGGAGGAGTGGAAGAAGACTCCAGTGGTAACCTGTGAAGCTCTGGTGAACTCCATGCACAAGAGGGTTAAAGTAGTGCTGGAAAATAATGGTGGCTACACAAAATATTGACACTTTGGGCCCAATTTGGACATTTTCACTTAGGGGGTGTACTCACTTTTGTTGCCAGCTGTTTAGATATTAATGGCTGTATGTTGAGTTATTTTGAGTTTTAGTTACAGCATCTAATAGCAAGGGGCTAACTGACACATGATCATCAGTTAAACCCTGACCTCTTGAGCCCTGAGCTTTATCCACTACACAGCATTTATGTCATGTGCACATTGGTTGCACGCAAGTTGTATATATTTTCAAGCAAAACATTTCAAATAAAGAAGTTTGTTAGGCTTGAAATTATTAAATATTTAAAATTTTTTAAAGGTGCCCTCATTGGGGCCTGGGTAGCTGAGTAACTCCAGCCAGTCTCCTAAGCAACCAAATTGTCCCGGTTGCTAGACAGGGTAGAATCACATGGGGTAACATCCTTGTGGTCGTGATTAGTGGTTCTCGCTCTCAATGGGGCATGTGGCCCCTGACAATTAGCCCCTGTACCAAAATAGTTTCCCACCCCTGGTTTAGGGTAAGGATGTCTATTTTGTTCACCTCTCATTTACCTTTTAGAACACTATTGGTTAGGTTTAGGTTTAAGTTTTTGGTAAGGGAGATACATTTTACTCATTAAAACCTACATCTAATATGCACTTCCAACCTCGTCTGATTACAAAACCATTTCATTCGCTTTTGGCGCCTCTTGTTGGAAATTTCACTGGGAAACTGCAGTGAAATGTGTAGTGGAGCACATCATTTAGTTGTGCAAAAATGTTGCCACAGTCATGTACATTTCATGAGATCAGGCAGTTTTTACTCCATTGATGGTAAAGTTTATTGTTGTGGTTTGGGGTAGATTAATAAAATATAATTTTTTTTCACTGCATTACATCCTTTACAGCTTAGGGGAAAAAAAACTCTTTCAATTCGTTGTTGGCGCCCGTCTGTGGGCATTTCACCTAGAAACTTGAGCTCACACATGCCTTTACATTCATAAACACTTCCCCGTCTGGCCACTGGAGGCAGTGCTTTAAATTTCAGTAAGAACTTATCGAGTTTAGCTCAAGAAAAGTCATCCTGCTGTTTCCAAATTCACTGTGAGATCAGTCTGCAATTTACTACTTTGCCTGGCAAACAGCTTAAAATTATAATAATGAACCATAATACATAGCAAAATCAGAAATGTTATTCTATTACAGGGATATTAAAGGGATAGTTCACCCAAAAATGAAAATCACCTCATCATTTTCTCACCCTCATGCCATCCCAGATGTGTATGAATTTTTTCTTCAGCAGAACACATTTGAAGAAAAACAGAAGAATATCTGTATATAATGTAAACAAACATGGTTGTAGGGAAGTGCTGACATCGCTGTTGCTGCTACTTATTGCAGCTTGTTTAGGAGAGGTGTGCTATTTTTGCACCGGTAAGCATCACTTACATTTTACTCAAAACATTTAAAATTCTAGTGACTTTTGCAATACTCCAAACAAACTGACAAAAGGACGAGCTGTTCCATAAAATACACAAAAACAGACTAGAACAAGTAATGTCACATTGATACTTTTTTGACTAAAGTAATTTCTCTGTACAGCTTTATGGCAGAATAATCCCCAGACATTCCCTGGAAGAATAAACAGGATGTAGAGTTGGCTCTTAGCATCACGGTGAAACCTTGGAGTTAGCATGTCAGAGACAGCTATTAAAATTACACGCTTGTTGTGCATTGTTTCATGAAGTTGCTGTCTTCCTGGTAGATTTTTTTTTTATTTTTCACCATTTGTATTAGAATGAAACAGACAACTAACAATTTATATGATATTTCGCATATCACCTAGTAATCTCTGCCACACAAAATAACATCATGAGTGACATTGGGAGTCAGCTATAAAATATATGGCAAATATCAAGGAGAAACAGAAAATAATGAACACATAATAATTAAGAATGAATACATGGGTAGCACTTAAGAATAGCTTTCATCAAAAATCATTAACAAACATTGTAAAAGGCTACGTTCACATTTATCCGGATACATTTGCAAATGGCGGTTTCATTTTCAAAACGCTCTCCATCCACACTGCCGTTTTCAAGCATTTCCCAAAAGTTTCTAATCCACACTAAAACGTACGAAAACGCTTAAATCCCGCATGCGAAAAATCGCCATTCCATGTACGGTCTGAAATGCAATTCACCTAATGATTGCTAATTGATATACCTATCATTAACTAATGATCTGTTAAACATTATGTAATATAGATTTAAATACAATTAATACAAATGTTATTAAACTTTCATTCATATGCTGCCTTGCAATTTTTGACATCTACAAATTATTTTAACAAATGTTATATAGTGATTCACAGATAATATGCTAATGTAATTTTTAATGCTATCAAATGTCATTAAACTTTTTCATAAATGAGCTCATGCACTTTTTACATTTACAAATGTTTTCAGAAATGAGACATCGATGTCCGCTTTACCCTTTGAAATATCCCACTAACTTTATCAGAGAAGATATCCTTGCAAGTGCATTACAAAGGGTGTTTTCAAACATAAATGTTGCGCCCTTGAAGGCCACTTGGGAAGAGGTTGTTCAAAACAAAACTAAGAAAATGCTGTTGCACAAATGCACAAAAGGCTCTTTCACAAGACTTTTAATGAAGGCTACATTTAAACTGTAATGCCATGCTCCCTTCAGAGTGCCTACATCAAGACCTCTGTCTTCCGTAGGGAGTAGGGCATAGGGATGATCACTTTCAATTAGAAAACTTTACTATGAGTAAGAGGTGTTCTGAACCTGCTTAGCTGTGTTTTATATAAAACAGCAACAACAGCAAGTTTAATACACTGATAAATGCATTTGTAATAATGATACAATGATTCTGGTCAAATCCCAGTTTGCCCATTTGATCTTGTCTTGAAGACCTACTTTTGAACTTTGTTTTTCCACTAACTTGTGGAAAAATGAATGGGCCTACCTGTTTGCAACGTGCTTATATTATCTAATATTATTTCTTATCTGACAAGATTTACCTACAAAAATGTAACACGGAAATCTTGACAGAGCTTAGTTTAAATGGGTGAAAAACTCAAGATTAATCTTAGAAAGAGATAAATCTATTCATATTCAATTGGTAGGATAATTGATGAACACTTAAGTTTCAAACTATTTATTTGAAGCATATTAATGTAACCCAGCTCTGTAAATTTCTCTCAGAGTGACTGAGTATCAGAATATGTAACTTTAATTTGAGTGTGATGGTGTTTTTTACAATATGACCATTTATTTATCTCTATTAATTTGGAATATTGGAGTTTCTTCAAATACCTTTAATAAATTGTCCATTTCTACTTGTGGAATTCTGTGTATCCTTAAAGCAAGCAGCTCTTTCAGGTGTGATATGAATGCATGTTGAACTCACCTTGAGCATTTCTGAAATCCTGTCAGTCACACTGTATTCACACCATTAACTTCCAAACTCTGCCTGTTGGCCATGTGTTCTCTCTGCTCTTTGATGCTCTGTAATTTTGGATGAGAACTGCACATGTCCCTGCCAATGTTGTTGATATCTTCAACCTTGACAGTGGAGTTAACTAACAGCCAGCACTCATGGCATATTACTTACCTCACAGCCAAAAGAGAGGCCACCTGGTGTCTTTTTAAACGCCATGTTGACTTTACTCATGTCCTTCTAGAATCAATAGCCATCAAAATATGTATATGCCACCTGTGTTCTGAGATGAAAGCAACATACCTCCCTTTTCCCTTTTGTTAATACTGTTCTCATTACATAGTGCATTGAATGTTTCTCACTTATAAAGATACATGTTACTAGCCACATTCACATGATGATCTGCTGTGGTCATGATTGAAATCAGTTGACAAATGCAGTAGTTTTTCCTACAATCTAGTCTTATAGAATGAACATTACTATGACAACATTTTTACAAATTGATTTTTATGTGCCAAATTTGACTTTTGCCACAGTTTTCTGGTGAATTTAACACTAGGGGCCCTATTTTAAGAGTGTAAGTGCTAGAGTTCAGATTTTGCAATGTAAAAAAGACCTGCTTTTGAAACGTGTTAGCGCAATGACTTTACATTGTCACGGTGCATGTGGGGAGAGACAGGACCCACAAGCAGAGGGAAAGTTCAATTGGAATTCATTAGCAATTCAAACAGTTCCTTTTCAAAAACTCAAAGCAAGCAAAGCCCAGACGAATCTCCTGAGACACTGGCAGATATTGAGGAATCCTCCTCCACAGTATTGGGCATCCAAACACAGGCAAATGTGATCCAGAGGGCATCCACACATCTAAAGAGAGGATAGCTCCAGCTACACAAGAGCACACAGTAAATAAAGACAGCAAACCACACCTTCATGTTAGACAGTAACACCACAATAATCCGGAATCGGACATGACACACGGGGCTTTAAATAGGAGAAACAAGCAAGGGGCAGGTGTCACTCACAGCTGAAGGTTGTACTGATCAGCGTTCCTGTGAAAACAATCATGTTTCCCATGTAAATGCTGATTCGGCATGCCAGCAACACCTGAAACAAATAAGGGCAAAACATAAACATGCTTTGACAAAACAGACAAGGGACGATGATGCCACAGAGGATGAAAATTGTTCTTAGAATTAGTTTTCTAACATAGCGCACAGGCGTAGCACTGCACTTTCGCACTCACCATAATAGAGCCCTTGAGGTGCTACAACAAATATAGTTCCAAGCATAAGATCGAGAGGAGCTTTTTCATCTAGGTCTGCCAATCATATCCAAAGGATATATAAGCGGTTGCTTCCCTCTCTCTGACGACAATTCTTCTGGCATCCCATCTCCACCTTTATTTTTCATAACGCCTGTACTAATTATTTAAATTTGTTTTTCCATTTCTCGCTTAAGTCCGATCTCAGAGCTCAAGCCCAGTCCTGCACTCGAGCCCCTCCGCTTTGGACAGCACACCACATACGTTTACCTTATTACACTCCAGGACTGTATGTACCAGCAAACTCGTAAACTGCATTTTTTCACTTTCACACAAAACACGAGTACAACGGCTGATGATGACTTTATAAACATGTATTTTTTGCTCTGTTACTGTCACACACTGCCATTTTCCATCCATCCATCCATCCATCCATCGTCAACCGCTTATCCTGTACAGGGTCGCGGGGGGCTGGAGCCTATCCCAGCTAACATTGGGCGGAAGGCGGGGTACACCCTGGACAGGTCGCCAGTCCATCGCAGGGCCACTGCCATTTTATAATATGGAAATACTTTTACACCTCATTTGAAAAACGATACATTTTAACACTTGTATTACAGACCCACGTACATGTACATGTTTATTCAAATGTGATTAGCTTGCGCGGTAGCACACCCGATAAGAATGTTGAACCTCATATATGTTTATATGCTACCTCTTATTTGCTTTTAGCATACTATTGGTTGGGTGTAGGTTAAAGTTTTAGGTTAGGGAGGTATGTTTTACTCATTAAAACCTCCATCTAAAATTCTGTCACCATTTCACTCACTTTTGGTCCCCCTCACTGGACATTTCACTAGGAAACTGCAGTGAATCCTGTAGTAAAGCACGCTAATTCGTTTTGCAAAAATGTTGCACAGTCCTGTAATTTTCATGAGATAAGGCTACTTTCCTGTGTTGATGTATTTCCTATAGAAACAGGAAGTTTGGATGGGGTAAATTATAATTAAATAACATTTATATATTCATAAATATCCTTAGGCTTTAGCATTTTCACAGCCATAAACCACAATTTGCTATTTGGTGCTCCATTGCTTTGATTGGACAAAATCTGTGTTGTGCAGCATGAATTGTCAATATTTTTCTTTTGATTTCCTGGAATAGAACAACTTTGTATATCTGCTTAATCAGAACAAGCTTTATTGGTGCTCAGAGCTCTGTAGCATTGGCCAGAAGGCAACGGTTCAAAAGGGTAATGGGCAGGATGAGTGGGCTGTTCTAGAGTGAATTTTCCAGCCTTTTTTTTACTCTGGAAGTGTACAGTTCTTGAACGGAGAAGGTCATTAAATCTAGAGTTATGCCTGTTCTACATCTGTTTATGGAACCCACTAAATCTGTGAATTTGAATAAACAATCCAGAAATAATACTAGCCACAGAATATAGAATGGTTGTCACTCCTAATAACAAATAATATTTCATTTCTATTCTTTGTCATTTTCACATTAATGAGGATAAACCAGCATTATGGATGTATCAGTTGTAAAAGTGGCCCTTACTGTTCATGATGAGGGAAAACCATCCAAAACACTTTGAAACCTGCAGACTTTGACCTCCGAGACATCCGTATGCGATCCATTAAGGCTGTGTTGTTGACTGAAATCACTGTATGGCCTTGTGAAATTACTAAACTGCAAAAGGCTCCGTTTTAAAAAAGTCTGTATAGAGCTGTTCAGGTTGTAGTCCAAAAACCTGGAAGATAATTTAATAATTCCTCGCGATTTTCTGGTTTTTATATTGCCGGTTGTGGATTTATAAGTAAAATAAGGTCTGTGGTAAACAATACTTGTTGGTAAGTGGCCGTTTTGTTCAAAAAGTTAAATTACAAGATTCCTCAAATTGGAATTTTGAAGCCGTATTGAATTGCATACTTAAAAAAATTGAATAAAGTCAAGTCGGCTTCAAAATTCATGCTTTAGGTATGAAAGTGTGTAATTTATGTTGTATAACAAAACTTTTACATATCGTCAAGTAATGTTTTCCACAGACATTATTTTACTCATACCTGAAAACCCCATTATAAAAACTCCCAAAGGGGACCCATGGCCTTCTGGGATCTTCTTCAAATTGACGTCACGGCTGAACAGCTCTATAGAATGCTTCAGTTAATAATGCATGAGCAACCGGCTCACTGTTGATTTAAAGATGGCATTACATGGCTTGATGATGTTGTGTTTTGTGTTGCAACAGTTAATCGGCTCTGAGACTCATCAGACTTGCTACACAATATTCGCTTCTGGAGGTAGTTTGAAGATGGGCCTAACACTCAGAACAGCAGAGTAGGTGTATTGGACTGGAACTCCCTGTGCATTACGGTTTTAAGGCATGCATTCCATCCAATCAGTTTTGAATATTGGAAAAGACCATGGTATAAAATGTTTCAGTGCATATAGTATAAGTATTGTGACAGAACTTAAATATATCGCTGGCAGCGGGGTGAGACACACCTGAATGTCGTGTAATGGTGACTCGTCACTGCTAACTTTAAATGCTGACCCTGGCTCTAGAGAGACAGATAACCCTAGAGGAACAGGTAACCCATGCTCTCCACTGGCCCATGAGATGCCAAACCACTGAAGAAAACTGCCAGCCTGCCTGCCCCCCTTCCTACCTAAACCAAACCCTTCCTTCAATGAGTCCCTGATCACGGTGAGGACTCAACGTTTATCCAGTTATATCACATTCCTCTCAGACACTTTATTTACACCTTTTGTGATCATTTTAATTTAAAATAAATGATTCTCCAACAGCAGACAGCATATAGTTGAATATGGGAGAAGAGTGGAATTGGCAAAAGGTAGACTTGAACTTGGGTCGCCCGCTCTGAAAAACAACTTTAATTTTAATATCATCGCTCCAGTTCTTAGGTATATTGATGTAACATTCATATACTTATGTCTCCATATCTTTTCTTCAAAGATCATTGTAAAGAGATTCATGTGAAGGAGGAGATGAGAACAGGCTTGACAATATAAATAATATTTTAATGGATAACTTAAACCAAAAGACACAAACACAGACATATGACGGACAGCTGCCTATAAAC
Organism: Moxostoma hubbsi; assembly: GCA_032164185.1. Taxonomy (NCBI): domain Eukaryota; kingdom Metazoa; phylum Chordata; class Actinopteri; order Cypriniformes; family Catostomidae; genus Moxostoma; species Moxostoma hubbsi. The sequence goes on along the minus strand of JAVLUX010000110.1, from coordinate 4,314,786 downwards.
ACTCTCTCTCTCTGTCGCATCACCATTATTTTTTAAATAATGTTTCACGTTTTCATCACCGTATTGGGGAGAACATATCTGGGCTGTGTGACCATTCCTATTTGTAGTTAGGGTAAATAATTATTTGGCTTTACGGAGCCTGTGGTAGTGGCCGCAGGGCCCTATGCATATTTGCTTATTGTATAAGGATATATACTGTATATAATGAAAAAATCTTAATGAAATAAAACATCAAAATAGACTGGATAAGCCAAGAATTTGATATTTTGATCAATAATTGGTCATGATGCATGACATTTTTCATTTTGATCTTATATAACAAAAAAGGGGGACATTGCCCACTAGATTTGCCCCTCCCCAGAAACTTTCACGTATGTGGAGATTTATTGAAATTATGTTTAATACAAGGGGTCTCTGAGACCCTAAACATTAAGAATGTATTTTTTCATGGATGATGTTTGGCTTTGTGGCCAAAAAGAACATGAGGGATTTCAGAAGAATTCTGTATTAATAAATCTAAAAACTCAATTTCTCCTTAGTTAAATTGTTTCCATGGGTTTCACCTTCAAGGTCACTCTGTAAAACATTTAAATGAGCAATTGCTCAAATACCAATGAAACTGCCTGTTACAGCATGTTTTCACACATATTTCGCTCTCTGTAAGGGCCAACAACTACACAGTTGTTTACAGAGCCCCATGCTGACCAAACACAGAACATTTGGTTTGGGTGCAGTGTTGTTGTGTCCAGAAGCACAGTCTCAATGTCCAATTGGCACACCTTTACACCATGTTCACGCTCCAGTGGCCCTCTCAGCTTGGTTTTCCTCCTAGTTCTTGCTATGCCTCGGTAATCTGCAGCCTTGCCGTTCTCTTTGCCACATTCCAACACTCTCATTGTTCAGTGGTCATATCACAGCCCTGCTCTGCAATCATTATATTTCCTAACTGCACAAAGATTATTATTTCTGGGTTTGGTATGGATCAACTTGGCCTTGCAATTATTGAGAGTGTGCAGCAAGCTAGATGAATTGATTTGGGCTGCATTTCCCAAAAGCATCAAAAGCTTATTTTGATCATAGAGACCACTGGAGCCAATGGTTTCTACAATCTACAATGGTTTACAATGCATTTGGGAAATGCTGCCCTGGTGGCAATCTGGACTAGGATGAAACTGTGTCATAATTTGAAGTCCTTCTGATATAATATCAGCATTTAATGAAGTAATAAACCACAAGAGGCTGTGCGTTACAATGATTTTACTATGAGTAAGGGCTAGGTCTAAACCGAACTTTGTAACTGTAAAAAAAATTATATGTTATTAATTATAACGGTATTATCCCTCCTATTCTGGTCAAGTAGGGCTGCTTATTTTGCTGTTTGCGGTCATTTTTGTCCGAACACAGTACAGGTGCAACTTTAAAAAATAAATAAATATGAACATTTCTTATTCTTTTGGGATTTTTATGTTTTTTCTTTATTTACTTACTGTATACATTTCTCGATTTCACCATCATTTTCATATGCAAATTAGCAAATGTATGTAACTTTCTACTGTAAAAACCTAGTTGAAACATGAAGAAATATGAGAATGTGTCCTGTATTGAGGGCAGATTTCTGCCATCTGGTGAAAAAATAAAATTGACATTACTTGAAAATCATGTTATGACAATAATAGCCAGTAGATGTCTTCAACGTGCAGCCACCTACTGTGTAGATTACAATAAAGTACATCTAATCTAACCTACACAGTAGGTGACTACACATTTACTTCACCTACTGTGTAGCAATTCAAAATTTTATCACAAGTTATGCATTTAGATATATATTTAGACATTATCAAACTATTATTTGTCAAAGTTTAGCTTTTTTTTTTTAAAGTCTCAGTTTTTGCAATAATGTCACATCATGCTTACAGTCTGGTGTTACAAAAAGAAGAACATAATAATTGTGTTACTAATCATTTATTTCAAATATCAAAATGTAATAACTTAAAGTAAAATAATAATATTAATGTCAATAAAATGAACAGTAATAAACAGAAATGAACAGCAATGGACTGATTGAATGGATTCAATTAGTGTATGAAACAGAGATGTTCACTGTGTGTGCGTGCATGTGTCTATGTGTGTCTGCGTAAGTGTTTGTGTAAGTGCTTGTGTTTGTGTACGTTGTGTTCTGCGTTCTGACTGTGTTAGTCTCACTCATTTATTTCTGTTTGTGTGTGTGTGCTGCATTGTGGCACATTTATAGATTTTATTTGACAAAATAATAAAAAGAAATGCTCTTTGCTATAGTGTCACCAGTTCATTTGTATGCATGTGTGTGTGTTGGCTTATATGCATGTAGTCTCTTAATTTCTTGTGAGTGGTTTTTATATTGTATTTGAATTACTTAATGTTAAGTAAATGGAAGCCTAATAAAACAAAAAAAAAAATAGCTCAAAGGAAATGGATGGAAAATACAATCACTTTAATGCACGTCTTTGAGTAGTTAATTGCTTAAAGGAATAATTCACCCAAAAATTTTAATTCTTTCATCGTTTACTCACCCTCATGCCATAACTTTCTTTCTTCAGCCAAACACAAATGAAGAATATCTCAGCTCTGTGCAAGTGAATGGGTGCCAAAATGTTGCAGCTCAAAAAAACAAATAAATCAGTATAAAAGTAATCCAGATGACTCCAGTGGTTTAATCCATGTCTTCAGAAGTGATATGATAGGTTGGGTGAGAAACAGATCAATATTTAAGTAAATTTTTACTATAAATACTCCTCCCTGCTCAGTCAATCTCAACTTTAACTTCCACTTCTTTGGTTATTCAAATTCTTTATGCATACGCCTCCTACTGGGCAGGGAGAGAGAAGAATTTCTAGCAAAAATTGATTTAAATACTGTTCGGAAGACATAGATTTATCCACTGGAGTTTTATGGATTAATTTTAATTAGTACTTTTTGGAGAGTCAAAATTTTGGCACCCATTCACTTGCATTGTGACAACCTACAGAGCCAAGATATTCTTATAAAAATCTTCATTTGTGTTCAGCAGAATATAGAAAGTCATATACATCTGGGATGGCATGAGGGTGAGTAAATGATGGGAGAATTAAAATGTTTGGGTGAACAATCCCTTTAAACATTGGCTTTAACAATATGATAAAAGACACTAATGTAAAATAAAGTTATATTCATGAATGTTAATAATCAGAATAAACTATTATTTTGCCATGTAATACAATATAGTTCATTAGCCTTGCTAAGAAATGCATGAACTTAGCAAATGAATAGGCTAATGAGCAGTCACAGGTGTGCATGTATTGGTTATACAGTGGCTTTGAATGTGTCTCATCCAATCAGAATTTAGAGTTCAAACTATACATTTTTTCAGTCCTCTGTCATTCTCTGCACGTGGACTGAATGGCTCATCAAATTTGACATGAATGAAATGGTTTCTGATGGCCTGCCCTGCAGCTTTAAACCTTTATGGCTTTGGATTAGGATAATGGCCCAGTGTAGTTTCAGTGAGAGTGGTCGAGGCAATGCCAAGCAGATTCAAACAACAACATTTGAATAAGCTCCTGTTGAAGAGCCATCCTGTCGCAGATATGTTCCCATCAATTCTAAGTGAGTGGGAAAGGCTGCATCAGTACAAACCGGGCCATTATATTACCATCACATTACAGACTTTGACTATAAACAGTGCACAGGAAATGATATTGCACCAGAGATCTTCCATCAAAAAACCACAACAGAAAATAAATGTAAAACCAAATATTTTCATCAATAATTCACCCCAATCCAAAGTACTTATCTGTTTGCCTCTGCTTAAAGTTTCGTACCGTCATTATCTCAGAATACACAACATGTGGTCTCATATTTTCTGTAACCGATGAATACACTACACAATAGTAGTTTGGATCCTATTATTCGGATGCTTTTCATTCTGCTGTCTCTTTTGCAAGTCGCTTTGGCTAAAAGCGTCTGCCAAATGAATAAATGTAATGCAAATATAAATACACAAATGACTTAAATAAATTCACTGTTTGAGAACACAACATGAATAGAGCAATGTCTGAGTCATCCTAGTAAATATTAGACATTCCCATCCTAAATTTAAGCATGACAGAAATTAAAATGAAAAAAGTTCAAACTTTCATGAGAAGCATTTTTAACGTGAGAGAAAAGCTTTAAAATGCTACATTTATGGTGCTCTGGGTAGCTTAGTGCGTAAAGATGTTGACTACCACACCTGGAGTCACGAGTTCAAATCCAGGGTGTGCTGAGTGACTCCAGTAAGGCTTCCTAAGCAACCAAGTTGGCCCGGTTGCTAGGGAAGGTGGAGTCACATGGGGTAACCTCCTTGTGGTAGCTATAATGTGGTTCTCGCTCTCGGTGAGTTGTGTGTGGATGTCGTGGAGAATAGCGTGAGCCTCCACACGCACTATGTTTCCATGGTAACACACTCAACAAGCCACAATATAAAATGCACAGATTAACGGGCTCAGATGTGGTGGCAACTGAGATTCGTCCTCCACCACCCGGATTGAGACGTCACTATGCCACCACGAGGACATAGAGCGCATTGGGAATTGGGCATTCCAAATTTGGAGAAAAAAGGGGAGAGACAAAATTCAACATTTATATATATATATATATTTCAGTAAGCATCCACAGCATGGATTTAGTTAGGCTTTAAAATGTTGGTCATTAATAAGTCATAAACAAACATTATATAACAGGATGAGAAGTTAATGCACATTTAAATATGAATGTGCAAATATGTGAATCAAACTTTAATGACATTTCTATTTAAATGTGTACTGTAAACAGTGGTAACATGCGATTCTTAAATTAAGGGGCTATTTCTACTTGATCTAACCCTTAAAAAGAGTTTTGTTGGTGTAACCCAATGTTTTCATTTTGAATGGTGTTAAATTATATTTTTGACTTGAATAAAACCAGTTAACTTTGGTTTAGGGTAAACATTTGTTTCAGTGTAGTTTAAGAGATCTATTAAGCATTATGTGCTGTCATGTGTATATTAATAAAAGTTGGTTCCCCACACCTGTAAAGAGAAATAATACAAAATGACTGTGTAGAATTATCTCTTGTGTAAACTCTAACATCAGAACATTTAAGCTTTCCCAGTCAAACCTATCTGGATCGTTTCCCTCTAATCTCTCCTAATGCTTTATTCGATCATTGTCAATGTCCTCTGGTCGCTTCTCCTCCGCCTCTTTAACAACACTTTATTTTTCCATTAGAGCGCGAACAAGCGCAACCGCACTGGAGAACTCGGCAAGACTTTACGCATAAAAGCTTCAGGATTTACGCACACTAGTCCTATCGCACCAGCTCCTCCAGCACACTGAGTTATGGGATGTACAAATCAAACCAGTTGACAAGGGGACACTTGGTTAGAGAGTGCGCGTAAAGCATGGCTTGGATACGCACATGTTTTCTCTTATCTTGGTAAGTAAAGTGCTTTTATCTGACTTTGCGTGCGTGTTTACTGTTCTGCTTTGCTTATTGAGTGTGAAAGTGGAATTTAAGTAGGATTTTGTTTACAGTGTCGGACATGTGTTGGCGAATCCGCCAGCTGAGACGAAGATTTATTTGGATAACATTACGCGCATTTTGGATAGATTATTAGATGGATACGACAACAGACTACGACCTGGATTTGGAGGTAGTGTAAATACTGTTTCTGGAATAATTTGGCATGGTCAAGAGTTATTTTAGTGCTATTTTCAAGGGAACAAAATGCTTAATTGTGCTGTTAGTAACTTGGGACTTTGTGTTTTGGACATCCATTAAGTTCTCCATTTGTAAATTGTACCAACAAAAACTTTTTATAAAAAGGCATATAATTGCATTTTTTTTCATTTAAACTGAAATATTTTGTTATTAAAAGGGCTTTGTTTCTTATTTAAAGTGCATTATGACTGATTATTAATCACTTATTAAGATTATTTATTTTTATTAAAAATAATAAGTTAATGTGTGATTTTCATGAAACCTGTCCAGAAAATGTCCTGGTATGTAGGCTAACCACGTGTGTGTGTGTGTGTGTGTGTGTGTGTGCATATATATATATATATATATATATATATATATATATATATATATATATATATATATATATATATATATATATATGTGTGTGTGTGTAGTTGTATCCACATAAAGAAATTGAATCATTAAGATTTTTTGCATTGTGACATTATTTTCAAGCACATTTTACCCCCCAATTCTCATTACTCTCATATGTCCAGATGTCTTTCCCATTGTTTTTAATGATTATTATCTTTACCGTTTTATCATATAACTGTATTACAGTAAAAGATGCTGTTGTACAAAGATTTTTATTTTTTTTAATTAAAACTAGTGAAAATGAAAGGCAGTACAAGGGAGGATTACTATGACGTGTAAATACTTTAAAAATAAATTGCGGTAATGAAAATATCATAACGACCATCTTTTTTTCCCATTGCGGTAATGAAAATATCATAACGACCATCTTTTTTTCCATTGCGGTAATGAAAATATCATAACGACCATCTTTTTTCCCATTGCGGTAATGAAAATATCATAACGACCATATTTTTTTCCATTGCGGTAATGAAAATATCATAATGACCATATTGTTTTTGCATTGCGTTAATGAAAATATCGTAACAACCATCTTTTTTTTCCATTGCGGTAATGAAAACATCGTAACAACCATTTTTTTTGTTTTGCATTGCAGTAATGAAAATATCATAATGACCATCTTTTTTTTTGCATTGCGGTAATGAAAATTGTAAACGCAAAATAATGTCACAATGTAAAAAATCCTAATGGCACTAAAATTAGGCTTTCTTTTTATAATCAGAATATTATTTTTCACCATTTTTAATTATTATAAATCACCCTAATGACGTCCTTTTATTTTTTGCATTATTTTCTGTTTAAAACAACAACAACGCTAGGTCCTGTCACAGAGGTTAAAACGGACATCTTTGTCACCAGCTTTGGACCTGTATCTGATGTTGAAATGGTATGTGAGTTAAAACATTTATGTATATACATGCATATAAACAAAAATCCACTTTAATTGTATGTTTTCTTTGCCCACTGCTATAGTCATGATGGTCCGAGGCTTCATTATTCTGACATTTGGGCAGGATGTCATTATAGCAGCTTAGGCATTTTAATCTGTTTGACAATCCCTGACAGTAAGGGTCCCAGCTGAGCTGAGCTGAGCTTCCTCTGTTACACACTACACTATTTTTCTACAGTGTCCAAAGCCACCTCGCTTGCCATGTGATACACTGTGACAATCCGAAAGACAGTATAGATAAGTCTGTGCCAAGATTAGTGGGGGGAAAAAATCATTGCTGAGTGAATACATGCCAGCTTGAATCAGATATATGTACGATAAGACTTTACTGATGCGTTTGCTGTCGTAAAAGCATTGTGGGTTAATGTTAATGGGTAGCTGACAAATGGTCAAGGACATCAAGATTTTACTTTATAATGTGTGAGGGTGTTTCTTCAACTTTGAGACCTTTCATGTCCCAGAGGTTGCTTTTAATAACATGACCAGATTTCAACTTTAAAAAAAAAAAATTGTTAAATGAGGGTCACATTAAAACGGACTTAATTTAATTTTGGTACTTTTTAAATGCCTTATACGTGTAGAATTTACTGTTTTAGCCTCGTCCCAGACCAGACTTACAATGTTAAACTATAAAATCCAATATAAAAATCCATATTATTATATGATTTATAAAATGTTATTATACAAATATGAGATGATTGATGTTTAAAATAGCAAAACAAACAAAATTCAAAGTAAATTTTACATGTGTCCAGAATATATTTATTGGGCATCATTTCCAATCAAGCCAAATATAGTGAAAATATAGTGTTAATTGAGGATATATAAAATGTTAGCTATGAAATTGTCTGCCACTTTTTTTTTTTTTTTTTTTTTTTTTTTTAATTCCAGCACAGAATTCTATTAAACACAATACATGCTTGAAATGACAAGGTTGGGAATTTTCAGGACTTTCCGAAAAATGAAAGAAAAAAAATAGAAAATTAGAAATTGAGAAGTTTTTGATTTTACTAGTTCACTTCAATGCTCCTGAATGTGAAAAATACATTTTTAAAAATTTCACATACTCTCTCATATAATATTAGTTTCTGCACATGGCAATTTCTATTTGATTTGTATCGAGTTAAAGTAATATACAGATTTGAAAATTAAATGATGTATATGACTGCCCTTACGTATTTAAAAAAAAAACTCTCTTTAAAAATAATTTCTCAGGAATACACAATGGATGTGTTTTTCCGGCAAACGTGGATCGATGACCGGCTGAAATTTGAGGGCCCCATTGAAATCCTGCGACTCAACAACCTCATGGTCAGCAAAATCTGGACTCCAGACACATTCTTCCGAAATGGCAAACGCTCCATTTCACACAACATGACCACTCCCAACAAGCTGTTCCGCATAATGCAGAACGGAACTATCCTCTACACCATGAGGTAACCGGCATGCCAAACCATTTGTCCTCCAAGTCAAAGATGGACTGCACACTTGCTTAATATGAAATGGAAAAACCTCATGACACTTTCTTAACATTTCATGTAAAGATACAGTGGATACTATTGTATACTTCAAATATACCATGAACTGGTAATCTGTTTGGGGAAAAAGGCATTATGCAATATATTGTGGCCCCAAACAATATGTGGACACTTAAACCACACTTTATTTTAACCTTCAACTGTGTGGCATTTTTGGGCTGCTGTCTGCAATTTGTTACACTCAAATTTAAAAGCACACCATTTACACATACTGTAGACTAATTGCCAAAAAATTGGTCTAATTTTTCCAGAAACCACCCAAATAAAAAAAAATATTTAACTTATTCATAAATACTGTAATATTATATGTTTACAATCTTATGATGAATAGAATGTAATTATTATTATTATTATTATTTTTTCATAAATTTGTATGTAATTCTGGTTCTGTTCACTCCATCCCCCTTCATAAAGTCTTATTTTATTCCACTACATAGAAGCAAATACAATATTCTTTTTTCCTCTGTCACCTTCCATCACAGAATGCAAATCTGAAATGTAGGTGGTGTTCTAATGCATTTTAGCCCTCACAGATGTGCTCGTCCATAGACATTCAGTTTAATTTTCAGTTCATGCACCACCCCATTTCTTCAACGAATATCTCGGCCTCTGAGTGGACTAGAAGCTCAATCTAGGTGTTATTAGAAAGCTGAGGCTGTTATGCTGTGACATTTACATCAGTGGTCGATAACATATATTTCAGATAATTTGTTTAGCATGCTTTTCCTGCTGGACCACATTTTTTGTTCTGGACATCTAAGATAAAACATTGAATTATTCACTAAAACTATCTCACAGACAAGTAAAAAAAAATTGAATTGAAGAGGTTAAAGAAAGATAGCACACGCTCAATTTTAACCTTGTGCAACCCCAAGCCCACATACCTGGACGTTGTGTTTTGGCTTTGCTATACACAATACATAATTTAATTTAAACCAACTGATCTCAGTTCAAGAGACTTGTCATGTGACTAAACAACATGGCGCTGATCACAGCGGAGTTTGTGGTTGGTTGAAACGCCAACAAAACTACATCTGGTAAGAAACATAACTACGTTTTTATATGGAAACCTGCTTGAAGTCAAAAGATTAGAGTCTCTAGTTTCATCCGCTATGCCATATTTAACATTTGAGCGTTTTTTTCGGGAAACGGCATACTGTTTAACACAATGACCACATTCATGGACTGTATGCTCATTTTCATTTAAAACATCTAATATTCACTGTGCATTATCACATTGAGTATCAGTGCATACAAAAGCTTGAAAAATTGTGCTTTCAGAGTCTATATACAGAGTTAGGATGAAAATAAGGTGCATTTTGAACTGTACTGAGACCAGTGCAGAAAGACAGCACACTGGAGGTTAAGTCATTCACTAAATTGGGAGCAAGAGAGCATGCTATAGCTCTCTATACAGCTAAGTGCATTCAATCCAAACTTCTGTTTCAGGCTGCAGATGATGTTTGGACCACTCAACATGTTTGGTAGACATGGGACAATGATCATCAGTACATAGATTCTATAGCTTGGCATTATTTTAAATTTCACAATATGTGGACATACATTTTTTGGAAAACTATTAGCTTTTTTTGCTTGTTTATTAGGCGCAAAGGGAAACTGAAAAGGCATACAGCATTCACTCTCAGGTCTCAGGAGGTTAAAAGGAAACTGTCTTCATACAACCACAAAAAAATCACCTTAACACCAGTTGCTTAAAATTGCTTTAAAAATAGCTCTGAAAAGTAAAGTTAGTTCTGAGAAGAGATCTAGAAGCATTTGTTTGCAAATGACACTTGCTTTGAGACTTTGTTACCAAATATAATGATATTTGTAAGTGTGACTAAGGTGCTCAAATGCTTTTAGAGGCAGCTGTATATGGAGCTAGACAAAATCAGTTGTTGTTCCACACAAATTAAATGTGGTTCTTTATTTGTTTCCAGGTTAACCATCAATGCCGAGTGCCCCATGCGATTGATAAACTTTCCAATGGATGGACATTCATGTCCATTAAAATTTGGCAGCTGTAAGTCTTCAATTAAAAAAATGGCGCATGTTTCCTTTTAATGGATTCAATGGAATAATTGACTTACTTTGGTTCAATATCTCAAACAGATGCTTACCCAATGAGTGAGATTGTATACACATGGAAGAAGGGACCATTATTTTCAGTAGAAGTACCTCAAGAGAGCTCCAGTCTGCTACAGTACGATCTGATCGGACAGACAGTGTCCAGTGAGAGGCTCAAGTCAAACACAGGTATGAATTTAAATGATATACTTTGGTGAAAATGGGGAGGGGTGCTCATTCAAAGGTTTGCTCTAAAGCTTTATTGCAAAAAAATCTGAGAGCTTTTCTTTTCACCATCCTCTTTCAACCTCTTTTAAATCTACTTTTCAGTTGGATAACTACATTAGCATTTTATTGGTTTAAATTAATCTTAAAAGTGGATTTGTTGAATGTGAATGTTTTCAAATGAGTTCTTCTATGTGTCTTGAATGCACCTCTGGGAGGTTGTTACATAACGTACCCATGTACAGTACTTTTTTTTTTTTTTTTTTTTAATGTATACATGTATATAATCCCTCAGTTACTATGAGGCATGAATAATCATTCTGAACAAAATAACAAAATGCTGTTTAGATGGAGTATAGCAGGAAACACAACAGTACATGTTGACTTCCTAAAAGTCTTTCAAGCCAACTGGCCTTCTACAGAATACAGTTTCTGCTGTGCGGTCAGCAGGCTTGTACAGGGACTCTCAATGTCACTGTTGTTTGTCTATTGCAGGTGAATACATCGTCATGACTGTCTACTTCCACCTGCAGAGAAAGATGGGTTTCTTCTTAATTCAGACATACATCCCATGCATCATGACAGTGATCCTTGCACAGGTTTCCTTTTGGATCAATAAAGAGTCCGTACCTGCCAGGACTGTGTTCGGTAAGTCACTGCTTTAACTTCATTAACTGATCATCTGTTATGCCAGGGTGATTTGTATTTGTAGGTATTTGTAAACATAAAGTGTGCACATACTCTGAAATGTATGATATCAATGTACAACATCCAAAATGTAAATCCTTATTAATCAATTTAGAGACGTACAGATCTTTACAAATCCTCTGATGACTGATCAAAACTGACATTAAAGAGTTTGTTCACCCAAAAATGAAAATTCTCTAATGAGAATTAATAATTCTTCAGCAGAAACGAAATGAAGATTTTTATAAGCACATTTCAGCTCTGTTTATCCATACAATGCAAGTGAATGGGTGCCATCAGTCTGCTGTCTGCTATAAATGCATATTTATACATTATCCACATGACTCCAGACGATCAATTAATGTATTCAGACTCAGACGTGATCCCATAATGGGAATTTATAAGTAGATGATGGAGAAACTTTGTCCAAGAAAGATAGTTTAAATGGCAAATTTATTTCTATACAAATTCTAGATGGGACAAGTAAAATAATAATAATTTAAACATTTTATATAGCTGAATTTAATTATCATCATATATTTAATTCAAGTGAGACACCATCAATGTAACTATGAAATTGTTATATTGCAATATTGAGTGTTTTGCTATTTACTGATAAATAAAATGAAATTTATTGTCATAATGTCAAAATAATATGCATCAATGATGACATTAAACATATTTTATTGATCTCAATTATTATATATATGAAACAAAAAAATACATTCCTTAAACTCTTTGACTCTTTGAAAATATTTGATCCTTAAAGGGGAAAAAAATATGCCTTTTGTTCATGATATTGTAGGTTTCAGTGTCTTTCCAAACGTACGAAAAACTACAAACATTTGTACATTTAAACATACAATATGTACAAATACGTCTCGGGTTACTTAAATGTAACCCCCGTTCCCTGATAAAAGCGGAACGAGATGCTGCGCTGACTGGAACGTCCCAAAGCGCTAAATCATCGTAGCATCAAAATGTAGCTTTTTGATAGGGAACCTACAAATATTAATGGAATGATGTTGGTTATGCATACAAAACTGGATTTAAAGGAATTCATGTACATTACAATGGGAGAACAAGTTACAAGAAGTCATTGACTCTGTTCCAAAACCTAGTTACCTACCTAAGAAGTCAGCAGTTTTAGGAACCATAGGCGTGCCCTCAACGAGAAGGCTATTTAAAAAGTAGGCACCAACATTCCAAGACACCTTCTTTTGATAAAATAATAAAGCAGTATGATATGTATAGTTCACAGAGATGGCGGTCCGAAAATGCAATGCGACAAGATTAATGAAAAAAATTTATCCAAGATGGTGCATGTAGTGAGAGAAATGTTGATTGAAAATATGTGTAGTTTTTCAATACCAAAAGGGATCAATGAAAAGTAGTTTAGTCTAATTAAAACATGACTACTTCAACAAATATTTGATTGAGCTATGTAATTGGGTGCTATATTGTTGTGATGGTTAAACTATTCTGTCATTAGCTTAGCAACATGCTAACACAAAACTTCTGAAATCAATTGCAAGTTGAGCGCTAGTTGTATGACGCACGTTGCTGCCTACATTGAGCGTTCCGACTCAACAACTCTGTTTAGATGCTGCCTTAAAAAGTACCTTCCTATGAAGGCAACAAACACCAAGGCAGCTCACTAGGTTTTGGGAAAGAGCCATAGTAACAGAAAGGAAATGTTTGCATTTACCATATATGAACAGACTCGTCTATGATGAAAAGTTGTGGTGTTGCTAGACTGATGCTGGAAGTGCACATCGAAAGTGTTCCAGCATAAATATTCCTCTTTCATCATCTAAACGAGAGGAACCCAGATGAACTTGCTAAGCAGTCATTTAGAACTTGGTGAGATGATATACATTTCATTTCACTTTTTTATATAGATATTATTCTGTTTCATTATCTTAATGCACTCCTCTTGGCAGATGTTGGTAATGGTCCTAAATCACTTAAAGTGTCTTGGCCCCTGTTCTGTTCTGGTTAAAGATAAAAGCAAACATACTGAAAGCCTCTTCTTTTCGTTATTCTGTTTGTCCTATTGAATGGTTAACATAGTCAGAAGGGTAACTCAGAAACTCATGTAAATTCATCCCACTTTCCATTGTGAAAAGAAGAGGATGCTGACGATACTGGGTTTAGCTTTACTATATACTAAAATGTATTATGCATCCATCAGCTGTAAAGTGGAAAATTGATTCAGTGGCCTTGGTTAGGGAAGTATATTTTTCCATAGGAAAAAAAACATCATCTATCCAACCAACCAACCAAAAGATTTAAAAAATTTGACATAAAGACAAAATTATAAGACTGCGCACATAAAGTCTTTTACGAGGGAATTATTCATCCCACGAAGCATCGTAAATGACATTTTCAAACAATGGTATAATATAAAATGTTGTTTTAAAGACATTGATTAGAAGTAAACAAAAAACAAAAACAATATAATCTAAGTTTATTGCAAAATATTCAAATATAAAGTAGTTTGAGTGTATAGGAAGACTTGAGTACATCATTCGCCCTGCTGAGCTCTTTGCTTTGATATCCGCTTACATAGTAACAGCCACTTCTCTGATTGGTAGATCTCTCTTTGGAATTATGGGTAGTGTAGTTCTTCACTGGGAGATTGCAAACGGAACTCCATTTTGAAAGAAATTGTTTAATTGGTGGGTCTGTGTTGAAAGGTTTATACATTATCGCTAAACATTAAATTCTCTATTGAGAAAATGAATAGTATTTTTACTTTCGGATCCTCTCTGTTTTACTTTATAGCCTTGGAAACAAAGAACTGTTTTATTTTGTCCTCCTGATAGTTTTGTGCCAGTGTTTGATTTATTTGGTGGACTTGAGTGAAGCATCTGTCTTCTGGACTCCCACTTGTGTTTCAATGGGCCCATTAAAATTAGCTTATTGGGCAATTAGGAGTGTATTAATCCATAAACTGCATCTAAGGTTTTTCTCTTGATGATAAAACATATCGCCAGGAAACTATTTAAGCCCTTGCAAACTGTCAAAACACACTGTCACAGTCAAAGATGTCAATCTAAAGAAAAACAAGCAAATACAAAAATTGTGCTGACAGACGCAAAAACATGTCCTATGTGAACGGATCCTGACAGCATTTGTGGCGTAATATTGATTACTGCAAAAAATTATTTTGACTCATCCCTCCTTTTGTTAAAAAAAGCAAAAATGTGGGTTATGGTGAGGCATTTACAATGGAAGTTAATGGGGTCAATCTGTAAAGTTTAAAATACTCACTATTTCAAAAGTATAGTCACAAGATATGCATGAACAATATGTGTTTTAACATGATTTTACTGTGTTAAAATCACTTACTAAACTTTTCTGTGTAAAGTTATAGCCAATTTTACAACTTTATTGCCATGACAATGTTATGTCAACAAACCCTAAAATGACTGTAAAAATTACGATTTAAACAACTTCACAGCTCAAAAAATACATGAGTTTTAACGTAAGTGCTTTCTGCCTTTAAACCCGCCAAAAAGTGTCCCCCATTCACTTCCATTGTAAGTGCCTCACTGCAACCAATATTTTCTTTTTAAAAGAAAAGGATGTACGATTCGAAATTATTTTTGCGTTAATCAACATTATGCCACAAATGCTGTCAATTGAGCTTAACGTGTATTGCGCCCTTAATGTTCCCTTTAAGTATTTATTTCACTCAATCTGCATTTCGGATATGTTATATATGAAACATGTTTGAGTGGATTTTACAGTAAAAAGTGACCAGTATTGGGTGCAATCTGATTACAATGTAATTATTTTATTGTATTCTAATTACTTTTATAGACAAAAGATTTAAAATTCTTGTAATCAGATTACAGTAACTGACGTTTAAATAAATTAATAATTTTTAAGTACATAACTTGGATTACCCATTTATATATATATATATATATATATATATATATATATATATAAACAAAATATTGCTTATGTAGAATAATACATTTAAAGATAAATTATGTTCCTTTGTATATCTGAACATATTATCTTGTGTGTGACAAATGAACAAGATGGAAATATTGACAGTATTTTTACTTAGGACATTCCATATGTTGATTTCTTATCTCGTAAATTGGCTTGTTTTCCCTAACAATCCATTATTGGTTGACCTTTACTATCCAGGTCTTTGTTTCCCAAAAGCATTGCAAACTTAAGCTGATCGTAGAGACCATCGGCGCCAATGGTTTCTACAATCTACTTAGGCTTAAGATGCTTTTGGGAAATGCTGCCGAGACATGTATTATACAGTTTGACTTGTTGATTCAAGCTTCAGGAGTTTGATTTTATTGGGATGTGCTTATCTTGAAGACAAAGTCACAACTATAGTATAAAAATGGCTTTCTTTGAGCGAGGTGTCAAAAATCTCATCTCTCCAAGCAAACAACAGATAGGTGAGTAACGTACAGTGTGTTTTTCACTTCTGTCAGAGGTGAAAGTTTGAATCATGTGAAAGGAGATGAGAAAGAAGCGTAATACAGTGTCATAATAAAAGAAGTGAGAGGTTCTGACAAAAGTCTTGCTTTAGAGAGAGAGGGGGAGATGGATAGGCAGATGCACTTATTGTCCACATCCATTGTAGATGTTCTACATCAGAATGTCCCTTCACTAAAAGCTGAAATAACCCAGAGCATTTGCATCAGAGAAGTATTTGACTAAGGTTAATTCGGACCACCTTTTTTCCTCTTAAAAGCATGCTTTTGCCCCCAGCTCTCTTGAATTTGTGCCTTTGCTTTCCCTACCATTTTCCTTATCTCACTATCTACATTTACTTCCGTAAAATGTGTTCTCATGTAAATAAAATCTAGGTCGAGGTCTTAAATTACAAAGTAGAGACCAAGAACTCCATACAGTATATATTTATCTATGGAAGACATCAATTTGTTAAGAGCACCAAGAGCTTGTAAATTAGCTATGTAGACATGTAATGGGTATGAGCTTCATGACTAGAGTTTGAGACAGTTAATTGACCTATTCAAGCATATGCTTTTACAACTGTAAAATGCATATGCTTGAGGGGGACCATGCTGTGTATTATACATCTATCATATTGCTTTAGCTAGCTAAGAATAAAACTGGTTTTATTTATTTAGCCAGTGTATTAGTCACTTTCAGTGAATACAAACTCATCATAGGTATGTGGCCTTCAGGCATATTGTACTATTCTAATATGTAGAATATAAGAGTGGAGAAAAAGGCTTTTATGTAAGCAATCTATTTCAATGTTTCTCAGCTGGTTTTCTTTCAGATTACAGATTGGACATCCAATGTAAAGTATGTGTAATTTTGTATCAAATAAGGCTTAAAATAGGTTATGCTTTATTCATAAAACTCACTGCTATTTGACTGAAAAAGTTGAAGTCACACTATTACTCATCACGGAAAGCAGGTGGAATAATTTAATTGTATTTAAAAAAAGGAGGTGTGTAAACATTCTAGTAATCTTGCCAAAATAATTATTAAATAATTAGGTTTTATTACCATTACAAGGGTAACACTTTGCAATAAGGTTACATTTGTTAACATAAGTTAACAACATCAGTTAACATTAACTACCAATGAAAAATACTGGTCCCACTTTTTATTAGGTGTCTTTGACTACTAGGAATTAACATTAAAATCCATACAGCACAATCTACATACTGTGTAACTACAATTCTTAAATTCACAGTTGCTGCTAACTGAGGTCGAGGTACAGCTAGGTGTAGGTATAGGGTAAGGGTTGGTTTTGGGTTAGGTAAGGGTTAGGGGTAGGCAATAGTATTTGAACAAATAGAGCACTCAACCCTCCTATGGAAGCTTTCTACCCCTCTTTTTGGTCATCCCCATAGGGGGGACTTGAACCGTGGTCTCTCTGTCAAGAGTACAGGGAGATGTGGTTCTCAATGTCTGACTATTAACTAAAGAGTAAAATAACCCCTATATATATATATATCTGTTTTTGATTTTACCTCAAAGTATCTGTTTAGAACTTATAAATCATGTGTGTATCATGGGACTTGAACCCTGGTCTTGCCAAATTGGTTATTGTGTAACTGACCACTAGACCAACCAGTGGGTTATTGAAAATAATATCTTTTAGAAACAGGGATGAGATTATTTATCAAAATATACCACAATCATTCATCTTTGTATACAGATAAACTTTATTACTATTCTAAACATAAATCTAATCTAACACATATATACCTGAGAGTTGGTGAAAAGAGTGACAGAATGTGAAATAAATGATCAATACAATGAAAATGAACTTTATGGAGTCTGTCGACAATACCTTATGAACAATTTAACCTTATTTGAGTGTACATCGTATACATCAAGTGTACATCGATTTGCTATCGGATTGCACAAATTATTGAATTAATACACCAGCGCTTTGAGCACAATATTGGAGATATACTTGCGTGTCTTTGGTGTTTCCTTGCAATCTTTGTGTTGTTTGGTTCTTGGCTCTTGGTCGAAAGTTCGTTCCATTGATGTTTTGGACCTCTGTAAGACCATATAGTTATTGTCTGTATGAATGATGAGGTTGGTTTTGAAGCGAGGCCTTCTCATGGGTGTGTGAACTGTAGAGAGTGCCGAAGTTCCTTGGGACTTTAAGTCCCGAGCTTCCTTGGAACTCACATGGCATGGATCTGGTTCCGACGAGATCCAGAGAAGTCCACGAGGGAAGAGTCAGAGCAGAGAGTGCAGAAGGTGAGAGCAGCCTGAAGAGAGATTTATGGTCCTTTGTTTCAGATTCTTTTACAAAATACCTGCTCAAAATAGTGCATGTTTAATGATTAACTTTATATCTTGCAAATGGCACAAGAGGCATGCCATTCGTTGTCATCAGCTTTCTCTATGTAACCAACCAAACCTTTACATACTAAACATGACATTCCTTCATGGATATTATTCATGTAGGTAACAAAACATGAAAATCCCTGGTTACAAATTCTACTGGTTAATTCCTTGGTTATGTAACATGGATAAGACATTAGACAAATTTTAAAGAGGTACATCAGGCTATAATCATTAATTTGTCAGTTATACAAGTTACCACAGTTCAAAGCAATTGTCAGAATTACCTAGCAAGACTAGGTATTGTATGAATCGTGGATTTAAATCCATTCTGTACATTTTAGAAGATTAAATCGGTAAAGTACTGTGACTTTTGTGTAGAATGATCTTGGATTAAGATGAAATATGTTAGTATTAGAGTCATGCAAATCTGATGGTCTTTTGGAAACCTTTCAAGGAAAAATCTGCTTTAACTCTGTCTGGATGTTCAGAAGGTCATGCTGAGGGGCCTTTCTGACCAATGACCCTTTTTGCTTTAAATAAGGTTGTTTAGAGTGTCTTGACCATTTTATTGTCCAAAGACAGGCCTTCAGTAGGAAGTTGATGCTTGGTACGTTTTCCTAGTTTCAAATCATCTTGTTTCAATTCTTCTGCATATATAATACTACACTTAAGTACAACGTTTTTAACGACAGCTAATATAAAGAGGGTACAATGACTGACTTGTCGATGCTAATTGTAAGTCAGTGGGTGAATTGTTTCTTTTAATTTGTTTATTGACATTAACCAACCAAATTATATTTTGGGACTTCACACAAGACATGGCGGCTTAGGTAAGTGTGTTTGATTACTGGTTCTGATTGCTGCTGCGTGTGCAATACAGTGTGACCAAAAGCAATGTAATAAGTTTTGTGAAAACTCCTGTTTAGCTACTCTTTCTGCTGAAACATACTCTACGTAAGTATGTGAAAGCAGGCACTTCTAGCTACGCAAGCTCTATTCTGTGTGTAGTTGCATTCCAAAATGACTCAGATTTTTGTTCATAGCACAATGCAAGTATGGGTTGCAGTCTTCGCCTTGTCACATGGGGCTTTATACCGAGATTAGTTTGTCCTCTTCTGCAGTGAGTTTTCTCTTTCAAGTCAATGACTGTCATGGCGGAGCAACAGTTTGACGAAAATTTTAAAGTTAAATTCATTATATTTATAACAACTTACTTAAATAATACATCCAGTTTAATGGCACAGATGTATGAAGGTAACTCCATTGCCCCCTTGAGTACTTAGGTTTGTTCCCGCCACGGTAATGCAAGAATGCACATAAGGCTTATTCAACGGCAATGCTTTGGCCAAACACACGCATCTGCATTCACGTTCTTACGTAAAGTAGGTTTTGGCTTTTACTTCCCAACATTAATGTGTGGATTGATATTTTATACTATATGCTTTTGGTCATTAAGGCACAGTGCACACTTATTAATCTCTATTTGTAGTGAATTTTTATAACTGAGTCCTATTCGGCTCTTCCATATGGTTCATTTGTAATAGGCTTTTGTCTATACTGGGACCTAGTCATCCAGAATGAAGCTTTGTGCTTGCCATAAAATGTTGATGTCTCTATAAAGACACGGGCATGTTTCATTGTTACTGTCCTCATAACAGACTCTCTCTCCATCAAATACACTCTCTCCTTGGGTGAGAACACGTATCTAATTCCAATCTGCTCAACCCATTGACCATGAGTCGCCCTATAGATCACCCAGCAGCCCCAAAAAAAAAAACAAAAAAAAAAACAAGCCCATTGTGGTGTGGAAAGCAGGGTAGATTGTATCTGCAGCACCTCTTGCCCCTAATATAACAGGTTTTGAGAAGGTGAGCATGATGTGGGCATCGATGCAAAAAGACAAAACAAGGTTTGTGCTGTTTTATTAATGGGAGATGTCTATGTGACTATCTTTGAGCGATGGTACTGTGCTTTCTGAAGGAGGATCACTGGCAAGTCCAAAATTGAATTGAAGTCCTGTTTTAGATAAAAAAAAAAATATGTAAAGCTTTATTGTTGTTTGAAAATGTCAGAAAACAGAAAGTGATTGAATCATACGTTATCTGAATATTCATACTTCGTGGCTACACACTTTGCAAAAAAGCAGCATGCCAAGTTAGTAGGAAATGGCTAGTTTACACACATCAATATATTGTATGATTTAATAATAATAATAATAATAATAATAATAATAATAATAATAGTTCTATTCTGTTTCAGCAAACGCAGACTATTTTTCCATTGCTTTATATTGAGACTAAACTTTTTCAATGTAATCTCTAATGTTGTCATCACTAGAAAAAATAGTTGTCTTAATTAATCATCATTTAAAATGTCAGATTTTGGGCTCATAAATCAAATATATATGCTCCTTGAACTTACAGTAGCAATAACAATTATGTGAACCCATTGGAAAGGCCTGCATTTGTGTATAAATTTGTCTTAAAATCTGAGATCTCAAAAAAGAGATTCCAGTAAACCTATGATCAAGAATTTTTTCTTTGCTTTAAACTGGAAAGGGTTACAAAGTTATCTCGAAGAGCTTAGATATTCATCTGTCCACAGTTAGAAAAATATTAATGGAAACGCTTTAGTACTGTGGCTACACTCCCTAGAAGTGGCCGTCTAGTCAAGATTACTGAAAGAACCCTAGAGTGACAGTTAAAGACTTGAAGGAATCATTGGAACTGGTTAACATCTCTGTTCATGAGTCTAATATATGGAAAACATTAAACAGGCATGGTGTCCATGGCAGGACACCATGCAGGAAGCCTCCTTGACATGCCACAATGCTACTGCGAAAATATTTTGTGGACTGATGAAACTAAGGTTTAATTGATTGGGAAGAACATGCAGTATGGCATAAAAGGGTGCAACTGAAGTACAGGCATATACTTTATGTATTTCTGTGAAGAATTATGGATATTTTATTATTCACCTAGAATCAGTTCTAACCTTTTTTTAAACTGTGCTATTGCATGATCTAAATGTGAGATTATTCAATTAAAATTATTAAGTAGAAACAACAATATTTCAATAGAAAATCTGAGTTTAGTCTACTTGCATTAGTTATCTTAATTTAAATAGTGAAATTCATTCTCAATGAACACCAAATTAATGAACTTAATTAAACACATTTTGGAGACGCAATTTCTCAACTCAACTGGGGGAATGAGTTACTCAACGAGTAAAGACAACTTATTCGGGTTTACAGTGTATTAACAGTTTACAGAGTTAACAAGCCCTAACCAATAACAATTTCCAACACTCTCAAAGTATAAACTGTACTAAACACATTTCTGGACATATGACTGTAAATCCAACCCGGTTTCATGACAAGTTGTAATAATAGTAGGGGATGGTGGAATTTTAAGAAATCATACAAGTTGTCTTATACAAAACATATGACTTTTACTCCCATAAAGAATAAAAAACTAAGAAACAGTGTTATTATGATTTTTCCCTTAAAGTTTAATGCCTAACCCAAACCTAACCATAAAGTCTAACCCCTTACCCAAACCCTAACCTATTTTCAACAATATAAAAAAGCGAGAATATTTTTTTTTTTTTTTTCTCCCTTTTTCTCCCCAATTTGGAATGCCCAATTCCCAATGCGCTCTAAGTCCTCATTGTGGCGTAGTGATTTGCCTCAATCTGGGTGGTGGAGGACGAATCTCAGTTGCCTCCATGTCTTAGACCGCCAATCCGCACGTCTTATCACATGGATTGTTGAGCATGTTACCTCGGAGACATTCTCCATGGCATCCATGCACAACACACCATGCACCCCATGAGAGCGAGAACCACATTTATAGTGAACATTTCCTGGCCAACTTCCCCTCATTGGCCCCTATCTATCATGACCTTGTATTAATCTCCATCCCTTGGCTACATCAATCTACTCTCTCGTCTCCACCAATAGCTGGTGTGTGGTAGGCATTCTGGCGCACTATGGCTGCCGTCGCATCATCCAGGTGGATGCTGCACACTGGTGGCGGTTGAGGAGATTCCCCCTATACTATGTAAAGTGCTTTGAGTGCCTAGAAAAACACTATATAAATGTAAGGAATTATTATTATTATTATTATTATTATTATTATTATAACATGAGTCGGTAACCCCACGTGACTCTACCCTCCCAAGCAACTGGGCCAATTAAGTTGTATAGCAGACATGGCTGGAGTCACTCAGCACACCCTGGATTCAAAGTCACGACTCCAGGGATGGTAGTCAGCGTCAATACTCGCTGAGATACCCAGATCCACCACATTCATTTTATTAGTAATATACTATTGTAAAAGTGTGAGACACTTTTACCACACCTACACCTAAATTTAACTATGACCCTTTCTTATCAGCACAAAAAGTAAAAACATTTTAATGCAATCACAGTAATTTATAGGAAAAGATGGCAAAAAGCAGTACAAATGTAGTCTAAATTAAACTGCTGCATTAGATGTGCTCTCTGACAGCAAAAGATAGCTTTGTATGAGGTAGAGAGTGGATTGAAAGTTATTAATCTCAGTAAATCATCTCCTGATCCACTCTGAGAAGACGTCATATCTAATTAAAACAAATCAAATGGGCCACAAGGCACATGAGAGCCAATGAACATGAATATGACATCACTGATGTAAAACCTGCCGTAATGCTTCTTGAGGCAGAAAATGTTGCATGTTTAAATGTTCATTTAAATGTTTAAATGTTCTAATAATAAGACTTAATATCTTATGTCATGCTGCTTTTGAAATTCGTATATGCTTATAAAATTAAACTCTTGCGTTTGGCTCACCATTCATTAATTATATTTTTTAGCAAATGAAGCAACACTTGTCTAAGAGATGCATAAAGATTTAGATGAAAACTAAATAAAAATAATCCATCATATTTTGGTCAAATCAGTTTGAGTCTCATAGGCTTTTCAGTTCTTACTGAACTAATGGCTGTTATTTATCCTGGAGCTGTGCCATGGGACTTCATGCTGAGCTCTGGGTAAATGACCTATTCAACAGAACCCACACGCACCAATGGACCATGGGTCTCTACACTCTATTATGAAATAACTGTACACCCAGTGCTAAAATAGCCCTGCGACTAAAGGCTGAAACAGATTTTACGCAAACACAGGTACACAGATGCGAGTGTTTGGCCACTGCATTGCTAATGGTCCGGTTGAAGATACATAATGCATGTTCTTGTGTCAAGGGGTAATAGAGTTACCCTCAAACATCTGTGTCATTAAATTGGATGTGTTATTATTATGGTAAGTTACTTTAAATATACAGTACTGACTTTAACTTACTCAGCAATATTCTCTTCAAACTGTTGCTCTGCCATGACAGTAATGGACCTTAAAGTGAGAACTCCCCGTAGAAGCAGACCGTTTACACTAATGTCCGTTATAGCACCTCTTTTGGCAACACTGGTAATGCAACGAATACTTGGGTTGTATTATTAATTGTGGTCTGACACATTTTGGAATGCAACTACGCACCAAATCAAGCTTACATAGCTAGCAGCATTCATGTACTTAGAGTATATTTCAGATTTTAAATTAACCCTCCTATTGTCTTAAAGCGGTCATGTCATGAGGAATCACATTTTAATTTATATTTTGACATATAACAGGTCTCTCTACTATAAAAGCATACTACACATTTCACAGCTCAAAACGTAATCGCTAATGCAATTAAAGCATTTATTAAAACAAGCTGCAAAAATGCCTCATTCTCAAATTCCGCGACTACCCTACATCGCTAGGGGTACATTAATTCTTGACACCTCTACAGCAAAATCATCATGCCTACTTTTACATCAGTGCACCATTGGCCTCGCCAACTGGGGTTCAGTTTGTAATCAGAGAGAGAGCACAACAAACAGACCTACTGTGGTCTAACTATTCCTGAACACCAAAGGGGACCCATCTGGACAATTTAGAATTATTTTTGTATTTAAACATTATACAGTCATCTTTTACTTGATACCTATCTTGTGCCAATTTTAAAAGGTGCTGTGTCAAATTAAATCTCTGAAGAGGAGAACCCACTCTCTGTCATTCAGCTGCTGCCTCTTGCTGTTTTGAGCATAACCACTTCATGATGGCATTCTTTTGCCCACCTGCACTATTTTTAATGGTTATTGTATGAAAACATGAACTAGATGGACATCTTTGACCATTTTGATGCTTTTCCGGTGATGTGTGCATCAGTGCAGGACGATAATCTATGTGTGTTAGTCTTATTTTACTGTGCTTTGGACTATGTATGTGCACCATGTGAATGTGTCTTCTGCATATTTCAGCATGGATTGTGTGTGTTTTTGGTTTGCTTTTGAACCAGTCATAAAACAATTCATGCTTTGCCAAGGAACTTTTATTGAAGGATAGGGCAGTAAAATACTCTTGAACACAATGAAAAACAGTAAGTAAACAGTTTCATTCATAAATATTTCAAATGTCATGACTGTTTGATAATTTATGGTGCTAACAGTGTTAACAGTTGTGCTTGAGATGAACAGTTTAATATATTCAGGTGCAATGTGTTGGATGTGCATTATCTGTAAACCCTGATATGTAGTGTCATAATATTGTGGGTAGGAATGTGCCCAAAGCCAAATACCCTACTGAGAAAGGCACGAATAATGACTTAAAAATTAATTACGGGTTCATCCGAAATATAAAAAATGTTTGTTTGACTGATAATCCAAGAAACACAAGCATAGACATTAAAAAAAATAAACATTCTAAATTACAACAAATTTATAAATCTGTGCAGCCAACTTTTCTAAAGTGTAAATCTTATGAATGAAAATGTGCATGGTGTGATTTCAGATTGGATGGGCGCGGTCTTGACTCCGTTCGGTCTGTGTTAATTTTGTGCGTCTGGAGCTTGTCAAGTGTAATTTTAACTAAGATTCGACATCATAGACATTTCAGGAAGTGGAAAGTGTACATGTTAATATATCACATGATTCACACGTGATTCTCATGTATTTATTTATAGCCTAAACCTGAGCACGATGTTAAATTCCTGACCTAAAGTGATGATTTCACGTCGGAGCTCGTTTATCCGTCTTTTAAAGTTGATCACATTTATATTCACATCAGCAATTAAATTCATTATCTGGTTAAGACTTTATTCTGAAAAAAGTTCAAATGCACTATAAGGTTTAAATGCTCAATATAGTATTCATCTTTTTGGAATATTCCTGCTTATACAGTATAAAACAAAGAATCTGAAACTTGCTCTGTCTTTTTTCTTCTGTTCTTCAATAAACTGTGTTAAATTTTAGAATGCTAAGTGTTCTTGAGCTCTTAACATTATTATTATTATTATTATTTAACTAAATAATGGTGTCCTATCGTAAAAATTCCTGATAGACTTTTGGAACTTTCACCTGTTTGTAGGATATATTGATTTATGATATTTCTTTTAATGCTTGAATTTGTATTTATTATTCACTGCAAAATGTTTGCTTGACATTTCACATTTTGCTTGACACCTCCTGCCTCCAGAATAAATACTTTTGTTATACATGAACAGACAAACACAAATTCTGTTTCAGGCAGATATTAATATCAGAAATACCAGGAGAAACCAAAGTTAAAAACATATTCCACTGTTAATGTGGCCAACAAATTTAGCTTTATCTGGTAATAAAAATTAATCAAATAATAATTGTACAATAATAATAAAAGTAATAATAATTATTATTATTATTAGCATTATTATTAGCCAATTATTAGGCTATTATTATGAAAAGGCATACACAAGGCATATTTTATTAATAGAAACTAAACGTAAAGAGTAAAATTCATCTTCCGGTTTAAGCCCCGCCCACACCCGGTTCCATCCTAATACAGAGACAGATAATGTTGTCATATGAACAAATACAGTTAATGGCTTTGTTGCACACCCCTAATTGTGGAGTTTTTCATTCTCTTTCGATTGAGTTTCAAATATGGCTGATTCGAGGGGCTGCATGATGTAAGCCAATCATAGCAGTGGCGTTGGAGTGTTTAGAAGGTACTTAGGCCAAAACTGAGCGTTTCAGACAGATGACCAGAGACAGGGTGGAAAGATAAAAAGCTATAAAAAAAAAAAAGAGAGAATTTCATGACCCCTTTAAGAAACTGCACCCACCATTTGTCCTTCGGGTCATTTTTGACACGTATTGAAAACAATTCAAATTGCATGAATTCTTGATTAGTGTACAACAGCACTAAAGAACTACCTTAATGTAAATCATTTTTATATACATTTTATATATATTCAGTTAATACTGAATATTAACTGAATAATTTTTGAAGAATTGAATTTTTTTTTTTAATGAACTCTGCATATGTTTTAGCATTTTATAATATCTTTGCTATATTACAATTGTTTCTGATTTAATGTGCTTGTAGAAAATCAACAGTATACATTTTAGAGTATGCCTCTCACAAATGAATCTCTATAGCTTTTTTTCAGCAGTCAAAATGGCCCATTTTGCAACAAATCTATTCCTTCCAACTGATGTCAAACAATTTGGTCCAATGTTAAAGGGGTTTAGGAAGGTGCTGTAATAATTCTTTCTGCCGTCTAATGTTTAAGGAGACCTTAAGCCCCATTGTACCCTATCATATAAAATCATGTCAGTGAACTTATTAACTAGCATATTACCTTTTCAAAAATTACTCTCTCTCTCTCTCTCTCTGTCTGTGTGTGTGTGTGTGTGTGTGTGTGTGAACCTACTAAGCTAACGTGAGCATTGCAGCTTTGTTTCCTTAAATGCCATATTCCGAGCATCTGGTAATGGAATGCTTTTATGGTTGGATATCGGAGATATCAGTTAGGAATATCCCACATCCGATTTGAACGCAGCATAGGTCATTGTCATTATTTTCAGCACCTCAAACATAACCACATCCTCCACAGTTTTAGCAGTAAATGCGTTAATAATGCGTTAATAAATGCGACCCTCCTTGTGTCTACGACTAGTACTCTTTCACACTTTCCCACGTGCTGCTGATATGATTAGTGAAATTATGTTAGCTGGTCATTTTGTGCCAGGGCCAAATAACTGTGAAATTTGTGTTTTTGTGATAAAGTTAATTATTTTGGACAAATAAGCTTTTTGCAATTATTTAAAATGCATCTGATCACTCTGCGCAATAATCTAGTAACAATATGAATCAACACCACAACAACTGAAGCAGAAAACTTTGCGAAACACAAAATGTATGTCACTACCAATACTTTTGGCCACAGCTGTATCTCTTTGACATACACGTTAACCAAAAACAAGTGTTGTTTATTTGCAGCATTTTAACTTTAAAATAAAATAAAATAAAAATAAACAGAACATAAAATATAATTTACCTTTACAGGAGGTCATTATCTTTTAAACGAGCCCACACAATCTAACCAGATGCATAGATAATTAGATAATCGACATGAAGCACAATGTGCCCCCCAGCACATAATGTACTATCTGGCTAAATAACGTTAGCTTTCCTGGATCAGATGACGTCATCAGAAATTATGTAGTACTTTGATCAGTGTCATGGACTGCTTAACCAATTGTATTGGAAGTCATCCAAATATGGGCAGAGAGGATCGTTCACTGTAATTACATATGGCCACCACAAGGCTCCAAGTATATGACACAAACGCAATGACGGCTCAAATGACACAGAATGGAATGAGATCTCGTTATTCATGCCTTCATGCTTCGGAGAGAGAGCATACCTTTAGTCATTGTTGTATTTGCATGTGTATTTAATACTTATGTACAATTATTATGTTTTATTTGTTTGACGATATTTTTGACACTATAATAATTTATAGTTGTATTGCTATAACTTTTGATTGCTTTATCTTATCAACACAAAATTTAAACTTACGTACAGGTAACACGATTGGGAATAAAACAAAAGTGTTTTTTCTGAGCTACTTTATTTACCCCTGATATATAATTATATATATATATATATATATATATATATATATATATATATATATATATATATATATATATATATACAAAAGAACTTGAGCTAAAAATGTTTAAAAAAAAAAAAATATATATATATATATATATCTCAAATAAAAAAAGAATAAGAAAAAAAGTATTTTTTTAAACATTTTTAGCTCAAGTTCTTTTGTGATTTTTCAGTAGTTTCTTAAGCTCAGATTCTCTGAATTTATCATAACCTATATAATAGATTTTGCTATGTTTGTTTTCTTTACAATGTGGCAAACACTTGACCCTCCTTGTGTTTTTTTTTTTTTTTTTCACGTTATAAGCCTTTATGTTGGGTATACCACTGAAACAGGAAATCTTTAAAACACCTTCAGAGCTTAAAGGATTAATACTTAGTGCTTTTCCCTGTCAATGAGCTTTAAGGGTTAAATTCTATTAAATGGTTACATGGTAAAAATCCACCCCTGTTCAAAAACATTATACAAATTACAAATTGGACAAAAGTCAATACAAAATGTGCATGTATAATGCCCCCAAAGGTATTTAGAGCCAATATATGAATGTCATTGCATTAGAATGATTAAAAATGAAGCCAAAACATGTTACACATCATATGTACAGTAGGTTTGCAATGAAGCAAGTTGATGTTTGCAGCAGTCTTATAACAAGTCATTCAGCCTCAGTCTGCCCTGCAGTTCTCTAACTATGACTGACATTCTGATAGAAACCTTTTCTGATGTGTTTGTTTTAACAAATTGCAGTGGAACACACTTTATTACAAATGGTAACTAATTATTAATTATTCCTCCACTGAAAGCAATTGGAAAAACTAGTTACAATTTATTAAAAATGTGCCCTTAATTTGTCTTGCCATTGGCAGTGTCATTAGCATGATGCAGAGTGTTTACAGACAAAATATTCACATTATTCTGCAGAGAGAAACTGTCTAAGAAACATTTTCACATTTTATATTTTCCCATTAAGCTTTTTTCACAAATCAGTGAGCTTTAAACTATTTCTGAGTGTCAAGAATCTGAACACAGACTAGGCCCTGAACTTAAGGCAAACATTCACCCCAAAAAAAAATAATTCTGTAAATATTTACTCAGTATGTCTCATGTTGTTCTAAACACATTTACTGTTGTTTTTCTGTGAAACACACAAAAAGAAAATTTTTGAAGCATAAACAAACTCTTTTCCATACAATGACAGTTCACAGGGATGTCTGTCAAGCTCCAAAAAGTACAAAACTGACAAATGTAAGTCTTTATTCACTGAAAATCGTTCTCACACCATGGCTCTCAAATTAAATACACACAAACTCTTGCCAAAAAGAAGGTGTTTTGCATTGGTTTCAGTGGTTCATAATAGCTCACCTGGTCGAACTTTTAGGGAAACTTCTAACCGGCTGCTGAACACTATCTTGCTGCCATTGGTTCACGTTATCAGTAGGTGTGACCTAGAGCTCCACCTACTATTTGTAATGTTTGTAGGAACGAGGAGTGAGGAGGATCTACAGTAAGTGCAGGCTTTTTAATTAAAAACAAGGAACTCAAAACATAAACAAACCATAACCATAGAACAAACCATTACATCCATACAGGTTAACAACAGAGAGAAAAGGACGGCAATATATATGCAAGAACTAACAAGGTTAACAAGACACAGCTGGGATCAATCAAGGGGAACACATAGAACAGAAACACAACAAAAAACAAAACTAATCTTCAAACTAAAAGTCCTAGTCCAACTAGCGACCTCTAGTGGACGCTAGGGAGAATGTCCCAAGTGTTACAGAGCTCCCCATCTAAGGAGCGGCACCTGATGCTCCATAACACATAAACCAAGACAAATATAAAAATAGTTAACAGGAAGCAAAAGCTCCGGAGATGGAGCTACAGGAGGCAATGGCTCAGGGGGTGGAGCAGCAGGAGGTGGAGGCTCCGGAGATGGAGCTACAGGAGGCAAGGGTTCAGGGGACGGAGCTGCAGAAGGCGGAGGCTCCGGAGAGGGAGCTACAGGAGGCAAGGGCTCAGGGGGTGGAGCAGCAGGAGGTGGAGGCTCCGGAGAGGGAGCTACAGGAGGCAAGGGCTCAGGGGGTGGAGCAGCAGGAGGTGGAGGCTCCGGAGATGGAGCTACAGGAGGCTAGGGTTCAGGGGATGGAGCAGCAGGAGGTGGAGGCTCCAGAGATGGAGCTATAGGAGGCAAGGGCTCAGGGGGTGGAGCAGCAGGACGTGGAGGCTCCGGAGATGGAGCTACAGGAGGCTAGGGTTCAGGGGGTGGAGCAGCAGGAGGTGGAGGCTCCAGAGATGGAGCTGCAGGAGGCAAGGGTTCAGGGTACAGAGCTGCAGAAGGTGGAGGCTCCGGAGAGGGAGCTACAGGAGGCTATGGTTCAGGGGGTGGAGAGGCAGGAGGTGGAGACTCCAGAGAGGGAGCCACAGGAGGCAAGGGTTTTGTTGGCGGAGCAGCAGGAGACGGAAGCTCTGGGGGCAACCTCTAGTGGCTGCTAGGGAGAATGTCCCAAGTGTTACTCTACTTTGTTTACATTTTCCAGTCAGTCTTCAACGTGAACTTGAATCAGAATCAGAACAGTGTATAATTGTCTGTGCTGGTATATGGCGCAGAATCATGGATGCTGCTGCAGGCAGACTTGAAAAAGCTTGAAGTCTTCCTAATGCGTTGCTTGTGTCGAATTTTTGGAATTACAATTAGGGACAAAATATGCATTGAAACCATCAGAGAGCGGTGCAGCGACCAACCAATCATATCCAAGGGAGTCCAATAGTGCAGATTGCGGTGGTTTGGTCACCTGCACCACCTTCCTTACCGGCTCCTCTGGAGTTCACGCCCCGATAGCCCTAAAGTACAACGAAAAGTGCCAAAGAAAACGTGGGCGAAGCAAATTGAAGAAGATCTGATAAACTGAAGACTCACAACAGCAGAATCAAAGTAGTGGCCTCAAGAAGCAACTATGGCGGGAAATTTTAAATGATGTTCGAAAGCCTGTAGCACCTACAGCAGCGTACTTGCTACGCGGTTGACCGCAACCGGACATGAGTTCAACGTGAACGCACCGACTTGCAATAATACCATGTCATGCCATTATTTTGTGTTTAATTAGTCTACAAAAGGAATCAAATCTACTCAAATACTCTCAAGTTCCCATTCCCTCATGTGGTATCTGCAACGAAAGCCATTCACACATCTGCCCAAAGTAAGATATGCCTCTCTTATCTTCATTCTTTCATCTGTATTTTGCCCATTATTACTCTTTTATACACCAATCTTTGCAGTAGTATCAGTGTCATCATAAATGACAATAACAGAGTATAATTAGTGCATGTTATGGCCGCGTATAGCATATTAGCGCATTAGCGTCATGAACACACATATGCAGTAGAAAGTTTTCATTTGTCTTGTTTACATTCTATTACTTTGAATCACCATTGAGTGGTTAAAACAGCTTCTTTTACTGACCTCATGTGAATTCTACTCATAGAATGAGGCATAAAGCCATTGATAAAACATTTTAATGTTATGTTATTTTAGGTTTTACATGTAAACATCTAAACGCCCCCCCCCCCCACAGTGGTGTGACAGGTGTCTGACAGTATACCATTGTTCGGCTGTTTAGAACCTCTTTTATCCCTGAACGAAGAACCGGAATCTCCGGAAGTATATCGGGACATTTAGACCATGTTGTGTTATTGTTGGTCAAAAGACATGCGAGAACCAATGACATTTGATGTCACTGTTTAGAGTAAGAGATTATCAGTGAAAAACGGCTTAAATTTCTGTCTGTTCCATACACAAAGTTATGGTATGACTTCAGAACACTTGGACTATAGATGAAGTTACTGTTTACAATCAAATGCTCAGCTGCGTGACACTTCCAGGTTCTTTTGGCATGCCAGAAAATAACTGCTGTCAAGAGATGCTTAGTTCAAATTGAGCTGAAATTGCTGCAAATGTGCTGTTTGTGTGGTTGAAATACCCCGTTTTTCCAAAAGATTATTGGAGATTTGGGCTTCTTTAACTTTCCGTCAGAGTCCGTGGATCAGGACAAACTCAGGATTTGACATATAGGCTAAATTAATGTATGATATTTTAAGGACCGCCGTCATTGCTATCGCATCTGCTCTATTTGTCCCAATTGAGGGTATGGGACAAATAGAAGGTATGATTTAAGGGACAAAAGCAATGTCTGTAACACTTTATTTTACAGTGTCCTTGTTACACATATGGCATGCCCAGTTCCCAATGTGCTCTAATTCCTCATGGTGGTGTAGTGACTCACCTCAGTCCAGGTGGCGGAGATTGAATCTCAGTTGCCTCCATGTCAGTGACCATCAATCCACGTGTCTTATCACATGACCTAGTACGTGTGGGCCTCCGTGATCCATGCAGAACTCACCACATGCCCCACCGAGAGCGAGAACCACATTATAGCGACCAAGATGAGGTTACCCCATGTGACTCTACCCTCCCTAGCAACCGGGCCAATTTGGTTGCTTAGGAGACCTGAGTCTCATCACTCAGCATGCCCTGGATTCAAACTCATGACTCCAAGTTTGGTAGTCAGTGTCAAAACTACCAGGCCCTGCTGTAAAATTATTATTGACTTTGTGTACTAATGTTGTACCTATAGCACACAAGTTAATGGCTTTCTTTTTTGGGGTTTATGTCCATTTTGGAGCTTGACAGAAGTGGTATTATTGTATGGAAAAGAGCTTTGTGAAGATTCTTCAAGATAATAGCATACATTTACGCATTTGGCAGAAGCTTTTATCCACAGGGACAATCCCCCCGGAGCATCCTGGAGTTAAGTGCCCTGCTCAAGGACACAATGGTGGTGGCTGTGGGGATCGAACCAGCAACCTTCTGATTACCAGTTATGTGCTTTAGTCCACTACGCCACCACCACTCCATAGAGGTTTAGAACATAGAGGTTTGGAATGACATGAGGCTGAGTAAATCATTTTAATTTCTGGTTGAACTATTTCTTAAATGATTGTTTTGAAAATCTCTTTAGTCTAGGACTAGATACAAATTTAGGATGAACTGAGAACTTCAAGACCTGCCAAGATCTAACAAGCTAACAGGTTTTCTATGTATGGTCTTGTATTTGTGACAGGCATCACCACAGTGCTAACCATGACCACGCTGAGCATCAGCGCCCGCCACTCTCTACCCAAGGTCTCGTACGCCACTGCTATGGACTGGTTCATCGCGGTCTGCTTCGCTTTTGTCTTCTCCGCCCTTATCGAGTTTGCTGCTGTCAACTATTTCTCCACATTACAGGCCAATAAGGAACTTCGGCGGGTCAATGCGGCCCATGCTGCGGCCACGGTGGCGACGAGCATTGATGGAGAAGTAATTTCGGTAATTTTTACAACTACGTGGCCAAATGTATATGGAAAACCGAACACCACACCCATACATCCAATAGTTTTGGCCATGTATCTCCATCTTTTCATTGTCCATTCATTCCACCCTATCAAGGCTTGTTCTCGCTTGAGCTGATAACAAGCACACTAGACAAAAGGAGACAGTTATTGTCCTCCCAAGCCGTTTCACTGTTGCAGATTATGTAATCAGTTTGATATAGCAAAACATCCCAGTGAAATCACGGCAGGCTTGCAGGGACGGGGTTCAGAATATTCCTGCCCTGAGTGAATAAATGTGGACAGTAATGAGCAAGACATTTCACTATGTAGAAATGCTTCTTCAGCTATATAAATTAGGCAACAAGTATCCAGAACCTTGATCAGTTCAACAACAGCTTGTTATAAAGTAATTCTCTCTTAACCCTGTGCGACTGTTGTGTGCATTTTCCACACATCCATTTCCCTTTTTGATTTGTAACTAGCGGCACTTAAATAACAAGCAAAAAAATTATTGAGCAAATAGTTTTCCTAAAAAATAATAGACAGCAGGACTAAGATTTTTTTTCATTTAATTGTTTATGTTTCCAGTGTTTATTCATGTTTTTGAGACTTTACATCAGTGATTAGCATAATTAATTCTGATTCAAAGTAATGACCAGCATCATCCAATCACTGCCAACCATGTTAAAATACAATGATACATTATAAATTGTGAATCTATGTACTGATTATCATTGTCACATGTCTGTCAAACATGTTGAGTGATCCAAACATCATCTGCAGACTAAAACTCAAGTTTTGATCAGATTTTCGAGTGAATGCACTTAGCTGCATAGATAGCTATATATATATATATATATATATATATATATATATATATCTATATATATATATATATATATCTTTCTGCTCTCTGCTGTAAGTAAGTAAGTAAGTGTGATTTGTTCTCTGTATAAGCTGTGTGTTGACTATACAGCTGGAGTTTCGCTTACTGCCCCCTGGAGAAAACAAGTGGTACTTCAAGCTTGAATTGCTCCTATGGTTGGAACATTCCTTATTACGGTCCGGAGACATGATTATTTGTGTTAATTTTTTTTAATGCCTTATTTTATATTAAATTAATCGCACTGAATTAACGTGTTAAATTGACAGCCCATGGAATAATATTTTGCGAAACATCTGGTTTAAGCAATTCTGTGGCTAGAAGGGTTAGTAGAGCCATCTAAAGCAAATTATGCTGTGATGGCTCATTTGGAGATCATTGCATTTCATGCATAGAGCCAGAGACATGACACAAAGCAGAGTGTGAATGTTCCATTTCCGTGGGCATTTAGCCTGATTTAGTTGCTACCTGTTGCAGTGTCAAAAAATAGCTGTGGTATCATAGCAGTGTGAGCAGGTGTTCCCTGAGCGATTTCACACCGCAGTGAGAACGACACAATGATATAGAGGTAAACACTCACAGCTTGGAAACCTGTTCAAAGATGGAACCCAGTCAAAGAACTCGCTCCATGCCAAAACTTTCCCCAGCAGTCAGCGTTCAGAGACAGCTGAAGCACAGCAAAAAAAGACAGAAGACATCACTGTTGTTCACCTGTGCCAAAGAGCATATTCAACAGTTACAACCTGCCAATCAGATTATATAATCACATTACATTTTTTTTTTCCCTTACTGGGACTAATACCAAAGTCTTTCGAGCAAGTCAGTCCACTGGCGGCCATCTTTGCAATGCTCTTGGGAAGCTATTTCCAGTCATGAAAGCATAGCTCGTATCTCCTTAAATGGGGGAACACCAATAATTGCCAATATGGTTGGTCAAGATTACAATCAAAATACATATTTCAAATCAGCAGTAAAACCCGTCATCACTAGTATCATAAATTGTGCTTCATTACCTCAGATTACGCTTACAAAACGCAATATTTCCAGCTTTTATAGCTAATACATTGATTGACGGGTTATGTCTGTCTCTAAAAGGTGATTCCAATTTCCCCCATTCATTTTAATAGAAGTGGCCTGTCTCTACTAAATAGTCTCTGCTAATCTCAACGGGCTGACAGGGTGTCACGATTCACTGTTGTCTACCCTGTGATTTGCCTCTGTCATCTGTTCCCCATGGACTACACTTTCCATCATCCCTTGCTCTGATCACCTCCAGCTGTTTCCCATTGTTCCTCACCTGTGTTTCATTTAATCATTACCCTTTGTGCATTTAAACCCTGTTGTTCGATCATTCGTTGTCAGTTGTTAGATGTATTTTTGTTGTTTTTCCATTAAAGCTGCATTTAGATCCTCACTCCATGTCTGCCTTGTTACAGAACAACTGACCAAATAATGGATCTAGCAGCAGAATGCAGAGTCAGAATTCTCCTCCTCAGGCAAGGGGACCGTCCAGTTGAGGATCACGTTCGTGAGTTTCTAGAGCTGGCAAATGTAGTGGACTACCCAGAATTTTCCTTGGTGGTTTTCTTCAGGGCGGGTCTCAGTAGTTCACTACGGGAGCCATTACCTCCCGCGCATCCTCACTGGACGCTCCTCGAGTTCGTGGAGTAGACTCTGCAAGTTAGCGGCTCGCTGTTCACTGTGGGTGTAGTGGAAGAGGAATTTACATCTCCTCCCACAGTGGTCACCCCCCAGCCTTCCATGGCTCGTCCCTCCACGCCTGCCACGGTCAACGAGCCAATGCCCATGCCTGCCATGGCCAACGAGCTGGAAGTTTCGTCCATCCCAGAGCCAGCCTCGTCCGTCCGGAGGAGGAGGAGAAGAAAGGCTTCTGTTCCCCAGTCTCCACTTTCCATGGCTCCGCCCTCAGAGCCTTCCATGACTCCGCCTGCCACGGTCAGCGAGCCAGAGCTCACGCCTTCCACGGTCAGTGAGCCAGAGCTCACGCCTGCCACAGTCAGCGAGCCAGCGCCTGTAGCCTCGACCGTCCCAGAGCCAGCGCCTGTAGCCTCGACCGTCCCCGAGCCAGCGCCTGTAGGCCGAAGGAGAAAGAGAAGGATGAGTGCACCTTCTCTCCACCTTCTCGTGAGCTAGTGCTCACGACCACTGAGGTCATCCTCTAGACTTCCCAGGCTCCGCCTCCCGAGCCTTTTATGGCTCCATCTCCCGAGTCTTCCAGGGCTCCGTCTCCCGAGCCTTCCAGGGCTTCGACTTCTATGGCTCCGCCTCTTGAGCCTTTCACGGCTTCGCCTTCCACGGCACCATCTCCTGAGCCTTCCACGTCTCCGCCCCTTGTTCCCCCCCAAACCATTCACCATTCATCCTTCACTCCATGGACAATTTGTTTTTTTTGTTTCTGTGCCTTGGTGTTCTTTGAGGAGCATCTAGAATCCACTTCTTAGAAGGGGGGCTATGTCACGTTTCACTGTTGTCTACCCTGTGATTTGCCTCTGTCATCTGTTCCCCATGGACTACACTTCCCATCATCCCTTGCTCTGATCACCTCCAGCTGTTTCCCATTGTTCCTCACCTGTGTTTCATTTAATCATTACCCTTTGTGCATTTAAACCCTGTTGTTCGATCATTCGTTGTCTGTTGTTAGATGTATTCTTGTCATGTTCCAAACCCTGTTCATGGTTTCCTGTATTTTTTTATTTTTTCATTAAAGCTGCATTTAGATCCTCACTCCTCATCTGCCTTGTTACACAGGGAGTAGTATCATTGAAAAGTACTCATGCATTCTGGAAGATAAAATAAAATAAATGTTTACAGAGATTAGTATCATTGACAAGCACTAACATCCTGGTGTCTAAAAAAGGGAAGAGTAGCATTGACAAGAACTCGTACATCCTGGAGTATAATAAATAAAAAAATAAATAAATGTTTACATGGAGGAGTATAATTGACAAGTACTCACGCGTCCTGTAGTATGAAAATAAAATACAATTATTAAATTAAAATTAAACAACATTCTTACAGGGACTAGTATCATTGACTAGCATCCATGCATCATGGAAAATAAAACGAAATTAAATTGTGATGATGTAATTGAGAACTGTGACTGGAGCACATTGTCGCATAGCAGCAAAGTGACAGTTTGAAGATCAGACATGTCATTCATTTTAATATTTTTACATCATGATCTAAGAATAGCTTTATTAGTGTAATTAATTTTAATTCAGAAAAAAATTATTATATATAGTTAATGTTAATTGACTGCTAGCCAACTTGTGTTGGTAAGCCCAAGGCTATACTGTATGTCTTTTTCTCCAAAAACTGAAAACTGTAAATACCATCACAATAAATATCAAAACTCCACACCATCATGTGTTATACCAATAGACACTAGAAGGTTGATTAAGGCCATTATCAGATCTTTATTCCAGGACATATGATAAATATATGTGCCCCTAGCATGCATATTGCATATGTTTAGAGTGTACGTATAACAACATATGTCTCAGTTCCATCACTGGTCAGAACAATCGTTTTCTTGTTCTAGTGTCATCTCTTTGTATCTCTGTGCAGAATCCTCTGGACCCTGGTGGCATGTTGAAGAAGAGGCTGAACTCTCTTTCTCAAAGAGATGTTGCTGAGAGATTCTCCAGGCCATGCCAGACTGATTTCCGTCAGCAAGGTTCTGCTGTTCCTGCCAACAACATGCTAACAGGGACTAGTATCATTGACAAGTACTCACGCATCCTCTTTCCACTGTCTTTTGGGGCCTTTAACCTGATCTACTGGATTGTCTATCTCACCAAAGACACTATGGAGTCCAGGTAGGAATCTGCTGTTGGTTTGGTTCAATTTACCTTATCACGCTTTGTGAGAATAACACCATCAACTGTTTACTGACTGTCTGATGTATACTGGACACAAAACTGAAAAGCATTTTCTCTTTCTGGCAAGATATAATCCTATTGACTTGCTTTGTGGAACTTCTGAGAGTAAAGTACACAGGTATTTATTGTTTTTATAAGAAATTAGCCAAAGGTTTTTCTGATAATCGTGCTGTAGTAGCAAGTAAACTTGATATCCTCAATGAAAACTGTATATTCCGCTTTTTTGTGATTAATGTTTGTGAAATAATCTGTACTTATTATATTTGGACGGACAAAATGTTTGATCACAAAGTCTCAACACATTTTCTTTGTTGGTGTTTTCTGTCCAATCATTCTGGGAGACTTCCACACCGTGATCAGTATTGGGTATAATCTGATTAGAAAGTAATTCGTTACTGTAATCTAAGTCATTTTAAGTCAAAAGTAGTGCAAAAATTTGTAATCAGATTATAGTTACTGACTATCAATTAAGGTAATTACTTTTAAAGAAATATTCTTGGGTCAATACAAGTTAAGCTCAATCAACCGCATAATGTTGATTACCACAACAATGTATTTTGAATCTTCACTAACAAGCCAAGCACAAAATACTGTATGGTACTGGTGAGGGACCGCTGTGCAACCTGTTGAAGTTCTCCTGTGAAGGGTCTGTCGATGCTCCTCTCAAAGTTCATATCATTTCAACTTTGCACCCGTTACCAATCAGATGATGATTACCGGATAATTCAGATGTAGTATCATTACGAGGCCAGTGCTAGCAATTATCATATTTTCAAATCAAATCAATCAAATCAAATCACTTTAATGTCACACTACTGTGTACACGAGTGCAACAGCAGGTGAAATTCTTGTGTGCAGTTCCGAGCAACATAGCAGTAATGACAGTGACGAGACATAAACCACTTTACAATAACAACATATTTACAAAACATGATTTACATAACAAATGTACACATACCTACACAACAATTTACATATCAAATGTACACAATACACACAATGTAGAATACACATACACTAGATAAGGGTATAAATATATATATATATATATACACTAACTGAATTGGGAGCGAGAATATATTTGACAGAATGAAGATTAATAAAGTGCAGTGATTGTTGATCGTGAGAGATCATGTGTTCAAAAGTCTTATTGCTTGTGGGAAGAAGCTGTCATGTAGTCGGGTGGTGCGGGTCCTGATGCTGCGATACCGCCTGCCTGATGGAAGCAGTGAGAGCAGCCCATGACTCGGGTGACTGAAGTCTCTGATAATCCTCCGAGCTTTCTTCACACACCGTCTGTTATATATATCCTGGAGGGAGGGAAGCTCACCTCCGATGATGTTTCTGGCCGTTCGCACCACCCTTTGCAGGTCTTTGCGGTTGTGGGTGGTGCTATTGCCGTACCAGGCGGTGATGCAGCCAGTCAGGATGCTCTCTAGAGTGCTGGTGTAGAACCGTGTGAGGATGTGTTGGTTCATTCCAAACTTCCTCAGCCGTCTCAGGAAGAAGAGGCGCTGGTGAGCCTTCTTCACAACGGCCTCAGTGTGGACGGACCATGTGAGTTCCTCAGTAATGTGGACACCGAGGAACTTGAAGCTGCTGACTCTCTCCACCGGTGTTCTCTGTCTTTCCTCCCGAAGTCCACCACAAGCTCCTTGGCTTTACTGACGTTGAGGGAGCGGTTGTGCTCCTGACACCAGCGCGTCAGAGTGTGCACCTCCTCTCTGTAGGCTGTTTCATCATTGTCAGTGATCATACCTACAACCGTCGTATCGTCAGCAAACTTATTGATGGCATTGGAGCTATGTGTCGCCACACAGTCATGTGTGTAAAGGGAATACAGGAGTGGGCTGAGAACACAGCCCTGCGGGGCTCCAGTGTTGAGGGTCAGTGATGAGGAGATGTTGCTGCCCATTCTAACCACCTGACGTCTGCCTGACAGGAAATCCAGGATCCAGCTGCACAGCGAGCTGTTTAAGCCCAGATCCCGGAGTTTCACATCAAGCTTGGAGGGCATTATGGTGTTAAATGCTGAGCTGTAGTCTACAAACAGCATTCTCACATACGTGTTCCTTTTTTCCAGGTGGGATAGAGCAGTGTGTATTGTAGATGCAATAGCATCATCAGTGGAGCGGTTGTTACGGTAGGCAAACTGCAATGGGTCCAAAGAGGTGGGCAGAACAGAGCAGATGTGATCTCTGATCAACCTCTCAAAGCATTTGCTGATGATGGGGGTGAGGGCAACAGGACGCCAGTCATTTAAGCAAGTGATTTTTGATTGCTTCGGTACAGGCACAATGGTTGATGTTTTGAAGCATGTGGGGACTACAGACAGGGATAGGGACTGGTTGAAAATGTCCGTAAAAACACCAGCCAGTTGGTTCGCGCATGCTCTGATGACGCGGCCCAGAATGCTGTCTGGACCCGCGGCTTTGCGAATGTTCACCCGTCTTATTTTGATCAATTAATTACGTTTTCTTTAATACTTTCAAGCAACATTATTTCAAAATGGCACAAGCCTATCCTACTCAAATGCATGTGAATTACATCAGAGGTAATCCACAAGTAATCCAAAAGCAATCAGATAAATAACCTTTAAAGTGTAATCCAAGAGATTATGTGACTGACTACAATTTTACCAGTACCAGTACCAGATTACAATTTACAAAGTAATCTACCCAGCACTGTCCACATCCAAAGAAGATAGCCACATCCTGCTGGACGATTCATATTGTGATGGATGAGAGTTTCAGTGATTTAATGAGCATTACAATGAATACGCAACCTTTGGGGACTAGTTGTTTCATTTAGTTTACCTCCCACTTAGACTTAGAAAACCTTTGATCTTACTTGAATTGGTGCTATTTTAGAGCATTTCTATCTTTATACCGTGAAAGGCTTCATTAGGAAAATGTTAATAAAGTATAATTATAAAATTTTGTTATGTTTTCTTTACTAAAAAGAAAACTAAATCAATTTTGACTGAAAAAGTTGTATACGAAGAGTCAAATATCAGCACATTCAAAATCTGTGATCAATTGAGATTATTTGTGATTAAAAATGTCAATCGACTGACAGCACAAATAAATATATAAATATATTAATGTTTAAATGTAA
The DNA here is from genome assembly GCA_032164185.1 of Moxostoma hubbsi. Lineage (NCBI taxonomy): Eukaryota > Metazoa > Chordata > Actinopteri > Cypriniformes > Catostomidae > Moxostoma > Moxostoma hubbsi. The sequence goes on along the minus strand of JAVLUX010000110.1, from coordinate 4,273,051 downwards.
TTCTTGTGTTACACATATTTCTAAATAATATTATTATTTTAATAATATTTATTATTATTTATTAAATTCTTATTTTTTGATATGTACATTCTGTCACAGTTAAAGGGAGTGCAGCAATGAACAAGGATGAAATACAGATATTATTCTGATTAAAGCAGGAAAACATTTCTGAGAAAGGTGTTTAAGAACGCAAGTTAAAAGTCATTTGTAACATGATTACATTTTTACAAGTTATCTGTAGCAATTTAGAGAAACTAGTAATTATTAATTTGTAATGGATTACTTATTTGAGTAATTAACCCAACATTGTCTGTTATTGTGAATTTTTTGGTATATTCTATTTTAGAGAAAACCAATCTATCATGACAGATAAACTGGAAAATTTGTATCTTATTTTGTCATTTTGTTGTCGCAAATATATGGACTACAGTACTTCAACTTAAAAGCTCCATTAAGAGAAAAAACCCCAGTCAATATTCTGTCCCATACTTTACATATCGTCTCAAAGAATTCAAAGCTTGATTACGTCTCAGAGCGGGACAGTGCGTAACAAAGCTAGAGGCGAGCTGCTAAAGCTAGCCATATCATCATGCCTGCGTAATTGTGGGGACTGTTGTGCTGTTGACGTCCCCTCAGCGTGACAGGACACTGTCTCTCTCCACAGCTCTGAAACACTGCTACATCACTGACTATTGCATGCTTGGCTCTTCAGTTCAGCTGAGCAGAAGACAAATGTAGATTTTGTAGAAAGGACATTTATATTTCATTGAGATTTAATTCCTGGCCAATGCTGAGACTAATTTGGGGTTTGATGGGGTACATTTGTTCCCTGATATTTTCTCATACACCCCCTATCCCCCTAATATTCGTTGTGGATTTCATAACATCCCTAATGAAGACAAAAGAAAACAATCCTACACACCCAAAAAATAGTAAAAACAGCTGTTGACAATGACGTGACAATTACCAACACTAATCAGGTAAACAATGTCAGGTGGGCCTAAGATATACACTTTTTATATCAACTTTAACTTAAAATCTTGATTTTAAGAAAGTCCTTGGGCATGCATGGGCATCAACTTCGCTTAAATCCTGAGAATATATTTGCAGTCCAGGGAATATTATAATTGAGTCACATTTTTGCATAATCTGGAAATAAATTGTGTAATATTGAATAGTCTGTTCTGGCAGTGTCCTAAATGTGAGAGACTTTTGTTACAAGTTCATTCATGGGAAATTCAGCTTATTATTCATTGAACGTGGATCACAGTTTATCTGTCCTCACGCCACCTTGTTCTTTTCAAATCCAAAGGAAAAATGAACTGATGAAAAGAAAGGCTGAAAGCCACTATAAAGGAGCTGCCCCAGGACAAAAGAAACATAAAAGATATCTCCTCTCTCTCTCTCGTACACACATTCAGTCTGTGTGTACGTCTCACAATGAAATCATAGTGGGCACTACCAGCGTGGAGGTGGGTTTTTAATGAAAAGTTCCATTCAGGCGCAGACATTAAGGATTGTGTGCTGATGTGTGTCTGTGTGTGTGTGTGTGTATGTATGTATGCTCTAGTTGCACAGAAACTACCTGCAAGCGATAAGCTCTTCGCTTTATTGCCCACTGGAGTGTCTGACGTGAGAGGGAACGGTTCTCTCTCATAAATCAAAGGCATTAAATGTCATGAAATCCCCCTATTTTCCCATCTTCAAGCAGCCCTTTGCCATAACTTTGGTGTAATGATCATTCAATTACTGCCCCTCTTAGATATGTCAGGAAATGTTGGATGTGTCCAAGACAGCCATCCAGATTTATCATAGCTTAACAGATTTGCACAGCACAGTATGAGGCACCTTTAAATGTTTAAAATGTTTGTTACCTGCGACTAGGTATCTTATCAGGGAGCATACAGTGGACTTAATTTGAACCATTAAGATGTGCTTTTGAAAATCCAGAGATTTACAGTAGTGCTGAAAATGTCCACTAACAGCAGATTAATATGCACATGCTGTAATAATATATATTATTCAGCATTTGACCTATGATGTTTATTCTGGTCTGGATATTTAAGTGGAAATGGCAAAAGGCTGGGCATAATTTTGCATACAGGTGAACCCCATGCTGTTGTGCGTTATAAACAGTTAGACTATTATAAAGTCAGGTATACATCTTTCACACTTACGATTCATTTTTGACCATTGGATGTTGTGTATTGATTATTTCTGAATTTGATTAATTATGTAATTGGCATAAATCATGTTTATCTGACTAATACATTGTTAAACTTGATTCTATTCTGACTTATTCTTCACTTATTGGCTTTAGTAGATTACTTTAAATCTATATTACCACAAGCCTGCGCTAAGGTTTGGGGCAAAATAAAGGCCCTGCTTTTGATAGAGCATGAAGCATGTCAACTGGGATCTTCAACTGGATCTCATGACATTTTCCTGACCGTAGCACCAATTTTGCAAACCAAAATTACATGATGTATTGCACGTTTCCAAGTGAAATGTCCAGCGAGGGGTGTCAAAAGTGAGTGAAATTATGTTGTAATCAGACGAGGATTTTTATGTGAATTTTAGATGGAGTTTTTACTGATGAAAACATATCTCTTTAACCTAAAACTTTAGCCTAAACCTCACAAATAGTGTCCTAAAAGATGAATGAGAGGTGAACAAAACAGACATCCTTACCCTAAAACAACTCCTAAATCTAACCGATAGTGTTCTTGTCGCAAAAGCGGCATAAAAAGCAAGTTTTCTGAAGCACCCAATTCATTTCGTGTCGCTTATATGACACTTTTGTCTCACGTGTCAGCTTTCGTGCTTAGCTGGGCTTGGTCCTCTGAGTCCAAAGTGTTTTGATAGTGGTAGTGTGTGAGTAACAGAGCGAATAATACATGTTTCTAAATTCATAATCACCAGTTGAACTCGTGATTGTGACATACAGCTGTTGTAGCACCTCTAGTGTTTATTTCACCAGGAAAATGTGGCGAAACGTAGAATGTGGCACATAAAACTCAGTTTGCAAAAATGAAGTTATGCTAACTTTCATTTTTATGAGAGTAGGTTGCGGATCTTTTCGATGAACCATTTGGCTTTAGTTAAGTGTAATAGACTGTAAAGGCTAAAAGAAAGGACCATTTGGGACAACACAACGTTGATCAACCCGTCTGAACAGTATTAATCATGACCTCTGATTAATGCTAATGTTACTCTAGTTAAGAGTAATAGCGAACTATAAAATTAAGCAAAACTGCTATATGGGTAATGGTATGTTGATCGACCTTATCCAAATAGTCATTTACCTGTGCCTAGTGATAATGTTATGGTAATTAAGTGTGAACAGATCTATAGAACTAAACAAAGCTGCTATTTAGAAATTGATGAACTGCGGGAGTAATCTGTCTAAATTGATTTAGTCATTTGCCTCTGGCTAATTATCCAAAACTGATGAGTTTGTAACGTGGGATTCATGGGATTCCGAAAAAAAATACGATTACAATTTAAAGTGTAGAATTAACTAGAATAATCAAGGATCAAATTGTTGATAAAATCTCAAATAATGATCAATTATAATTGGAATCTTTGCCTAAATTTGAGGTATTTTACAGCTGGATTCAGATAAAATGTAGTCACTGGAGTCACGGGTTTGAATCCAGGTCATGCTGAGTGACTTCAGCCAGGTCTCAGAAGCAACCAAATTGGCCCGGTTGCTAGGGAGGGTAGAGTCACATGGGGTAACCTCCTCGTGGTCACTATAATGTGGTTCTCGCTCTCGGAATGGTGTGTGGTGAGTTGTGCGTGGATGCCACGAAGAATAGCGTGAAGCCTCCACAAGCGCTACATTTCCTCGGTAAAACGCTCAACAAGTCACGTGATAAGATGTTCGGATTGACGGTCCCAGACATGGAGGCAACCCAGATTGAGGTGAGTCACTACGCCACCACGAGGACTAAGAGCGCATTGGGAATTGGGTATTCCAAATTGGGGAGAAAATAAAAAAATTTAAATAAAGTCTTAACTAAACTAAACATTTTAAGATGCTACAATTGCACACGCCAGAAAAGACGAAATCTCCACCACTCTACTGGATTCTGCAATTGGACTAGTGGGGTGACCCTTATAATAGTTAACACAAGGACTAAAAACTGGAAATGTTGTAATTTTTATTTTGGTTTGTTCTGAGCAGAAACAGTATTTTTGTTTTGTTTGTTTCTGTTTCCGGTGTTCCGCTGCCTCCGTTCCAATTGGTATTTAGTTAGAATGAAACTAAAGAAACAGTACTCTTTTCTAAGGGTGGGCGATGTACCAGTCGTAGTGTACCAGACCAGATGTCTGAGAAAAAAAAAGGGGACCTGGTCTGGAAAAACATGCTAAAAAAAAAAAAAGACTTGCCCATCTTGCCTCAACCAAAATAAGTGATAATGAGCATTACATTTATTTATGTGGGGGATTTATCAGTATAGAAATCATAACAAGCCAAGTATAAAGTAGCCTATATAAAATAATGTCTTTTCAATAAATGTATTATTCATTTTAAATCTATCCTCAAAAATATTTTAAATATTTCAAAAATACTTCTGGCCAAAATCAAATAATAAGCAAAATCTCTCTCTCTCCTGCATGCATGCACACACTACTTGGGTATTTTTGGACTAAGCATAATCTTATGCAGGCTGAATTATTTTATTTTAATTGTTTGTTTGTATGTTTTAATTGCAGATCTGCTTCTCGGTCAGATCCTGACAGCATAAAATCTGTATCAATGCATCATAACTTTTTACATCGAATAATGTTTTCCTTGTACCTGGATTAACCGTGCATGTACGATCCTGGGCAAAAAAAATGGTTCAAGCCCAAAATGGCAAAACGTTAAGCTTTTAATGGTCTTATCCACGAATAGATGAAGTAACTTAGTATGGGGAAGTTTTTCCCTTTGATTTCTTTAAATGTTTAAACCTTGTGTGTAAACGTACGGAGAGCTTTTTACAGAAAGAAGAGTCATTGTTGTACCACTCAATGCTGATGGCTTCAAACAGTTGATGAGTAGTTGAAAAACGTTCCCCATTCAAGTCTGGCCAAAACATGAGCCTGATGGACTTGTTCTCAAGCCATTTCTTGGTGGTCTTTGCATTTTGGGCAGGAGCAAAATAGCATCTGATCATTTCTCTTTAGAAAACAACTTTTCAATTGTGGGAAACATGACTTTCTGCTATATACTCCTGTATTCCAAAGCATTCATTGACTTTTCACAGCGAGCAGCTCATCAGTACCAGCAGCTGAAAAGGCTCCCCATACCATGACACCTCGTCCTCCATGCATTTACTATTGTGTTTCTCACTAGATCTTCAAAGACACATCATGCAACTCAAGCATCATCATGCAACTCAAATCGTGATTCATCAACTCTGCTGAACCACTCTGAATTAAACTTTCCACATTCTGCCAAACACTTCAGCAATGTCTTATTAACCCATCTTCTAGACACAAAACCTGCATTTGATAACCTTCTGGTTATTGTTCTTCTTGAAAGAAGTCTTCTGATAGTTTTGTAGGCTTTATTTCCTGTCTTTGAGAACTATACATTTCAGCAGGTGTGAAGAGGCTTTGGGCCTTCCAGATCCTTTCTTTCTGGCAACATCACCTGTTGTTTCAAAGCATTGATCTATTCTCTGAATAGCTTATAGATAAATAGGGATCTTCTCTGCCTTTAGGGTCTTGTAAACTTCAGAATTACTACAGATAGCCTGATGTACACCAGCTATACGGTTTCTGACCCCTGTGGGATATTTAGCTGTTTTTGGTGCAAATGTTCTCACTCCTTTACATTGGGTTTTGACAATACTGCATATTGTAGATCTTTCCTTGCTCTATCACTCCTGGTTCCATTTATGAGCTTGTTATCAGGTCTTTGAACTAATGACTAATCTTTTAGAAAAAAAAAATGGAGGCACAGAAGTGTACCAGGAGTCTTACAAATTTAAATGTTTTGCCAATTTTTGGCTTGACCCATATTTTTTATTTATGCATTTTTTTTGCCCAGGAGTGTACACTTTATTATGTATAGTTGTCTAAAAGGTCTTTGGTATGTCATAGAAGGCGAACTCAACAGCGTGCATTAAAGCAAAGAAGCAGTTTCCTTCAGAATCAAAGCACATGCTTATCATGTTCAACTACAGTCTTAAAATAAAGGTTCTTCAAGGGTTCTTTGTGAGGGTGTGTGGTTCAATAAAGAACCTGTACCATCTGTGGAACATTTCCATTCCACAAAAGGTTCTTTGTAGACCATAAAAAGGTTGTTCGCACCAAGTAATCTCAAATGAATATGTTTTGAAACTGGCGAAAATGAACTCACTGCATTCTGGTTTGGTGTGCTTTCAATGTCTTTGGTGAACATTCTCAAAATGTTATCAACATTATTCATAAGTTAATTATTTAAACATTACTACATAAAAAAACAAAAACATGCCCTTGATTTGTAATCACAATTTTTTAAATAATCATTTGTGTTTCTGTTGAATAAATGTACTGCGATGAAGAAGCCTACTATTTATTTATTATTTCATTTTTGCTGGTTAAACAATTTTTTTCCCTGATTGACCAAAAAAAAAAAAAAACATTTATTTAGTTTATTTATTGGATAATATATATATATATATATATATATATATATATATACATTTATAATTACTTATGTCTATGGTTAACAGCACGTAAAGCTGAAGTGAAACATAAATGATTAATGATAATTACAGTTTTTCTCGATTGCTTAAACTCGTGAAATTAAGCTTCCTTTTCTCAAAACTCTAAACACAAATCCATAACTTCTCACCCAAATCCCCAAACTTTTTATTTTCTGGTCAAAATTAAGCTCTCCACTCAAAACCATTCAATCTTGCTGAAAACCCAAACTTTGCCCTCAGACATGAGACACACACACACACACACACACACACACACACACACGCACACACACACTACATAGTCTTACATACTGGTGAGATAAATTCAAATCAATACAACATCCAGTAATAAGTTATGTTGCTTGTGGTTCTCCCCCTCAAAAACCTTTTCAACACAACAAAAGACACAACAGATGCACATGTTTTATTCCTTAATGTACTGTACAGTACAACACACCAAACAACAACAAAAAAATTATTCTGCCCCACCGTCCCTTCTTTGGTCTGGGATGGGCCAGAAAATCTCATCAACACAGGCTATATCGGCCCTAGTCAGGCAGCGTGGGTAAAATCCTCTTGCATGCCTGATCCACCCCTGGCACGCATCAACTGAAATGTCTTGGCATTTACATTAGAGAGCAGTCTGAAGTACACCTACCTGTTTTCCTCCCTGAAGGTTATTATGAGCGAGGCGACGGTGAAGCAACTCAAGTTTGGCTCATTGCCCAGCCTCCCTCATAGTCATAACATGGACAAGGACATTGTCAACTAGAGTGGCAAGAATTTCATCCGAGACTGCTTGTCTCCTTGTCCTTCCTCTTCCTTGTCGTCATCCTCCTCTTCTTCCTCTCCCTCCTCCTCCTCCTCCTCCTCCACCTCCTACTCTTCCTCTTCCTTCACCTCTTCCTCCACTCTCTACTGCTCCTCCACCTCCTCCTCCTCTCAGGTGTCCTCAACCTCTTCCTTCGCATCTCTCTGGATTTATTGTTCCAAAACTGAATGAACTTACTCGGGCCCTTGTATCTATCTATTGAAGGTTCGGATTGGTGTGTGATCAATTTTGACTCTTAGAGTTTCCACCTGGGTAATTGTGTGTTAATTGAGCTCAAGCTGTGCTGACTTGAGTGAACAATATTGATTGCTCGTGCTTTCTAAATGACCACATATGTAGGCAATGAGAAATGAAGGGATTTGTGTGTACAGTTTTGCAGTGACAGTTCAACAAAATGGAGTTATGGTTTTGAAAATTTTGTTCAAAAGCCTGGTTGTAGTGTTGAAGCAATCAAGTAAATAAATAAATAATTTTTTTTTTAATTATTATTATTGTTATCACTTTGCAATTAGTCAGTAATGCTCCAAAAAAAACATAACTAGGCAATTTCCAATAGTAAAAGTTATTATTGTATATCAATCAAATGTTATAAAGTGCATTTTTTTATCATCAATTATATTCAAAGACTTTTTAGATTAATTGTTGGTCACACTTGCATCGTCATTTATCATATGCATGCACAGAACATGAACAATGCCTGACGGAACTGAGAAGGCGCTATTTGCAGAGGAAATCTTTGATTTTAAGTAAGTAGAGTGTAGAGTTCAGTGTCAGTACTGACTGTTTTAGTATCAGAATGTTTTGTTCCGTCTGTTGCTCACTTCGACGTTGTGTCGAAGAAGCGACACTAGGGGTCTCTCTTGAGCGCTTAAAGATACCTCTGATCTATGAAAAAAGGCCAATGAGAGTTGGCGAACAGTATTTGCATACTCCGCCTCCGGATACGGATATAAAGGCGAGAGAAATACGCTCGTTCATTCAGGATTTTTCTGAGGAGCCGGGAGTGTACCGGGAGTGCACCTCAGCGCTCGGCTCAGTGACATGGCCGGGAAGACACGACGTCTCGTTCCCTCCATCAGGGAACGGAGGTTACATACGTAACCTAGACGTTCCCCGTCTGTCGCTCACTTCTTCGTTCCGTGTTCCTTGAGTGTGTTTGTGTTTTGTGAGTGTTTGTGTGTGTGTGTCAGAGTGTGTGTGTGTGTTTGTATGTATATATCTGTGTATGTATGTGTGTGTGTGAGAGTGTTTGTGTCAGAGTGTGTGTGTGTGTGTGCATGTTTATGTGTGTGTGTGTGGGGGGGGGGGGGGGCATGTTTATGAGGTTTATGAGGACATTTTTTCGGTTACAAACTGGTAATTACAAGGGTATTATGCTATAAATGTGGTAGACCAACATGTGTGTGTGTGTGTGTTTGTATATACATATGTGTGTGTGTGCGTGTTTGTGTGTAGGTGTGTGTGTGTGTGTGTGTGGGCATGTTTACAAGGAAATTTTTTTAGGTTACAAACTGGTAATTACAAGAGTATTATGCTATAAATGTGGTTTATAAGGACATTTCTAGTGTCCCCATAATCCAAATCACTTAAAAAAACACACTAAACGATATTTATTGAAAATGTAAAAATGCAGAACGTTTTTGTGAGGGTTAGGTTTAGGGGTAAGGTTAGGGTTAGGAGATAGAATCTATAGATCATACAGTATAAAAATAATTATGTCTATGGAGAGTCCTCATAAAGATAGCTGCACCAACAATGATAAATTATTATATTTTACGAGAATAATTACCTTTAAGAGAATGATAAAATTGAAATATACTAACACTGTCTTTGATTTTAAGCAGAAATAAATGGTGTCACTGGATTGGACTGTTTGTTTCGTAATGTAAGTTTTGTAATGTAAGTATACTTTTGTGTAAGTTGCAAATCTAAGGAAAAGACAAGTGAAGAGAAATGGAGGAAGGTCTTGCCCATTGTCTGCATTGTTCCTTAAAATCAAAACAAAACTTTTTGGTGAAAGGAAGTGATCACAACTTTTGAAGAGCAACGTGAAGAGAAGATGGCCTGCTAGAGTTAAGTAGAGACTTGTTAGTATTCTTAACTATTTTCTTTACTATTGTCTGGCAGAATGAAACTAGAGTTTTAAAACCCCTGATCTACTATCTTAAACTGACAAAAAATGTTTCCCTGTCTTTGTCTCAGCACTCAGTTTGGTCACATCGACTGTAGTGTAAGCAAAATAATAGGCAACATTGTGATTTATGCTAATCCTGATTGGCTCAACACTATTAAAATGACTCTAAACATGAGTGAATGTCAGTTCCCACAAATTCAAAGAACAGATCACATTTTGTCTGTGCTGAAAGACCTGAAATTGTTTTTTATTCAGATTTACTAGGCAACAGGTAATGCCTTTTTATAATAGACGTGTATTAGAAATACACCAGTTTAACATTTAATGTTAGCATATGATGACATATATATTCAAGAATGCTTTTTGTTGTTTTCAGCCGGAGCTAAACATGTAATGTCAAAGAACACTCCTGTACCGCTGAAAGTTATCCTTCATTTCTGATGAGTTAGCACCCACAGCTGAAGCCTCCTACTAAAAAATCTAATATAAAAACTAATTTATTCAAGCCCTATAAACCACCTCAGTCAGATAACAAGGCAAGTCTACCTTTTTTCCTAACTGTTATACAGCTACACTTAAAAAAAGACTTTCAAGAGTAGTATTTTTGTCTTGTTTTCCAGTAAAAATATCTAAACATTCTTAAACTGGCATAAGATTTTAAGTCTTTGTGACATGGGGGGCGTGGTGATGTGTCGGTCTGCAGGGGAGAGAGAGCGATAAGCATCGTCACCTGGTTCACAATCATCCCTAACACCTGTCTCTCATCATAGTGATATGGAGGGAGTCCAAAAAAGATGCCAGAGCATCAGTGAGGAGAGAGTTTTTTTTTTATTTGGAGTGCTTAGATTTATTTCAAGACTTTGTCTTTGGTTGTCGCCGTTTTCCGTCGAGTGTGTTAAAAAACGAGAATAAAAAGATTGACCTTGAACCTGCTTAGTTGTCTCCTGACTCCTCCATTGACCACAAACTAAGGTGTCATTACAGTCAAAGAAAACGTCTTTAAATAAATCAAAGCACTCCAAATAAAAAAAACTCTCGGAGCGTGCTTGTTGAGTCAACAACCCTTTAGGTCATTTTCTCTCCTCACTGACGCTCTGGCATCCCTTTTTGGTCTCCCTCCGCATCACTATGATGACAGACAGGTGTTAAGGATAATTGTGAACAATGTGACGAGGTTTACCGCTTTCTCTCGCCCGCAGGCCGACACATGACCACACCCCCCCAAGTCACATGCACCCATCGCTGATTCAGGCTGGAGCAACATCCGGCCTGCCTACTCCCCCCGCCCATTCCTGGAGAGAAAGTCAGCCACAACCATCTGTGCCCCCGGTCTGTGGACCACTTTGAACTTAAAGGGCTGGAGAGCCAGATACCAACGGGTGATCCGAGTGTTAGTATTCTTCATGCGGTGGAGCCACTGCAGAGGAGTGTGATTGGAACAGAGGGTGAAGACCCGCCCCAGCTGGTAGTAGCGGATGGTCAGAACAGCCCATTTAATCGCAAGACACTCCTTCTCAATGGTATTATATTTTGTCTCCCTGAAGTAGAGCTTGCGACTAATAAATAGCACTGGCTGTTCCTCCCCACCCACCTCCTGCAAGAGCACCGTGCCCAGTCCCCTGTTAGATGCATCAGTCTGCAAAATAAAGGGGAGAGAGAAGTCATTTGCATGTAAAACCGGCTCCCCACACAGTGCATACTTTACCTTAAGGAAGGCCTGTTGGCATGCCTCTGTCCACTGGAACGGATTGGGAGCTCCCTTTTTAGTAAGGTCAGTCAGCGGGCTGGTGACATCAGAATAACTAGACACAAACCTTCGGTAGTAGCCAGCCAGCCCCAAAAACTGCGTTACCCCTTTTTTTGTCTTGGGCTCCGGGTAGGCTCCGATCGCTGCGGTTTTGTGAACCTGTGGACACACCTGCCCATGACCCAATGGAACCCCAGATACCTAAATTCCACCCACCCAATTGCACACTTCTTCGGGTTGATCGTTAGTCCCACCCGTCTCAGCGCTCTCAGGAGAGCCCTCAGGTGTTGCATATGCCGCCACCGCCAATTATGACTATAAATTATAATATTGTCCAGATATGTGGCGTCATATGTCGTGTGCGGTCTGAGGATCTTGGCCATAAGGCGCTGAAATGTGGCTGGGGCTCTAAACAAACAAACGGAAGCACCACAAATTGGTGTAATCTGAACAGTGTGGAAAAAGCCATCTTTTCCCTGGACATTGGCATTAAAGGGATCTGCCAATAACCCTTTAAGTCCAGGGTCGAGTAAAATTGAGCCGCGCCCAACTGATCAAGAAATTTTGCAATTCGTGGCATTGGGTAAGCGTCAGATTTGGACACCACTTTCACTTTCCGGTAGTCAACACAGAAACAGACTGGGCTGGCCCAATAGCTGTGCGACTCTTGTATTACGCCCATTTCGAGCATTGCCTCTAATTCTTCCTGAACAATCTTTTTCTTGTGTTCAGGAAGACGATAGTGGCTGCTACGAACCACCACACCTGGGGTGGTCTCGATATGGTGCTCTATGAAGTTTGTGCGACCAAGTAGGGGTGAGAACACGTCCGCTTGCAACCTGGCAATATCTGTAAGCTGCGACAGTGAGAGGTGGTCTCCGCAAGGGACCAGGATAAATTAACTGGAATTGGGGAATACCTCAGGCCCGAGCTCCGCCCTCTCCAAATCTACCGTCGCCAGGGCTATAGGTTGAGATTGAGGTGGTAGGTTTGACGTGCCCCTCCCCTATCTGTTCGCCTAACTTCACAATCGAGATCTCCGACTCGTCGTGTGACCTCAAAGGGTCCTTGCAACTTGGCGAGTAACTTGGAGCTCGAGGTGGGCAGTAACACAAGCACTTAATCTCCCTGTGCAAATTCCCATAGTCGAGTGCCCCTGTCGTACAGTTGGCATTGACCTTCTTGTGCTTGGAGCAAATTCTCCTGCGTTACCTGCCCCAAAGTGTGGAGTTTTGCTCTAATGTCAAGAACGTATTGAATTCGATTTTTACTATTCGTAGGACCTTCCTCCCAAGCTTCCAGTATGACGTCAAGCATGCCACGTGGCCGACGCCCATACAGAGCTCAAACAGGGAAAATCCGTTGGAGGCTTGTGGGACCTCTTATACTGCAAGCAGCAGGGGTTTAAGCCACTTATACCAGTTTTTAGCATCTTCATTTAAGAACTTGCAAATCATGTTTTTTTTACGGTCTCATTAAATCGTTTGACCAACCCGTCGGTTTGCGGGTGGTAAACACTGGTGCGAATCGACTTAATGCCTAATAATTCGTATAGTTTGCAAAGTGTATGTGACATGAATGTTGTGCCTTGATCAATGGGGATTTCTTTTGGAATCCCAACCCATAATTTTGAAGAGTACGTGCTGAGATGTTTTGCAAAGGCACTGCTTCCGGATATCGCATTGCATAATCCCCCAGATTAATACAAAATGATGCCGGCGTGCAGACGAGATCCATGCCAATTCTCTCAAAGGGGATTTCAATCAAAGGAAGCGGGTACAATGACGCTTTAGTGGTGGCCGGTGGATTCACCAACTGACATTCACAGCATGCTGCACACCACTTGCAAACGTCCCTGTGAATGCCCAATCAGAAGAAATGGGCCATTATATGGTTCAAAAACTTTTTGTGACCTAAGTGGCCAGCCAAGTGGTGAGCCACCTGGAAGATTGTTTCCAGATGGCTTTTCAGTACTAACAGCTGAGTTGTAGTCTCTTTTGTTTGACTATCCTGCGTCACTCGATGCAACCATTTTTTAATAATAGAAAAGTACAGGTATGTGAGTGCAACACCGAGCTGGAGCTGTTGACCACCTATTACTTTCACATGATCAAAGGTGTGCTTGAGGGACTAGTCCCGCGACTGCTCCAGAGGGAAATCCCCCTCGGGGAAGCTCCTGAGAATAGGAATCCCACTGTCTGCATCATCCTGACACGGAGCTGCCTTTGATGCCCCTGGCACCGCACCGCACATCACACCCCATCCCACTACTTTACAGGACCCATCCACACACATTACCCTCAATAGATTTTTAAAACCGGGCCAATTGGTTCCCAGAATTAGTGGATGGGTGAGGCGGGAATTAACCGCAGCCTCGACTCTATGCCTTTTTCCCCTGAACCATATCTCAATGTAACCACTGGATACTTGTGAATGTCACCATGCACACATCTCACCCTCACCAGTTTATTTGTATCCAGAGCCCCTCCCTGCACCAAGTGTTGGTGGATCAAGGTTTGAGAACAACCTGTATCCACCAAAGATTGATGTGTATTCTCCTTTACTCTTACCTGTATTCGATACACCCCTGTAAGATCAGGGGCAGCCTGTGGAGCGTCAGGGATCTGGAAAAGTGTCCCCACCTCCATTACTGGACACTGCTTCTGGCTGTGTCCGATTTCCCCACAGCTCCAGCAACCCTGACCAGGTCTTCCTTCCAATCTCGTAGGGGCGGTCTTGCCAACCTGGGGGGGGATAGCAGAGAGAGACAGAGGTGGTGGGAGAGATAGACAAGGGGAAAGGTCCTCTGGACCGGGGGCAGGTTCTGAGCTGGCCATCCAAGGAGCCAGAACTGGGTGGGAGTGAGGGGAACGGGGAAAGGGGATGGAACATAAGGCAAAGTGGGTGGCGAGAGAGAAGAGAGAGATGAGAGAGAAAAGACTGCTTCGCCACCTCCTGGGAATGCTGCCATGTAGTCCTCTTCCAGCTGGACGGCTCCATCCAACAACGCTGGGCGTTGGCACTGGACCCACAGAGAAGTTGGGAGATGAACTGCTCCAGTACCACCAGATCGACTACTTCCACGATGTCGCGGGTCCTCCCACCAGCAGCCATTTCCAGCAAGTGTTATGTAGCTGCTGCACAAAAGCAAACGGGCGGCCATCCTTCCCGAAACTTAACGAGCGGAAGAACTGCCGACTCTGCTCAGGGGTCTCACCAACCCATTGCTGGATGGCCTTCTTCAGGTGATTGTAATCCAGGAGGCTGCTGCCAGCTGCGCCTCCCCGGAGAGCAGGGGCAAAAGGCGGGCCACCCACTGATCGGGAGGCCACCTCCAAACCCCGTTTTTTAAAAAGAGATCGAGAAAGGCCTCCGGATCATCGTTTTGCACCATCTTCATGAGGGCCACCGGTGGGACGGGCTCCGAGGAGGTCGCAGCATCAGCCATCTCCCTGACGATCAGGCTCTGGAGCACCTGTCGGTCCTACGCTTGTGCCTGGATGCTGGTGAGGGTCTTGAAGACTTTGCCCAGCGGTGAAGACTCCATAGCAGCATTCTCCTCAAAAGCCGGGTTCTCGTCACCACTGTAATGAGACCTTAGTTTGTGGGAAATGTAGGAGACAGGAGACAACGAAGTAGGTTCAAGGTCAGTATTTTTATTGTCGTTTTTTAACACACTCGACAGTAACCGTCAACAACCAAAGAAACCGTCTTTAAATAAATGAAAGCACTCCAAATAAAAAACTCTCTCGGAGTGAGCTTGTTGTACCTTCAGGTCACTCTCTCTCTTCACTGATGCTCTGGAGTCCCTTTTTGGTCTCCCTCCGCATCACTATAATGAGAGACAGGTGTTAGGGATAATTGTGAACCAGGTGACGAGGCTTATCACTCTCTCTCTCTACCGACCAAAAATGTTTGCCAGTGGGGTACGAAAATAAAGTTAATTCAAAGGGTAAACAAGATTTGTTTCTTCTTCTTGTTTTAAGTCTATAGGTCACTACTTTTGTTAGATTCCTCTCAAAACACGTTCTGATATATTGCAACATTTTGCTCGACAAGAAAATAATGATGCTTTAAGAATGTTTATATGTTTAGCTGTAACTTTACAGGACCCCCCCCCCCCCCAAAAAAAAAACAAACAAACAAACAAACAAACATTTAACCCTTGTGTGATTTTTGTTTTTCGATTATTTCGATCATTTTGCTAAAGGTGTATATTTTTGGGGGAATTTTGATATTTCAACCTCAGATACTATAATACATCTATAATACACTGTGTATACAAAATTGTTTCACTCAGGACCTTCAGGACAAAAATGTCCCCATTGAAACCCATTAAAACTGCTATATTTGACCCCAGTGCCATTAAAGCATTATGCATTTATTTCGGAGACCTGGCTTCAAAATGTACATTTTTCTTATGTTTAGCCTATGGAGCAAATACATGCTTTTTTCATATTTTCTGTTTGCTGTATTATAGAGCACTGCAGGCCAATTGTATAAATGATACAGCTAAAATTGTGTGGGTGTGTTGGCATGGATAAGTGTGTTTTGTATGTAAAGAAATTTTTGTGTATGTAAAAAACAACAGTGGCATTATGTAAACAAACTGGCATTTAAGGTTAAAATTTAGGTTAAAATCCTGAAAATGAATGAATATTTGATAGTTATGATTATTTGTTATTTGATAGTCAGAAATGATGTTTGTTAAAAAATTATTTACTCATTGAAAGTGGAAAATAATTTTAAGAAATAATATTATTATGGCAGTTTTTTGGCACAGACATTTATTCCTCCAAGGACCTCTGAGTAATTTATTTTTATTGACGCACAAGGGTTAAGTTTTATTATTAGTTTGTGTTTTTTTTTTTCCCCAGGATGCCGTAAGTTACCAGGATGAAAGAGAGATACTCTACTTCCAGTGCTGGTTGTAAACAAGCTTTCAAAAAATTATGAAATATGCTAATTTTCACAGCATGTAAATTAGGATAAGTGTCAAATTTAGTTACCACTATCTTCAACACACTTTCTAGTGTTTATAGATTAGCTGCAAGATTTAATAGCTGAATAAACGAATGAGATATTCTTGTATTTCTGAAAAGTTTCAGATAACATTTATGATGGTGAAGATAAGCACAGCATTGCCAGCATACAATAAAGTAGGCGTTATGTCAGTTACATTGCCGCAGTCTTGGTTAGTGATTTTTCAAGGTTTAAGATGTTTATTGTCATGGTTTCGTGCTCCACAAGACTAAGTTCATGATTAAACAAGAAGGTATTTTTCCTGAGTGTAAAAATGCTGACCTTTCTATGAATCACCCATATAATGATTGTACAATTAACATTCCTAACCACTGAGTTATAATGACAGTGCTTCTGTAATCTATATCTCCACCTTTCTCATGATAATTTTTTATCATCTTCTAGAGGAAATGAACAGCGCCTGTCTCATTGACACTGACAAATGTGCCACCATTTTTTAACCATTTGTGGAAACTTTCTCCTTACCTTGTGGAAAAGGTTCCAAATGCTGCACTTAAGCACATTTTGAAGCAGACTTTGAATTTGTGTGAGACTGACATGGAGAGAAATGGAGTGTGTTTGTCAACATACACTACACTAATATATTGTTAAATTTTAGGGCATTTTGTATCATTATAGCCTCACCCAAACCTGTTAAAATTGCAGACTGTATTTAGAATAAATATCTGTTTGTTGTCCCAGGATCCTCTGTACCCAACTGCAACCATTCTTCTAAAGGATTTTGAAAATAGGAACCCCTTGGCCAGCCTCCGCGTTTCAAAAGAGGATAATTGGAGGGGACATGGTGGGAATATTGATATCTCCTTGATTGTTTGCCTACTGTACTCTTTGTATGATGTGTAAAATAAATAATAATTTTTAAGGCGTTCAATTCCTTTTATACCTTCATAAAGATAAACAGTTAAGACAGTCGCATTCATGTTCCTTAAATGCAGTGATTGATCGCTACAAGGTAGCTTGATTTTAAATGATGAAATGCGGTACATTCAAAAGTTACATATTCCACTTCTCAGTATGAAATTCCTTTAAAAAGAAGACTTTTGTGTTGCACTGTTTGATATTGTGCAATTTTGTATTGATTGTTGAAACGTTAGTGCCTTGTATTCATATGCTCTCATTCATGCATTATTCTTATATACTGTAAAGGCAATGCAAATGTTGGCCTTAACTATTATGAACTTAACCATTTGATTCATTATATACATATGATGTACATGCATGTTGTTGCATTGTAATTACATTTAAAGTACTTGCATTTAATTACATTTGTAGTCACACTGTAACTTTTCCCTTAACCCAACACTTACCTCAAAACCAAACGCTAGCCCCTTATCCTAACCCAAACCTTACCCTAAAACCTATCTCTAACCCCTTATCCTAACCTAAATCTTAATCCAAAACCTAACTCTAGCCCCTTATCCTAACCCAGCACTTACCCCAAAACCTAACTCTATCTCCTTATCCTAACCCAAACCTTACCCCAAACCCTAATTCTAACCCCTTATTCAAACCCAAACCTTACCCCAAAACCTAACCCTAACTCATTATCCTAACACAAGCCTTACCCCAAAACCTAATTCTAACTCCTTATACTAACCCTAGCCTTACCCCAAATCCTAACTCTAACTCCTTATCCTAACCAAAGCCTTACCCCAAAACCTAACTCTAACCTCTTATCCTAACCCAACCCTTACCCCAAAACCTAACTCTAGCCCCTTATCCTAACTCAACCCTTACCCCAAAACCTAACTCTAACCCCTTATCCTAACCAAAAACGTACCCCAAAACCTAACTCTAACCTCTTATCCTAACCCAACCCTTACCCCAAAACCTAACTCTAACTCCATATCCTAACCAAACCCTTACCCCAAAACCTAACTCTAACCTCTAATCCTAACTCAACCCTTACCCCAAAACCTAACTCTAACCTCTTAGCCTAACTCAACCCTTACCCCAAAACCTAACTCTAACCCCTTATCCTAACCAAACCCTTACCCCAAAACCTAACTCTAACCCCTTATCCTAACCAAAAATGTACCCCAAAACCTAACTCTAACCTCTTATCCTAACCCAACCCTTACCCCAAAACCTAACTCTAACCTCTTATCCTAACCCAACCCTTACCCCAAAACCTAACTCTAACCCCTTATACTAACCCAACCCTTACCCCAAAACCTAACTCTAACCCCTTATCCTAACCAAACCCTTACCCCAAAACCTAACTCTAACCCCTTATCCTAACCAAAAATGTACCCCAAAACCTAACTCTAACCTCTTATCCTAACCCAACCCTTACCCCAAAACCTAACTCTAACCTCTTATCCTAACCCAACCCTTACCCCAAAACCTAACTCTAACCCCTTATACTAACCCAACCCTTACCCCAAAACCTAACTCTAACCCCTTATCCTAACCCAACCCTTACCCCAAAACCTAACTCTAACCTCTTATCCTAACCCAACCCTTACCCCAAAACCTAACTCTAACCCCTTATCCTAACCCAACCCTTACCCCAAAACCTAACTCTAACCCCTTATACTAACCCAACCCTTACCCCAAAACCTAACTCTAACCCCTTATCCTAACCCAACCCTTACCCCAAAACCTAACTCTAACCCCTTATCCTAACTCAAACCTTATTCCTAAACCTACCAGTACCTCAACCTCAGTAGCAGCAAAAGTGGATATTTTGCAGAACAACATGTAGTTATACAGTAAATAAATAGTCTGTATTGTATGTATTTAATGTTAGTGCATAGTAGTAATGGCCACCTAATATTTAGTGTGACCAATTAATGTAATTATATTAACATTAACCCTTTCATTTATAAGGGTTGATATAAATGAAAAGAATAAAAGGGTCTTGGATCAGTTGGTGCCATAAAGAACCTTTATTTTTTGTGGTTTTGTAAAGAAGGTGTCTTTCTAGCACCAGACGAGATTGTTTGTGGCACTAAGGAAAAAAATGGTTCTTCAAAGAAGCAGTCACTAAAAAGTTACCAAAAAAGGTTCTTCTATGGCATTGCTGCAAAACACCCTTTTTGGTTCTTTGTGGCACCTTTTTTCACATTTCTTCACATTTTTTCATCATTTGATCCAAAATACAAAGTTTGTACAACCAACAAGGAAGACAATTTTTCCCCTCATCCATATGAAATAAAATCATTTCATTTTACATTTGAATATTTACAAATTTCATGTTTGTTAATGGATTGCAATTAATTTTTATTTATTCTATATCTTAAATAACTTCTGAGCATTACATCAAAGCTTGACTGTGATGGCATACCATAAATAAATAACTTTTGATGTTCAAGTGTGTTCGCAAAAGTAGGGGGTTATTCCTCTATCAAGAGTTCATGAGCTGCAACCATTTAATTTTGGCTTTTAAAATCTAGAAGAAACCCAAATGAAACCTGCGCTTGTGAAACAGCCATAAGACACAAACAATGTCCCAGCAACATTTTTGTGAAAAACTGAATATATGCTTCGAAATTCTTCCACATAGATTTAAATATATGCTACATTAATGTTCCCATTGTAAACACATTATTATGGATGGAATAAGCAATTCTTTCCAGACATAAGCTTTTAAGAACAGGTTTCTCATGGAGACATTTTCCTTTCCATAGAAATCTAGTGTCTTAAGCTAAGCAATTCATCATCTTTCTCAGCACTTTTTATTATAGGTCACCTAATAAAACATTCTCTCCCTTAGGACAGTACTACTGAATCAATATAGGAACTAAATCATATTTTAACTCCAGGAGAGGAGGCGTTCATATAGTTGCATGTAAAAAAAGTAGTTTATGAGGCATTTGATCCTTTTTGGAGCTTGAGAGCTGTGTTCATCACGTGTTTGGTTGTTGTATGGAAAAGAGCTACATTCAAATTCTTCCAAAATGCATTTAGTGTTCTACAGCAAAAACGTATCAGCATACATGTCTGGAACAACATGAGCTATTCCTTTAAACTACAAATACGGTCTTCATTGGTATGAAAGGCCATCTAATCTTATGTGCTACAGCGGACATGAAGAATACATCCAAAACCTGTCAACTCAAATAAGCAGATCTATGGTGAGTTTATTCCCAGTATAAATGAGAAACCTTCTCAGGGATGAAAAGTATAGACCGTTGTTGCTTTGACGATTTCCTGACAGTGTTATGCAAAATCAATGTTGCGAGCAGAATAAAAGTTGACATTCCGTTTGATTTGATAATATCATCAACACGGCCATTTTCAAGGCATGTCAAGCATGACTTTGAAAGGTGAATTGGATGAAAAGACGTTTAAAACAGGTTGTAAACTGTTCAAACCTCATCAGTGTTAAAGCAATGGTCATCACAACATTCCAAACCATTGTATTGTAGGGGAAAAAAAAAAAAAAAGATGCAAAGAAAGTGAATGGTGACTGATGCTAACATTTCCTTTTCTTTTTTCATGGAACACAATCTTACTGGTATTGGAAAGACATTAGGTTGTGTACATGATGACAATATATTCATTTTTGGATGAACTATCCCTTTAAACTTTATTTGTGTGCCATGTGCGATGAATATATGAGTATTTGATGTGTGAGCCATGTTTGTTAGCCATTAGCTTCATACATATATGCAACATAAATGTGAAAAAAAAAATGTGGTGACTCAAAGATTCTACTCCGAGCTATTTACGTCCTCAGACTCAGAAGTTATTTGTTTCCATGGCAACACTCATAACGGAAAAATTAATCCATGTGCAGCCAAAGATGTTGTTGATCACAGTCAAATATTTAAACACATTAATTCACCTCTATGTGTTCTGGAAAAATACTAAAGAAAGTGCAAGATAAGACATTTGCACTTTAATAAAAAAGAATATAAAACAGCAATACTGTATGTGCAGTTGTATCTGCTGTGAATTGTGTAATTCACCTTTAAAACTAGCAAAACCCATTCTTATTTTATGGAACACAAAATCAAATGCTAAGCTTAATAAAAAACAGTCTTTCCCCAGACTCACTCCATTGTTTGAGTCTTTAGTTGGGTTTCCATCCGTGTATTCTTTTACGGAAAGTTTGGGATATCGCTTAACCTTTTCGCACGTGAGTTACTCCTATATTGACAGATCCCCCAGCATGAGTTCTTTAGTGCGAGCTGTAATTAAAACAAATGATACTGTACACTTCACAGCAGATGCACTGAAGATCTATGTGGTTTTTACATGTTTATAATGTATTTTTATTATACATAAGACGCAAATGTGCTTGCCGGCTATATGCAGCACCATATTGTTTACATTGCAATTCAGCATGGGATTGTGAGTTCATAATTGAAGCATAGAAGGTTCTAGAAACCTATACCTTCCACTTTCCCAACACTGGAAATGGTTAGAATGACTGACTGACGGACGGAATGGAAGAAGGCTTGAGAGGACTGACTGGTTTGCATATTCTCTGTTTGACATAAAAAAACATGGGCGCACTGCTGCATCAAAACCGTTTTCAACATCACAAAAATATTGTGATGTTGAAAATAGTATTTGATCAACTGGTTCATTATGACAACCGCTTCAGTCCCTCTTTACTGATAAACAGCAGCACAAATGCACATCACACCAGTTTGATCATACTCCTCTGAGCCCAGCCTAGTGTAATCACACTGGTTTGATCTTACATGCGAAATGGTTAAAAAAGACTGGATGGAAATATCAAGATGCAAATAAAATGCACAAAATGTGCGCATAAACTACAATGAAAACACATTTATTTAATATATTCCAGTATAATTTATATAGGAACGTAGATGCACATCAAAAGGGTAAAAAATATAAGTAATTTATTACATTTAATAACAGAGCTACAGTTGCTTCAATTTCCATTTCCATTTCTGTTTTGCACAAATTTCCCCAGAATTTTTTTTTAGTTTTCTAAAACACATGGGATAGAAATGCTTCTTTATTCGCAAACTGTTTTTGCAATATTTTTTTCATAAATTAAATCAGTAACTTGGAGGGACACATCTAACAACTAATGTTGCTGTGTCTGGCTGGTCTGGATGCTCAATCCAACAGAGCAATATTTTGAAAGTGCCACAGAGCCACAGTGTTACGCTTTCCATGGGAATTTACCTACAAATGGTTTACTTACAGTTGTCTTTGCATATTACACTGGGACAAGTGAAGGGGGAATTGTAACATTAAAAAAATAATTAAAAAATCATTACCTTTTGCTATTGAAGCCCCTGTCATTTTTGTTTTTACTTGTCACGATAGTTTAACAAATTAGAAAAGTTAGAACTTTCATTAAATTTAGAGTTTCCAAGTACAGTGAAGATGGGATGGTTTTTACAAGTCAGAAATCTGTAATTGCGGTAATCCTGGTTTGAGGTGAAAACACATTAAACCTGCTGTATAAGGTCTGTTGTTTTATTTGCTGATTTACTTTTTCTCATTTTTTTTAGGGAGGTGTGAGACCTGTTAGAGAATATCTTCACCAAGGAGAGAGGCCACTCTGAGGACTAAAGACATCTAATAAATGGATGAATGGATGGATGGATGGATGGAAGTGTGGATGGATGGAAGTGTGGATGGATGGATGGCTGGTGTCATGGATGGAAGTGTGGATGGATGGATGGCTGGTGTCATGGATGGGGATGGATGGACAGAAGGATCAAGAGGTCCATGCTGCTGCTGAAGATATGTGTGTGAGAGGGGACACTCTTTTTAACCCTGAGACCTGAGAACAAGTTTTGACCTCTCATTTCTGTGGAATGAAGCTCTCAGACTGCAGAATGACACTCTCCTTCTCCTCCCTGTAGACATTCAAGATGCATTGGCACTTGTGTTTCAAGTATGACATTGACACACGAGTACACACTCAAAATTTTCCCTTCACATGTTCACCACAACACAAAAAAAACCCCTCTGCAGTCACTCTCACTAACACACATGTATTGTAAAAAGCAGTGAAGACATGCCAAGATTAAATTATAGCAGCACACGCAAGCATCAAATAAGTCATGCTCCTTTAGCTTAATTCTTTAACAGACACACCCAACAATATTCTATAATAACAGCTTCAGGACCTCTTGGAATGCTGTCTTGCTAGTCCGGAAATGCGTATAAAGGAATATTGTGCCATTACACAAGGAGAACAGCCTCTAGGTTATTGTTGGTTGCAGAAAGTGGACCCTAATGTAGAAATTCCCCTGATGTTTGGATCCAGGGAGGCTTAATATACCTGGAGAGAGCTATCTGTTGGCATTTCAATTCTTCTCATTTCCCAGCACATGCCCCCTGGAGGCTCATGGGCACTCAATTCTGGAAACACTTTTTCGAGCCAATCACCTGAGCCATAAATGTCATCTGACTGATTACTCTGTATTAAAACTTTGTAGCACTTAACATTAATGCTCCCTTTGTAGAGAGTTTGTGAAGGGGTTAATTAATGACTAATATGTAATTTATAAATGCTTTATAAATAATTTATATGCAGCTCTAATAGAATTTCCAAACAGTAAGCCATTTAACTTGCAATGTATAAATGCTTAATACATACTTAAATAACTATTTATATTAATTAATCATGAATCAGGGCAGTGTATGTTTTTATGTCAAAATGCAGTAAAAAGACTATTATAGTAGGTTAAAAGGAGGAATTGTCATTTTGCTATAGTCTGCTTTGTGTTTATATTCATTACTGCAATGTCTTGACTCACTTGCTTGTCACTTTCCTTGTCATGATGTCAAAAGAATGGTGCTCTTTCAAGTCTTCTGCAAAAACACTTGTTAGATATTTATACACATTCACAGAGTACATTATATACAACAGTTAGTTCTGGTCCTCAAATCTGATTGGACGAGAGACGTTCCATGAGCACTGATGGTCTGATATCATGGTCTGTGTTTGTGCCGTTCTAAACTAAAGTGTAAGAGTAGTGCATATGTGTTAAGAGCTTCTGTTTGTCTTTGTTTGACATTACATATGTTAGCCAGCAGGTGGTGGCAAAAGATAATTTTTGTGTGTAATATGAGCAGTTGGTGATGTGAAGTGAACCCGTCAGTCATTGTTTACATACAACAGCGCTCTGTGATCGCTCGCATTACTACTACACAACCACAGCTAGAAAATAGCTTTAACCAGGTTTAAACTAACAACTTCAGCATTACGGCTCATCACAGCTGAGAGACTCAACAGACTGATTAATTACACAACTCACTACTTACCTCTTACTGGAGTTTCCACATTGGAGAAAACGTACTGTCCAAAATGGCCAAGGGCATTGCGGTTTCTATAGTGAAACACTCTTTCACCGACTACTGCAAAATAGGGAGAATTACCCCTGTTTGGACGGTGATTTTTCCACTGAGAAAGCTGACCTTCAGAAAGCTGACAGCATCTCTGCTTGGGTTTGGCAACAGATCACACTCTCAATCGTGCTATATGGCCCATCACATCAGCACTGCTGTGATTACCTGCAGCCTTGTGACTGCGGCCTAATTACAGCAGTGCTGATGTAGGGCCATATTGCACTCTTGCTCATGTGATATTGCTTAAATATACTGTATTTGATGACCATTAAACCATACTGAACTTTATGTACAGATGTTTCTAATGTTGGAAACCCCTTAATAAATGTGTCCACTTTAAATTAAGGTACATGCTCATAGGTTGCTAATGTTTGAAAAGTGTTATTAAGCATTTAGAACATGTCAGGCAAAATGGCTTACAATTTGGATGGTAATGCATGAAATTCACAATTTTTATGCATGCCGTTACAACCACATTGATTGGTATTGAATTTGTAAATTAATTATTATTCATTAATGAACCCCTTTATAAATCCTTAACTAAGGGAATATATATGTAAAGTGTTACCTAAAGGTCCTTCAGGCAGACAGGAAACATTTCACACTGATAAGATTACTGGTTAAAACTATAATACTATTGTTATTATTATTTTTTTTAAATTATTTTTACTTTATATGTTGTTGCAAAAAATTTACTTTGTCAGAATGCACAGCTAGTTTCGAATGGCAGTTTATGGTGAGAGATGCCCAAGATTTTCTGAATAATGTTATAGAAACAGCAACTATCTGCAGAAGCTTACTGCCGAAGTTAACCATCCAAAACTTGAACCTATATCTTTTAGTTGTGAAGCCACTCATATTCGTATGAACTGGTGCATTATCAATCTAGAACATGGGGATATCATGACTAAACCTTGCTTGTATCATAGGTTGCATGTGGTCGGGTAAATGGTCTTGTTTCCCTGGTCCTTAAATTACTATGCCAACTTGGTCTAATAGAATCTTGCTTCTATATATTCTTGCCAAATAATTTTTATATTGTTAGTTTTACGTATCGTGGAAGTTTCCCAGTGAAATGAACACTAGAAGCACTACAATAACAACTACTTTTATTCCCTTCCACACAAATCACAAGTAATATGGCATTGAACATGCAATTCGAAGGACCGGGCTATGAGATCTGAAGAGCGACACGTGAGACGAAAGAGTCATTGAAGAGCCACAAAATGACATGGTTGCTTTAGCAATTGCATTTATCATGTCACAATTGCTTTTTATGACATCGTCGGTTAGGTTTAGGGTAGTGAGGTAGGTTTTGTTGATTTACACTGATGAGCCAATACATTATGCCTAATATGCTGTTGGTCCTCTGTGTGCCGCCAAAACAGCGCTCACCGGCTGAGGCATGGGCTCTACAAGACCCCTGAAGGTTTTCTGAGGTATCTGGCACCAAGCAACCCGATATCACGCCAAAGCGTGTAACAGACACGCTGGTCCACTAGCGGATGCGTGTCAGTGTCACGCTTTGCCTCCTCTAGGAGTGTACATGACACGCACGTGTGTAGGTAGAATACCAGCAGGGGGCAATCATTTCCTCAATGCCAACAACTCTCCACGCACCAAAGAGAAAGCGATATATTGCATTCTCCAATTCCGATTAGCAGGATATATTTTTTTTTTCATTTATAAGCTTATTTTTTTACGTGAGGATCGTTCCTGTCGATATAACATCAGCATAGGATACTCGACAACATCAGTATCGATATTTCAGGATCGAACGCTGCTTTCTGTGATTAATTAATTAGCCGATTAATATCAATTTCCATTAACATTATTGACCACAGTAACGTTAACAGCACCACAGATTAAACATCTCCACAGCCCACACACAAATATAACGTTAGGCTACAGCAACGTTAGGATTTCTTAATGACAGCACTATAATGAACAAATATGTCCTGAACGACGCGGGAATTGGAGAATGCAATATATCGCTTTCTCTTTGGTGCGTGGAGAGTTGTTGGCATTGAGGAAATGTTGCCCCCTGCTGGTATTGTAACTACACACATGCGTGTCATGTACACGCCTAGAGGAGGCAAAGCGTGACACTGACACGCATCCGCTAGTGGACCAGCGTGTCTATTACATGCTTTGGCGTGATACCAGGTTGCACCAAGACATTAGCAGCAGATCCTTCAAGTCCTGTAGATGCAAGGTGGACCCACCGTGGATTAGACTTGTTGGTCCAGCACATCCCATAGATTTTCAATTGGATTGAGATCTGGTGAATTTGGAGGGCAGGCCAATACATTGAAATCTTCATAATGTTCCTCAAATCAGTCCAGAACAATGTGTGTAGTGTGGCAGGATGCATTATCCTGCTGAAAGAGACCACTATCATCATGGAATACAATTGCCTTGAAGGGGTGTACCTGGTCTGCAACAATGTTAAGGTACCTAGCACATGTCAAATTGACATCCACATGAATGTCTGGACCCAGGGTTTCCCAGCAGAACATTGCCAAGAGCATCACAAACTCCCTCCACCAGCTTGTCGTCTTCCCACAGTGCACCCTGATGCCATCACTTCTCCAGGTAAATGGCACACACATACATGGCGTGATGTAAAAGAAAAACAGGACTCATCAGACCAGGCAAACTTCTTCCACTGCTCCAAGGTCCAGTTCTGATGCTCACGTGCCCATTGTAGGTGCATTCATCATTGAAAAGGGGTCATCATGGGCATTCTAACCAGTCTGCATCTAAGCAGCCCTATACATAGAAGGGTGGGATGAACTGTGTGTTGTGACACATTCCCCCCGTAACTATCATTAAAATGTTCTGTGACTTGTGCCACAGTAGACATACTGTCGGTTTGGGCCAGAAGGGATAGCCTTCATTGCCCTCATGCATTGATGGGCCTTGGGCGCCCATCACCCTGTTCCCAGTTTGTGGTTTGTCCCTCCTCGGACCACTGTCGGTAGGTACTCACCACTACTGACCGGGAGCACCCCACAAGCCTTGCCGTTTCAGAGATGCTTTGACCAAGTCTTCTGGCCATAAAAATGTTGCCCTTGTCAAAGTCACTCACCATTTCTCCTGCATTCAACACATTTACTATGAGAACTGATTGTTCGCTTACCGCGTAATCTGCTCAGACCTTGACGTGTGGCCATGTTAGGAGATGATCAACGTTATTTGCTTCACCTGGGAGTGGTTATGCTTTGGCTCATCATTGTAAAACTCGATAGAGCATTAACTTTAAAAACCTCATGTGTTTGGGGGTGAATTTAACACACTCTTAACCCCACACAGTGGACATTTCACCTTGGAAATGCAGCGATATGTGCAATGAACGAAGTAATGTCATTTTGCAAAATTGGACATAATGGTAGGCCAGATCATTAAAGATCCTCCAGTTTGCTGACTACAGCCACGGTTCTTGTGATATTCATTATCTCACAATGCTAACCCTAACCATTTTCCTGCCCTTGTTGCTGGTTCTTGGCTAGAATAAGCTGTGTTATGGATCAAACTTTATGCCATTAGTCATAGATCTGGCTATATGTGACTAGGTACTGACAATTTAGCCTCTTTCTAACTCATTAGAGGTGCATCCGTTACTACACAGACTGTTAATTCGCCTACTGCGACTCACCTTTTGTTAATGTGTTTTGTTTTAATGAGTTAAGCTGCTTCTTTCATGTGCTATTTCCATTATTATTACTGTCTGAAGATAGCGCACAGTCTTTGCCTCAGGTGGACTCTACAAACTTGTGTGTAGAGTCCACCTGAGGCAAAGAATGCACGCTATCTTCAGACAGTCACTGATTCCTTGAATCATTTTCACTCTCTTTTCACTTCATTGACTTGATGGGGGTCTTTTAGCAGGGAACTTGCTGCAGTATTGGACGAAGGCAGCCCTCCTGGGGATAGCCATGAGTATGTATGTCTCAAATGTCTTGTCTTATTCACACATTTCTAAAAAAACATTCAGACACGCTCTCACTTCCACATATGCCCTTTGCGATTGCCCATGAATACATGCGTTTGTCTTAGATTCAGTGCTACTGCGATATTGCCATTGATTAATCTTTCCTGTTATTCAAGGTGGTATTGTAGATAAGGATAGTGTATTGGTTGGCCTTCATCAAAGCATATTATAAAATGTATTTAAATTCATCACCATCCAAGCTTGAGCTTTGGCAGAGAAGAGCATCTGTGAACGGTTTCCTGGCAACTGTGCACCTGCTCTAAATTGAGCTCATTTATTTATGTTGTTTTTAGAATGTTTAGCTCATTCAGATCAGATTTTTAATTTATTAATATTTTATTAATGGGCTTAAAAGGATGCTCAAACCTTATCTTATTATGTATTATACTGACTGATATTTTAGCATTTTAATTTCCAAGTGCATTAGCACTTAATAATTAACTTCTTAATTAGTTTGATTCAGTTAGATTCAACTTAAATCAATTCACAAACGTTTATGCAATTTCCCATTAAGATGAGGTTGTAAATGCTCATTTAAACAAACTCATGGCCAAATACCTGTTGAATGTTCAATTCAATGCTGTATGTACATATGTAATTAGGGGTTATTTATATTAATCTACATGAGCATAATGGTTGATTCATTCTTTTGCAGTTTTCTTTTAAATGGATGTCCTTATGGCCTCTCATTCACACAAATCGACAGCTTCTTGACAGCAACTTCTGACCTGTCTAGCTATGACATTTCTTTATAAGAAAAGAGCACAAATCAGTGTGTGTGTGTGTGTGTGTGTGTGTGTGTGTGTGTGTGTGTGTGTGTGTGTGTGTGTGTGTGTGTGTGTGAGAGAGAGAGAGAGAGAGAGAGAGAGAGAGAGAGAGAGAGAGAGAGAGAGAGAGAGAGAGAGAGAGAGAGAGAGAGAGAGGAAGTGAAAAGAATCACTCTTAGCACAATATGTGCAGGTTAAAAAAGCCTGTCATGATAAATTCAGTGTAAAAAATAAAAAAAAAAACATGTTGAAAGCACAATAGTATATATACTTATGTATCCTTGTGATATCTTTGAAAATTACAGGGTGCATTAGGCTTGGTCTTTTTTTTATTTACTTTTGCCATTTTTACTTTCTTTGAGATTTATTTTACCCTAAACATGGTTATTTTGTTGTTGAATACGTTTTCCTCCTCTTCTGGGTTTGATTGTACAGTTTTGTCAAATAAAATACATTTTAGTATGTCTATGTTAAATTTGAATTATAATAAAGGCTTTTTATTCTATGGCAAGGTCTGGTTATATAGCATGTATATTGTTCTTGTACAGTACATGTTACTGCAGTGTGTAAAGATTTTGTTCTCATTAAATTCAAAAAATGGATAAGAAATCAACACTGTAGTGTTTTTTCTTTGTTCCAGTGTATTCCATTGCGTTTTAACAAGCAATTACAGATTATTTTGCACAAATTCAACTGACAATAAACAAATAAATACATAAAAATACTTCATCTTAAAACACAGTGTGGACTTTTGAAATAATGCTGCAATTTGTGATTGTGTCATTAGATTTGAGGCCATTTAATTAGCATGAAATTTGTGATATTAATTGCTGACAGAATAATATTCTCTGGTCTGAAAAGTCATTTGAATACTGAGACTGAATTGACTGCATCTGACACTTTTGACAGAAATGATCGCCCTTTGGGAGCACAATTGAGATTTCAGCTTCACTAGAAGTCTCAAAGCCAACATTCTCAGCCAAAAACTGTTTTAGTCAAATGTTTTACCAAATATGTGTTACAGGTTAAGAGTGTACCTGATATAATCCTTCAAAATGACTTTCTTGTGTGTAACCTAATGTATACAGGGGAGTGGCCCACAAGAGCTGAAGTGCCCCTCTAGGTGAAAAAAACATATTTGACTTCTATTCATTTATCAATCAAAGGGACTTACACATCAGAAATGTATCATATGTGATTGTTCTGTAGTGTTTTAGTCTATGCGAAATGTCACTGTTTATAGAAAGAAAGAAAAAAACGTCTCGGGTTACTTGTGTAACCCTTGTTCCCTGAAAAAAGCGGAACGAGATGCTGCGCTGCTAAGCGCTATGGGGAAACAATCTTATTGTGAGCTGCTCTGAACATGTATGTAACACGTCAATGAAATTGACTGGAATTTATAGCCTCGGTTGGTGAGATCATTGGACGCACCTGTGGCCAGGCTATAAATAGGAGGCGGCCACATAAACCCTGAGAGTAGCGGGGCATATGCCTGCTGACAGTTTTTCCTGCAGAAACTCCAGAACTGAAACAATTTGGCAGTTAACTGGATCTGCATCATGTGAACTACACCACCTTTCGAAGACACCCCATTTATTGGTGTAAATTCTTCTGGTGGAGGGAGCCCTAGCACTAAGAATGGTTTCAATAACCCCAAGCGACAGCCCTGTGTCCCTCAGTTGGTACCCTTCAGGGGCCAAACGTGAAGTTTCCACAATTCGGGCCGGGGATGAAATATTGTCCCCTGTGCTTGAGACAGAAGGTCCCTCCTGTCCGGAATCGCCCAGGGCGAGCCGTCTAGGAGAGACATCATCTCTGAGAACCAAACCCTGTTCGGCCAGCGAGGCGCTATCAAAAAGAGGCAAGACCCTTGCTGGCGAACTCTGGCCAGGACTCCCGGGAGCAGAGAAACCGGAGGGAACGCATACAGGCGCATTCTGGGCCATGTATGCGCCATCGCGTCCAGACCCAGGGGGGCTGGGTGACTCAGAGAGAAGTAGAGGGGACATTGCGCAGTCTCTTGAGAGGTGAAGAGGTCCACTTTGGCTCTGTAAAATCTCTCCCAAATCTGTTGTACTACCTCGGGATGGAGTTTCCACTCGCCCGATGGTAAGTTTTGTCTGGACAGAAAATCTGCTCCCACATTCAGGCGTCCAGGGATATAGACTGCCCTGAGTGACAGTAACTTGCCCTGGGCCCAAAAGAGAATCCGACGTGCCAGCAAATTGAGGTGGCGAGAACGTAGGCCTCCTTGATGATTTATGTAGGAGACTGCTGCTGTGTTGTCCACCCGCACAAGGACATGGCAGCCTCTCAAATGTTGGAGAAAGTATTTCAGGGCCAGAAATACTGCCATCAGCTCGAGGCGGTTTATGTGCCAATCGAGTTGATGACTCTCCCATTCCCCTTGGGCTGGACGACCACTTAAGACCGCACCCCAACCCGTCAGGGAGGCGTCTGTCGTAAGCATCCTGCGACGACACAACGCACCAAGAGTGGGACCCAAGGTGAAAAACCGGGGTCTGAACCACATAGAAAGGGAACGAAGCACTGGGCGCGTAACCCTTATTTGCCTGAGGGGACTGGCCCTTGGATGAAACCCCCTGGCTTTTAGCCACAGCTGAAACGGTCTCATATGGAGAAGGCCCAAAGGAATCACCGTGGACGCAGACGCCATGAGACCTAATATTCGTTGGAACTGAAGAACAGTGCAACCTTGACCTAGCCTGAGAATGCTCAGGGAGTTCTGAATGGAGATGACACGAGCGGGAGACAACTGTGCCTGCATCGTGATCGAATTCCATATAACACCTAGATAGGAAATTTTCTGGGTCGGGGAAAGAACGCTCTTTTTGGCGTTGAGCCTCAGACCCAGAGAACCTAGATGAGCCAAGACGATATCCCTGTGCTGAACTGCCAGTTCTTGAGACTGGGCTAGGATCAGCCAGTCGTCTAGATAATTCAGAATGCGGATGCCCTGGAGTCGCAACGGAGCCAGTGCTGCATCCATGCATTTCGTGAATGTGCGGGGTGATAGGGCTAGGCCGAATGGAAGGACCCAATACTGGAAGGCTTCGTCCCCGAAAGCGAACCTCAGGAACTTCCTGTGCTGTGGCAGAATTCCAATATGAAAGTATGCGTCCATGAGGTCGATCGTGACCAGCCAATCGAAACGTTGGAACTGAGACACGACGGACCTGACTGTTAGCATCTTGAACTTGAGCGTCTTGACCAAGCGGTTCAAGGCACGAAGATCTAAGATGGGACGCAACCGCCCCCTTTCTTGGGGACCAGGAAGTATCTGCTGTAATAGCCAGACTTTTTCTCTGGAAGGGGAACATGTTCTATGGCCCCTTTTTCCAAGAGATTTTGCAGTTCTACCTGAAGTAGACATGCCTGTTCCGGGCTTACGGTAGTGGAAACCACGCCGTTGAAGCTCGGAGGGCGGCAAGCGAACTGAATTCTGTAGCCTTTTTCTACTGTTTTTAGAACCCACATAGAAATACCTGGCAGAAGTTTCCACGCTGCCAGGTTCTCTGAGATGGGAACTAATTTCAAGACTTCCTGTCGAGGGGGTGTCGAATGTTCCGTGTCCTGGATTATGGCAGGGAGCAACGGTACATTCAACATTTTGTTGGAAACCCCTGTCACCCGAAACACCAAGGGTGGCGGGAGTGAAGAGGTTTCGTGAGGGTATCGGGAGGGCCGAAGTGAATGATACACGCGCCCCGTCCCGAAGGGAACTACCCTCACAGGGTTGGATACAAGACCGTCAGGGCTTCTTTCTCTTGGAGATACAAGCCCTGAGGTCTTGTTTGGGAGGTTGCTGAGGGCGACGAGCCTGTCCCCAATCTCTGCGAGGGGGAGCACGACTTGCCACGCTCTGTTTCTGAACCTCCCTCCTAACAGAATCAGGGCGAGACTGGGTGACCGACGGCCTCGCCCCCTGAGTGCGACGAGGAAGGAATTGCCCAAAGGCTTCCTCATGGCTTTTCGCCTCCTGGAATCTGGAGATAACCGTGTTCATGGCGTCTCCAAAGAGACCAGAAGGCGAAACTGGGGCATCAAGGAGGAAAACTCTGTCCTTATCCTTGATGCCGGATAGATTAAGCCATAAGTGCCTCTCAGTGCTAACCAAAGCGGACATAGACCGGCCAATAGCACGGGCTGACTGCTTGGTGGCACGGAGAGACAAATCCGTAGCTCGACGAAGTTCAGAAAAAGCTTCGTCGTCGAGGCCTCTTCCAGCACTCAAATCTTTTAGTAGGTCAGCCTGGTACGCCTGCAAGACAGCCATGGTGTGCAGCGCAGCACCAGCCTGACCCGCCGCTTGATATGCTCTCCCGCACCAGCATGGAGGTTACCCTGCATGGCTTAGAAGGGAGAGCAGATTTATTAAGCGACGATGCCGAACCCGGCGAGAGATAACCCGCAAGTGTCTCTTCGACCGGTGGCATCTTTATATACCCTCACGCCTCAGCGCCCACGACAGTCGAATATATTGACGTCGAGGGCACGTGAATGCGCGAGGTATAAGGTTTATTCCAAGAACGAGAAAGCTCGTCATGGAGATCATTAAAGAAGGGAAGGGACTGATGAGGTGTTCCCTTCCCTTGGTCACCAGACAGAAATCTGTCCTCTAACTTAGAGCGCTTGGGGGGAACTTGGTCACGTGGCCAGTCTATTTGAAGCCTGGCCACCGCGCGAGTAACCACATCGAGCAGCTCCTCCGAAGATTTAGAATCGCGATTGGAGCGCTCAGATGCGGTTAACTCGGAATCTGACCCAAGGGAATGGAGGTCCCCCTCGTGAACTGAAGAGGCGCCGAAGCACGCGTTAGGATCACGGGAGGGACCAGCAGGATCTGGGGAGAGAGCGAGCGAAAGGGGCGAACCCGTCTCTCGCTCCTCAGCCAGATCCATGCGAGAGCCCCACGAATGAAGTGTGGGTGCCGGCTCTCGGAAGTAAGCAAGGCGAGCGCGAAGCATCCCGACCGAAAGTAGGTCGCAATGCGCGCACCCGCCCTGTTCCAACGCGAGAGTAGCGTGCTCTTCCCCCAAGCAAACAAAGCAAAATTGATGCGTGTCCCTGTCAGACATAGAACGCTGACAAGGAAACACGCATTGTTTGCCCTGTTTTTCCGCCATTTTCCCCTTTTTCTTTTCTTTTTTTTATATATATATATATAAAAAGAGAGAAGGAAGGAAAAGACTTAGATTTTTAAACAATTTTCTAACAAGAGTTTTGTGAAAACACACAGAGAGAAAGCTCTGAAGAAAAATGTCTGACGACACTCTGGTGACGCCTCCTATTTATAGCCTGGCCACAGGTGCGTCCAATGATCTCACCAACCGAGGCTATAAATTTCAGTCAATTTCATTGACGTGTTACACACATGTTCAGAGCAGCTCACAATAAGATTGTTTCCCCATAGCGCTTAGCAGCGCAGCATCAAAGTGAAGCTTTTTGTAAAGGGAACATTAACATTAATCAATTTAAAAAAACAAATATTATTTAACATCACTGAATCAACCTGAAAAAAAATAATTTTTTAAAGGGTTAGATCAGGTAGAAATAGCTCTACTTTTCTTAAATCACCACTTTTACAGTGTAGAATGTGTAAAGATTCATGCAAACAGATTCATCAAAGGGATGAAATGTCACGATATAATACACTTTTATACTCCTGAGATCTGAGCGTGACTGATGTGTGCATTTTCCATTTCCCTTTTTGAATTGTAACTAGCAGCCACTAATAAATAGGCAAAAATGAATAATAGTTTAATTAAGTAAAAAATAAAAAATAAATATTCTAGAGCAAAATAATGTATGTCCACATATGTAGACAGCAGGACTAAGTTGTGAAATTTTAAATAATACCAAGATATAGAAAGTAAGATTGTTTTATTCAGATATTTTATTGTGTTTCCAGGAGTGTTTATTATTCATGTTTTTGAGATGTTACAGTCAATAAAGCTGCTTTTCTGTAAAGCTGCTTTGGATCAATGTGTATTGGAAAAAGAACAAATAAAAAATATATATAAATATAATTTATTTGGCTTGATTTGACTTTTATGATACAATAATTTTTGTTCTACTTTGGCAACAATGTTCTTTCTTTGCACTGTCAAATAAACAAGTAATATCCAGCGCTAAAGCATTTTACCAGTCAGAAATTAGCATCATTAATTCACTTACAAGTAATGGCCAACATTATCCAATCACTGCCAACCATGTTAAAATTAAATTCTACATTATAAATTCTGGAATCTATGTACTGTTGAGTGATCAAACATCATCTGCAGCCTGAAACTCAACTTTTGATAGGAAGTTTGGATTGAATACTCTCGGGTTCAAGCTATATGATGCTCCCTTCCTCCTTATTTAGTGAATGACTTAACCTCCAGTGTGCTGTCTGTCTGCACTGGTCTCAGAACAGTTTGAAATGCATCTTATTTTCATCCTAACTCAATATAAATCCTCTGGGATTTCTAATGAAAACTAGCACTAAGGTCCACTATCATTGTGTTTAACAGCCTGCCATTTTGCAATAAATCGCTCAAATTTAAAAAAAAAAAAAAAAAAAAGGCATATCAGATGAAACAAGAGACCCTTTGACTCAAACAGGTTATATGTAAAAACATACTTAGGTTTCTTACCAGATGTAGTGTTGTTGCCGTTTTTCCCAAAGACAAATTTTGCTGTGATCGGCACCATGTTGTTTTGTCACATGACTGTGTCTATGAAGTTGAACCCTTTACTGGCAGCCTAGAGTCTTCTGTACTACTATCAGTTGGTTTAAATGCATTTAAATTATGCGTTGCATATAGTGAAGCCAAAACACAATGCCTGTGCAAAAGGACACAGGTCGCACAAGGTTATAATAAAAGATCAAATTATTTACATAGTAACTCTTTGAATATTACTGAAACTAAAACTAAATGGTCCCACTAACTTTTGTCTCAGCTTCAGATACCCTTGAAGATCAGAAATTGGGTGCTTTTAACACAAAAATGTAAAAACACTATGCCGTCTCTTTCGGCTTTCCTTAGTTCAAAGCACATTGTGTTGACAGTTATATATTGATTTGTGGTGTGCATGAAGTTAGTTTAGAAGATAGAAGGCTGTAAACAGACTAAAATGGGCATTTTTAAGGAATAATATTAGTTGCTACATTTGCCAAAGTTTTTGGCATTGTGTCTTAATAAAAGTGTTTTACAAAAATGACTAATGTCCTGACTCATTACTTAAAGTTTGCAAATACCTTGAGCACATTTGCATATATTACTCTTTGTTTTCAGGGTTATATATCTGATTATTTGCTACTTTTATTTTGGTAACACTAAAATAAAAGTTATATTTGTAATATTATATATATATTTAGTAATATTAAAATATATCGGTAAAATATAAAAATCTAAGTTTATTATCAATTTGATACCAAAGCACTGGTACTTTTTACATCACTACAAGATGATTCAAAACATTTGGGGCTTTACAGAAGACATTTGTGGCTTAAGCCCCAGTAGCCCAGCCCTATCACAGTCCATGGGTCCAAGTTGGTATAGCCAGGTAGGCCGGAGACCTCCAAATGGGGGTGGAATCTCCAAAAGAGATTCCAAAAGGGGTGTGGTTACTCCAAATGGGGGTTGTACCAACTCCAAAAGGGGGGATCACTTCCACTCAAGGATAAGGTTAGGGAAAGGGTTACATTAGGGCTCCCTATATCTGTAATAGTGATTTGGAGTACACACCATTTTTTGGAGCAATGTCTACAGATATAACCTTCTCCGTGGTTCTGACTCTAAATTCAGATTAGATTAACCAAACTTAAAGCTGTATTAAAATTATGATAAATATGACTCCACATTTTGTATGATTTTGTCAAGTTGCTACATTTCTTGCTAACCACAAACAGCCTATGAAAAATACTTTAATTGAAATTATTACAGTTTAAATGACCTATTTCTTGCATTAGTATTGTACTGCCATTTTTTATGCCAGTGCCCTTACCTGCTTAAATTTGCAATGGCTTTTCAACTATTTGGGCAACTTATCATAATTAATGACTTGCAGTTGATTATTGTTTATTTCTCCATTTGAAAGATACAAGGCATCATTTTATCTTATAAACATCAACACTCCAGCCAACATCCAATCACAGACCCACACATTGTTTTATCAGTAAGCATAAATGACACAAGTGTGCCAGAATCCATCCAATCCCTTCTGACCTCCGGACACCTAAATGCTTGTGTTTGCCCTTTCCAGTCAAAAAGCGTAGAGTGCCACCTATTGGTACACAGCTTTTAACCTGCCCTGTGCACTCACTCCTCCCTTTTATATCCACCTACCCAGTGACGAGTTAGATGCATGGATGCACACAGGCTAGCTTTTGTCCCATGTACATTGTGTGCTGGTTTTGGTCCAGAAAGCCCAAAATGGGCTGAAAATGAGGAGGCATCAATGTATGATTCAGATTATACTACAGCATACACTAGATTAACACTTCCATAGAGTTGACAGTTTTCTATAACTGAATATTTCTGAAGTAGTTATAGGTTTGTTGACTACATTAAACATTAAATGTTGTCTCACCACACTGAACGGAACTTAAATGAGCCAACATACATGGCAAGCACTAGGCCTTTAAGCCTAGAGCCTAATATAGCAAAAGAAGTAGAACAACAACAACAACAACAACAAAAAATGGCTACTTAAGTGCCATTCTTGAACTAATAACGTTGGCTTGGGGACAATATTCAAATAGTTGTGTGGCTTGGGCAGCATTCTTGAACTAGTAGTACTAGCTTTTGTGATACTTTTCAATTGGCAATGACAGTTCTGTTGACACTACTAAACTTGTAACGACAGCTCTGGTGAAAAATTTGAAATGGTAATGTGACTTAAGTCCCATTCTTGAACTATTAATGGTGGCTTTGGTGAAACTTTTAAACACATTTCAACTAGTAATGGTGGTTTGGATGATGCTTTTCAAATAATAATGCAACTTAAATGCCATTCTTAAACTAGATAGCTTGGGTGATGCTTTTGAACTAGTTATAGTGGCTTGGTTGACTTAAGCCTGGTCACCCCACTGGCCACCCCTCTCGCAATTGCCTTTTCTATTATTTCTTTCTCAGGCAAAATTATTGTTTCTTGGAGATTAGTCTGTCTCTTTACAACCACAACCACATGGAAACATTTGTGGTTTCACTTTCTCAACCAAAATGATCAAATTGATTTAAAAGACATTAATTTAACCACTTTTTTGGAGCTTTAAAGTGCTAACCACTGTCCACTTGCATTGCATGGCCCTCCAAGCTTAAATATTCTTCTAAAAATCTTTGCTTGTGTTCAGCAGAAGAAATCAAAAGGGATGGCATGAGGGTGAGTAAATGATGAGAGAATTTTCATTTTTGGGTGAACTAACCCTTTAATTGATGGTGTAAGACAGCATTTTTACACATAAAAGCAATTTTTTGGATGAAAACCTGAAAATGTCTTGTGATAAACAAATGTACATGTGGTATCCATGATGTATGCAAAATAAGTGACTCCACTTTTCATCATGGCTGCATAACCACCTCAGGGTGTGCATTTATTTTAATAATTTAATGGTGTGGGGACCAATTAGTCCTTACATATCCAATTCATGAAGCACAAACTGCATTACCATAAAAAGAGAACATGCTATTCTGATGTAAAAGAGCCCTGACTGTGTGTGACAACCGATAACAACAGCAATTTATGACTATTTGCATATGCTTTATGATTTTTTATTTATTTTATTTTATCTTTATTTTATCCTTTATGAAAGGGCCAGTGGTAGCTCAGCGGTTAAGGCTCTGGGTTACTGACTGAAAGATTGGGGGTTCAAGCCCCAGCACTGTCAAGATACCACTGTTGGGCCCATTGGCTCTGTACTCTGCATAATGACAATAAAGTTGAATCTTATCTTATTTAGGGATTTTGGTGATGGCAACCAGGATTTGTTTTCACAAGTGTTCCAAAATTAGCTCAGCACTGCTCCAAATGCAGACTGTCACTTGCCATGTGATTCACTCTCTGCTCTGACGTAGCAAAAGTGAGAGAGAAAAGACTAGAGGGAGGGAGAGAGAAGGATGAATAGAGAATTACACATGCAGAATCACGACAAGCTCTCAAATGCCAAGCTGCTGTTCAATAAACACGACTGTTGAATCTGGCTCCATCCAGATCTATACACTAAAAGCAACCTCAACCTTTAGACTGCAACAATCTTCAACTGTTAATATCACATTGTTAGCATCTGTGTGTGTGTGCAGGTTTGGGTGCTTTACGGTGACATTTTTTCAGGTTACAAACGGGTAATTATAAGGGTATTTGCTGTAAATGTGGTTTATGAGGACATTTCTTTTTCTTTTTTTTCCCCCAATTTGGAATGTCCAATTCCCAATGTGCTCTAAGTCTTCTTGGTGGTGTAGTGATCAATCCGGGTGGCAGAGGAAGAATCTCAGTTGCTTCCACATCTGAGACCGTCAATCCACGCATCTTATCACGTGGCATCCACACACAACTCACCACGCGCCCCACCAAGAGCAAGAACCACATTATAGTGACCACTAGGAGGTTACCCCATGTGACACTAATCTCCCTAGTAACTGGCCAATTTGTTTGCTTAGGAGACCTGGCTGGAGTCACTCAGCACACCCTGGATTTGAACTCGTGACTCCAGGGGTGGTAGTCATCGTCAATACTCGCTGAGCTCCACAGGCCCCCTATGAGGATATTTCTAGTGTCCCCATAAATCAAATCACTTGAAAAACATTCTAAACTATGTTTTTTTTTTTTAAATGTAAAAATGCAGAAAGTTTTTTGTGAGTGTTAGGTTTAGGGGTAGGGTTAGGGGACATATCATACAGTATAAAAATCATTAGAGAGTCCTCATAAAGATAGCTGCACCTACACGTGTGTGTGTGTGTGTGTGTTTGAGAGAGCGAGCGATTGAGCGTGTGTGATTACCTGTGTCTGTTGCGTCTTCCAAGCAGAAATTAACAGTAAAGCTATAGCTGTTCCTCATCTTTAGTGTTAGTCATATTGCTGTACGTAATGTAATTTTGGTCAAATACATCCTATTTTCTCTATGTTAAAAAATAGCCATTCGAGCAGGGTCCTCCCTGAGTATTTTGTGGGAGCCAGTTCATTCTCTCCTCCACCATGTTTAATGTTTACATTTGTGTTTTGCTCCCAACACAGAAACTCTGGTAAGTAAGAACCTTGAGTATGTGTGATTACTTTGTCTGCTGTGTATTTTAGCTGTGATGGGCCTTAATGCTGAAGCTGTTAGTTTAACTGTATTTCCCATCTGTAGTCTTGTAGTAATCCGAGCGATACTGGAGTGAGAGGCAATTGCCGATGACTTCAAAGAAACCGCTCGCTGACTGGCAGCACTGATGCTGACTCAAATAAATGTCAGTTCATCTAGCTCATAACACACAAAAATAGTCTTTTGTCACCAGCTGCTGGATAAAATCTTTAATGACACAGGGATAAATGAAAAGAGAAGCACCTAGAGCTCTTTTACACATCTGCGCTGCTGTTACACTTTAGATTAGAACAAAGTGAACACAAGCCGAGTGATACAAACAGTAAAGCGTCCGAGTGCTGATGGTGAGAGACATCAGAACTCATGGAACATCTGTTGTCCAATCAGTTTCAAGGACCGTAACAAAACTGTTGTATATCATTTAATAAATATTTGAAAACTACTTTATTGCTCTTGCTCAAATAATCCAATACCCAGATGACCTACTCTTTCTGGTAAGATTCTGAAGTGCGGATCAACTGGACACTTTACAATCCCATAATCCCTTGGGAGCTGAGGAGACGTCACGTTCAAAACACTGGATTTAAAAGAATGGCGGTGAACCACGAATTGGTCGGTATTTAAGTGATCTATATACCAAGAATGTTGTTCCTTGTGCTTAAATTTTGCCTGTTTAACAAAACCAGAGTAGTTTATTTTCACAGGTGTTATTATGTCATTCATTCGAGTCACAGGTCAATACCTACATCCCCGGATAATGTATTTCCAGAATTTATTCAAAATGTACTGTTTTACCGGTTTTGAGAAGTGCGTCCTTCATCAAATATAGTACATACTCTGACAGTATGCAATTTTGGATGCAGAGATGGTCACCTAAGCAACCAAATTGGCCCGGTTGCTAGGGAGGGTAGAGTCACATGGGGTAACCTCCTTGTCGTCGCTATAATGTGATTCCCTCTTGGTGGGTTGCATGGTGAGTTGTGCGTGGATACTGTGGAGAATAGTGTGAAGCCCCCACACACGCTATATCTCAGCGGTAACGCACTCAACAAGCCACGTGATAAGATGCATGTATTGATGGTCTCAGACGCGGAGGCAACTGAGATTCATCCTTAACCACCCGGATTGAGGTGAGTCACTACGCCACCATGAGGACTAGGTGTGCATTGAGAATTCCATATTGGGGAGAAAAATTAATTAGTAAACAAAAGAAGGAGAGTCATGGTCTAATTCAGACATTTTTAAGTGTGGTGTAACTTGAGAAACAAGCTGTCCTGTCAACAGACTACATGAAAATGCAATGCAACATTAAAAATATTTATTGTATGTTTGGTGTGATTAATAATGCCGCACATGGATCCCACTCAACCTGAGTCCTTGTAACAACACAGAAGGGATTGATCTTGTCTCACTTGTCTCATGTGGCAGGGCATCCAGGCCATCACCAACTACAGTTGCCTGTGACAAAGATGCCTCCCTTCCAGATGCACGACGTGGTGGCGAGGAAGACCACCCCCCCCGTCTTACCACGGCTGATGTGAGGAAAACTCTACGTAGAGTCAACCCACGGAAGGCTGCTGGACCAGACAACATTCCTGACAGAGTGCTCAGAGGATGTGCAGACCAGCTGGCAGATGTTCTTACCGACATCTTCAACATCTCTCCGAGCAGCGCCATCGTTCCAACTTGCTTCAAGGCCACCACCATCATCCCCATGTCAAAGAAGTCTTCAGTGTCCTACCTCAATGACTACTGTCCCGTCGCACTCACACCCATCATCATGAAGTGCTTCGAGAGGCTCGTCATGAGGCACATTAAGACCCAGCTGCCCCCCTCACTAGACCCACTGCAGCTTGCGTATCGTCCAAACCGTTAAACAGACGATGCCATCACCACCACCCTCCATCTGGCCCTCACCCACCTAGATAAAAAGGACTCGTACGTTCGAATGCTGTTCATAGACTTCAGCTCAGCATTCAACACAATCATTCCCCAGCACCTGATTGGAAAGCTGAACCTGGTGGGCCTGGACACCTCCCTCTGCAACTGGATCCTGGACTTCCTGACTGGGAGACCTCAGTCAGTCCTTATCGGGAACAGAATCTCCACCACCACCACACTGAGCACTGGGGCCCCCCAGGGCTGTACGCACAGTCCACTGCTGTTCACTCTGCTGAACTGGTGTAGAGCCAACAACCTGTCTCTGAATGTGGACAAAACAAAAGAGATGGTTGTTGACTTTAGGAGAGCACAGAGTGACCACTCTTCACTGAACATCGACGGCTCCTCTGTGGAGATAATCTCTTCCCTCCATCAAAGACATTTACAAAAAACACTGCATCCGCAAAGCCACCAGCATTGTGGATGACCCCACACACCCCTCACACAAACTCTTCACCCTCCTGCCGTCTGGCAAGAGGTACCGAAGCATTCGGGCCCTCACGGCCAGACTGTGTAACAGCTTCTTCCCCCAAGCCATCAGACTCCTCAATACTCAGAGACTGGTTTGACACACACACACACACACACACACACACACACACACACACACACACACACACACACACACACACACACACACACACACACACACGTGTCCTGAGTTGCACTGTAATTATTGTCACTTTATTACTGGCTGCTACCTCAATAACTGCTATGTGCATAGAACACTATCTCATAGTATGTTATGTTTACATTTGGCATTTTTAGAAACTGTCATCTTTTTGCACTACTGTCTTATACTGTGTCTATTGTCCTGTTCATTGTCAGTAATTTATTGTACTGTACCATACTTTTGGCACACGTTTGAATGTGCACTTTATATAGGTATGTTATTTAGTCTGTGTAGTCTCATGTGGTTCTGTGTTTGTTGTGTTATGTAGCACCATGGTCCTGGAGGAACGTTGTCTCGTTTCACTGTGTACTGTACTAACTGTATATGGTTGAAACGACAATAAAAACCACTTGACTTGACTCCACCTAATGATGTAGTATTTAATTATCAGTTAATAATGTCCCAAACTAAGGTAACATG
This sequence comes from Moxostoma hubbsi, assembly GCA_032164185.1. NCBI lineage: Eukaryota > Metazoa > Chordata > Actinopteri > Cypriniformes > Catostomidae > Moxostoma > Moxostoma hubbsi. The sequence continues at coordinate 4,229,217 of JAVLUX010000110.1, read as the reverse complement.
GGGACAAGAAACATCCTAATAGCTGAGCAATTAAGTATCGAGGCAGTTCTAATGATCTCTCAGTGTGAATGAAAATGTGTTGTTAAGCAGCTGAGAGCCTAAAGAGAAGTGAGCCTGTGCGGGCAACCACGCGGTCAAAGGAGTGACAGCAGTTAGCACTGACACTTCACGCTAGTGTGTGGGATGTGACTGTAAATACTCAGCAGAAGTTTTCAATAATGATACTAGCATATTTGCTAATTATTGATAACCTGCTTATTTTATTTTTTATAATTGGGGAACATTTAAATTTCTCTCAGTGTAGTTAAAGGGATAATTCACTCAAATATACCAATTCTGTCATCACATTTATATTATTCCAAACCCATGAATCCCTTTGCTAAGGGATTTTAAAGGGGTTAATTAATGACTGATAGTTCATTTAGAAATGCGTCATAAATAGTTAATAGTCTATTATAACAACATGCATAGAAAAGGTGACTTTAATGCAATACCTGGCAAATGGTCAGCCATTTTACCTTTTTTACCTCATATGTTATAAATTCTTTATAACACTTATTTAACCTAAGTAAACAATAAAAATTAACCTTAATGTAAAGTGGACACATTTGAATAATTTATTAAGGGGTTTCCAAAATTAGAAACCTGTACATAAATTTCAGTATGGTATCAGGCATTTTAATTTGATATATGCTGTGAATGACTTTAGGTAACTAGGATTAGTTAAATTGGGACAGCACTTGGAGTAGCACCATTCTATTGAAATCAACATGACGAGGAAAGTGACAACACAAGTGAGTCAAGACATGACAGCAATGAATATAAAAACAAATCGGACTGTAGAATCCCTTCTTTTAATATCACTATAATAGTACATTTTTGTTACATTGTTACATAAAACATATCGCACATTTTTATGTTGCATTATTAATATAAATATGGCCAAGTGAATTTGGCAAGTATTGGATTAAAGTTGTCCTTTTTATGAATGCTGCTATAACTGCATATACATTATTTTTATAAATTTGTAAATTACATATTAGTCATTACTGAACCTCTATATCAGCCCTTAAATAAAAATTTTATGTTACCAAAATCTCCATAAAAAGGTCCATATAACTTATGTCCTACATTCTAAGTCTTCTGGAGCCTTTCAATAAAAAAAGTTAGATATTGAACCCTAGCTCTCTGTAAGAGAAGTAGCTATTTGTGAACAAATCATTCTTTTGAGTTGGATCTTATAAAAGAATCAGTTGATCCATTTGGTTCATGCTGGTCTGACTTATTTGTTAACAAATCGAACTGAACTCACTGACTCGATCGGATCGCAGTGTTGAACTTCTCAGAAGAGGAAGATTATCAATGATTTAGCAACTAATCTTTTGCTCTGTTCCTAACAAAAAGTTATCATATGGCATCAGAAGACTTGTAATGTAACACCCAAGTCGTACGGGCCACTTTTATGGTCCTTTTTTTTTGGAGCTTTACAGACCCAGTTCTCACTCACGTGCACTATATAGAAAAAAGAATGGCCATGGTATTCTTCAAATGTTCACCTAGTGTGTTTCATGGAATAAAGGATAACATACAGATTTGGAACAACATGAGGGTGAATAAATTATGACTTTTTTGTGAAATATTCTTTTATGCTGAGGATTCTGGCAGAGAAACTGATTTCAGGTCAGTGTTGGTAAGCACATGAGTTTCTAACAAAAAACAGCTAATATAGATGGTTAGACAGCAGCTGTAGCGACTGCTAATGGGCTTCGGTGGGCTCATGGACTCGATAATGGTTTTGGACAATAGGCTGTTGGTGTTGTTAGGGGTTGATGGATATGACTGGAGTCAAAACCTTCAATTCTCTGAGGTGGGTCTTGACCTACAAACAAGGGTGTATTGGCAGAAAGCCACATAATGCTATTGAATGTGTAGAGCCTGTATGGACAGTGCCACTTGTACCTCAAAACCCTGAAAAAAAAGCTTTATATTTGGAAACATACTGCTTACATAGAATTGCAGAGTTAAGGGGCATTCAGACTGACATCTATCTATCTATCTGTCCGTCTGTCTGTCCGTCCATTATATATATATATATATATATATATATATATATCTTTTGTGTTCAACAGAAGGAAGAAAGTCTTTTCTATCAAACATTTAGCCAAAGTGTTTGCATTTTTAAAGCAATCAACCTATAAATGGAGTTATAACCGAACTCTGGCATCTTATACTATTATCTGTCCTGTGTCGGGCAGTTTTAGCTCACCCGTGCACTGATTCAGAGAACTAACAGAGTATAACAATTCCCGTTTCTATAAACTCTGCAATAAAACTAAGTAAATTAGTTTCCTTTGTGAAAGGTTTATATAGGGGTGTATAAATGCATTTACAAATGCATTATATATCATTTATATGCGATTATAGCAACATGCATATAACTTTTAAAAAAGGGTGACTTTCAAGAAATTCATGCCAATAGTGATCATTTTACCTCACATGTTATAAATGCTTAATAACAATTATTCAATATTATAAACCTATGAAAATATTCTTTAATGTAAGGTTAACACAAACAATGAATTTATTAAGGAGTTTCCAACATTAGTAATCGATGTATAAAGTTCACTATGGTTTATTGGTCATTAAGCTTTATTATATGATATATGCTGTGAATGAGCATGCCAACATGAAAAGTGCTTTTGCAGAGGACTTTATGTACTGTAACTAGGACTAATTAAATTGGGACAGCACCCAGATTAGCACCATTCGTTTTACATCAATATGACAAGGAAAGTGCCAAAACAAGTGAGTAAAGACATTACAGTCATGAATATAAACAAAGCAGACAGTAGAATAATGACATAATCCCTCATTTTATTCTTCTTTAATAGTCTATTTTTGCTGCATTTTGATATAATTCATGAAATTAGGACAGTTTATGTTTTTGATTAATAGAAGTATGAAGTATATTTTTTAAGCATTTATTACACCTAAGTTAAAATGATCACTATTTGGCAAGTATTGCATTAAAAGTCACCACAATTATTCATGTTGTTATCATTTAGTATTATACATGCAGAAGAATGAAAAAGACATTATTTGAATCTAGGAAAATCCAAAATTTTGCAATCCTGGAATTCTTCACCATCATAAATTAGATGGCCCAGGCATCAACATTGCTCAGAAAGGCCCCTCAGCATGACCTCCTGAACTTCCACACAGAGTTAAAGCAGACTTCTCTTTGAAAGGTTTCCAAAAGACCATCAGATTTGCATGACTCTAACACTAACATATTTCATCTTAATCCAAGATCATTCTACACAAAAGGCACAGTACTTTACCGATTTAACCTTCTAAAATGTACAGAATGGATTTAAATCCACGATTCATACAATACCTAGTCTTGCTAGGTAATTCTGACAATTGCTTTGAACTGTGGTAACTTGTATAACTGACAAATTAATGATTATAGCCTGATGTACCTCTTTAAAATTTTCTAATGTCTTATCCATGTTACATAACCAAGGAATTAACCAGTAGAATTTGTAACCAGGGATTTTCATGTTTTGTTACCTACATGTATAATATCCATGAAGGAATGTCATGTTTAGTATGTAAAGGTTTGGTTGGTTACATAGAGAAAGCTGATGACAACGAATGGCATGCCTCTTGTGCCATTTGCAAGATATAAAGTTAATGATTAAACATGCACTATTTTGAGCAGGAATTTTGTAAAAGAATCTGAAACAAAGGACCATAAATCAACTGTCGGAAAAAACAACCCAGTTGACCATGTGACTCTGAAAAGTCACTTCTGATTGGCACAGGACACCTTTGGGGATGCGGCCAATTTCAATAAAAATATTTCCAAACAGGAAGAACACGCTCTCTTCAGGCTGCTCTCACCTTCTGCACTCTCTGCTCTGACTCTTCCCTCGTGGACTTCTCTGGATCTCGTCGGAACCAGATCCATGCCATGTGAGTTCCAAGGAAGCTCGGGACTTAAAGTCCCGAGGAACTTCATCACTCTCTACAATTCACACACCCATGAGAAGGCCTCACTTCAAAACCAACCTCATCATTCATACAGACAATAAATATATGGTCTTACAGAGGTCCAAAACATCAATGGAACAATCTTTCGACCAAGAGCCAAGAACCAAACAACACAAAGAATGCAAGGAAACACCAAAGACACGCAAGTATATCTCCAATATTGTGCTCAAAGTGCTGGTGTATTAATTAAATAATTTGGGCAACCTGAATAAGGTTAAATGGTTTTTAAGGTATTTTCAACAGACTCCATAAAGTTCATTTTCATTGTATTGATCATTTATTTCACATTCTGTCACTTTTCACTAACTCTCATGTATATATGTGTATTAGATTAGATTTATGTTTAGAATAGTAATAAAGTTTATCTGTATTTAAAGATGACTTGACTGTGGTATATTGTGATAAACAATCTCATCCCTGTTTCTAAAAGATTTTGCTTCAAAGCTGTACCTAAATACGTGTGATATTATGTTCAATAAACCATGAGAATAATATCACTCCAATAATTGAATTAATTATAATTCACTCATTATAGCTAATTCCTTACAGTAAAAATTGTAAGCAGATACAATGAGACATTGTATTACAATTTTAATGGTGGAGAATTTATACTGACACATAATCTAGTTATTTGTAAATTATCTAATTTGTAATGGTTGTCGAACACAACTGATTCCATTATACATTTCATTACCTAATAATGTACAATAAGGACAGTTTAATTGAGTTCATAGCTCACATATTTCGAGACCCTAAATTCCCTTCTAAATTTAGCATACCAAATACCCTACATATATTGGTGTTAGGAGACGGGTACGTTAATGATTCCTGTCTAAATTCATCACCCCTAAATATCCTACATATAATGGTGTGAGAATGAGGGCATTTTAATGGTTCCCTTCTAAACATATACCAAATATCCTACGTATCTGCATATCAAATGATTTATAGTGCATTTGTAAATGACTTATTAGTCATTAATTAACCCTATTATAAACTCTTAACTAAGGGAGCATTAACATAAAGTTCAACCCCATGTGTTGTTGTAGTTATTTAGTAAAACATTATGGTTATCTTTATTTAAGATTTTATTTTTATTTTTTTAAATAAAGTAGAAAATGTCAAGAGAGTCTAAAATTAAATGTCATGTAGCTTTAAAAAATAAAAGCTTTTAAGAAACCTCTATAATTGCTCCTTAAACTACACCAATCCACAAAGCTTTTTATAAGAAACTAACTTATTTGACCTTGGCTTTCAAAATTGCAAAGAAAGTGGGACATTATATGCACAACAGTTCACAGTTTCTTGATGTAAGCGATTACAAATCTAAATTATATCTTATCTGTGCAGATCTGTCTACAGTGATGGATGGAATGGACATAATAAAGAATAGCAGTTTTCTAGTACGGCAGATATAACATTGATAACACACACATAGATGTTATATTCTGCAGGGGCATTAAAATATGTATCTATAAAGAGCTTCCCACCATAGATCAGAGGCAGCAACTGGCTCTGATGTTCTTCTATTGCTTCTAAGCATTCACATATTTCGTCGATGATTGAAGGCACCTTGAGCACACTGGACAGACACTATGCTAATGTCCTGTGAATGAGCATACCCTTGGTTTATACTGTATGTGCATGTGTGACACAAGGACGCATTTAGCTCCATTGTGTGAGTGTATGTGTGATTTGTTTTGAAGGAAATGAAAAGCTGCACGATAATAAGGTTAACTTCACATTGCCATGGAAACGCACTGGTGGCGACTAGCTGGTTCCATCTGCTCAAGTGAACTTGCTGAAAAACTTCTCAGCAGCTGTGAAAGATACTTCTGTTTCATAACAGAGGCATGTTTATACACAGTATATCACTCATTTGCCAATTCCAACTTTATTACATAGTGTAATGGAATGCAAAATGTCCATTATGCGATGTTTGCTGAATGAAAATTATGTTACTGACCTAAACATAAATAATCATCCAGTGGGTAATTGTCAGTTTACAGTAGCGCTAAAGACTGAAGCAGTGGTGGTGGCGTAGTGGGCTTAAGCAAAGAACTTGTAAACAGAAGGTTACCGGTTCGATCCCCACAGAAACCACCATTGTGTGCTTGGACAATTAACTCTAGGGTGCTCCGAGAGGAATTGTCCCTGTAATAAGTGTACTGTAAGTCACTTTAGTTAAAAGCATCTGCCAAATGTATAAATGTAAACAATGTATTGTCCATCATTAAACAAATTTAAATCTAATCAAAGCGCTAGGCTACATTAACTAGTTTCATGTGCAAAATTACATCTGAATATAAACAATTTATAGTGAGAATGTATTACGAAGGCCCAATTTTGTTTTATTTTATTGATAAACATGTTGTTCCTATCTACCCTGATGTTCTTCTCCAGTGTGGATAATAAAACATGTATTGTAATATTATACATTATGTGCAGAAAATACATATTAGTTCAAAATGCATATATTCGTGCGCTGACATACTGTAGACAGACTCATTTTGATGAGCTAATCTTTCACACGCCTATGTCGTCATAGGAACAAACATACTAGAAGTGTACATAGTATTTTCATCTTTAAGTACTTTACAGATTAATGCATTAAAATGATACAGCAATTTTATTTACAATATATTACGAAATTCAGTATATACTGTAGTGTAGTCCTAATGACTCGATCGATATATTGGCCTGGGAAGTGTTTCCCAAAAGCACTGTAAGACTGAGTAGATTGTAGAAAGTAGTAGTAAGTAGTAAGTATGTAGTAACCCTTTATTGTCACATAGTCACAAGTGAAAGTAACCAGTGAAATTGGCCATCATCCTGCCCATACAAACATACAATATGACAACGGGGTAGACATGGCAGGAAGACAGGGAATTGAGAAGATATACAGCATTACATGTGGAAAGGTGAGAAAATTTTATGTTTATGGGTATTTATATCAGTCATCTTCCGTCTTTCTCTCTAGATACCAGTATCGGGATTGGCCATTGATTAACTCATATTGGTCGATCACTACTAATGACCCCCCACTAATATTATTAATTTGGTATGGCAATCAGTTCTCTGTGCAGTTTTAATAGCTAGCATCTAAAAACTCTGCACCTCAACAGCACTGAGAAAAGTAGCAAGTAACAAAGCCCTTTATGCGCCACTGCTCGCCCCTTGCCAACACATAATATTTGAAACAGGTGATACTCTTTGGATGCTTTGTTGGTTAATATGTTACTTCTGTTAAGAAAATTGGAAAATTAGTGCAATCCTTCAAGTAGCAGGCCCGCGGATACAAGTTTGTTTACACATGGCGGCTGATGACTCTTTGTGTTTATCAATGCTTTGTGTTTTAAATGTATTTGCCTATTCACAGGCTGTCGCAACTCCCACAGTCCCTTACCCCAGAGTAGGAGCTAAAAAAGTTTCTCTAAATGGCTAAGAGGGACAACAGTTTCTCATGTGGGAAAGTGACGAAAAGTAGTAGTTCCAAGTAAAAGTACATTTAGTGCTTGCCCCTGCTGAGTGATTGGTTAATTTAAATTGTAAACCTCTTATAAAATACATAGAAAATAGAACTACTATATCTCAGCCAACCTATGATCAAGCATTCTGGAAAGGGTTACAAAGTTATCTCAAAGAGCTTAGATAGTCATCTGTCCCCAATTAAACAAACAGTTTATAAATGGTGACAATTTAGTACTGTGGCTGTCCAGACAACATAACTCAAAGGGCACACCGCAGAATGCTCAATGAGGAAAAAATAAAAGAACCCTAGAGTGACAGCTAAAGATTTAAAGGAATCATCAGAAAGGTTAACACCTCTGTTCATGAGTCTTCTATCAGTAAAACATTAAATAGGCAAGGTTTCCATGGGAAGACTCTACGAAGGAAACCACTGCTTTCCAACAAAAACTTTGTTGCATGTCTGAAGTTTTCCAAAGATCACCTTGACACTCCACAACACTACTGGGAAAATGTTTTTGTGGACTGATGAAATGAAGGTTGAATTGTTTGGGAAGAACATGCAGCACTATGTATGGCATAAAAAGGGCACTGCATACCAACATGAAAACATAATCCCAACTTTGAAGTACAGTGGAGGGAGCATCATGATTTGGGGCTGTTTTACTGCTTTTTTTGCTGCCTGGAACGCTTGCCATCATCTAGGGAATAAATAATTACCAAGTTTATCAAGATATCCTACAGGATAATGTCAGGGTGGCTGTGTGCCAGCTGATGCGCAGTAGAAGTTGAGTGATGCAGCAGGACAATGATGCTTAACATCAAATTAAATCCAGTAAAGAATGGCTCAAAATAAATTAAAATCCACCTTTTGGAGTGGATAGAGACTGAATAGAGATACTCTAGAATGACCTCAAGAGAGCTGTTCACATCAGACATCCTAAGAATATAGCTGAAATGAAACAGTTCTGTTTGAAAGATTAGTCCAAAATTCCTTCTTTACGTTGTGCAGGTCTAATATGCAGCTACTGGAAACGCTTGGCTGAGGTTATTGCTGCCAAAGGAGGATCAACCAGTATTAAATCCAAGGGTTGAAGTACATTTTCCACAGTATTGTGAATGTTTAATGGGATGTATTCAATAAAGATATGAAAGATGATAATTGTTTATGAGTTGTTAGCTTATGCATAGTTTGTCTATACTTGTGACTTTGATGAAGATCACATTTTACGACCAATTAATGCCAAAAACCAGCTAATTTATTCAATTGTACATATTGTATTTGGGCTTCTTACAAATGGCTCCTCTTATGTCTCAATGAGCCTTTGCCAAACCGACGAAACTCTTGACCTTCATCCATTTCCTCACTCTGAAGACATTCCAAGTGTGATTATAGGCCTTCTGTGAGAGGGTGGCAATTAATATGTCCTTAAAGCATCTTTCCCTCTTGTTTAAGATCCCTTTCCAAAGAAAGGCCTGAAGGCTTGAAGTCTTCCAGCATTGGTCATTTATTTTCGTCTCTCCATTATGCTGACCTTGTATTCAAAACTATCCATGTTTTTATTTCCCCCAAATTAAGCATCATACAATCTGGTGATGCCAATGAAGCCTTCATTCTGTAGAATTTAGCTTTCAAAATGTTATGATTGTACGTTTTGATTTTACTCCGGACAGAGTGGATAACTGTCAAGCCATTGAGTGAAGTCCTGTGGTGTTCTATTAAACATAACAAGCTCTTGCTATTTAGATATTAAATATGTTGTTTTATCTCACGACTCTTACACAGTCATAACAACTTTGATGTTAAATTTATATAAACGGTTCTGACTGTAGCTTGTGCCTAATTGAAGTGAGCACTAATCTCTGACTTGTCAGTAGGATGGTACTTATTGCACACTAGGGGGCATTTCACCCTGTTCCATCTAAGTGAGAAGGAAACAGAAACACAATGAGAGAGATAAATATGGAATGACAACAACTGACATGAACAAAGAAATAAAACCAAATCTTTTTCATGATTTCTTTACTTTCTGTAGGCATCATAAGGACCAATATCTCCCCACTATGGTACTGTAACATAGCTTGTACATTATTCATCCAAAATCAGTGGTTCTCAACTAGTAGATCATACCCCCCAAAAATGTGTTGCAGGTCTGTTATGATAGAGTCACGGACAGCAGGGAAAAATAAATAAACAAATGCAAATAATAAAATTCACAGTGCATAGTTAGGAAAGGCCATTCTTCTAATCAAATTGCTTTGATGTAAATTCACATGGCACTTGGTAGAAGCTAGCCAAATTAAGCAGATGCCAAAATGGAAAGGTTGCATGACATGCTCTTATCCTTGAAAACCATTGTGGTGAATTTTTTTCTTTTTTGAGGGGGATTTTCTCCCCTTTTCTCCCCAATTTGGCATGCCCAATTCCCAATGTGCTCTAGGTCCTCGTGGTGGCTTGCGACTTGTCTAAATTCGGGTGGCGGAGGACGAATCTGTTACCCGTCTGAGACCTTCAAACCGCACATTTTATCATGTGGTTTGTTGAGCACCTTGTAATCACCATTATGCATCAAATGCTGTCAATTGAGCTTTACTTGCATTGAACGGATGTTTTTTGTTTTTCGCAACAGGAGATCAAAGCTTCTGCTGCTGAGTTTAGTCTGTGTTTACTAAAACGCAAACCACCTCCCCTGTGTGCGAAGTTGAAAGTGTTTTTAACCAGGTTACAAGTGAAATGTCCACAAGGGGGCACCAAAAGCAAGTTTTTTTGTTGTTGTAAATTATGTAATACAGTCAACAGAAATGCATATTTTACTAACCCTACTTTCTAACCCAAACCCCAAACCTACACCTAACCATCAGTGGACAATATTTTTTAATTTTGATCGAAAGTGCAACCTCCGAATCCCACTCACCATTGTTTATGTGAATATGATAACTTCCTGCTTTCCATGGTACTGGAACCCATGTCTTGGAGATTGCTTGCACAACACACTAACAGTTGTGCCATAAGGAATGTTGAATGTTTGAACTGATGCAAAAAATTTTGATGGGAGATGACACTTGTCAGTAATTTGGCAATACAGGTCGATTTCAGGGCACATGAACATTCGGAAGCAGTAATTTTAGTATGTTTGTTTGATCAAAGTTGTTCAAAACCTGATAATCCATGTTATCCAGTACAAGATGGGAATATTGCAAGGATGACCTTGTGAGGAGAGATCAGCCATTTTGTTAAAAGCAGTTAATAAATGAACTACCCAAACAAGCAGATCTACTGCCAAGATTGTTTACTGCTGCTCCTCTGAAGAGCCATGTGCACCAAGTGCATGCTAGCTAGGTGTGGTTTGGCCTGCTTTTTCGCATGCTATTACGCTAATTAACTAAATCTCTATGTGCCTGGGCCTGCTTAACCCGAGGGCTTAAACAGCTAGTGACCTGACTCATAATGTGTATCTGGACAAAGAAAGCCCAGAGCTTGTTTAACTAGTGACTTAGCCTAGCTATGTGTGGATTTATTTAAACAAATGACCTAAGATAGCAATGTGTGCCAGCGCCTGATTTGGCTATAGCTTACCTTTATAAAGATGTGCTTATATGTGTCATGGCCAAAGTATTAACGTGCAAGCCATTAGAAGAAAAAGCCCCAGTAACCACCTGAGCATATATAATTTATTTATTATAATATAATAGAAGAAAACTCTCATGGTGCGCTTCAGTGAAACCAGCTTACTTTCAAACTGACCAATTGCATTTTTAGGCAAAGAGAGAGTTGACTGGCTACCCGTTTACATAAAGGATCTATCAGCTTACACCATGAGAGCTGATTAGCTTGACATAGTGAGCGAGTTCAAAGAACCTTTGAATAGCTTTCCTAAACTTAGTTATTTATTTTAACTTTTAAGAATCCACCATTTCAATTTCACTATAGAATGTAAACTATTAATGGCATAGGCCATGTAAACTCTTTTGTACAGATTTAGTTGCTTCCAATGAAGAATACAAGATGGTATTTGGAACATTCTTAAACCAAGCTGTTTAGAGATCAGTCTAAAGTGGTAGGACAGGCCAGACTATGAGGTCCGGTCCAGACACGGTATAGCAACGAAAAGGCATGTGGCATTTATCCAGGTGGTCACGCGGTCAAGGAATGGGCAGTCATGCTTGATAATGATTGACACACACACACACACAATCCATCCACTATCCATCTATCATGAAAGGTTATTTGTAGTGTACTTTCACACCACAAATAAATAAATAAATAGTAAAATATTGAATTATCTATCCATCCATCCAATTACTTTTCAGTCTGCCTATCTTTCTATCAAGCTCTTAATGTTGTACAAATGTTTAATGCTATTGAAAAGTCAAGGCTGTTTTTTTTCTTGAAATATTAAATCAAGGCTTTTTCAAGTCAACTTCAAAGATTGTCTAAATGCATTTGCTTTGACTAGTTTATAAATCATATTTATGACAGGCAAACACACATTTCATTCTACTCTTATCTATGCATGATACAAGTCTGCTTTAAAGACCTTGCAGTTTCTAAAACCAATCTGAAATGCCCTCAGACCAGACTGAAATAGCCCTCAAATTGTTGGTCTCCAGGACAAGCTTGGCGTTCCTGTGTAATAGCGTGTCTAGAGGCACTCTCCGAGCCCACTGGAGGTTGATGAGACAGGCCCATGCTGAGATGAGCCACTCCAGTGTGACAGTCTGCTGTAGTCCCTGTCATCCACTGAACCAACAGAAAGCGACAGTCATACGGTGAGGGACAGTGGATCCCCTGCTCAGCACCACGGACAGCTCCACACCACTATTAACTCTGCAGTAGAGATTGATAAACATTGTAGCACTGAAACCTCCTCATATCTATATCATCATAACTTTATTTCTTCATCTTAAATTGAAGATACTAAAACATTGTCATCATGATCATAAAATAATGTAATTTGCCAAAAATGTATCACATAAAGGATATATGCATAAAAAAATGATTTCCTGGTTTCTGTTTATCAATCTCTTCTTTAGAACAGTGGTTTTAAACTGGTGGGTCACAACCCAATAAAAAGTGGTTGTATTAAGGTTTTGGAATCATATAATCATGCATACACTGTAAAATGTGTTTTATTATTTTAAAGGAAAAGGGCTACAAATACTCGCCCTAATTTTAAAAATGGCATATCGGATAAAACTAGAGTTTCCAATCGTTTGACTCAAACAGGCTTCAATGTAAAATATTTGTGTTTCTCCCAAAGACAAACTCCGCTGTGATCGGCACCATGTTGTTTTGTCACATGACCCTGAGATTAGTCAGATTAAATTATCATTGGGTCTGTGCAGTTAAAATTTTAATACATTTCAATGTTTAATTAAGTAGCATTAGCACTAGTATTAAAATAAATGTGGGGAATTGGAACACTTAATATAGTGAATCTAGAAGGGAAGTCTTGCCTAACAGGTAAATTAGGCATACATTTTTTCGATATAGACATAATCTGACAATCAAATTTAAACCATGTATGGCGCATTAACTGGTCCAGCTCGGAAAATATAATTTTTTAGTGGGATCTGAGGTAAAGAATCACAATTTATGATGCCATTGTTGTCAGATTTTACTGCTGATTTGAAATATGTTTTTTGATCGTAATCTAGACCAACATTCCCAACATTTCGGACATTCCCCATTGAAGTAGATATGAGCTGTACTATCATGTCGCTGCTGCTCAGGAGCATTACAAAGATGGCTGAAGAGTGGATTGACATGTCTTAACAGGGATTTAGCTTGAACCCTTGTTTTGGAGAAAATTCCTAAAACAAGTTCTGTTCGAGTCAAAATAGAACCAGTAGAGTACAGTATATATACTGTTAATAAAAGTGGACATGTTTCTTAGGGATATCTAGACACTAAGTGCAGCCACACAATTGGACAAATGATAAATACAGAAGTAAATTGGTGGAATATAATAAGAGACACTCCAATATAGGGCACAACACCACTTATTCGGGTGCAAAATTATGCAATTCAATATAAAATGTTTGGAGTCGCAGGGTGATTTCACAGCAGCCAACATTTTTTTATTATGCAAGAATATACCAAATAAACCTATGGACTATACATATTTATGGGAATATTGCTTACAGAAGGCAATTTAAAGTACGAAAATAACTCAAATTGAGATGTATTGTTGTTTAAGGTGAATTTTGTACACAAGCAATGCTTTAAATAAAAACGATTCATTGAAATGCAACTCCTCATAGTTCACTATGCTGATAGCAACTACACGCAAAATCAAAGTGTGCTGTCAGCATCTCTCGATTCATGCCTTTAAATGCACCAAAGCTAAAAAATGTAAACTAAATAGTTGGTTGTTGAATGACGAGTTGGGTGTGAGAATGTGTTGCAACATCCTGTAGCACGTGTACCTTTTTATGGCTTCTGTCTGCATGTTGTACTTCCGTTGTCTTCAGGAACTCTCGGTTATTCAAATGCTCCGAAAAATCCAGTTTAAGACGATTTTTCGATGGATATGAGTTTTAGGTCAAATGCCTCTGTTATATTTGAAAAAAGTTGGTGTGTAGCCAGTTTCACATGGAATGAAAGTTAGCAGAGCGCCACTGGACACCATCTGTAACCATGGTAACAGCTGCAGTAATCAGCCAGACACAAGCAGAAGAGACAATGTCACATTTAGGTTAACACCAAAAAACTCTTTTATATTGTATATGTATGTATCATACATATAATATTTTTGCAACGTGTAAATAAAACATTTTACAGTTTATAACCATAGATTCTAAATCGTGGCTAATAGTGAAACCGTTTAACCATGACATCCCTATTTGGCACACCACCCTTTTTTGATTATAGACACGGACATTGTCATAGGCTTGTTCTTCACACTAAACACAAGCTTTAAGTATAGCACTTCATCTGGAAGAGCGCCACCTATGTTCCAGTAGTGATACTATTATTTAGAATACTACAGAATCATTATTTATATTCAAACATGACAGAATACTATAGAAATATCCACTTACTGGATGAGAAAAGACCACAAATTTGTAATTACACACATTTATGTATACATATGTTAAAAATTTGGTTTGATCTTCATCGACGTAAGAATAATGACACAATCTGTTTGAACTAATAACACACAAATATTGTATTGTTCTTTTACATATTAAATACATCATTCAAACATTCACAGTGCAATGCTAATGATGTCAACAAAAGCTCATTAGAGTCAGGAGTTGGTAAGCCTGGCATCCAGTTAATGAAACAAGATTGTAGGTGTGGGTTAGAGCTACTTTGACTTATAAAAAGCACTCAAACACTTTGAGTTTGCTATTCACAAGAAGCATCTGCTGACGAGATCACATTTTATGACCAATTAATGCAAAAAAACAGCTAATTCCAAAGGATTCACATACAGTGCTTGCCACTGTAACTGTCAAAAAAGGGAAATGTTTGTTTATTGTGTTATTTTGTCACTTGATGCCCAATGTAAAATCTGGATCCTGAAGCAAAACCAGCCGAGAAGCAATGCATTATAATGCATGAAATATGTCCAGTAATGCAGAAGGAAATGATTATATATTTTATCATCCTTCTGTCTGCCTGCCTTCAGAATGATTTCCGTGTGTTGGCGTTCTGACTGGTGGCATTCACACTGAAATCGTGCAGGCAAATCTTACGAGTACCTGTTGATGCTTTCCAAAACGTCACGTGATGAACTGTGATTTCTCTGCGCTTCAGAAACAGGAAACCTGCTCACCGGTTCTCCCAAAATAGTGACAGGTCTGGCAGCCTCGAATGGTTGAAGCACATAGGTGTTGATTATGTCTTCCTTCGTTTCATTTACAGGCGTGAAGAATCTGAGATATGTCACTCTCTGCCTATTTCAAGCGTGGGTTGACAGTTACTGTCAAACCTAAGGCCAACACCGGTGACACAATCACAAACTTTTTACATTATTTACAATTGTTTGTGTCTCAAGCACAAGCTCAAACATTTGAAATCTTATTGTTCAATGATAAACCATATTCTAAGTGTGAACTTAAAGGGATAGTTCACCCAAAAATGACATATTGTCATCATTCACTCAACCTCATGTCTTGCCAAACATGCTGCTAAATTTCTCACTTTCTTTCCCACTGAGGAGAGTAAGTCATACAAGTTTGGAACAACA
Organism: Moxostoma hubbsi; assembly: GCA_032164185.1. Classification (NCBI taxonomy): domain Eukaryota; kingdom Metazoa; phylum Chordata; class Actinopteri; order Cypriniformes; family Catostomidae; genus Moxostoma; species Moxostoma hubbsi. Next base: position 4,213,495 of record JAVLUX010000110.1, on the reverse strand, counting down.
TGAGGGTGAGAAAAAGATGACATCATTTTCATTTTGGGGTGAACTATCTCTTTAAAGTCAACTGTACGTTTGACATTTTACCCATTTAGCCAAACCCTGAAAACTGTTCTACTGTAAATATAGCTCTATGGATGAACATTTTTCAATCATGGACAGTGTTTCCAAGTGCTTAAAATTAGTTTTCTTTACTTAAAATGACTATGTAATCTCATGAAAGAACATAGCTGAACTGGGTAAACCCAACTTAATAGGAAAAATCGTGCTCGCGCACTCTGCTAATGACGAGATTTTCGTCACAAAGTCTACTTTGGGCTTAACTCAAATAAATCTCTCTTATTTCTTTATGTACTAACTAGACAAAGTGAATGGTAGCATGCTACAGGAAGCACTACAAAGTGTAGTTTAGTAACTATGGTACAGTTAGCACAGCAATGGCTCAATGAATTGAGCAATCAATTACATGTGCGACATCTACCTGTCCTCATCATCAGCTCAACTATAATAGTAAACCCCAAAACTTCAAAATAGCAGAAACTCTTCTAAATCCCAACATACACCATCAAAACAAAGACGATTGCCGTATTTTCATAGCATACTGATTATAGTGCACTTTCCAGCCTTCTTTGCGTCAATAAAACTGTTTTTTACTTTTACAGTGGCGAGTTGTGAGGCATGCAATATGTTGATTTCGATCAGATGCACATTATGAGCAATCTGAACAGAATGAAATGTTAAAATAGCATTCATCAGACGCATTGATTTATGCTAGTGGGACATTAATTAGAAGAAGCTCAATTCAAACCATTAGCTTCAACAGATCATGGAAATGAAGGGGATTATCATGAAACGAGTCATAAATAATATGGTAATAGTTTTCTTACGCAAGAATACCCATTTCAGAATTTGAAAATATGACTAATGAAGTTACTTACAAGACCATATCTGGGAATAAAACATGCATTGCATTAGGGTAGTTGACATGAAATACTTTTGAGAAGTTGACATGTCCTGCAGTGAGCCATGCTATACTCCTCCTAAAACTATTTTAAACAGCCTTGCTAATCCTTTTCTTCTTCTTCTTCTTCTTCTTCTTCTTCTTCTTCTTATTATTATTATTATTATTATTATTATTATGCATACAGCTTTAATGATCTCATATTAATTGAGAGGCTTTATTGAAAATGTGTAATGTTATTTGGCAGATGCTTTTAATCCAAGCAATTTACGGTACATTCCAGCTGTTCATTTTATTAGAACCCATAGAACCATGTTTTACCAGTCGGGCTGCAGCTACACCATGCATGTAAAGTATTGGCTTACCAACATAGTCTCATGAGAATTTTTCAAATACTACAAGGTGGTAAATTCATACCAATTTCTAAGACTTAATTTGTATGAAAGTATATGATTTATACATCAATCAATCACACACGCTTCACGAATACATGTTCGGAATCTGGAAGTGTCATTTTCTTACGTATTACTAATTTCATGGTTATGCTTACGCTCTGGGTAGGGTAAGGTGTTAGACTTCATGGTTAGGTTTAGGGATGGGGTTTGGGGTTGATGTTACGAAAACACAAGTTTGGATTAACGTGGAACAAACACCATATTGGGAACTACAAGGACAAGTGGGAAGCGTCTCTCATTGGTGGGTTTATAACTCAGTTTCAAATAAACTTGTACAAATTGGTACGAATTCGCCACCTCCTACTATTGTGATGAATTCTAGTGAGATCAGGCTCAACCACTCCTAAAATCCTCCTAAGAGTTTTTACAGAGCTTCTGTATCATTTCTATCACTGATGGACATATGAAAGAACTGTCAGTAAATTCTAAAACACTAAATTATCTTTACAATGACAAAGCAAGCTGCTATACAAATACACAGAAATATTAGTTCACACTTTATATATATCATATGAAATATGACAGAATGTGATTATTTTGTTTGTTTTTGTGGTGGGCATGAATGGAATGTGAGGATGATTGTGAGCTATAAATCAAAAGTCTGTTGTATCATATTTTACATGGATTTAAATGGGGGTTTTCAATAAAATAACATTCAAATTTTTAGCCCAGCCCAAATGTCACAAAGGCATTTGAACTAAAAATTCTGTTCATTGAACAAAAATGGAGCTTATTGTTAAGTTCAGCTCAATCGACAGCATTTATGGCATAATGTTGATTACCACAAAACTGTATTTTGACTCGTCCCTCCTTTTCTTAAAAAAGAAATACAAATCTGGGCAATTACAATGTAAATGTACGGAGCCAATCTGTAAACATTAAAATACTCACTATTTCCAAAGTACAGCAAATTAAGACATAAACTATATGCATGCTAAGATGATTTTAGTGTGATGAAATCTCTTACTAACTTCTTCTGTGTAAAGTTACCATCATTTTGCTTCTTTTTAAAGAAAAGGGGGCACAAATCAAAATACATTTTTGTGGTTATCAATGTTATGCCACAAATGCAATCGAATTAACTTGTAGCCTGGAATATTCCTTTTAAGTGCTTGTTGTCTTTGTATTGATCTTCATTTAGTTTGATCTGGTGACTTGAAAGTTTCTAGAAGTACAACATGAACTAACAAAAGGGAAATCTTTGGCAACCATTGCAGCATCTTCATGATCCAAATATATACAAGTTGTAGTTCTTTAGGTCATGTGACATATGAATACACTCACCATTCTAAATGCACCATAGTTACAAACATATTAGAAACACATTAATTCAATGTTACACTTGTGCAATAAGATCAAATAATACTTTTGTGAATAAATTTGCCTGATGCAAAAATTGTACAGCAGAGTATTAAACTGAATATAAAACTAGGGAAACAAGGATCACAGTACAATTTATTGTCATTCAGGTACTTTCACCAAAAGACTGAGGCTGCACCAAAGGATCAGGATCAATGGGGAAATAGGTAGCCATTGAGGTAGATTAATATATATATTTTTTAAATCATTAAATACAATTATAAATTAGTTTATAATAAATATAAATAAATATTGAATATTAATAATATTATAAAATGGCAATTAATTATATAAATATATGTAAAGAAGTTCATGTTCACGGGCAAGGAAGAGGCGAGAAACCGGCTTGACATATAACTTAAAGGTTTAATGGAAAACTCAAAAGACAAACACATAGGATGACGGACATGTCCGTGAACGATCTCTCTCTCCCGCATCACCGTCCGCGAGTGGCCTTTATCCCTCTTGATGGCTTAATTAGCCTAACACGGGACCGGTTGTGCGCCTCCCGCGCGGTCTGCCGGCGGGTCATCCCCATCAACCTGGACGAGGGAGGGGGCAAGGGGAGGGAAACAACAACAATTAAAAATGGGGGGGGGGGGGTCCTTCCTGCACTGGGCAGTACCGCCCCTCCCACAAACACCATAATTTAAAAAAGAGGGAAAAGGCCAACGCAGAGCGGCAGCGAGAGAGAGAGGAGAAAAAAAAAACTTACTCGCCGGTTCTCTGATACGCCGTAGCTCGTTCCTCAGCCACTTCTCCATCCTCTACAGGATGACAGCCGCACCTCTCCGGGCGGATTGGAGACAGTCCTCAGCGCCTGGCGGACGGAACGCCCCACCGCATTCCCGGGGAGTCGAAGGGGCCTCCCCCCGCCCCTGGCAGCGGTTCCCCCGCTCCAGGCGGTCAGCGGCGAGCCCTCCCCCCGCACGCAGTCGGCGGTCTCCAACCCTGCCGCGTTCCAGCGGCTAGTAGGGGACTCCCCCGCCCCTGGCAGCGGCCCTAACTGCTCCAGGCGGTCGGCCAGGAGCCCCTCCTCCCCTCGCGGTCGGCGGCCGTTCCTCCGCGTCCAGGCGGCTGGGCTCCTCCGTCCCCCGGCAGATGGCCGCGGCTGCTCCACTAGGCAGTGGCGAGAACTCCACTACGGCACATCCCTCTTCCTTCCCGGGTTTCGGCACCAATGTAAAGAAGTTCATGTTCACGGGCAAGGAAGAGGCGAGAAACCGGCTTGACAAATAACTTAAAGGTTTAATGGAAAACTCAAAAGACAAACACATAGGACGACGGACATGTCCGTGAATGATCTCTCTCTCCCGCATCGCCGTCCGCGAGTGGCCTTTATCCCTCTTGACGGCTTAATTAGCCTAATACGGAACCGGCCGTGCGTAATCACGCCCCGGTCCCGCCCTCCACCATGCCAAAATATATAAATAAATAACTGTATTAATTAATAACAAAATAAATACAATCCAATTTGCATACTGATAACTATGGTACAAATTCACATCACTTCCATCACTTTCATGATAATATATTTATTTATTTATGTATTAAAGTTAAAGCAATCAGCTTGAACAGAGATGTGTTAACCAGCACTGTCATCCTACCAAGTTCAGTTTTCAGCATTGGTTCGTCATAAAATGTGATCTCATCTTCATCAAAGTCACAAATATAGACAAACACAATGTGCTTAAACTAACATCACATAAACAATTATAATCTTTCATGTCTTTATTGAATACATCCCATTAAATATTCACAGAACTGTGGAAAATGTAAGTGAACCCTTGGATTTAATACTGGTTGATCCTCTGGCAGCAATAACCTCAACCAAGTGTTTCCAGAAGCTGCGGATTAGACCTGGACAACATTCAGAAGCAATTTTGGACCATTCTTCATTACAGAACTACTTCAGTTCAGTCATGTTCTTAAGATGTCTGGTGTGAACGGCTCTCTTGAGGTCACTCCACAGCATCTCTATTGAGTTAAGGTCTGGGCTCTGACTGAGTCACTCCAAAAGGTGGGATTTTCTTTTTTTGAAGCCATTCTGTAGTGGATTTACTTTGATGTTAAATCTTATTGTTCTATTGGATCACCCAAATTCTACTGAGCATCAGCTGGCACACAGCCACCCTGACATTATCCTGTAGGATATCTTGATAAACTTGGGAATTAATTTTTCCCTCGATGATGGCAAGCGGTCCAGGCCCCAAAGCAGCAAAGCAGCCCCAAATCATGATGCTCCCTCCACTGTACTTCACCGCTGGGATGATGTTTTCATGTTGGTATACGGTGCCCTTTTTACACCATATGTAGTGCTGCGGGTTCCTCCCAAATAATTCAACCTTAGATTCAACAGACCACATAATATTTTCCCAGTAGTGTTGTGGAGTGTCAAGGTGATCTTTAGCAAACTTCTGGCATGCAGGAATGCTTTTGTTGGAAATCAGAGGCTTCCTTCTGTATAGTAAACCCATGAACAGAGATGATAACCAGTCCTAAATTCTTTCAAGTCTTTAGCTGTCACTCTAGGGTTCTTTTTTATTTACCTCTCTGAGCATTCTGCGGTGTGCTCTTCTACCAACACTTCGACAACCACTTCTAGGGAGAGCAGCCACAGCACTAAATCATCTCTATTTATGGACAGTTTGTTTATCTGTGGACAGATTCATATCTAAGCTCTTCAAGATAACCTTTTAACACTTTCCTGCTTTATGCAAAGCAACAATTCTTGATCGTAGGTCTTCTGAGATCTCTTTTTTTGGCGTGCCATGGCCCATGTCAGCAGATGCTTCTTGTGAATAGCAAATCAAAGTGTTTGAGTGCTTTTTATAAGTCAAAGTAGCTCTAACCCACACCTCCAATTAAGTTTCATTAACCGGATGCCAGGTTTACCATCTCCTGACTCTAATTAGCTTTTATTGACATCATTAGCATTGCACTGTTAATGTTTGAATGATGTATTCCATATGTACAATAACAAAGCAATAATTTGTGTGTTATTAGTTCAAACAGATTGTGTTTGTTCATTATTGTAACATAGATGAAGATCAATCCAGATTTTAAAACAAATTTATACATAAATGCTGGTAATTCCGAGAGGTTCACATACTTTTTCTTGCCACTGTATATTGACCCACATTTGTCAGCTAGGACTATTACAATAATTTCCCTTTTAATAGAAAAAAAAAAAAAAAAAAAAACACACACATCTAAATGTGAAAACAGTCAGTTCTCATGCTCAAAGACTAAGGAATTCCCATATCATAGAATGTCAAATGATAAAGCACCTCACGTGAAATTATTGCAAACAAACCAGCATTCATTTTAGGGTTAAAAGATGACTGCAGTCTCGTGGCTGTCCGTGGTGCTGAAACGAAACGCGCAAAGAGTCATGCGTTAGAATTAATGTCACTCTAGAAATGTGTGGTGCTGATAAGATGAAGGGTGCGATCTGTTCTGCACTAGGGGATTCTGACTTTATAGGCAAATCCAAACTTTCCTAATGCACATGTGTGCACAGTCACGTGCGAAACGTGCAGTGACGCGCGAGATCCAACTTGGTTTCTCAGGGAGTTGTCACCATGTACTTGCAAGACGGGAACGCTGTGAATAGACCAAATGAGACAATATAGGCTCAGGGATCTTTACATATGTGCGTCGCAGCTGTTGCTCGCATTGCATCAGGTTAAAGTTGCACTACACACTGACTAGGAGCGCGCGCGAGAGAGAGAGGGGCTCGTTACTGCTCCCGTCTCTCCTTTAAATCTTGATTCACGCAAGCATACACATGCACATGAATGTATGAACAATAAAGACGCTGCGGAGTCTAAAACAAGATTCTGTCTCAAACTCATTGTAATGTGTCACATCAGTCCCAGCGTCGCTTTCTAAAACACCCAACAGGCTGAATAGACGCTCGTGGCCTCTAATAGCGCCAGTGATTTCATAGAACTGCGGGATTTTCCTCGTTAATGACACGTTCAAAAAAAAAAAAAAAAAAAAAAAAAAAAAAAAAAAAACTCCAGCTTTTAGTGTGTGTTATCGCGGAATCGTTAAAGTCGCTCTGCAGATGAGCTGGAAGCATTGCGGATCTTCCTCAAGCCTTCGATTGCACGAAAAAATATATGTGCAATATTCCAGGCGGTGACTCAGTCAGAAGAGAGGGCTTTGTAAAGACTGGTTCAAGGTGATTTTTTTGGGAAGGACAAGACTCGTCGGGGTTTTTCGGTGAGAGATGCATGCGCGTGCATCATGCACTGCTGTCTAGCGTGCATAGTGTTGCATGCATGCACGATATTGCTTTTTATGTGGTAATGCCCAACCATTTTTCTGTATTAATTAATAGCATGTTACTTATGATGGGAGTGACGCGTTTGCCATCCCAAAGCATCAAATGCAAAGCAACGCAAATGGAAGAAAGCGAGATCTGGGTAAACTGTTTTAGATGATTTGATGTTCCAGCCACTGAAAAGAGATGAAGTCGACAGCAGTGCAAGTTCAATTGTGCTGCATATAAAATGGGGCGTATTGGTGCCACCTTCTATTCTTTAGTAATACAATCGCCATGGACCGAAACGATCTAATAGCACACGCATCCGGTTTGCCCAGAAACACAGCACAATTGTTTTAGCGTTATAAAACGGCGGCATCTGCGTTTCGAGTAGATTTGTTGGCGGTAGATGAGTAATTTGAGGTAAACGGAAGAGTTTCAAGGAAGAGTGCGCGAGAGCTGCGCGCGCTCAGCAGCAGCAGCATCATCAGCACCAGCCTCGAGCTCAAATCCAGCACAGCTCGCATCTCATAGCATCCTCTCCTCGCATCCGAGCAGAAAAGACATTTGCAAAAAGTTTGAGGATCGACTTAACGCTGTAAGTGCATAAATGACTTAATGCGAGTGTTGTTTATATTGTAAAATTGAGGGCTGAATAAGAACCGCAGATGGTTTAACACGGGGGCTGGGGTACTTTTAAATATCTTGTTCTTTGCTGCGCTGATGAAGATGCGTTAAGATGCATGCGTGTTTTCATATATGGTGAACTCGGGAGATGACAGCGCGCAGTTTGCTTAATTACTCCGACTGAATTAGCGCGCATGGTTAGAAACAATCCCGAGGTGCGCGAGAGTCATATAGCCTGCTAATTTAGAGATGAATTTAACACATACATCGCGCACAGTAGCAGTCGAGAGCGCTTCTGCGAGTGATCGCGTTTTTTACACGGAGCTGTAAATCATTTTCACGATGTTTTATGGCGGAATAAAGCGCAGATTGTGTGCGTAATGATTTGCGTTAATGCGTTAGTGCCAAATGACCGACGGAGCTCACGCACTGGTGTCGGTATTTTATAAGACTCTGTTGATCTGATGCAAAACCTTGTATATTTTTTTTCGTGCACAAAATAACATAGCCTGCTAAAAGAGGTAAGTGCGGTTGCATATAGTAGAGATTTGCATGGGGAATCTCCATGTCATATGTCATGCATTACTGTGATATTTATTTATAGTTCATTATGATCATGCATGTAATTGCTGTAGTGTATTGCTCTATACGCAAGCTGTGAGGGGGCTTGGACCACCACAGAACGCTAATTCACATAATATGTGAAAGCATAGAGGTTAAATGTGGAAAATATGGACGTTTTATCCAAGCTGACATAGGATATTGCGCTTTGAAAGGGTTTGTATTCATATGCTGTATATTAGATTACAGTGTTGTGAATGATAATATATATATATATATATATATATATATATATATGCCTGCCATCCTAATGAATCGCTAAAGTTACAGATATCCATTCTATTGTCAGACTGTTGGAGTTAAATGCCAATTGACTCTGAAGACCAACTACTTCTGATATTGTCTTTCAAACATAATCAAGTTTTATTTTCCACATTCATATGGAAATAAGGGTGGAGCATGTTCATTTACTCTCTGGGTGTATAAACAGCCGTGCACCTCAATTCTTTCGGCACCCCTCCTCCACCTTTTCTCTCCATAGTTTCAGGTGGGAAACTTTGAGCTTTGAATACAAACTCATTCTTGAGCCAGGATTGTCCCCTAACCTCCGATAAATTATATGAACATATGCATGTGTGCACCAGATTAATGTGTTAAGTCTTGTGTTTTCTCTTGTTCAGTGAGGAGTCATCATTTGGGGAATGATGTGGGGTGGAAGAGGAGCAGCCTGGCTGTGGATTTGGACCTGTTTACTGGTCGTTAATGTTCTGACGGGAATAAGGTAAGTTTTCCTCGGATCTTGGAATTTAAAAGATGTTTTCTGCTGTTGACATAAAGTCATTATGCAGGTCTATGATAGAAAACTAGGATGTTAACTTTGACCAAAATCAGTAGTTCAGACTTCATGAAGTCTAATGAAGTTGTCAATAAGTTGTGCTGTTGTACTAAATTAATTATTGTGTTCTATTCATCCAATATATATATATTATTATTATTATTATTATTATTTTTTATTTATTTATTTTTTTCAATTATTTGCATTATAAAGTATAAAAACAACCAAATATAAACCCTTATAGAAATCTGTTACATGGCCATGCATAAACTGTACATACGTATATACATATATGAAGATATGCAATATATATACTGTATATCTTTATATGTATGGATGGATGTACATTATAGCTATATTTGACCATACATGTACATATTTAAATTCCTCTAGTATTTGGGAAAAGATGTGTTACATACATGAAAACTGACATTTTTGTAGCATTTCAAAATATATGTTGCATATACAATATGTACAAGTACATCTTTGAGTCAAAATTATTTATGAACAGACATTTAAAAAATGTATTTTACATATATGTCATATATCAGTTTTCTGAATATGTTCAAACACACACACACACATACACACACATTTAAATATTTATTTATATCCACTCATTATAGAATTTCAAAAAGGACATGAATGTTGAATGTCTGATGAATGTTTACATAAAAAAAATTGCAGGTTGCACACACAAGTTTTGGAATTAGAAACATCCGGAAGCAACATGCATCATTGAATTTGTTTCTTGCATTGAAAGCTTCAAAGTAAACAAAATAAATCTGCTTTAACAAAATATTTGAATAAAGCTGGGCAGGTTTTGCAGATAGAAATAAAGGTTTGTAAAAAAGTATAAACAAATGACACTGTAATTCATCTGTATGGGAGGATGTGGCTTTATTGTGGATGTGTCTGGCACCGTCTGATTCTATTTACATTAATAATTCATTATTTGGAGTGTAATAACATGTTGTCATTATTAAGTATTGGATTAATGTTCACTTTTAGCACAGATTTATAATGCAGAATTATCCGTTTAATGTGTATTCATAAAAATATAGAGAGAAAGTTGATGTTGAAAGTTTTGATGATGCATTTTATTCACATTTGCATCAGAAACTGATAATCTGGGCTGTAAAAGAAATATGATTGCAAAGAACTGTCTTGCCTGCATGCTTTCGACCTGTTTTATAAAGTCAGACAGGTGACAGTCACTGTGCTGTTGACATTCTCATGAGTATTTGATAGCACAGCTGGAAAAATGCAATAAGAATACAAGGTCTGCTTTTGTAAGATGTGCTGCGTGACCGCAGAAGCCCCACTGCACCCTGAACTGGACAGCACGCATCCTGCAATGTTGCTGTTCAAATGACCTGTAGATGGGGTTGGTGTACAATGTTGAATCTGTCTGCTTCTCATAAGCACACACACATATGGATTTTGCTGTATGTTATGCATCATCTATATTCTTTCTCATTCACCCCTGAACCACCAAAGCTGCCAAAATATTTCCTGAGTCTGCTGTAATATTCATTAATTTTACTAGGCATGAATGCTTTGGTGCGTTCTCTTCAACTTTTGGAGATATAAGTTCTGTTCCAAAACCTAATGAGATGCCTTGCTGCCTACATAGGTAGTCACCATCTAAGACAGCATCCTAGGTGAAATGGAACCTCCTAATTGACTGATTTAGAATGCTCTATATAAGCACCACACAAATCTCTCTGCACGAGGGACTTCTGACTTCCAATAAGGTTAATAAAATAACTGCTTGGTGTTTCCACCCGTGTTGTTTTTTTTTGTTTGTTTTTTTTTTGCTACAAAAAGTGTAGCGCATCAAAACGTTTACTGATATAGCTGATGGAAACACAAATCATCACTAAAATTTCTCAAGTGCCGACATAATATTTTTCCATTTAACTCAAGCGTATAAACTCTATGTCGATACTTCAATGTAATACACACATTTCTGTATGGAAACAGCTTAAGTTCAAGTTCTTTTATTTATATAGCACATTTAAAAACAGTATCAAGACTGACCAAAGTGCTGTACAAAACAGAATTATAAAAACACACAATGTAAGAACAGGACATTACATACAGTTAAAAGCCAGTGAAAAGAGATGAGTTTTAAGAGAAGATTTAAAACAGATATAGAAGGTGAAAGTCTGACACTGATAGGCAAACTATTCCATGAAATAGGACCCACAACCGAAAAGGCTCTCCCTCCTCTACACTTCAGCCTCGAGCGTGGGACATCGAGGCGATATTGATCACAGGATCTCAGACTTCTAGGTGGATGGTGAGGATGTAGTAAGTCTGACAAGTAACTGGGAGCTTGGTTGTGTAATGATTTGTATACAAAAAAAACAATTCTTTTAAACCAATTCTAGCTTGAACCGGTAGCCAGTGAAGTGATTTTAAAATGGGGTAACATGATCGTATTTCCGACCTCCTTTTATAAATTTTGCTGCTGAATTTTGAACAAATTGAAGTCGAGCAATAACAGATTTGGATATTCCACAATAGAGAGAATTACAGTAATCCAGATGAGAAGTGATGAAGGCATGAACTGCTATCTCTGACGTTTTCTCTGACAAAAAGTGGTTTAACTTTAGGGAGTAGACGTAGCTGAAAGAAACTATGACAGCAATAATATGTTTGTCAAATTTCAGCTGGCTATCAAACTGGACACCCAGGTTCCGTACTTGAGGAGAGAGAAAGCATTGAGATTTCTGCAATCAGCATTACTGACTTTAAAATGATCCGTAGGACCAAACACAATCACTTCTGTCTTATCTTCATTCAAAAATAAAATGTTTTTGACTAGCCAAACTTTTATTTCCTCCAGGCAAGCAAGAGAGATTGTAATGCAGTGTGATCATTTAGTTTAACCGGTGAGTAGATTTGAGTGTCATCACTGTATAAGTGGTAGGAGATCCCATGCTTTCTGATAATGGAAGCCACAGGGAGCATGTAAAGAGAAAAAGTGCTGGTGCAAGAACAGAGCCCTGTGGCACACCACCGATAAGGCAGGTCACAGAAGAGGTCAATTTGCCCAGCTTGACAGAGAATGTTCTATCAGTTAAATAGGATTTAAACCATTTAAGAACATTCCCTTTTAAGCCCACACATGATTCTAGTCTGGAGAGCAATATATCATGATCAACAGTATCAAACGCTGAAGTCAGATCTAAAAGAACTAAAAATCACAGTGTCACCTGAATCCGTCGCTAATACAATGTCATTTAAAACTCTAAGAAGAGCAGATTCTGTGCAATGTGAGGATTTTAAACCAGACTGAAAGGTTTCAAAAAACTTTTGTTCTTAAGAAATACCTGAAGCTGAATAAGCACAATCTTCTCCATTACTTCGGAAAAAAGGGTAAGACAGAGATTGGTCGGAAATTATTTAAAACAGATGCATCTAGTGAAGAATTCTTGAGCAAAGGAGTGACAGCTGCAATTTTGAGGCAGTCGAGGATGGACCCTGTTAACAGACATTTGTCTTGAAAGGACAGGACCTACCGAGTCAGCTAGTTGTTTGAAATACCAAGGATGAATAATATCAAGGGGGCAAAAAGAGGGTTTAAGACTGGCAGTTAGTTCTATAACTGTGTGTAATGTGATAGGGACGAAGGCATCCCACGAAGCTAGTGACTGCATAGAATTTAATTGATCCTCAACCCAAGCCATTAACTGCAATCTTAAGTTAGCTATTTTGTCCCTGAAAAATCTCAAGAAACCTTCACATAGTACAACAGAAGGATTAGGTATAACATTAACAGGGGGGTTCAAAACAGAAGTTATAACAGAAAACAAAAGCTTAGGCCAGTTGTTATTATTTGTGATTAAATGTAAAAAGTAAGCAGCTTTTGATGATTTTACAGTTCTGTGATACACCAAGAAGCAGTCTTTCAATATTTTGTAAGAAACTTGAAGTTTGTCCTTTTTCCAAATTTCACTCAGCTCTTCTCTTCTCGCGTGTCTAGAACGGGGAGTAATGGAGTTGAGCCATGCTTCAGATCTACATGTTTTTTTTAAGAATGATATCATTACGCACACCATTTTTATCAATAAAAGGCCATTTGAATGGAAACAGGCAGAAGATGTCAAATTTTGCAAACACTTTTAATGCATTTCCACTTTCTCGATGACAAAATAGTGCAAAAATTGGATGGAATCTAGGTTAATTGCTGCTACAGTATGCTAATGCCGTCATGGGCAGTGCCAGTGATGGGTTTCCAGGGCTGAATCCCCGAATGTTTTTCATAAAGCCCCAAATGTTTTATCATGTTGTAGTAACTGTACTTTGTTAACAAGTCGATACCTAAATATGAATATATTTTAATATTAAGTAGCGTAATATATGTAAGTATTTTATGACATCCCTAATATCGATATATCAATTATTGATCGGCACGTTATATTATCGTTATATTTTTGTGGTATCGATATACAGTATTAAAATTAGCCAACATTTAAATTTGAAGCCCAATTGGCATGCTTTCCAATTCACTCATTTAGCCTCTGTTTAACAGTCTGACACAATAGCGTTGGGAGACCATAAGAGGGTGATATACCATTTACTGAAGCCGGTCACGATCACACACACACACACACACACACACGCTGCAGGTTAGTGAAACTGGTGTAACTGCACAACATTTATTATGCAATTTCGCTCTATGTAACCATGAATAGGTCTTTCATTCAAGATGTCAAACCACAAAAGACATACTTGTTACTGGAAATACATTGAGTAGGCTCTATGAAAGATACACAATATATCATCCAGTCATACTAGAGTAAATAATCTTTGTCCTTTAATAATGATTTGGGTCAAATTTAATGAAAAATGTGAGTTGCGAGTTGTGCTCCGTGGCACTTCAGAATGTTGACGCTGAGCGTTGGCAGTGTGTGTGTGTGTACATTTGTAGGAAATAAATAATTGTTTTGAATATTAGAATGTGCCATGTTGTCCTCCAGATGTGTCCGGTGTGGGACTCCCTTTCATTAAACTGCCGCTCACAGTTGTGGTGAGAAACGCTATTGTGCAACGGCAGCCCTATTTATATCTGAAAACAAATCTATATATATATCGATGTAGAGCGGATTGGGGACCAGGCGTGCATTGTTCCAGCCCGGCCCCGCCCTCCTCCATTGTACAATCAATAATTAGGAGTGGCCAATATGACCAAAACCTTTTATCATTATATCACTTATTTTATATCATGATAACAATATATATGATGACATAGTTCAATTAAAAAAAAAATCTATAAAAATCAGTTTATATGGTAAATAATCATATTATAATGCCTATTTTTGTAAAATCCATTCATTGAATTAAATACTTATAAATTAAAACCACTTCCTTTTATATAATTTTCTCTTTATTTGGAACTTTACAAACATAGTCAGAGAAAAAAAAAAACGTGTTATTAAAAAAGTGTTCGTTAACCTTACCACAATACTACATTTCACATTTCAGTCTGATGTTGTTGACATTATTATTATAAAACACCTCATTAGTCTCTTAGTGGTTTAAGTCATCTCTGACTAAAACCGGTTTGTTTCTAATACCTAACATCATTCAAACTGAATTTTATCAAGGGTGATGATGTACAGTATAGTTTAAAAATCTGCATGACAGATGACACATAATTGTTGGCGCATGACACATAGTTTTAGACACATAGTCCTTGTCAGCTGTGGTTAGAATGTCAGACTCTCTCATCATTTGAGATGTTTGACTTCCTACATAGTGCTTTAAGGTAAACAACTCAGAACTCGAAAAGGGTCGAAAATTCGAAAGGGTCAAGTAAGTTTTGAAGTTTGTGCCTTGAATCGCGATAGAGAGAAACCGGGTTGAGTTGTAAAAGTATCTGCGGAGCCAAGTCTGGAAGCACGCTGTATGCACACGCACTTTCGTGCTTCAGATATAGCGTGCGAAAATCACGAGAAACACAGCTGCATGTGTCCGATGAGAAGTATGTTCAGAACGAGAGATTAATGTAATTTGCTTCGGTGGCCGCCGAAAAGTGGTCAGTACCTGAAAAACCCTGTTTCTTCAATTCTTGCAGTCTCACATAAAGCCGTTCCTCCTAGTGAATAGAATGAATTGCACATTTCTTGCACGCAGTGGCGGTTTTGCAGAACCGCAATAGAAACGATAATCCAAAATGTAAACCGGTTGCCAAGTTTCTACTGGTTTATCATGTCTACCTGTATATCGCCCACCACTATCAATAATCATTTGGAAAATCTTCAGATTTTCGATGTGTGAAAACGGGATCAATCCCAAAGCTAGTAAGTATGTATTGTAAATAATGACAGCTATCTTTATACAGTATCGGTAATTACCAAATTCTGTCTTAGTTCTGTACCCATATGCTGACTGACTCGTGCCTGCTTTCTAGCACATACGAGGTCATCTATGAATAATTTAGCACCAGGTTCCCCACAAACATGTGGTGCATAATGTGAGAGGGGCGGCATTCATCCGTCTGCGCCCTGGACCCGTATTGAAAGGCTCTCATCACCAGGCCCTCGCGAGCCTGTCTAAGCCCCGCAGCGCAGCACTATTGTTACCTTTAGGGGGGATTCTGACTTGTTGTTCAATCATAATCCCACAGATGGTAGCTTCGCACCAGTGGCTCCTCATCCATGCACCAAATGTCTGAACCTCTAGTTCCTCTCAAACTGGGCAGGATTAATATTGCAACAACACATCATCAGTAGGGTCAAACTAACCTGTCTCACGATGGTCTAAGAATGCATGCAAGAAGAGCGTTCAAGACTTGCGATTGTAGTTGTGCGTGTGAATGGTCAAAATGTCTTGGTGAGATATTGAAAACTGCTATTGAAAATTGGTTCATCCAGATGCAATAAGTTCCAAATATGTAGATGCATAACTCTTAAAATAAAGATTAATATTCAGATTTGATTGGGGAATCTGCTAACTTTAAGACACGAATGAGGGCATTTGTGTTTTTTGCTAAATATTTTTATTATGACACAATGCCATGAACCTTGCAAACTTTGGCAAATCCAGCAACTCATTGTTTTCTGATGGCACGTAACACTAGTTTGTTTGAAAGTGCATTCATTTCACTAAGTGTTGGACTTCCATCCACACTGAGGAAGTGTTTTCAAAAACACTGTCAAGTGGATAAATTTGCGCTGTAGTGTGGACACGGAAAACTGAGATATTCGAAAAAGATGATTTGTTGTTATGTGATGCGGCCATGTGATCCATTCAACCCAAAGCAATCAAGGCGGTGGTCAGTGTTATAGTGGCATTGTTGTGCCTGCCATCCACTTTGATAATGTTGTTAAAGATTGTTACTTTGTACAACCCTACACATTGAATTCCTTTTTCAAGTTTACGTTGGGAGACCACAGAACACGAGGACTATTGAGTTTTTGACCGTACATGGAAATGACGCAGGACCACTGTTCTTACTTTTTTAGTTGTTGTTTTTATTTTTGCATAAATAGTCAAGGGATTGAATCATTTTTAGATGCTTCGGTGTGGAAACTTTTGGAAAACGTTTGAAAGTGGCTGTGTGGACAGAGAGCGTTTCGAAAATGCTGTTTTCAAATTTATCAAGGTTAATGTGGATGTAGCCTCATAAGCAATTATTTTAGCCTATTTATAGCCTGTTAACTTAAATTAACATCAAAACACACAACAAATGTTGTGCACAATGCGCCTTAAACTACAGAAAATAAAAAAGGACAAAATCACGTTTTACACTTGTGCATGAGTAGTTTAATTAAAAGCTCTGGTTGCATACAGTGACCAAAAATAAGTTCACATTATGTAACATTAAACGTTTATGTTCCTGTGAACACAGTTTCCTGCAGAGCTCACAGTAGTGTAATGTAATTTTAGGCTCTCAGGTCCTACAACGGTTGTGCCTTTTATTGGTAGATTCAATATTATAAAAGCAATAACCCATTCAGCAGAAAAGTGGAAATGTGTACAAAATAATCAGAAAACCTGATCATCAGTTGATGTCTACTTAGAAGGCAGCATATTTAGATTCCTACATTAAGGAACAGATTTTTTGTCACATCATGTCCTAGCCAGACATAACGCGATAAGATTCCAGCGAAAAGTAATTTGTCTGTTCGCACTGAATGTGTCACTGCTGCACAACGTGGCACAATTACAGCCTAATCAGAGTATATGTGATGTTCATTGTACAGTTATGAGTGAAATTGTGCTTCAATAAGAGCAACAGCACAGAAATAGAAACCAAGCAATTGACAAAATTTCCAGTCGCTTCTCGAACAGATACCTTGTGTAGCTTGTCACTTTACTGCATCACATCTAGTTAAGACATGGTTTCAGGAACCCATCAGTGATGCCTCAAAATGCTGTCTCCATAGGCAGGCCATTAGATTGTGGAACAGAGCAGTAATTTTGGGTCAGGCTGGCATTACCAGCATGCTGTGAGTGTTGTACTGCCAAGTATGCATAATATATGAGACTACATTTTCTTCTCCTGACCCCTTTTCAGTGTCTCTCCTGGCATGTGTGTGTATATCTGTGCAGCTGGGGGAAGGGTGGAAGTATACCTTCTGGAGGTATTTGTGTCAGGTTGTTGTTGAATATGTTCTTACTGATATAGGAAATCCTGCCAGGAAACATTTAGACTGATTGAAATAAACACATGGAATTATGCTTTCCTGTCCAGCACTCAGGGACATATATAATCACAATTGCACTGGGATTCTATTCAACTTCTTTGAATCAATCGTTTTGATCTGTATGTGCTGATTTAGCAGGAGATTTGTAGATTGTGAGATTATGAGCATCATTATTTCTTGGTATTCATACGCAAAGGGTGGTTCTAGACCACATACATTATTGTATGTTTATCAGTATGGGATGTAAATGTATGTGAACCCTTTGGAATTACCTGCATTTATATATACATTTGGTTTGATCTTCATCTATGTTACAAAAATGAAAAAACATAATCTGTTTTAACTAATAACACACACAGTATTGTATTGTTTTGTACATATTGAATACATCATTCAAACATTCAATGTTTAGGTTAGAAAAAGTATGTGAACCCCTAGGCTAATGACATCAACAAAAACTAATTAGAGTCAGGAGTTGGGTTGAGAGGTGTGGGTTAGAGCTATTTTGACATATAAAAAGCACTCAAACATTTTGAGTTTTCTGTTCTCTAAGAGCATCTGCTGACGTGGACCATGCCTCGCATAAAACCCTGAAGACCAACGATCAAGATTTGTTGCTTTGCATAAAGCTGGAAAGTTTTACAAATGGATCAATAAGAGCTTAGATATTCATTTGTTTACTGTTAGACAAACTGTCTATATATTAAGACGATTTAGTACTGTGGCTACTCTCCCTAGAAGTAGTCGTTCAGCCAAGATGACTCAAAGGGCACACCGCAGAATGCTCAAAGAGGTCAAACAAAAGCCTAGAGTGAGTACTAAATATTTGAAGGAATAAATGAAACTGGTTAGCATCTCTGTTCATGAGTCTTCTATACAGAAAACATTAAACAGGCATGGTGCCCATTAGGGCTGCCCCCTAATAGTCGACCAAACGTTAGTTGATGAGAAGAGTCTTGTTCGACCAAGATTTGATTGGTCAGTTTGTTGCAGAAAAAAAAACTCCACAGGAAAGGGACGAACACCGAAATGACCGCTGCTTGGACGCTAGGTGGTACTATGGGGTAATTTTCGTTAAGCCGGGTTAGGGTTAAGTCTACACAATAAAGCAAGACACCTTGATTTCAAACTTTGAACTTTATTTTTTATTTATTTTAACTAAAAATTTAAATGAAACTGGAAAAAATTAAGTGCAATCAAAATGTGTGTTGTTCAACTTCCGGCAAGAATCCGTCAAAACACGTAGGCAGAAAATTACTTGCACAAATCAACACATAAAAACAAGTATAAATGTTAAAATAATAATTACGATCATTATATTGAAATATAAATCATGGTTCGAGATGAACGTGTTTTTGCATTATTTTAAGTTTTAATCACAGATGTGTAGGCTGCAGAGTTGCGTTCACAATGAACTGTTCTGTGGAAATAAAGTGAACTGAACTGAGATGTCTGAGGTCATTTGCAGCATTCTCACAGACGATACTGTTCTTGTAAAAAAAACGTGTTTCAGAAGACAGAAACAAAGAATGAGTGAGAACCTTTTACATGTGCATGTTCCATGAGACTGATACATGCGCATAGACGGCTCTTCTGTTATCTGTTCTTAATAATATAATAAAGTGTTTCTTCAAGTGCGTGTCTGTGTGCCGTGGGGCAAATTATTTGTAATATAAATTTAATAATAATAATTGCCTAATAATAATAATAATAATAATAATAATAATAATTGTATACATTAAAGGGAAAACATTCCAAATATCGTCTTGACCTCGACGATATCGTGAAAGGCATAATTTACTGGCGATCACTCTGACCATCTTCGATCCCTGAGATCATTGTCAGTCGGCACAACCTGAATGTGCATTTCTCTCTATAAAATAACAAATTGTTCACTCTCTTGTTGGTTTTTCCAACACATTCAGAATCATTACCGCTATTGATGCTTGTAAAATGGATATTTGAAAGTCTCATTATTACGGTTTAATATTTCTCTGTAATGTAGAAGTGTTAGAAATGTTACTTATAACATGTTTCTTTCTCAGCCCTGGAAATATATATATTTAAGTAATTAAATTCATATTATAAACATGCGACGACTAGTCGACAAGGAAAATCTTTGGTTGGGGGCAGCCCTAGTGCCCATTTCAGGACACCACAAAGGAAGGTTCTGCTTTCCAACAAAAACATTGCTGCATACAGTTTGCCAAATATCACCTTGACACTCCACAACACTATTGAGAAATTTTTTTGTGGACTGTTGAAACTAAGGGTGAATTGTTTGGGAAGAACACGCAGCACTACATATTGTGTAAAATGGGCACCACATACCAACACGAAAATATCATCCCCACAGTGTAGGGAGCATCATGATTTGGTGCTGCTTTGCTGCTTCAGGGCCTGGACTGCTTGCCTTCATAGAGGGAAAAATTAATTCCCAAGTTTATCAAGATATCCAACAGGATAATGTCAGGGTGGCTGTGTGCAAGTTGAAGCTCAGAAGAAGTTGGGTGATGCAGCAGGACAATGAACCTAAACATCAAAGTAAATCCACTGCAGAATGGCTTCAAAAAAAGAAAATCCACCTTTTGGAGTGTCCCAGTTAGAGCCCAGACCTTAACCCAATAGTGATGCTGTGGAGTGACCTCAAGAGAGCCGTTCACACCAGACATCCTAAGAATATGGCTGAGCTGAAGCAATTCTGTAAGGAAGAATGGTCCAAAATTGCTTCTGAATGTTGTGCAGGTCTAATCTGCATCTACTGGAAACACTTGGTTGAGGATATTGCTGCCAAAGGAGAATCGACCAGTTATTAAATCTAAAGGTTCACTTACTTTTTCCACAGTTCTGTGAATGTTTAATGGGATGTGATCAGTAAAAATATGAAAGATTATAATTGTTTATGTGTTGTTAGTTTAATCACATTGTGTTTGTCTATATTTGTGACTTTGATGAAGATGAGATCACATTTTTTGACCAATTAATGCAGAAATCAGGTTAATCCAAAGGATTCACAAACTTTTTCTTACCACTGTATGCATGAGATGTAAAATTGTTCATGAATCCTTTAAAGTTTATAGAATATTAAAATCTTCAGTAGATTTTATTGTATTTATAATATATTAATTAAATACGTGAAATGCTTCTATTTAATGTAGTTTAGTACTTCTTTACCTAATTTAATAATTAAACCGTTTTGGGTGATTTCTAAAAACTGGTCCAATATCCCAAGTCTCATGACAAGATGAAATAATAGCACAAGATGGCAGATGGTTTCTCGTACAAAAACCTCTGACTTTTACTTATTTTACTGATATTTCTTAAGTTTAACCACTAAACCTAACCTAACCATGATTTTAATAAGAAAATAAGTGTTCTGCCAAACAGAATCTGTTTTGAATAAACATTCATTAGATTTTCCCTAAGTTTAACTACTATCCCAAACCCCAAGACTAAACCTAACCATAAAGATATTTATATATATATATTTGATCATTTCAATTAAAAAGGTCTTTCTTGGAGAAAGTTTCTCCATAATTTTCTGATAAATGAAAGTCCTGTTATGGGATTATGTT
This sequence comes from Moxostoma hubbsi, assembly GCA_032164185.1. Lineage (NCBI taxonomy): Eukaryota > Metazoa > Chordata > Actinopteri > Cypriniformes > Catostomidae > Moxostoma > Moxostoma hubbsi. The sequence continues at coordinate 4,192,192 of JAVLUX010000110.1, read as the reverse complement.
TGAGTATTGATCTTGCTCAACTGCGTTGATATCCTCACAAAAGGGCTTTTGACACTGTTAACATCTCTTTTAATCCCAAGATAAGGCCACTTTTAACCCCAGGTAAAGCAATGTTCAAACATGACATTTTGAAAGGGGGTTAGCACCACTTTTAACCCTAGGTTAGGAAACCCTGCTCCATAGCAAGGTTAGCAGCACTTATTAAAGTGTAGGTGTGCCATTACCAAAAACAGGTTCTTAATGTCTTATGTGAAGCACAGAAGCACTTTTGGAATCTAGACCATTATTTTGTTACATGGTTTGTAATGATTAATCCTGGATAATCTCGCAATCTATACCAGCTCAAGAAGATTTGAGGATGTAGTGGTGAGAATGTGTGACTGTATGTTAATGTCTGGGAGATGGGTGGAACCTGTTCTACAGTAATCTTTGTTGCACAGTTTTGTTCTGGTGCTAAACCAGGAGGCCATGTAGCTATTTATGATGGTGTAGTGCTGTGAGATGTGAATGTCCTCTTTGAATTATCTCCACACCCATCTCCACTCCCGCAATTCATGTTCTGTGCGTCAGCCAATCCACTGTCCTGGCTTGATGCAGGGGGAATCATGCTGGCATGTATCCTCCGCAGAATTGTACCCTGAAATGGAAGCAGGCACATAGAGAAACAGTTCATTTTTAACCTTTCACCAATTTGCATTCAGACATTTGGTACCTTCTTAATTTTCCTTTGATGGCTTTACCACAGCATCTGGATAGAGAGAAGGAGAAGATCAAACCTCTTGAGCACAAATCCACGTTGCGCTGAAAAGATGTATCTTGCTCGCTGGAGATCACGTCGGGTAACCACTGTAAAAGGGACATTACACCTACTGGAATGGCCAAAGATTTGCACATGCTCATCTTTTCTGGCGCACGGGTGGATTTGGTGTCTCAAAGTAGTTTGTTTAGGTTAGCTTATATTTGAATCTGACTCCATTTTTTTTATGTTATGTGACTCAAATTATATTAGACCTCGAATTTAGGTTATGATTTCAAACTGTTAGGAATAAACTTGGATCTCATTGTAGTCTAGAATAAAACACTTCTGCCGTCAAGAATTCCTCGGTCCCTTTCTGATCTTCATACCCGATATAATCATAATTTGGTGTCTTTACTTATTCGGTTCTCATTATTCATTCATTCTGGTGACAACGTTTCTTAAAGTTCACGCCGGCCAATCTTACAGACACAAGGTTGAACAGTTCATTCTAAATTCAGAGGTTGTAAGGGTTTACTAATATCATTCAATTAGGATGCCTCTTACTTTTTTGACAAATTCTGCAAATATCTCCTCACAGTAAGCTAGCTGTCTGTACTGTGGGTGGGATGAAAAAAAATCTAGTATTTGTAGACTGCCCTGGCTCTGTAAATCGGACAAAAACAAAGTGAATCAGAACTGATCTACACAACACTACTCCAGCCAATCAGCAACAAGGGGTGGTTCTTGTGCATGCACAGGATGGGTGGTGGGGGTATAGTGAGAGGGAAATTCATTAGAAAACCGACAGCAAATCTGGCTGATGCGAACTTTCTAAACTCCAAAGAGGACAAATGGAAGAGAAACAGACCAAGGCAAAAAGGTCAGACGAATATAAACTATAAAATAAGGATTATGATAAGTCGAGGAATAGGAGCCGCGTCAACATCTACAAGGCTTTTCAGTGGTGGAGAGACCTCAGAGAGGTAAAATGCTTGAAGATGGATGCAGAAGTTGCTCTGGGTGGGTAACAAGAATTTAGCTATGTTTCACAGAACCCATATATGCTGTTGTTGTGATGTTAGATTTAGTAGCAGGAGAGATGTGAGTGTCTGGAGCTGGTGTGCGTAAAACCGTCTCATCTTCTCTGCAAGTTATCTTAGCAGCAGCAACTTACTGAATTTGGGGGCCGGAGCTTCCAAAGGAGCACTGAAGGGAGGGGCATTTTTGTTTTGACAGTTGAGTCTGAATATCTACAGTGTTTCTCAGGAATCACTGAGTGCACCTTTAATCAAATGATAGTTTGCTTAATCTCATACCTACAACTTAATTTAGATGAGCGATAAGTAAGTGACTGATGGTACCAGAGGATTTGCTGTCATTCATGTCCCAAAGTAATAATCATATCCTGGTCAAGTGTGCTCGCAGTAACATCCTATGCGAATTACTAGTCATAATGAGTCCAAATGGAATCCTGAATAAATCAAAGTTTAACAATTAATTTGCCAGGTGGGAATTCAAATTTGCATCATATATACTCAATCAAAGCCAACTTACAAAGATCAGAATGTAACACAAAGATGCATCACAAGAAATAAAATACAAGTCAGAGGAACATGGCTAGCAATAGATACAACACACAGCAATTGTGTGGGATATCTGGCTACAGATTTTCCCCTGAATCTTTTGCTAGTCCTCCTTAAATACCCAGACAGAATAAACATCAAAAATCAAATGATAAACAATAGGAATTTAGAACTGAATGGAATTCAGATACTCAGGAGGTTACACCATTCTGGGTTATGGTGATAATTTGCATTGAAGACCCCAGAAAGACACACCCCAACAGCAGAGACATGATTTCTCTAAATTGTCAAAACTGTGTTACCAGATTTTCTACTATTTTAAGGATGGAACCATTTGTACCACTCACATGGAGACCTTTAAAATTATACCAAACATGCCTAGTTACATTCACTGTATACATCAGAGGAGTGAATTTGCAATCTTTGCTCAGAGGGGTGTGGGGTGTGAAGAGATGCTAATTGTGAGAAAGTTCATTTGTTGATTTTCTCAAAAGTCCTTTGTTGTCTCAGTCAGTCTTACAGTACCAATGCCTACAAACATGAACAAGATCTACCTGTGGAATTACTTTTTTTAATATGAAAGAAAAAAATACATTTTATGTGCTATATCTCTCTTTCTTTCTCTTTATATCTCAATTTTCCAGATCCTAAACAGTCTATCTCTCTTAGTTATGTTATCTTTCTCTCCCTCTCATCCGCGGTCTGTGCTTACTAATTGCAATGACCTCATCCTCTCCTTGAAATCTTTTCATGCCAAGTTTATTTTCGCAACACGAAACAGTGTTTATTCAGTCCACAATCACACTTGTGATGCGGTACCTGTCAGCCGGAGATGAATGCCAATGATTACTAGAAAACAACCGGTGATTGTTTTTAAAGGGGAAGAAATGGACCACCATTCTCCCAAGCACATGTTCAAAAATAGCATTTTACACTATATGATTAATCTCGTTTTGCTCATAACCATTTGAAATCGCTTGCGGCACACACCACATAAGAGAAATATGTTGTATCATTCTGCGTCTGCTGCATGTCGTTGACCAATCAGAGATGACTTTAATCAACCAGCTTTTAACTCCCTTAAGAAAATCTGAAATCCCTCCCTGTTCCCTACATAGTGCACTTTGTGTCAAACGAGTGAGTGATTTTGTATGCAGCAAATGTCTGACCACCAATCACATTTATTTAGGCTGAGTTCTGATTGTGGTTAAGACATTTTTGGAAACACTTTAAAATAAAGGTTCACAGTAATGTTAATAAACACTATTTAAGTAAGAATAAGATAACTGAAGTTAACTGAATGTAGAGGAAGGCTATCTTAGACTTCATTTACAACTTAGTCAACATTATTTGTGTATAGCAAGTATTGTAATTAATGTTACATTTCAAATTAACTGATTGAATAGTAAGTCTGTCATATCCATTATTAACAATGTATTAAATATCTTATTTTTATGTAGAAAGTGTGTATTTCAGAGATTCATCATATATCAAGTTTATCAACAATATTACACCAGTAATTAAGGCTAATTAACATGGCTTTACAACGCTGTTACTAATAAATTACTAAAATCTTGGAAAAAAGATGACTGGACATCCTGTTCTTAAGTGATAGCTTACCCTATTCAAGCTATTATTATTGTCATTTATTATTTTATTTGCAATTATTAGGAGGTATTTAAAATTGAACAATTGTAAAACAGTAATTATGACTAATTATGATTGGTTTTATTACATTGTTTCTAATAAATTGCTAAAATTTAAAAATAAGGACAATTTGAAACATTTACTTAAACTAGTTAAATTAATTTGTTTGATTACAGTATCTGCAGTAAAAAAAAATATTTGAAGAGTTTTATTGTAATTGAAACGTGCAAAACAAATCAATAACTTGAGCAGATTAAACTTTCACTTAGGGGTCAAGATGTCTTCAAGATGTCATTGCATTATTTTCTAACAAAATAAGAAAAATAAGGACAAAAACAAATGTAAATTTTTAATTATGGCTAAGATAGCCTTACTCTACATTTAGTTAACTATTAATTACTGTCTTATTCATGCTTCAGTGATGCATTATTGTGGACCCAAAAACTATAGTGTTGCCAAAAGAGAAAACAATGAACTTTTATGAATAATGACATAACTATCTTAATTTAAAGTGCATATTGCATGCACTGTGTCTGTTGTGAGATGCTCATGTAATCTGAGATGATATCTGTTTGCATTGTGTATTAATATTGTAATGATAATCGATAGTTAAATTCTGTAATCAGACTGCAAATTACAAATTGCATTCAGCACCGACAGATTTGCACTGTAACTTGATTTGCATGATTCCATTATTTCCAAAACTATGCAAATGGCATGTGTTAAAGAATGACACTATCAGCTGGAGCAATTCATTCTTAGAGAATTCTCTCCTCTGCTCCTCCTCTACTCACTGTTATTGCTTGCATCTAAAAGAGTGTTTTTGCTATAAGGTTAATAATGAATTGCTTCTGTGTTTATCCCCTTTTTCCCCATAAGATGGAAGGATATTTGATTTTCTTCAAGCCACTACATTGCAAACTCTCAGGCAGTGTTTCAGTGTTAGCCTGAGGAGGGTGTTGCATTGATTTTACACATCAGAGTGCTGTGTTGTTCTAGCCACCCTTTGCTGTTGATTATTACCTTTGTCGTGTTTTGAATAAAGTATCTGTTTCTTTGCTTTGCCAGCTCCAGTCAGAAAGCAGATGAGCAGAAAGACAACACAACGGTTTTCACCAGGATTCTGGACAGTCTCCTTGATGGCTATGACAACCGTCTGAGGCCTGGGCTAGGAGGTGGGAACCAAAGTTTCACAAATTATTTGCCTCACACATATGTGTCCAAGTTTTCAGTCTTATGGGAGATTTCCAAACTTATACCTTCAAAAGGATGTGGTGTATCCTCTGTTGTTTTTTAAATGAATGAGTTGGACTGAATAGTCAAGGAGAAGCAGCCAACAATTATTCAACATACATTGGAACTCCTACAATACTGTTTCAAAAGCATCCTAAGATGCACCTAATGAAGTTGGTTAAGAGGATGGCGAACGGGTGCAGACCCAATGTAGTCTCAAGACAACTCTTTAGAATTCATACAAGATTGTGAAACTGCAAGATATCATACATCTTGCCTCATACGAAAAAATACAAATTTGAATCCCATAGAGACCAAACAATCAGCAAAACGAATTACAAATAGATACAATACTGGCATTTTATTGATAAAATCCAACACTTTATTTTAAGAAAGTCTGTGAACAAATTTGGTCACTCATTTCCATATTTATTTATGCAATACAAATGACTGATGTCACTGTGACATCCCTTTCAAAGCCAATGAGCTCTGGTTTGAAGCGCGAGACTGCTTTGGTGAAAATCCAAGCTTGTAAAGACAGAATAAATTGTTATCTCAACTTAAAGAGTAAAAGGCAACTTACTGCACAGCTTTTTTGAGTTTGCTTAAGGCACATTTTTTTGTACCAACTTTACAATTAAAGTTAGATTGTAACTAAAACTAAGTTCCATAAATTCGCATTTTGAACTTTTTAGTATTTGTTTCTTTACTACGGAGATCTTCTTTTTCTCCAAATAGTGTGCCAGCCCTAATAGATTGCTAGTAGGGCTAACTTTAAAAGGAATAAATGTTTCAGTGGTAATCCCAGCATGACAAAATATAGGAGAAATAAGACCTGCTTCTTGTCATTTGTGGGGAAAATGGTTTTGGTGGTTAAACTCTATTTTGTAAAATGCCTTTTTACATTTGTAGACATGTAAATTCCATTTGTGTTGCTTTGTCATGCTTTTAAAGACTGACTTTTGCGTAAGCTAATAGCATTCAAGTGCAGGCTGTGATGGAGCAGATCTTTGGCCCGCTCAATGAATACTCCCATTCACTGAACCTCTTGGTCATTAGAGTCTGAATGAGACGAGACATCTCGTTCATGAACGAACTGATTTAACTAATGCAGTCGTTTGCGGATGAAATTAATGTATCAGTCATCTCATTCGCTGACTGGCTGAATGAGGGCAGGAGGCCAGTAGTTAGTTCATTTCGGCAAATTTTTTTCAATTAGAAAATGGGCCAGAAAAATTAAGAATAAAAGTGACTCATGACCACACATTACAATGACATAAGTATGTTATTGAAGCTCATAATGTTTTAGGCTAGTATTGTTGTCTTTTTTCATATAGCTTAATAAAATGTTATGCTCAGTTCACAAAATGATAGAAATGGTTTGTTGTAATTTGTGGGGAAATGCTTATGATGTTAAAAAAATTGACTAAAGTCTCGACAATTGTAGACACACATTTTATTTGAGAATAATTAGACATGTTTCAGTCGTGAGTGATTTTGGTTCAATGCAATGGTTCGTTCAAAATATAAAAGATGCTCATTTGTCACCATCTTATTCAAAGAAATGGTCAATGAATCAATTTGATGAAAGGAATCAAAAGACTACTGTGGTTGTCAGACCAGTAATCTAGAAAAAGCTTGACTGCTTTAAACAAACTAAAATATATGATAGTTTTGATTTGTTTAACATTTTTTTGTCACCTTATAATTCCCACACTATTTAATAGTTTTGATGACTTTCCAATACACTAATATGACTAGTAAATAATGGGCAGATGTGTCCGAGATTTAGCAGTGTATATTAGGCAGTGTGTCAAATGCCAAAATATTCTAGTGGAAAAATTAACTCAATGAATTTACTTAATAAAATAGTATTTTAATAAAAGATTGCATCCTTAATTTTTAATATATAGCCAATGTTTTATACAAGCAATACGGCACTTGAATATGCAAAGAATATGCATGTAACGTATTGCTGAAATGAAATAGATTAAAACTAATTGTAGGAAGTACTGTTTTTGTAACAGGGCCACTCTGATAAAAATCTTTGGTAAAAAAAAAATGAATAAAAACAAGTTTTGTCATTTAAATGCAGATTCAGTGTGCAAATGCTTGTCTTGTGAAAAATGTCATTGTGGGGAGCAGGTTTGTTTTGAACAAAGCCCGCCAGGCAAAAGCACATCAAGGACACATTGTTTTCCACACAAATGCAGATCATTTAACATGTGACATAAATTAGTTTTGAACTGAAATGCATGATTCATTGAGTCCTCAAACATACGGTGAATAATTTTTAATTTTCATTGCGTCTGTTTGACCTAATGCATGTTACCTCATATCAAAGTGACAACATGTCAAAAATAGCGAGAGATGTTGACTAACAACTTTAATCAACATCAATGAATATTTTAGGCCGCACTAGACAATTTGTATTTTCTTGGAAGCACGAAAATGATGTGTGTTTCTGCATAGACCAAGCCAACACAATCACTCTGCGCCAAAACCTATTGTAGTGGCATGACACCTTAGACAGCATTAGACTGCCTTAAGACACCCGCCTATGTAGGCAGCTCATTAGGTTTTGAAACAGAGCTTATTTATTCAGACTGCTATAGTGAGCTTATAAGATATATTTTTGACAATACCACACTAGAGATAGTGGTGAAGTGTTTTTTTGGTTGAACTAACTGTTTAAAGATTTATTGAAAACGAGGTAGTGATTTCATTGGGGCTGGAGGCAGTATCGTTTCAGTAAGGAGAGTTTATATACAATTTAATTAAAGTGAGGCACGGTGAACCTCTGGTGATAAAGCTACTCAAACTCCTAATTTCTTGCTTCAACAGAGCGTGTCACTGAAGTCAAGACTGACATTTTCGTGACAAGCATTGGGCCGGTCTCGGACCATGACATGGTAAAACTTTTTTTATCTCCTATAAATGTCACCAATTGTCTGTGTTGTAGTTGATCAGACAAGTCATTTGCATGATTACATGAGATATTTGTGTAAAAGACACAAAGACTGAAATATTGCAAACAAAATTTAATGACTTCATTTGTAAGTGTAAAAAACACAATGTTCAATAGCAGTAGATGTGTATTTGGAAATATGTGTTAACTGATTATAACGCATAAATCATTTCTTGACAAATTTTTGACATTATTGCTGTAAAACATTTCACTGTCAATTATGTCAATTTAAGGTGCACTCAGTAAGTTTATGTTCAAGTCATCTTAGACTTACACTGACACCTAGTGGCCTGGATGCAGCATCATTCAAAATCAATAGTTTTATGTTACAGATGCCAATGACAAAAATTAACTGTCAGCCATTATTAATATAATCCATGAGTGAGAGTGTCAAATAACAGGACGGTTACTGAGAATAAGTGAATAGTATTCGGCAAGTCATGAAATTCTAAAATGGCCGACCCCATGTGCGGACCCTCCCCCTGTAGAATAAAACAGCTTTTATAAGATTACTGATATGACTGGAGTCTTCATCTCATGTGAGTGCTCATGATTTTATACATACGTTTCAAAATTACAATTAATTTCTTAAGGAGTACAGCTTTTTAATGAGCAAATAATTACTGAGTGCACATTTTAGGATACGCTAGGATAGGATATTTTCATGATAACTTTTGACTTGAAATATGAGAGATTGACTGGATTGATCAGTTACACTTTAATTACAGTGTTATTCTGTATTTACATTTAGAAAGTACAGAGTGATACTAATTAAGTTAGTACCTAATTAATTACTTAATATTGAATGTATTTCATATCTAATTAATTTGTGTAGTAGCTTGTAATTATGTTGACTTGACAACTTGTTGTTATTGTACAAACTTTTCATTGTTCCATCCATCCATCCATCAATCCATCCATCCATTCTTCCTTCTTTCTTTCTTTCATTCATGCATTCTTTCTTTCTTTCTTTCTTTATTTCCCTTGTCTTGGAGAATTTTCCTTTCAAAATCAAAATCAAATCAAAAAATCAAATCAAACTGTATGGGAGTGTTTGGAATGAACCACATTGAAATCACATGGGATTATCAAGAGGGGAATCACCACGTATGGGGCACTGAGCCCAAGTATAAGGGCTCACCTGAAAAGGGGCATACTACGAGTACTGGGCAGAGTGGCATCACTCCTCCGCAGAGGCCTACCTGCTGTTACCCCGTAACACTTGGGACGAAACCGGTTCTATGCGTAGGTAGTAAAACCCTGCAAACGTGATGCAGCATCACTAGTGGAGTGTGCCCGGACTCCCAAGGGGCACAGCTGGTGTTGTGACTGGTAAGCCAAGGAATGGCACCCACAATCCAATGTGCATACCTCTGTTTGGAGACATCTTTCCCCTTCTGCTGCACTCCAAAGCAGACAAAGTCCTGCTCCATGCCGCTTAAGCTTTGTATGCGATCCAGATAGATGTGCAGGGCGTGGACTGAACATAGCAACGACAAGGCCGGGTCTTCCCTGAAGGGAGCACTTGCAGGTTCACCACCCTGTCCCAAAAAGGAGTGGTGGGATCTTTGGGCATGTAACCAGGTCGGAGTCTCAAGATCATGTGAGGGTATTCAGGCCCAGACTCCAGGCATTCACTGGTGACAGAGTGCCTGTAGTTCTCCCAACCTCTTGATGGAAGTGAGCACCATCAGTAGGGCCGGCTTCTTTGACAAAGTGCTCAGCTCGGCCTGCTCCAGGGGCTCAAAGGGGGTTCTCTGTAGGGCAGGTAGAACCACAGAGAAATCCCAAGAGGGAATCAAAACCTTTTTTAATTAAACCCTTTGAAGAACCTGGTGATCCGGTCATGCTGTCGTGAGGACTTCCCATCCAGAGTATCGTGATACGCTGCTACAGCAGCCATGTACATCTTCAGGTTAGAGGGAGACAGCCGTCTCCCCATCCCTTCCTGTAGGAAAGACAGCACAGACCCTACCACACAGCTCTGTGAGTCTTCCACACAGGAAGAACACCAGTTTGCGAAGAGATGCCACTTCAAGGTAGACAGCTGCCTCATAAAGGGGGCTCTGGCCTGAGTGATCGGATTTACCACTGCTGGCGGAAGATCTGTTAGGTCTTCCGTGACCAGTCCAGGAGCCAGACATGGAGGTTGCAGAGGTCTGGCTGTGTGTGCCAGTGTGTGCCCTGCCCCTGAGTGAGAAGGTCCTGCCTCAGGGGAATGCGCCAGGGAGGGGCTACTGCCAGGAGCATCAGATCTGAGAACCAAGTCTGGTTGGGCCAGTATGGCACAATGAACAGGACTTGCTGCCCCTCCTCCCTGACTTTGTACAGAGTCTGTGTAATGAGAATCACTGGAGGAAATGCCTACTTGCGTAGCCTTCGAGGCCAGCTGCATGCCAAGGCATCCATGCTGAGGGGAGCCTCATGCAGGGAGTACCAAAAGAGGCAGTGAGAGGACTCTTGGGGGGGCGAACATGTCTACCTGTGCCTGCCCGAATCTCTCCCAAATCAGCTGGATTACATGGGGGTGGAGGGCTGAAAGTCTGACGGCACCATGATGTGATAGTAACATACTGGATGCCGTAGCACCATGACGACCTTGGGACTCGAGTCTATAGCCAGTGCTGAAGCAGTCTCATATGCATCAATCCGAGGGGAAGAACTGCCGCCGAGGATGTCATATGCCCCAGGAACCTCTGAAATCATTTCACTGGCACCACTACCTTCTGCCCAAAGATAAGCTTGCTCTTTCTCCAGTTGATCTGAAGCCTGAGTCGGTCAAGGTGCAGAAGCAAAAGGTCCCTTTGCACACACAATAGATCTCACGAGTGAGCTAGGATTAGCCAGTCATCAAGATAATTGAGAATGTGTGTGCCCTTCTCCCTTAGCAGGGCCAGGGCAGCCACTGCCGCCTCTGACAGATCGAAGGGGAGGACTGGTATGGTTGTCCCTCGAAGGCAAACCGAAGAAAGGGTCTGTGTCAATGAAGGACCGATATGTGGAAGCACGTGTCCTCCTTGTCGATGGGCGTTAACTAATTCTGATGTCGTACTGAAGCTGGGATGCACCTCTGTGTTAACATCCTCAACGGAAGCCTGTGTAAGGCCTCCATTCAAGGCACGCAGGTCCAGGATTCTGTGCAACCCTCCCCCTCTCTTGAATATGATAAAATAAGGGCTTGGCTACTGGGACAGGTCCTATTGCTCCCATCGTCAGAAGGGTTGGCACCTCCGCCTGGATAACAGAGGCACCCTTGCCCCGCACTGAAGTGGAGAGGATGCCACTGAAACTGGCTTGTGGCTGGGGTGGGCAAGCGGCCCCAGAGACCTGCATACTTACCTTTTGGCCGACCATCTCTCGACGCAGAAGAAGGGCATGCGAGGTACTTGCTGCCGACTGGTTGACCATAAAGACTTCCAGGGCCTGGCCATTGTGAGCGCACTGACTCAGGGAATAAGGGAACTGCTCTTTTATTGACCATGCGGATGCTGAGGCCCCGAGGGCACCTGACCAGACTGATCAGAGTCAGACATCTCATCCCTGGGTCGCCCGTGTCAGGGCCACCTCGAACCCCGTCCTGGGTCCTTGGGGGCTGACTGATGGGCAGGTAGAGCCACCTATATGCAGGAGGATCTTCTTCTCAGAGGCCGACGTGGGGGCTCCGATGGTGCAGGAGCCGGCATCGCAGGAGAACGGACCTGGCGAGAAGCAGACGGGGTGCGGGACTTCGGGGGTCTGAATGTTGCTGAGTCATGCTAAGACAGGATGTGTCTGATCGCCTCAGTCTGCTTCCTCACAGTCAAGACACCCTTGACAGTGTTGTCAAAAAGCCCCCCTTGGGAGATTGGCGCATCGAGAAAGTGAACCTTCTCTGTGCCACGCAACTCCGCAAGGTTGAGCCACCATGGCTCATCCTCATCGCGAGCCGCGAAAGAATGTGACATTAAATCCGCCCTGAGGCGGACCGCATGCAATTGCTGGACAGCTCTTCTGGGTAGAACGAGCTTGCTGGGGGATGGGATGTCCACATCCAGATCCAGAGTTTCAGCCAAGGGCGGAGCGGGTTGGGAAGCAGCCACGGTGGCTCCTTGCTTCATAAAGAAGGAAGTGAGCCATGACAGCAACGTTCTCATGGGCATGTTCTATGAGAACATAACCCTTCCACAAAAGCTGCCTCAGCGTGCGGGCGCACCAAGCACTCGAGACAGATTTCGTGGCAATCCGGAGGGGAGAGATAACGGCCAGATCCAGTAGCACAAAGGCAAAAGGCCATCTTAAAAAAGACAGCAATTGTTTGTGCGAGGTCTTTTAGAAGAGAATATACTATTAGAATATACTCTTTTATCAGATTTTTTAAAACCCCAATAACTGTGAGGGAGTCATTTTGACGGATTAGTAGAAAAGCTTAATTCTGTGACGAGGTTCTTTCCATCTGCTTCTGGTAAGTGGGCAGGGCCAAATGCCAGATGAATTGTAATGGGAGTGAGGTAAGCAGCTGCTTATATGCGCTTACATTGTGATTGACAGGATTAACTTGACAAGCTCCTCCCAAACCTTTGTTTAGAACTCCATTTAGAGGAGAAGGGGCGTCTGACTGACATGTAAAACAACCAATCACAGGTTGTTTTTTGTAAGCAGTGTGGTGTACTGGCTAGGGAAATCTGAAATCAATGACAGCAGAGTAATAAACCATCCTGCAGCAAAGTTACAATTTTGCCATACAGCTAATAATGCTGCAATTATCTCTGTGAAACATTGAAATGATGACACAAGGAAATTTGAGTCTTGTTTAGTTGGCCAAAACTGCCTCAAGAAATTTGCCTTCAAATTACTTGAAGATTTTTTTTTAGTGGTTTCTGAAACTATTTTACAACAGTTAGTTCCAGACCACAGTATATGAGCGGTGTGGAGTGGAGGCGGAGCTGAGTATTTGCTTCAGAGCAAGAAACCTCTCTTTTGTGGTAAATGGAAAACCTGGAGTGGAGTAGAAGCAGAGTGATTAAAAAGGCTTTGAAACATTGTTTAAAAACTGTTTCTACACTGACTGATATTTATATTTTTCAAAATGAGAACTAGAGAAATGCTCAAAACAATAATATGTTATTCTAAAGTCCAGGCTTGATTACAGTGATATTGTTTGGTCTTGCAGGAGTACACCATAGACGTGTTCTTCAGACAGAGTTGGAAGGATGAGAGGTTGAAGTTCAAAGGTCCCATGGCTGTGCTCCGCCTCAACAACCTGATGGCCAGCAAAATCTGGACCCCCGACACATTCTTCCACAACGGCAAGAAGTCTGTTGCCCATAATATGACCATGCCGAACAAACTGCTCCGAATCACAGAGGAGGGAACTCTGCTCTACACCATGAGGTAAAGATTACACTTCCATTTCATTTGTTAACTGCAGTCAGAAATAGTGTTGGGAAGGAACTAAATAAAAGTATCGATGTTACAAACTTAAAGCAAAAATGGGTTATTTCTGCACCAGCAGCATTACAGATGTATTTGTATTTGAACATCTGTGCCATAAATAACACATGAACCTCTGCCTCGCAGGCAAATAAAATACAGGTCAGGAGAGAGGAAGCTATAAAGCATAATTTAGTCTAGTTATTATGAGATTTGGGAGAAGATGGAACTTCATATTTGTGTCAGCAAAATGAAAAATGGAAGGAACGTCATTTAGGGGATAACATTTAGTATTTTATCATGCTGTCAAGCCAAGTAAAGTGTGTGTATATGTATGCTTCTGCTGTGTATTTGTGCAGAGGATTGAGTAGTTTGCAGCATTTCTATGTACAGTGGGCTCAGTGTTAGTCTCATTAATAAAATTACTGACTGAACATATTCAATTAGGTTTTTTTTATGATCTTGACGATAATCAAACATGACATTAATAAACTATATCCACAACATAAACATAAACTTATAATTTTAACTTACATCTGCACAGACAATGAAGCAAATGAACAGCTGATTTTGAACTAAGTTAGGAGCTTGTCAGAATGTATAACCTGTATTGTAATGATGCTGTTTCACATGAAACGCACAGTAATTTAGAAGACCACATTAGGATCCACTTCTGTCAGCCAAGAACAGAAATCTGAGGGTGCAGTGGGCACAGGCTCACCTGCTGCACTCTGCTCCATCCAGTTGTTTTGGAGCAGCTGTTAGATTGTTGCCTGTTGCATGTTACCTGTGTTGCTGGAGTTGAGCTGACTGCCCCCTGATGACTGTAATTCGAAACAAAACATGAAAGTGGTACTTCAAGCTTGTATTGCACCTTTGGTAGGAAAATTCCTTATTGTAGAATTTATGTACAGTCAGGGTGCATAATGAAATTATTTTTAACACATAATTTTTTTCATAATTAATTGCACTGAATTCATGCATCCAAATTTTGATTGGATGACACATTCGAAGCCGCTGACCACACATCATTTGAATTTTCAAGTTGCTCAAACCATAAATGATTAAACTCTCCATTGCGTCTAAGACTGTTTAGCCCCTATAAAACAAGGAGCACTTGTATTAAAATGAATGGGAGAAATTGGTACACCCAACATGGCGGGTGTGAAGAGGAAGTTCCACCTTACAGGTAAAAGAGCCTCACATTTTAGAGGCAGACATCACCTGTCAGTTAACCTCGAGAATGCACATGCGCATTAGGCTGGACCAGCTTGAAAAATAGTTTGACTTGAGCTAAAGAAGCACAATTGTTGTCAGATTTTACTGCTGATGTGAAATGTATTGATATTAGTCTTGAAAAATAGTTTTGGAGATTTCGGTCTTTCCCCATTCAAGTAGATAGGAGCTGTATTTTAGTGATACCTCTATCATAGAAATAGCTGCCCGAGAGCGTTCCTAAGATTGCTGCAGAATGGACTGACTTGCCTTGAAGACACTTTGATCACACTACACCCTTTAATAACAAGTTCCTCGTCTTGACTTTTTTAAAACACATCCTCCCATGAATTTTCAAATTACTTGTGTTTCTTTGTCACTTTTATCTATAAATAACCAATCTTTGTAGGTGTTCATAGATAAAATATCTATTTTATCACACATACATTTTTTAACACTTGAATTTGGGTGTAAATATTGTATCTTACCTCATCTGGACATCTTGTTTCTATTTCAGGCTTACAGTCAGGGCTGAATGTCCCATGCACTTAGAGGACTTCCCAATGGACGCTCATGCTTGCCCTCTCAAATTCGGCAGCTGTAAGTAACACGTCTTTTTCTACTTTTCTATGGAATGTTAGATCCTGCCCAATCTGTCCAGACTGTGAGCTGATAGAGGCTTTATCTTAGTTCAAAAATGTTTTGTGATCTTTGACCACAAACCCAAGCCCGCACATCAGCTGGACGGATTTAGACAGCTCTACCCTGCCCCGACTAATCCATGCAAAGAAAGAACAGATGTGTCTGTGCTGGAGGAAGAATAAGGGGGAAAAGACACATGAATAAAAAACAAGGCAGTGACTCAAAGCCATGAGGCTGTAAATATTTCAGTGTCTGCTGTGTCTCTGCTGTGTTTGAGAACCAACTGTGGTGTATATGGCCTCAGGAATCACATTCTGACAGCTGACTGAATTCATCACTGTTGAGTTTTTGTGTTTTGCTTGTTTGCTGCAGATGCGTACACAAGGGCTGAAGTGGTGTATGTATGGACACGAGGGGCGGCGCTGTCAGTTGTCGTGGCAGACGACGGGTCTCGTCTCAATCAGTATGATCTAATGGGACAATCTGTGGACTCGGGTGTGGTGCAGTCCAGCACTGGTGTGTTTATCAAACCTTAGAGTTTTATAAATGCTAATATTACACTTCCTTACAGTGTTGGGCAATAACTGACACTTTCCACTAACAGGGTACAAAATATTGCCTGAAAATCATAAAAGATGAAGATTAATCAATAGTGAAAATATGGTCAATGAAACAATGTGCTTTTATTTTCTGTTAATTTTCAATGGGTTTGCCATTTTTGGGGGAGAAATATGGGACATATCAGTGGGGGGCAGCTTACTACAAGTAGTGAAACTTCTAACTTAAAGTTTCATTTGTGTATTTTCTATTTGTTTAATGCTTTAATATCCTTAATAAAGATAAATACCATTTTGCACTTTTTAACTAATTATGCAATCTAATAATTAGCTTATAATGTAGCTAAGATATTTTTCTAAAATGTTTAAATTAAGAGTGGCTTGTAGTTTAGCAAGCTACACTTTTAAAGTAGCTTCCGTAGTGCTGCTTCCTGACTGTGGTTGTATTTTTAGCATGTTTACTCAAAGTAGCATGCCTCAGATATTTATAATTTCTCTCTGGATATGCAAATTATTGGACCTCTACAGCTTTTATTGGCTGATTGATACAGGCTACTATAGCAGATGGGTCCAAAACGGGTGACCTTGTTCAGTGTACTTTAGCAATTAATTAATGCTGCAAGCTGTCAATAGGTTTTTATGATTTGATGTGTCCCCCAAAGTGATTGAGTGCCAAGTTAGGTGTCAAAGAATGAATCACTTGCTATTATGAATCCATTGGAAACCACTTGCAGTCACAATATTTTGATGGATTGACAGTTTGCCCTTCCATTTTGGCAGGATACACATCTTGCTTGAATCTTCAGTTACTTTGGGAAATAATGAGAAGCATGCATTATCTGTAAAACTTTTTCAATGTTAAGTGTCATATTTTAGTAAACCCATCTGAAGAATATCACTAAACCTGTCAATAACATGTCCGGGTCAAATTTCACCCCAAAATAATGGGGAAAAAATTATGTATATACTATATATATATACATACACACATATATATATATATATATATATATATAATTTTTTTTTTTTTTTTTTTTTTTTTTGTCTATCGATTTAATTGATTCATTCAGTGTGATGAATTATATAAAAAATAATGCGTTGAAAAAATTAAAACAATAAATTATGTCTCCGGACCATAATAAGGAAGATTCAAGCTTAAAGTACCACCTATTTTCTCCAGGGGGCAGTAAGTGAAACTTCAGTTGTATAGGCAATGTGCAGCACATACAGAGAACAAACCAACCCCTCAGGAGACAGCACAACACAAGGATGCTCTCTTGCATTCAAAACACAGCTGGATGAAGTGCAAATCTGAATTTAGGGATTCAAGATGTGTATTAAACTACGATTTAATTGACACAGTGACCTAGAAATTGTATGTTTATGATGTGAAGCAACCAAAGACAATCAAAAAGCAGGTGTACATTGACACATCCTAAACAAGCCCTCATAATAAATCTTGGACTGATTGACAAATTCAATTGCAAAATGGATTGCTGTAATTGTAGGCCAATGATTGACTTATGTTCAATAATATGCAAATAAACAATATATTGCATTCCCCATCTGTCGACACTAGGGGTCTCTCTTGAGAGCCTTTTGCATCTCTGAACTTTGAGAAAAGGCCAATGAGAAATTGGCAGACAGAATTTGCATGTCCCGCCCCCGGACATACGGGTATAAAGGGAGGAAAATGCTGTTTAATTCAGAAAATGTTCTTCAGATCCGACCAGTTGTTTGAGCAGCAAGCTGCGAGTCCCAATTGGTTTTCTCTGATTAGCGTATGCTGTTGGATCTACGGCCATATCAGCGGCTTTCTCCTTCTCTGAAATTTTCACTAAAAGAGTATTTTCTCTAAAAGAGCAATACACAGCGGCGTTGAACATCCTTTTCAGGACGCGTCTTTATAAAGATGCCTTTCTGCCCCTGTGTAGTTCCTGGATGTGGTCGAGTGCTCTCCACTCCTGATGGTCACAGGTGCTGCCTCATGTGTCTGGGCCGCGATCACACCGATTTGGAGTTGGCAGCAGCCTCGGTTTTGCCGTGTACATCCCCACGAACCACCCGCCCCCACACTCGTTGACTTCCATCCGGGCTTCAGGCAACAGCGGCTCGCCTCATGGCCAGCCTGCCTATCCTCTTGAGCCCCCTGAGCTGGATGAGCTCGCCACTGCTTCGGAGAGTGGCCACCTTCGGGTCAGCATGCCCAGTCTGAGGCTGAAGTCCAGATGTCCTACATGCTTGTCCAGGCCACCGTCAGCGTGGGGCTGGACTGGAACCCTCCGTCCTCACCACAGCCTTTGCGGCTGGATGATAGGTTCCTCGGGTCTGCGTGCCATGCACTTCTTCCCGGAAGTGCATGATGAGCTGATGAGTTTGTGGAGGGCACCCTTCACCGCCCACCATCATGCCTCTCGCTCATCCGTTCTCACTACCCTCGATGGCAGAGCAGTCCACGGGTACATGACGGTCCCCCAGGTGGACAGTATAGGTGGAGCGGTTGCGATCCACCTATATCCCGAGAACGCCACTACCTGGCGGGATCGCCCTGTGCTCCCCTTCAGGGCCCGTAGGATGTCGTCTTCACTGACCTCCAAAGCCTACAGCGCCACTGGACAGGCCGCTTCCACTTTATATGCCATGGCCCTCCTGCAAGTCCACCAGGCCAAGGCACTTAAAGATCTGCACTTGGGTAGTCCTGATCCTGATGGGCTGCAGGAATGCACTCAGCGACTGACCTCAGCGAGAATCCTCAGTTAAGTTTATTTACTTTGCCGCACCCCCTTCGGGCTCCGGTACCCACATTCTCAATAAAAGAGCAATTTCCTTTGTCTCTGGGTCACCTGGCCCGCAAATGCCATTCTTAAGGCAAGCACGTCTTGATCCGAACAGACAGCACCACCATGGTAGTGTACATAAATCGCCAAGGCGCCACATGTCACAGCTCGCCCGTCGTCTCCTCCTTTGGAGCAAGCATTGACTCAAATCGCTGCGTGCCACTCGTATCCCGGGCAACCTCAACGTGGTAGTGGACGTGCTATCGTGACAGCATTCGCACAGCGGAGAGTGAAAGCTTCACCCCCAGTCGGTCCAGCTGATTTGGGAACGGTTCGGCAAGGCACAGCTAGACCTATTCGTCTCCTGAGAGACCTCCCACTGCCCGCTCTGGAACACCCGTATGGATGCTCCCCTCAGGACAGACGCGCTGGCACACAGCTGGCCCACTGGGCTGTGCAAGTATGCATTGCCCCAGTGAGCCTTCTTGCACAGGTGCTATGCAAGGTCAGGGAGGACAAGGAACAAGTCACTCTGGTGGCCCCTTACTGGCCCTCTCGGACTTGGTTCTCGGATCTTGTGCTCCTCGCTACAGCCCCTCCCTGGCGAATTCCCCAGAGGAAGGACCTTCTTTCTCAGGGACGGGGCACAGAGCGTCATCTGCGCCCAGACCTCTGGAACCTCCACGTCTGGCCCCTGGACGGAATGCGGAAGATCTAGCTGGCCTACCACCTACTGTTGTAGACACGATCAACCAAGCCAGAGCTCCCTCTAACAGGCAACTTTACGCCCTGAAGTGGCTCTTGTTCGCAAATTGGTGTTCTTCCCGTGCTGAAGACCCACAGAGACCGGGTCAGTGCTCTCAATCCTGCAAGAGAGGTTGGAGGGGAGGCTGTCCCCCTCCACCTTGACAACACATTCTCACACCTAACTCGTCACATATGGACGCTTTGCCAGGACCCCTTGGCGTCACTTTTTAACGCTCTGGGTATACCTTTGGTGTCATTTTTCAACGTGCAGGGTAGTCTTAACCAAAACAACGCTAAACTGCAGGTAAAACGGCATTCAAAGGTGAGTTTAACAACGCTCCACGGCGTGTGCAAGTAAGCAGTTTAAGTGTTTTCTTAGGTACTGGTATACGTAGGTACACTGCTTTAACTAGAGCATGCTGGATAACGTATTTTTATCGGAGGTTTGTTGATGTTTATAAATATATATAATATGCTACGATTGTGTTAAATTAATCAAAGTTTTTTTTTAATTATTTTTAAAATCCTCTATAGAAGTCTATCGGACTACCCTGCACGTTGAAAAATGACGCCAAAGGTATACCCAGTGCGTTAAAAAGTGACACCAAGGGGTCCTGGCAAAGCGTCCATATGTGACGGGTGTGAGAATGTGTTGTATTTGAAGGGCTACTTCTGTATGCGATTAATTGTGATTAATTAATTAATTAATTAATCGGCACACCATGTAATTCATTTGAATAAATATTTTATGCGATTAACATCCCTAATATATACAGTGTACTGAATATATAAATGTATTTCATTACAAAACTAAAATTTAATTAAAAAAAAAAAAAAAAACATTTTTGAAATTGATGACTTGGAGCAAATAATAATGAAAAGCAGCCAATAAGTGCCCAACATAGATGGGAACTCCTTCAATATTGTTTAAATCATCCCAGGGTGATACCTCAAGAAGTTGCTTGAGAAAATGTCAAGAGAATGAATGTCAAAATGTCTGCAAATTGTAGGCAAAGGAGGACTACTTTGAAGATGCTAAAATATAACATTTATGATTTATTTAGAATTTTGTTTAGTCACAACATAATTCCCATAGTTCCTTTTATATTATTCCATAGTTTTGATTACTTTACTATTATTCTAAATGTGAAACAAGTAAAGAATGAGTAAGTGACCCTAAAGTTTTGAACAGTATTGTATATATTAATCATATTTTTGTATAAAGAAAATGAAGCATTATATACAGTATATATATATATATCATGGTAGTATTTATTCAATTGGTTGCCTTTATAAAAAAAAAATTGTGTTAATTAATAATTAATTGATTAATGGGAGTTGAATGGAAATCACCAGTCAGTATAAGGGGAATTACAAATTTGATAATGTCATAATGCCAAAAATATATATAAAATAGTCTCAAAAACTGCCATCATTTCCTTTTTTACAAGCTAACAATTATTTTTCTTACCTTGATTTTGGGATGAAATGTGACTGTGTCATGTTTTCTACCTAAACCCTGTAAAACAATCAGATTCACATAAATTGTTATTCATAAACATTGACATTCAGCAAATGTTGAATTCTAGTACTGCATATAAGCAAATGCTCTATAAATATAATCTTCCAGATGAAAGCGCATTTGTCTGTAACATGTGAGTGCTTTCAGGGTTTGATCTTCCCAAGGGGAAAGGTGCAAAATAGCAGCATATCAAACATTAAGAGCATGAAACACTTTAATATATACACTATACACGTGTGTAAATGGATCTATTGCAAATGGTGCAACAAACAGAGAGTTCAATAATACTACATAAAGTGCCAACTAATGCATTATCTGGCATAAACGGTATAACAAATTTTTAAGCAGTATTGCATGTACACATGAATAAATGTATGTATTTTTTTTTTTTTGGAACTTTCTCACAACATTCTCTCTCCCCTCAACCCCCAGGAGAATATGTTGTCATGACAACACACTTCCACCTCAAGAGGAAGATCGGTTACTTTGTCATCCAGACATATTTGCCATGTATCATGACGGTAATCCTGTCCCAGGTGTCCTTCTGGCTCAACAGAGAATCTGTCCCTGCCAGAACTGTGTTTGGTGAGTGCTCTAATTGATCTTTAAGTGAACTAATCAATGGGCTGTTAGTGTCACAGCGACACAGCTCTGTTTCAAAGCTTAACAAGCTGCCTTGCTGTCTACTACCTATGTATGCAGCTCTCTACACAGTAACCTGTTGGGGTCGGGGCAGGGCCTTAGCTAATGGGGTGAAGGATAATAATGATTTTGTGGGGCCCACAGGTCCAGAGCTGCTCACAACAAATTTTAAACTGTATTTTTTTATATGAATGGGGCCCAGGGCAATAAACAGTGGGTAAACAACCAGATTGAGCCTTATTATCGCAGGAAGTACCGCCGTGTGAAAACTTTAAATTCTCACACGTGAGACATGCTCACAAAATCACAGTCAGGACTTTTGTCACCACCATTTAGTAGTATAAAGAAAGTGAGTGTTATTATGATTCAGTTGTTAATATTATTAATTTTATTGTTTTGTACTCTACTGTTTCTGTCTTTCCTTCTAATCGCTGGTTCGAGACCAGCTTTACTAAACTTATTGTCTGTTTGGATTCATGTAGAAAGTAAACTACACAGGACGCAGTTTTTCTCCCCCCGTCGAGTTAAGGTGTGAATCGCTGAAGCTCTGGGTGTTTAAAGCGTATGTCTATTGAAAAAAGTTTCTAGAAAAATGTCTTGATAAAATGTGTTAAAAGGGTCCTAAATAATGCAAATAATGTCCTGACGTCCTCTACAGATAAAATAGTCATAGTATCACCTTGGTATTTTGTAGTAAAATAATTTTAACCAAAAATTAAACATGGTTACTCTACACCTAACACCATATTACTGTAGTAACACCATTGAAAATATAAACAAGTTTGTTCTTCTTCTTTCTCCACTTTTTTAAATTTTTTATGGTGGTTTGCAAAACAAGCTTAACTTGCCTCCAACTTAACAGTTGTTATGTTGAGAGAAAGAGCTCTGAGGCGTTCAGTTCTGGCCTGGTGAAATTCTTTGTTTATAGCGCCCCTTAGTGGGTTAGAGCTGCTAATGTCTCATTTACGTGGTGATCGCGGTGGTAGAAAGCCTATTCTGAATGTATACCACTAGGCTCAGAATTCATTGCTACGGCCCTGGGTGGGGGGGTTCCACCTCAAGCATTTTAACTCTAAAATACAGGACGTTTATACAGGACAGTTGGCAACCCTAAACAGTACTGACAACCTAATGGGCAATTGGGTTGGTTTATGCCTGTAAACTAATTTAGCAAGTACAATAATCTATCTTTTTAAACCTCTGTTTTTGACCTTTAGGTCTTCAATCAAGACGTAGATTTTATTCAAAACTTTTTAGGTTCTTGCAGTAGTTTTAAGGGGATTGTGTGTGTAGAGATGGTTAAATCTTTCAGATAAACATAAATGCTTAATTTGACAGTGAGCACAACAGTACTCAAAGTTTTAAACTGTGCCAAGAGGGCTCTGTGTGTGAGTGTGTCTGTGTGATGTATTATGTAACGTGTCAGAAAGCAAAGATTTTGTTCTTCTGTCAGCCTGTCTGTGTGAAGTCTCCTGACTGGGCACTCGTTTATTCCTAAACACTGCATCTCAGACAAACAAAGGGGCATGTGAGAACTGTCTGTGTCTCGACGCTGGGTAACTCAGCATTCTCCAATCTCCATCTTACTTTTATTCTACAAATGTACTTTGATGAGAAATGGATTATGGGTCTATATTGTGACAATAATTTTTGTATCTGGGTCTATTTTTTTAAAACAATTATAGAAAAAAAAGACTTAAAATACAGCTGTTAAATTTTTAACATTTTTAACTTAGCACCACAAAACAGATAAAAATAAATTTTAATGTGGTGTAACTGTTCTAAGATTGTAAAAAATCAAAAGGCTGAAACTATTGATGAAAAAAAAAACAGAATTAAGTAGTTTGGAATATGTCTTTATTAAAAAAAAATATTAAATAAAAATAAATGTAAAAGTATTTAAACAATTATTTTTTTTCAAATATGATTGATATTGGGAATGAATGCAGCGTCAGTAGCTGGCGTTATGGAAAACTCCTCCTAGGAGTGACGATCTCTGTCGCCCTATAAAACCTTTCCAATCTATTGGCAGATGGTGCTTGACACTCCGTCCCTGAAGCGCGTCTTCGCAGGCATAGAAAACGGAGCACAGCGTCATTTCATCAGGATTTTTTGTCAGAAGTGAGAAGAGTGCATCTTTGCCAAATTAGAAGTATGGCAGGCTTACACAACATTTCATTCCCTCCTTTTAAGGATCAACATTACAGTCTTAAACATTCCCTTTCAAGTCACTTGGACACTTGATGCTGGGTCAGTAGCCCACACTATGGGAAATGTATAACATCACACCATACTACTGATTCACATGCACGAGGCAATGCCTACTAGCCAGTAGGGTAGCTAAAAAAGGGATGGAAAAGAGAGAAACCTCAATAATGATTCATGGTTAAAAATTGTAGCAATGATACTAGCCATACTGGGTAGTAACACGTGTAGTAACGTGTTCTTAGACAGAGAAAATAATGTGAAGCCAACATGGTAGTAGGGCATTAAAAACATTGCTAACACTAACTTAACTCAAATCATTAAACCTATCAAATGTGTTTGCGGAAGCTCAGCCTGCAGCAAGACAGATGCACTCCAAGGACATGCCCTTTGTCCACACTCAGGAGGAGGCCATGCTTCTAAGCAAGAGTCATTGACTGATAAGGACTGAAGGTCCCCCATACGTTTAACTGAAGCCAAGGAGAGTAACAGCAGGGTCTACAGAGAGAGAGAGTAGCACAATACTACTGCCTCAAATGGGGAATTTATAAGTGTATTCATTACCAGCACTAAGTTCCAGACCGAGATAGTAGCTTGACAAGAGGGTCTCAGCTGTCTCCCTCCCTGCAAGAACCTGCTGACTAAAGGGTTTTTGCCCACAGAAAACCCATCCAAGTGGCCGTGGCCCATCACTATGGCAGCCATGTACACTTTGAGCATGGATGGAGTAAGCCTTGCATCCAAGCGCACTTGCAAATGTGAAGCAACATCTGCACAGGGCAATGAACTAGATTAAGCCTATTCATTGAGGGGGCTCTGGCTTGTAGTATGGTGTTGAGCAAACACATTTGTCCCAGATAAGACCCATTCAAGGGCTAGAGTCTCCAAAGCTCCAGCCGAGGATGCCAGATGAGAGCAGACCACTCCTCAGTGGAATCCTCCTTGGGTGGCATTCAACAACTCTACCAGCTCCAGGAGCCAAGGGCAGTAGGGCCACTCCAGCACAACAAACAGCACATTTATCTGGCTTTCCTGATTTTGCCCAGCAATTGGTGTAACAAATGCATGGGAGGGAATGCATATTTGAGTGTTGCTGGCCATATGTGAGCTAGGATGTCCAATCCCAGAGGAGCCTGAGTCACTGAGTACCAGAGCATGGTCTCCGGGGAGGCAAACAGATTCACCTCAGCTTCCCCGAATACCTCCCAAATCCTCAAAACTGTTTGAGGATGAAGTCCTCATTCCCCCAGTCTGACTCCCTGATGTGAAAGCAAATCTGTACCACAGGTCAGATGACCGGGGATGTGTATCGCATGTACTGACAGAGATGCCTGTCACACAAGACAAGTTGTCACTCCATATTAAAAATTGGTTGCCAACATACTCCCCAACTGCAGTGTTGGTGGATAGATTGTGTGTGTTTGTCAATAAGGCAGGCCAACATGGTCACCAAATCAAGTTTCCTTACTGTCGACTGGGCACCAACACATTCTTCACACTTCAGAAGGGACATTAAACAAGATCTGTTTTGAGTTACCATCTAACGTAGACTTCACAAGCATCTGGTTTAAGAATCTCAAGTCAGAAAAAACATTGTACCTCAGAAGGTAAAATCGGTGGTTCCCGCACATCACGGGGGAGAACATCTAGGTTACTGTTGTACCCTCTGTTCCCTGATGGAGGGAATGAGATGTTGTAGGTACACTAGGGGTCTCTCTTGAAAACCTTATGCATCTCTGAAATGTGAGAAAAGGCCAATGAGAAATTGACAGACAGAATTTGCATGTCCTGCCCCCGGACATACAGGTATAAAGGGAGGAGCCGACAATGAGGTTCGGCCACAACAGTGGCTCGGTTCAGCGACGTGGCTGGGAGGACACAACGTCTCGTTCTCTCCATCAGGGAATGGAGGTTACAACAGTAACCTAGACAATCCCCGTCTGTCACTCACTTCGACGTTGTGTCGAAGAAGCGACACTAGGGGTCCAATTTTAATCACGCCATGCGCTGAATCGTGTATGTACGTTGCTGACACAGGTGCAGGGAGGTATTTTGTGTGCCATAACGGCAGGCTGTGCCAGACTGCACGTACCCTTCCCCAATGCCCCCAAAAATCGTCAAAACCTTCTGGTTCCTTATACCCGGATATGGGGGAACAAGGCGACGTGCCAAGCATGGGAGCAAGCCGTGGCAGCCGCACCTTTTCTCTCTCTATGTTTCTCACATAGAGTTAAAGCAGTTGGGGCCATCTTAACGCTATCACATGCATCAATTCCCAGTTACTATTCTTTCAGGTGGCAAAGACCATGCGGAGACCATACCTGCCCAGACTGGGGGAGGTAAAGAGTGGTGAAATACATCACATGGGCTTTTAGGTCACATTTGGAGAATGGCGCAGTGGTAGATCCTACCTCATTGGTTGGAGTTGCTATAAACATGGCGACCATGGGTCAGTGAGGACTGCCCAAGGGAGATGCGGGTCGCTTGCAAGGGGACTGTACTGCAGAAAATACAAACAGGGGGATAAGTCCACATGGGGGCCCGACCTGTGGAGCACCTATTCCAGTACAGGGTAAATTGAGCACCCGCATTGGGTTTGGTCGGCGAATTCCTCCACTGAATTCGTGGACCAGAGGGCTAGGGAGGAGTCATCCAGGGAGCCAAGTTAGTGGGATCTCCTGGGATAAGAACGCACAGTATTGCCTCAGTGGAGGGAAAGGGCGCTAGGTGCAAGCGATACATCCGGTCAGTTGTTACCGCGTTACTGAGTTCTACCGGCTCGGACCTGAGAGAACACGGGATAAAACTGAGACAACCCTGAGATTGTAAAATCTCGTAAAGGTATTGGGTGTTGCCTAACCCGCTGCTCTGCATATGTCTGCTAGGGAGGTGCCTTTGGCCAGTGCCCATGAGGATGCCACACTTCTCGTCGAGTGTGCTTGAACCCGCAAGGGGGCAGGCATGGCCTGGGTGTGATAGGCCAATGCTATGGTGCCAACCACCCATTGGGAAAGCCTCTGTTTGGAGACAGCGTTCCCTTTCCGCTGTCCACCAAAGCAGACAAAGAGTTGCTCAGAACGTCTAAAGCTCTGTGTGCGGTCCAAAAAGATAGTCCAAACCATTCCCAAATCAGCTGGACCGACTGGGGGTGAAGCCTCCACTCTCCGCTGGGCGAACGCTGTCGCGATAGCGCGTCCGCTACCACGTTGAGGTTGCCCGGGATGTGAGTGGCTTGAGTCGCTGCTGACTCCAAAGGTGGAGACGACGGGCGAGTTGTGACATGTGATGGGAGCGTACGCCACCGTGGCGAATGATGTACACTACCATGGTGGGCTGTCTGATCGGATCAAACTAGCGGGAGAACTGCGTGCCCAGGGTCAGGGCTACCCAAGTGCAGTGGTGGCTCAGTGGTTAAGGCTCTGGGTTACTGACTGAAAGGTCGGGGGTTCAAGCCCCAACACCGCCAAGATAACACTGTTGGGCCCTTCAGCAAGGCCCTTAACCCTCTCTGCTCCAGGGGTGCTGTTTCACGGCTGACCCTGCGCTCTTACCCCAGCTTAGTTGGGATATGCGAAAACAACTGCATTTCATTGGCTCTGTATTCTGCACAATGACAAAGTCAAGGGACGTACCCAGTGAAACCGAGCATGTTGCCATCACCAAATTGCCTCCATCGCCAGCCAGTTCATCCTCAATCCCGTGGGAAGATGGAGTGACGCGGCTGGAGTGGTTTTCCTTTTTAGGAAGGAAAGCCGCAACCGCAACGTTGCCATGGTAAGGTTCTCTCAGTGAGAACACGAGGCAGCGCCTGTGACCGTCAGGAGTGGAGAGAACTCGACCACATCCAGGAACTACACAGGGGTGGAAAGGCATCTTTATAAAGACGCTTCCTGAAGAGGACATTCAACACCGCTGTGTATTGCTCTTTTTGAGAAAATACTCTTTTAGGGAAAAATGTCTCTTTTAGCAGTGCTGTCGAAGCGCCCAGGGGCAAAGCTGCACTGCCATGCAGAGAAGGAAAGCCAAAGGGATGAGAGGAACCAATTGTGACTCGCAACTCACACAACCGGTCGGCTCCGAAGAAAATTTCTGAATGAACAGATGCATTTCCCTCCCTTTATACCGGCGGGACATGCAAATTTTGTCTGCCAATTTCTCACTGGCCTTTTCTCAAAGTTCAGAGATGCATAAGGCTCTCAAGAGAGACCCCTAGTGTCGCTTCTTCGACACAACGTCGAAGTGAGCGACAGTCGGGGAACAGAATGCTGTTGAAGTAAGGTTGGACTATGCTCAGTGCCCAGCTGGAGACCCCTAAGAGACCGTGTTCCATGTTATTGGAATGTGGCAAACAATGGGTATGTTACCAACAGCAACAGAAACAGTAATATTAATGTGAACATCTTCTCAATCCCAGCATTCAAAGGAAAAGCATGGAAGTGTCCAAGGCCTTCTTCGGAGCCAGAGTAGACTGGTCCATGGGCTCTGGTTCCCTAACCATCAGGAGGCATGGATGGTGACAAATTCTCCTCAAACTCTCCAGAACCTATATGCCATCCTTGCACACTTCCCTTGTGTGGTCCCTTGGGAGGGTCCCAGGAGGTGTATAGCATGAGAAATGGGAACAGGTGCCGCAGGAGTATAGTGGGAGGAATGAGGACAGGCGTCATCTTTCAGAAAGATAGCACTCGAGAGCGAAGTGTCTTGAGTTTCATGAGTTCACAGTGAATGATTTTTATGGTGCCTGATGGGCTGGTTTGAGTATAACTGCTGATCTCCTGGGATTTTCACAAACAACAGTCTCTAGAATTTACAGTGAGCAGCATTTCTTTGGATGGAAATGACATGTTAATAAGAGAGAAAAACAGAGAATGGCCAGACTGATTCAAATGGACAAAGTCTATGGTAACTCAGATAACTGCTCTGTACAATTGTGGTGAGAAGAATAGCATTCTTAGATGCGCTGTTTTGGCAGCACGAGGGGGACCTTTACAGTATTAGGAAGGTGGTTTTAATGTTGTGGCTGATTGGCTAGATTCATAATTCAAAAATACTTTTTATCTTGTAAAATATGTTTGAAAACCTTGAAAATTACCTTTTATTTTTTTTTTTAATAATAATTAAGATCACAATATCAAACACATTTGCATATGAAATATGTAAGAATCGGTTATGGGTAAGTTACTCAAAAAAAGTAATTCTCTACCAATTATTAATGAATTATCCAAAACAATATCAGATTACTTTACTGATTACTTTATGTAAAAAGGAATCCCACAAATAATTACTTAACTTTTAAGTTACTTTCTAAACAACTCTTCACAGTTTTTGGATATCTATGTGACTGTTGATCATATTATAGAACACATTAACAAAGAAGTTCTACATAAGGAAATTCATCATAAGAAGTAATCTTGCTGCACGGAAGGCACATTTAAATAAAATATTCTCTTAAACATTTTGCAGCCAAATTAATCACTATCCTCACAGATTTGACATGAAAAGAATAGCATTGTTCCTTCATCCACATTCAAAACATTTAAAGTGTATTTTTGGCTGTTGTAGAGCAGTTTTGCGATGTATGTATTTGATGATTAATGCACAATAGTGCAAATCTCTGGGATGGCAAGCTAGGGATGAAATATAACACAACACAATGACAAACAGCTCTGTAGTGACATAACTTGATCATATAACAAGGCATCTTGCAGATAATGCCATCTCTGTAAACAGAAGTGAGTTATGTCACAAGAGTATGATGTGAAAGGAAACTGATGACCGATATTATTGGTCCATTGGAGGAACTATATCAATTAAGCACTAGGTTATATATTGTACTGAGGGTATTCCTCCAGAGAGCTGGACTTTGAAAGGACATTAAACCAGTAAGAAGACTCATATTGCCACTGTAAAAATCTCAATAGCAGCAATAACATTGTCAATTTTAAAATGATCATCCATTTTTTAGAAACCTTTCAGAGGTGTGGAGTGTCTACATATTTAGACCCCATTAATACAGTTAAAAACAAATTATATTGAGGGGATCCAATTTTATTATTTGCTGCCTGGAACAGACAGTGTGGCGATGGAAAAAAATGAAAGGTTGAAATTAATTGAATTATATTGTGAATCAGAGTATGAGAGTGGAGCGGAGTGGGAGCGGATCGAGGAGTGGAGCGGCTTGATTTTGCCTGGTGCGAGGATCGGGTTTTTTAAAAATCGGAGCGTCATTGTTTTCTCTTGTTCTGAGAGCGCTCCACTAATGCTCCATCACGGGCAAAACACCTGTTAACAGACCTTAATGCAATAATTCACCACGTTTTAAGCTGTGTTAAACACTATTGGCATGAAGGAAAGATGGAATTTCTGATATAACTAGAAAGAATGTGATAAAAAAAAATACTTATTTAAAATCTAGCAGCACTTGGTAATGTTCGACCTCCGGCGTGAAGGTTACATTCACTTTCTGTTTCCACGCTCCCTATTATTGAGATAAGCTTGTGGTAAAGCTTGACTTAACTACATGCTTGTGTCTCGTCTATTTATTCTTACGTCAACTGGCATATAGTGAAAAGGAGAACACGAGTGGGGAGGTGATTGCCAAGATTAAATGTGGAGAGAAAATCTAAACGTCTTCAATACATACATCTCTATCTCTCCCCTACTAAATATTTTGAATCATCATATCATCATTCTAATTGAATTCATCTCAATCTTAACTGTAGGCTATTATGTCCCACATTAAATAGAATTGAACTTTTAACGACGTAAAACACCAACTGAACTAATCAACATGTTAATATTGCGTAGTCTGACTTTAATCGATTGCCATCTAAATTTATTTTAGTGCCGTGGTTTAATTAAGCGTTATACATTTGCAGATGAAGGAGCTCAGCAAATAATGCCAATAGAGTGTAACGTTGCTGGCAAGGATGAAGACGATGATGAAGTGGGAATCCAAGTGCAGTTTATTTACATAAGTGATATATCCAAAACGTGAATCCAAAAGCATAACAACATAAACGACTTGACATAGACTTAAACTTGACTTAGACCTGGCATGAATCATGAAATGACATTACATTGACAATACTCGACCAAGGACAATGGCGAACATGAGGGCTTAAATACATGGACATGGGGAAACATAAACCAATGAACAAACAGAACTCAAGAACAGAAGACAATAAGCATAAACCAATTACATGAAAGAACCATTAACAATACTAAGACTGGAGGGAAAACAGGACATCACATGAATTGGGAAACAGGAACTAAACATTTCAAAATAAAAGACATGGAATCAAAACTTGAACCAACAGAATAAACATGACAAAGAGGAAGATTTCAAATGTTAAAAAATTTAAATGCTATTATTTTTAACTCTGCATTAGACATATATTTTTTACAGTCTTATCTAGTTTTGAATAAAAAAAGTGTAGAACATAATGAGAATGTATTTTTTTATTATTATTATTATTATTAATCGTTCACAGAATTATAGGTTAAGGTTAATTAAAAGAATTGCAATAATAGAAAATAATAGGCAATAATACATAGACCTAATAATGTTTTTTTGGTCATTTATTAATTTGATTTAATTTAATGTTTTGTTTTTGTTCTGGTAATTTATAATCTTTATTTTGTTTGGTAATTTAAATTTTAAATGTTATGTTTTTTGTTTGTTTGTTTTTTGCATCTAGCAACTTATTTAATTGATCAAACCCAGAGAATGCTGCTGACATTTTTCAAAAGTAAGCTATAAAAAAAAAATGTATTTAGTCTTGGGCTAATGTAAAGTGTTCTATAAAGCACATTATAGCTTTTTATTTTTCATTGAATACATCTTCTGCATGGAAGGTTGTGATATTAAAAACATACCAAATAACTTTACATTGGAGAGGTACTTAGATGCTATTTTTACCATGGAGTGAACACGGAGCAGGGTTTCTCTAATCCAGGAGTGCGGAGTGAGCGAGGATCGGGAAACGCACAACGCGGAGTGGAGCTGGAGCGGAATGATTTAATAATGCTTTGAGCATGGAGGGGAAATTGTTGCCACTCCTCACACATACTCTGATGTGAATAAAAATTAATGAACAGGTTAATATTTACTTAAACATTTGTGGTGAAAATGGGTGACTGAGCAATTTTCTGATGTGAGAAAAGTAAAAAATGTTTAAACAAATAAGAACAATGCAATTTTGTTTGCAATGAACAATAGTGCAAAAGACTTGCAAAACACTAACTGCTACATAACATAATCTAATAGAATTAGCCTCTAGCGTAAACATATTAACAACATATTATTTAAATTTCTCTTAAATGTTGAATTATAGATTATACCAAAAAATATAAATTATAATGGCAATATTCTATAATGGAGACATTCACTCTCTCTCTCTCTCTCTCTCTCTCTCTCTCTCTCTCTCTCTCTCTCTCTCTCTCTCTCTCTCTTTCTCACACACACACACACACACACACACACACACACACACACACACACACACACACACACACACATATTAAAGCGATTCCTCATGACAAATGGCTTATATTTACCTGTAATGTGTTAAAAATTCTAACATATAAAACCAGCATGAATACATGGACTACAAATAATTCTAAATGTTTAAACATTATGTTTACCTACTAACAAATGTGAATTATTTTTACTGGGAGAAAATCTGTCAATCAAATTCTTTTCTAATCATGATCTCCACAGGTCTATGTTTCCTAGCAGTTATACAGAACACACCTAAGAGTTCATTTCATTTGTGTTGAAGTGCTATTACTCTCTGATGCTTAACTTGCCTCCTCCCCTGCTGTGTGTGTCAGGGAAAATGTTGTTAAAAGATGTAAATTGTCTTCATATAGAGACAGAACTTACTTATATAAGACTAAATTGAGTACAGAAGTTCTAGATAACTGTGTTAAATCTTTACTTATCTAATTAGTGCTTTACCATGGGGTGCATCTGTACAAGACATAAAATCACTGTGACTATCAGCTATTCATGTCACATTTTAGATCTGCAGCCAAATCTATGAAATTACTGGAAATGAAATACCACCGATATCAAATTTACACATTAGTTGGAAGTGAAAATGGATTCTGTTATTTGGTGTTTTTCAATCATTCATTATTATTTTCATATAGCTGAACAAAACAAATAGTTATAATATATATGTACCACAGTTTCAGTTTCATGTTTTGGGTTTCTGTAATCAAAAACGCAAGGATTGCAGGACAAGTCGTCTATGCAGCTTGGTTTCTACAGTATAAACCACTGTGGTCTTTTTTCACATATCTTAAAAGGGAAAGGAAATTTTATGACCCCTTTACGTTCAACAGGACAACACTTCTTGTCAGAGCGATAGCAAGACTAACAGACCCAAGAGCACAGGAACAGTTCAAAGGATTTATTTAAAATATATATGAGTTGTGGATGTCCAGGATCTGGGCAACGGCTGCAGCAGCGAAGAGAGATCTCTGAGAAGCACACACGCCGTGGCAGCGCAAGGGGCAATCCGTGAAGAGTGTGTGTGTAGAATGAGTGTGTGCGTTGTGAAAGTCAGGATTAGATTTGTGGAGTCCTCTGTTGAAGCTGGGTGAGGTGCAGAACAACGCCCATCAGAGTAGGGTGATCTAGCTCCCAACACACAGGCAAATACGTGGTATCCTCCGTGGAAACCCAGCTAACCACACACCCGACATGTGGGCAACCAACAGATACACGAGACATGACCAACTAGGCAGTGAGAGTGAGGTTAGTTACTTCACATCAAGCAGCAATCTAGCAAAGATACTGAGAACACGAAGGGCATAAGAAGGAAGTGAATTAGAGGGGAACCAGGTGTTGCTCGGCAGGCTTATTAGTGGCATGATCAGCGTTCCCATGGAAACACTGATCATGCATGCCGGCCGCACCTGCGAGACATGAGGGAGAGAGAATAACAAAACATCAAAACAAACCGACACACTCACCAGAACCTTGACACTTCTTATTGAAGAACGTTTGCCAGTGCAATGTTAGTACAATGTACATGACAGAAACACAGTCCAGGCCAAAGTACAGCGTACATAGACTGAATCAGTGCTCTTTTACTGTTTTCCAGAAACTCATTATCAACATTACAGATGCTTTTTCTGCAGAAACATGGTTACAAACAGACAAACAAGCTCTAAGTGTTTCTTTACACTTCATGTCGCACAAGTAGGTCAGTATTCATTATACCTGAACTGAATTGGTGACAAGAGTATGCAAATGAATGGTAAGAGCATTAATGGAAGAGTAGAACTCAGAACAGTGCTGGAAAACCCAGCAGTGGGTATAAATAGTGTGACAATAGAAGTGGATTCTATTGGATATTGGAACTAGTGTATTTTTGAGAGCATATATTTCATTATGTATTGTTTATTATGAATGTTCACTTTATTAATAGGTGCAAACATTTGCTGTTGTGTGTCATACAGAACACATTAAAACATTTGAATTCAGACAAGCATTTATCTGAAAGATGTCTATTATCTAAAGACATATGTATAGTAATATTTAAATATAACATTTGATTTTAACTTTGCATGAATCTGCATACAGATATTTTGACTCTTTAGCCACACTTAAAAATGAATCAATGTTGTTGCATTAGATTTACTTAACATTTACTTGAGGGGAACTGACTTTATACAGCCTCTTAAAATCCCTTTCACACCAGTTGGTTAAATGTCATTGGAGAAATGACTCAGAGAAAAGCTCGCATTGGTTTGTTCTTTAATGCGATCACAGTTATACAGGGGCCCCAATAAGTAATTGGACACTTTTGGACATTTAAGATGTGCTGTAAGGTATACTTATTAGTGACATTGTCTTAATAAATTCAACATATCAATAGTTTATCAGATATCTGCACAATTGGGTCACTATCTATATTTGTTGTCCTACTCTTCTTTGGTACTAATATATAATCTCACAAGTCTTTGCAGCATTTAATCATGTGCCGGATGTGAATTATATCTTTGAATGATATCTACAATTCAGTTCCTACTAGTTACAATAACTACATTTGCACTAGTAAAAATACAAATTTTTGATAATAAAAATGCAATTTCAACTAAAAAACATCATTCTCGATATCTGTATCTGCATTTTCACAAATAGAATTTCACAGCGATCTGTCATTTGCTCCGATTCAAAACACAGTTACAGATATTTATAGTACATTTCTTACTTGTTGAAATGCCATTCCCATCCCATCCCATTACAGATATATGACATTAAGATTGCCACTGGTGAAAACCAAATTACTGGTATAAATAATTAGCAGTTTTTCTGGTTGCAATTCAATTGTTATATGAAATGGTTTTCCATTAGTAACAATGTTTGGGGGGCTTGGCTAGCTCAGCGAGTATTGACGCTGACTATCACACCTGTCGCAACTTTAAACCCTGAGTGACTGCAGCCAGGTCTCCTAAGCAACCAAATTGACTCTGTTGCTAGGGTGGGTAGAGTCACATGGGGTAACCTCCTCGTGGTCACTATAATGTGGTTCTCGCTCTCGGTGGGGCGTGTGGTGAGTTGTGCAAGGATCCAACGGAGAATCACACATGCTATGTCTCCGCGGTACCACGCTCAACAAGCCACGTGATAAGATGTGCGGATTGACTGTCTCTGACATGGAGGCAACTGATATTCGTCCTCCGCCACCCGGATTAAGACGAGTCACTACGCCACCACAAGGACTTAGAACATGCTGGGAATTGGGCATTCCAAATTGGGAATTTTTTTTATTATTGATATCAAAAACTATTGTTTTTACAAGAAAGAAGTAAGAACTAGTATGAATTTAATTGTAGATATCTGAAATAGCGTTTTCAACAGGAATGAATGACAGATAAGGCTTGCGATACTAATGCCAGTTTCAGATGTGGTTTGCGCTTCAAATATCACCAAATGTATATTTTTATAATATTAGAGTATTGTGTGATATTGCTGTATATGACATGTATTTAAAATAAAAGGGAAAATTGGGTTTGATATTTACTTTTAAATACCTGCACTGTTATTATACTGGATCTTGTGTTGCATTTTACTGTGCATTTTTAGATTTAGATTGATAGAGTGACTTTGAACTTTGGAACAACTAATTTATTCATTTCCTGCTGACCACATATTATAACTAATGTCTTTACCATAAAGAAGCTCATCAATTTATCATTGCTGTGGTGTGCTGTGTCTTACATAAATGGGAGCTCTCCTCTTGGTAAATTCACATTACATTTTACATGTACATTAAATGTAAAGCAAATGGAATGAAAGAGGCAATAATCTAGTTGTCGTCCACAGCACTGGCAAGCGTTGCACCATCTAATGAAAATTTAATGCACAGGCTGCCAGTGAAATGGCAAATCAAATTTACAGTGTCCAATCGTGTTGATGGTGATGAGTTTCCTTATGGAACTGCTGGTTAGTCATCAGCAAGAGACCGCAAAATCTGCCAGTATCCTTTTTAACAGTTATTGCATGTTTGTAGTATATTGTATTTGCAACCTTATTCGAGACTAGTCTCACCTTTGCTTGTCAGCTTAAAGTCCACTTTGCAGCTTATTCTGGCCTAGAACTGCCAATTTAGGGCATTTTTATTAGGGATGTCATGATACTGATACTGGTATCAGAATCGGGTCCGATACCGCACTCATGTACTCGTGCTCGTAAAAATGCTCTGATACCATCTGACGAATGTACGAATGTCATTATGTATCATTGTAAGGAAAGACTAAGACATTTTGATCATTCTATAAAAATCGATTTAAAAAAACAAATTGGTTAATCTGCCTTTTCCACCACCTTAGTTATCGGTATCGGCTAAATCCCCTATCGGTCATCCTCTAGTACAGAATGTGGCTGTACTGCAAATAAACGAGAATGGATAGGAGTTGTAAAACTCTCTCACACTCACTCAGCAGAAAGAGTGAAGCCACATTAAGATGTTTTTTATCTGTCAAATATTTGCTAACGACGACCTACCTGTGTCTGTTCTGTCACTATCCAAAAGAGATAAGCGATTGTATTTTCGTAAATTACCTCAGATTAAACAACTCCTATTTTAAACGTGCAATTATATTTAACATAGTCGCCAAAAGCTATAACAATGGGTGATATTGTTTGGTTGTTGGTTCGTTAGAGTCATATTGCATTCTCACTACAAGCAAACTGCTCCAGAGTTCGTTTGCAATTGGGCTGAGATTATTTCATCCAGGTGGTCTCGGACCGCTTGTTTTGGCGTGGATCCGAGTGCAACTGCCATGTTCATATATGCCTAAACGAACCAAACTAAGTGAAACCGGAGCATTTGTTCCGAAAAACAAATACTCCAAACGAGCCAGGTGTGAAAACACCCATAGACAGGAAGTTTGGTTTTTCCAACTGATTTCCAGTTTTGTGTCCAGCCTGTCAGTGAATGGACTATCCATGGGTGGTCCATCTACTTGCTTAATGTAAACACTTTTTATACACTTTTTGTCCCTTGCAGGAGTGACCACTGTTCTGACGATGACCACCCTGAGTATCAGCGCCAGAAATTCTCTCCCCAAGGTGGCCTATGCCACAGCTATGGACTGGTTCATTGCTGTCTGCTACGCTTTTGTCTTCTCTGCTCTCATTGAGTTTGCCACGGTAAACTACTTCACAAAGAGGGGTTATGCCTGGGATGGGAAAAGTGTGGTGCCAGAAAAGGTAAGGCAATTTCACATCTCAAATAAAAGTCTATAAGACTTGCGTGCTATATTGTATAAGTCTTCTGAAGCAATATGACAGTTTTGTGTGGCCGAAATTTAAGTTTGCTGAAAATCTTTTTTACCATGTTTAACATTAATGATATCAAACAGTGGCGCCTGCAGCGGAGCTGCCATACACATTCTTGTGAAAATTAATAAATAGGGATGTCTTGACACCAATACTGGTGTCTACTGGTGGATTATCTGAATCAGTTCCAATACCACACTCATGTACTTGTACTCGTCCTCGTAAAAATGCCCAGACAACAAAAACCGATACCATCTGACGTATGAATGTCATTACTTAAACAATCAGCACACAAATTCTAATCACGTTATTTCCTGGTGAAATTATTTAGCCGCAAAAGCTGCAATTTAATTAGATAAATATATAGTTTACTTTGCATGTGCTGTGCACCTCAATTGTCAGCAGAGCACTAGTGAATGTATAAATACAGTATTGTGCCGACGCCAGCTGCACCGCACATACCTTTAAAGCTCCTCTTTGGCTCATACTGGAAAAACACCGTCATGATCATCGAGCGCTCTGTTTGTAGCAGACAACAGCGCAAATTCACTTTGTAGCGTGGGACACATACAGAGTATATACTTATTTAATTAATTAACTATCATACGAATTAATACAAACAAAATTGTACGAAATAGCCAACTCGAAAAATATGTACAAATTTTCTTGAGATTGGGTTGAAATAGCAGGCTTTTGCAGTTTAATATGAACCTTTTCAGACTAAAAAGCTACCGTCATCACACAGAAACACTTCAAAATAAAAGCTCAAGACAGACTTATATCACTATTGTACAGTTATGTAATATTCACTGTTATACTAATACTACTACTACTATTACTAATGATAATAATAATAATAATAATAATAATAATAAATCAATGGTAATTGTATTATATTTAAGCAGTATCTTACATCTGTGATGCTCTGTTATGCAGCACTTTATTTGAGATAATATAACTCCAATGCTGTATTTTGGATTGTTTTTATGTTGAAAATGAATTGTTATATTTTCATTTGATTAATGTTTTAATTTATTTAACACCATTTTTATGATAAAAATAATTTAAATGATCTGTTGATACAGTATGGAGTTCAGTAAAAAAAAAAAACAGGTATCGTGAAGAAAGTATTGGTTGGGTATAGTGACAGCTGATGACATACTTCTTGTTGACCTCCTTTGCAGCAAAAGAAAAAGAAGGAGTCTTTACTGAAAAAGAACAACACCTACACTGCTGCCACGGCAACATCTTTTGCTCCAAACATTGCCAGAGACCCTGGATTGGCTACTATTGCTAAAAGTGCCCCCCCTCCCCCAACTGAGCCCAAGGAAGAGCCCAAACCCAAACCACCAGAGGCGAAGAAAACCTTCAACAGCGTGAGCAAGATCGATCGGATTGCCAGAATAGCCTTCCCGCTGCTCTTCGGAACCTTTAACCTGGTGTACTGGGCCACTTACTTGAATAAGAAACCCAAATTACAGGATGCCCTACAACCCCACTAATTCTGTTTCCGTTTGCTTTTGCTTTACTTTCTGTTTTGTTTTTCTTATGTTTCTTTACAGCAACAAAAAGGTGAAAAAAAAAACGATTTGTCTCGAATTTATTTTAAATATAGTCAAGTTTCCACTTTCAACTTCGTGTTAACATGTGTAACATATCTTCCTATATGAAAAAAGAGACATTCTGCATTATGTATAAACCACTGTATTAAAAGGGAACTCTATATACACACAGACACAGTGGAGCGAATTCACTAAACAGTTGTGCCACTTTTCCGTACAGTATTTCAGTGTAAAAACCTGCGTCTTTTTCACTAACCAACCGCAATCCAGTTTGACCAGGCCCTAAATTTGCAGTATTTAAGACATTATCGTTCTTTTCAGTCCAAACATGCCTTATTTCTATGTAAATTAGGCTTATTATTGATATTTATAACTTAGAAAAAACAGCACCATTAGCTCGGTGCAATTAACGTTGTGAAACCACTCATGAAAAGAAGGAGGTAAATGGCATTTTATGAACTGTTAAAGAGACGTTTGTGAACGAATTTGGTGAGGTGAGACTTAACATTCAAGAAATATTCCAGGGTTCAATACAAGTTAAGTTCCAGTGAATGGGGCCAATTTTTGTAGGGTTTAAAAGATAGAAATGTGAAGCTTATATTTTTTTTTTTTTAAAAAAAGCACCTTTATTATTTTTTGAGCTTGTATTATTTGAGCTGTAAATTGTTTAAATCATTGTTCTTATGGTTGTTTTAGGGATTATGGTGTTACGTAATCATGGTAACAAGTTGTATAATTTAATATAACTACATAGAAAAGGTTAGTAAGCATTTTATTTTTACAGTAAACCATATTAACACACATATTGTTTAGATTTTGTGTCTATACTTTTGAAACAGAGAGAATTTTAATGTTTACAGATTGGCCCCATTCACTACCATTATAAATGACTCGCTGTAACCTTGATTTCCTACTTTTTTAAAGAAAAAAGGGAGAGTTTAAATGAATTTTTATGGTTATCAACATTATGCCACAAATGATGTGCTGAACCCGGGGCATTCATTTAATGTTCCCTGTGTTCAAGTTTTTAAAAGGGTTCATTAATGACTAATAAGTCATTTGCAAATGCATTATAAATCATTGATATGTGGTTATAACAACCTGCATAAAATATGTGACTTTCTTTGCAGTACTTGCCAAATAGAAAGCTATTTTAACTCACGTTATAAATGCTTAATAATAGTTATACAACATTAATAATATAACTTTATTTAAAGTGGACATGCATGAAGAATTTGTTAGGGAGTTTCCAACATTAGATATGGTTTATTGGTCTTCAGGCTTTATTATATGTTATGATGCTGTTTTTGCAGAGGACTTTATGTAACTAGGACTAGTTAAGTTGGGAGAGCACAATTCTTTTGACATCAGCATAACATGGAAAGTGAAGGAGAGTCAAGACATAACAGTAATGAATAAAAACACAAAGCTGACTATAAAAAATGACAATCCCTCCTTTTAATATCACTGTATTTATTAAGCATTTATAACACAAAACCATACTCTCTATTTAGCAAGTAT
The DNA here is from genome assembly GCA_032164185.1 of Moxostoma hubbsi. Taxonomy (NCBI): domain Eukaryota; kingdom Metazoa; phylum Chordata; class Actinopteri; order Cypriniformes; family Catostomidae; genus Moxostoma; species Moxostoma hubbsi. Next base: position 4,151,422 of record JAVLUX010000110.1, on the reverse strand, counting down.
TGTATAAAAGGCCCTTTTTTATTTATGTTGTTATAACTGCATATTAATGATTTATAATGCATTTGTAAATTACTTATTAATGAACTCCTATATAAACTTCTAACAATTGGAACATTTATATAAAGTGTTCCCAAAATTTGTAGCAGTAATTTATCAAATGATGGAAAAGTGAGTTATAACCGGGAATAGACCAGCACACTTCCGACATTTTAAAGTGGTGAAGTGATGCTGTACAGTCCCAGTGAAGTATGCCAGATTACGGTACGCTGCTGCATTCTACACAATCTAGCGATCAGAACTCAGATCAGAAGTTGTGTTTCAGAGTAAAACAACACAGACCGCATGTACAACTAAAAGGCACTTTCAGTTAATTTTTAGTGAATTCCCCTCAACATACCTGAGAAAATGCTATTCTGCAAACACACATAGTAAACAGTTTTGCATTACATTATCAATGTACATGGAATAAGTTTGCATGGGTGAAGCTTTTCTGTTTCAGCTTGATTTGGACAATACTACCTACAACCATGGTCATGTTTCTCTATTCTAGTCTGTTTTATGGATCTTACATTATAGATAGTATTATATTTATATGCTAATAGGGTTCCATTAACAGCAATAAAACGTGTCTCAGTTGGGGGGGGGGGGGGGGGGGGGGTGTAATTTACTCATGGATTTAAAAAAAATTGAGAAATTCAAAATTATTAATGTGTATATTATAAAGCATAATATTTATTTAGTTTTCATGTAGATATTATAAATTGTTAGAGATGTCAATATTAATTTTGAGCTTTGCTAAACTGTAACTACAAGGTACAAACTCATTGCTTGACAAAGAGAGAGAGAGAGAAAGAGAGAGAGAGAGAGAGAGAGAGAGAGAGAGAGAGAGAGAGAGAGAGAGAGAGTTGTGTTTCAAGTAGTATGGAACATGAATGAAATTCGGATATATATATATATAAAAATCTTGATCCACTAGAAACTAGTTTGGATTCACATTTTAATGAATAAACGTGCAGATAAATGAAAACCAGTATATTTGCACACTTCAAAAAGATTTTCAATGATGGACAACAGTAGATACTTAGAAAGAATGTAAACTAACGTCTTGATGTTGGAATGCAATTTTATATTTAGCATTAAATTACTCTTTATTCTGTATTTTGGTTAATGGTTTTTGTGATAGATATTACGGTTGGCGCACACTGGATATAAAGAATATTGGCACTAGAGTTCTGATTTATGTGCTGCTTTGTGCTGGCATTACATTTGGTTAAAGGGATAGCCCAGTCAAAAATGTACTCACCCTCATGTATGACTTTTGAAGATCGTGCTGGTCGCTCTTGACCATGGAATTACAATGATTGGGAACTGAAGCTTTCAAGCTTCAAAAAGGAAGCAAAAGTATCCTAAAAGTGGTCACTTTGACTTGTGATGAGGCATATTTAAGCTGTTGAACCAAATCAATGGCAATTTAAGCCAACCATTGTAACCAGTTCCCTGTAAATGTTCCCCTCCAGTGAGATGTTAACCGGTCCAATTGATTAAGAAATTATTCATACCGTTTTTGTGAACCAAATCAATAGATTAAATGAAAAGATCTGACTTATAAGAACGATTCGTTCACAATGAGCTACTCCACGATATCGCTACCTCTGAACTCATGATCGCAACAAGGGTTTCAGATACAAAGCTATCTTTTGAACCAAATTTAGAATGCTTTAAAGTGATTTTACATCCTTTTTTAAGCTTGAAATTATCTGTTCCAGTTCATTGTATTTGCATACAAAGAAGTGGCCAGACAATTTGTGTTCCATTTAAAAAAAGAAAAATCAAAAATACAGGTTTGGAACAACTTAAGGGGCGAGTAAATGGTTTGCATTTTGGGGTGAACTATTCCTTTAGGCAAGTCAGGGCAGTTCAAAAGTAGTGCCTTGTCTAGATTTACAATTTGAAGGCATTCTCATCTCAGATATTCATTTGTTGGGTTTATCTGGGCAATCTTTTCAAAAACCAGTCAATAACATCAATCAGAAAGTACCAGCCACACTGCCTTTGTCTCACATGCCATATGAAAGGAAGCCTCTTCCATCCAGACATGTGTTTCAATGCTTGTTGATGACAATGGATGGAAAATGCATCTAGATATCAGCCATTTAGACGATTACACTGTTCTACTACACATAAATATGTCTTGTACAGCTATAACAATGCCAAATTCCTTTATGTTTGTGGCATGATGTTGTTTGTTCTTCAAGCACCTATTGAAAAGAAACCAAACTTGTAAAGATTATCCTCTCTATTATTGGACTATGAGAGACAGAGTTACCTCTAACATAAATGAGGAACTCTGACATAATTATACATTACTTTGATGTAGCAATATAGATAGGTAAGGGCTTTTATGTGATCGAAACGATAAAGTACACCATTATGATCAATATCACTCGCTTTTCTTGGTACCTTTCGGTACACCTAAAATATAAGAAGCTCTTGTCCTTATAAGTTGGCAGTGTTCCTTCATTTTTGTCAGTTTGTATATTGTGTTTAAGATGCTTTGTAGCTTTTTCTTTTTTCAAAGTGCTTAATACATATCCACAAATTTTGGAAATGGATGTCTTTGGGGTCAAAGACATTGGACAAGGATAATTCTGGTGCAACATCTGGACAATATAATGCAGATAAATGTCATTTAACCCCATTTTATTTAAATATTTCAAATACTTTTTTTTATAGCATCTAGGAATATGTTGAGTTAGGGCTCATGTTACAACGTACTGGAAAGGTGTACTCTGGGATATGTGTGAATAAATGTATGCAAATGCACAGTAATGGAGACTACCAAACTTTTGAATGCGGTACAATTACGAGTTCATTGAGATCTCAATATCTTGTATTGATGTTTTATATGTTAAAATATAAGAAGTACTGCGTGTGATATGAGAAAAAAAAATTATATAGTCAAATATACATTTTCCATTTGTACCAACCTGTTGTTATGCATTTTGCACCTTTTAGGCATATTTGACATTTATGTAGTCAGCTGTGTGCTATGCAAGGATAGCTTCAAACTATATTAACTAGCTTCTTACCTCTCATCAATGTCTTCAACATTTTCAACATATTGTAAAAAGTCATTTATGAATCATGCACCCTTATTAGCTGGAGGACTTCTGCCATTCTACAAAGGATGGAAAAAAAAAAAAAAAAAAAAATGTTAGGACTGATGGTACAGAAATTAGATATTACATTTTAGTGACAATGGATTATGGCAATAAAATAAAGGCTGATACAAATTATTAATTCAGTTAAATAATTTGTATTTCTACAACAACTAACAATTAAATATATAAAAAAATATGCATTCATATATTTTTATCATACATGTAAAGGATAAGTAAATCAGTTATACTTTTTAATTAATATTTTATATGTTTTATGGGCGATTATAACACTTCATAAACATAACCAGATAGTGAGAGTGGCTTAATTTTCTAGTTTGCAATGCACTGGAAAAATTCAACACACAATTAATTTCAGGTACATTTATGTTTGGAAAGATTTCAACTAATTTACCAACCAACAAACTTTAAAAGGAGGATAATGTGCAAAAATTGTGACAGACACAAACAGATGTGCGCACAAGTCCAGGGTTCGGGTATGATTTCTGTATACACTGGGAAATGGCTATCGTCTATGTAATTGTTTGCTTTCTTAATGTTATGGGCCTGTAGAATTTAATTATTTTCATTAGTCATAAAATAAAAGGAAATTGAATCATACCTTGTTATGTCATTCTTTATGTAATTGCAGTGCTTCTCATCATCTTATACATATATACATATATATTGCTGAAAGTAACACACATGTATTTGACCTTGCTTACTGTAAGTTAAACATAATTGTCAATTAAGTGTCTATAACAACAAAACCTAAACCAAATAAATCATATAAAGAACGCATGAAACCAAAGTCAAAGTTTTGCAGCTTTAAGTTAATGTGTGTTAGCTTTAAATTTATCTATATGCTAGTTCTAAAAGTTGACAAAATAAATGCATATGCACATTTAAAATGTATTGATTAATCTTGCTCTAACAATCATATGCACATTTCTGTCCAGTACAAAACTACTTACACCATCTGATACCCACTTGCAATTCATGGTTCATCGCTGTAACATAACCCATAGACTATTGGCCATTTTAAAAATGGGACAAGTCTTTCAATATATCCTTCTCCAAATTACTTTTTCGATTGGAAACACAGAAAGAAAAATATGCTTGTTAAGTCAATTCATGGAGTCTTAAAAAGCCTCTTTGCATAGTGCATAGCTTACCACGTAGAATTATGCCATTGTTTGAAGTTATAATGTAAATGACTGGGATTTACTTAACGGATAGTTCACCCAATAACATTTCACTTTTATGGCATCTTTTTTCCATACCTTAAAAATAAATGGTAATTTAAATTAACATAGGAAGAAAGATAATGTAATTGTTACCAATTGTCAGTTAAAATTCCAATGAGAGAGATCCAAAATTATATCCAACATAAGATGGATTACTAGTTCTATGGTTACTATTACTATAGTCAACCGTTTCTAATCGCAACTATTATTGATTAAACCATTATCAAGTCAAGTGGTTTTTATTGTCATTTCAACCATATACAGTTAGTACAGTACACAGCGAAACGAGACAACGTTCCTCCAGGACCATGGTGCTACATAAAACAACATGAGACTACACAGACTAAATAAAGTACCTAAATAAAGTGCACATGCAAATGTGTGCAAAGCACCATTTTTGGATCCGGAGTGGCCGCTGCGTGCTACCGTCCCGCCATCTTGGATCATATCAGGACTCCAACGCGGAGCAGATTGTATTTATTACACAGTTACTTACCAAAGAAATGCATAATTGCTCACAAAATATTTATGTAAGACAAAATTATTTGATACAGTGCAGAGTAAAACTAAAGACAATAGTCTTACAGGATCTCCTCCCTTGGTCAACTGATGAAATGATCAGGGGTGTGACTGCCCATTGTACAAACATCCTGTTTTCTCAATTAGAGGCTGGGTCAGAGCTCTACACCATGAGCAGTTAGTTCAAGATATCTTGAAAGGAAGAGTGTGTCTATGTGACATCAGCTTCCCACCAGCATACCTCAAGGCTCTGTGCTAGGCCCACTACACTTCTTGCTAAATTCAACATTTAGGTAGGGTGACCAGACATCCTGGTTTACCCTGGGACAGTCCCCGATAATTCTCTAAAAAAAAACGTCATTATGTCCTGGTTTCAGCTGGTAAGCTTACAGTTTTTTTAGTTTTTTATTCATAGATTAAATATCCCACTATTGTCTCTGGCATCATTTGCAGGGAAAAGAAGCTATTTCATTGTCGCATTTGACGATTCCTTGTCTTTCAGCAAATCAGCTGAAATGCTGTCAGAGACTATTTAGCTGAGACAGACCACTTCTAATAAAATGAATGGGAGAATTTGGAACTTCCAACAGTCAACTTATGTAGAAAAGAAGTCCTGCTATTCAGGCAAAAGAGCCGATTACATTTTAGTTATAGACATCGCCCGTCAATCAACTGAAGAACACTCAACGATCAAAGAACGTATTTCAAATCAGCAGTGAAATCTGACAACTCAGGTATCATAAATTGTGCTTCTTTCCACAGATTACGCTAAAAAAAACATGATTTACTGGCTTGTACAGCGCATACGCATTAGCAATACAAGCCAAGAAAGTCACGGTTTTTAGTGTAATCTGAGGAAAGAAGCACAATTTATGATATCTGTGTTGTCAGATTTCACTGCTGATTTGAAATATGTTCTTTGATTGTAATCTTGACAAACCTTTTAAGAGATTTTGGTCTTTCCCTTCTCAAGTAGATAGGACTTTCATGACTTTCAAACGCTTCCTGGAAGCATTCCAAAGGTGGCCATCAGTTGACTGACTTGCTAGAAAGATTTTGGACATGTACCCGGAGTTTACTGTTGCAAGTTTTGTTTCAAATCTAAGGATGTCCGAATAACAAATTATTCACTTATTTGAGTCAGTTCTTTACAGTGAATAGGTCACTCGTCATAGCAAAGCGATCTGAATCAGTTTGCATTCAATCTAAATGACTCATAAAGCTCACACATGCACTGCTGAATCATTTGGAGTGGCACTTCCTCGTCAACACACTAACATAATTCTTTATAAACTGAAAAACAAAGATAATGCTGGTTGCAGTGGATATTTATCTACAATTAATAAAAAACAAACTTGCAAATGTGACATAATGTTTGCAAGTGATGAAGAAGGTCTTAATTAAGTTCAACACGTATGCAGCTTGTGAACGATTACTGCAGGTAAAGACATTTTCCAACCAAAAAAGTATCAAAGCACTAAGTAGCCTACGCAAAAACACATCAAATGTTTTTTGGACATGTACGATTACCTGGAAGCCAATAGCATGTGAATATGGTAAGGTGTTTCAAAATACCATGGTATTGTACCATTGTATTCTTTGCAGTACTTTGAAGCACCGTGTATACAATTGTATGGGAATATGTTAATCATATATCCGCCACACATGAACATAGAGAGGGATGCAGTTTGAACCCAAATGCAGAGTTTAATGAAAAATCACTGACAATATATATATAAACTAAAATATAAATAGGAATTAGGAAGATGATAGGTACAAGGATAAATACAACAATGAGACAAATATACATGCTAATATAGACAAGACTAGACAATGAGTGAGGAAACACAAGGGAAAGTATACAGACATTGGAATAACAACACAATGTTTCTCACAAAAGTGACTGTAATACAGTCACTTTATAACTGGCTGCTCCCTCAATAACTGCTATGTCCATAGAACACTATCTCATAGTATGTTATGTTTACATTTGTAATTTTTAGAAACTGTCTTTTTGCACTACTGTTTACTGGTCAGCGCTGCACTGTCTCTTACTGTGTCAATTGTCCTGTTCATTGTTAGTAACTTATTGTCCTGTCCCGTACTTTTTGCATATGTTTGCACATGCACTTTATATAGGTATGTTATTTAGTCTGTGTAGTCTCATGTAGTTCTGTGTTTGTCCTATCTTGTTTTATGTAGCACCATGGTCCTGGAGGAACGTTGTCTCGTTTCGCTGTGTACTGTACTAACTGTATATGGTTGAAATGACAATAAAAACCACTTGACATAACTTGACTTGACAAGGAACAGCTGGGAACACTTATGAGAAACAGTGAATATAATGATGATTGTGCCTGCTGGGAAATGTAGTGTGGGGGAAAAACTACCACATAAAAGTCCATGAAAGAGTCAAACTAAGAGTCCAAACATGGAACATGAAGGGATAGTGACATGAAGGGATGGTAACATGAAAGACTGTAACAGAACACCCCCCCCCCCCCCAAATGGGAGGCTCCTGAAGCCCAAAGACAGATAGATATAAGGCCAAGGTGGAGCTAGCAGATAATCAGGAGGCCAGGGAGGAGCCTGCAGATTATCACTAGGTCAGAGAAGAGCCTCCAGGATGGGAGAGGGATCCGGTGGTTTGGGAGGCAGCTCCAGGAAGGCAAGTGGCTGAGGACACCAGGATGGAACTGTCAGGGGAAGGAGCCGCTTGTGGTGAAGACCCAGGGGGCAGAGCCACAGCTGGTTCAGGGAATTGAGTCTCTGGAGGTGGAGCCGCAGGGGGTGGAGCAGTAGGCGGCGCAGGAGAAAGCACTGCTGGAGGTGGAATGGGCAGAGCTGTAACAGGTTCAAGGAATTGAGTCTCTTGAGGCAGAGCCCAGGGGTTGGATCAGTAGGTGGCTCAGAAGACGTTGGAGGAGGAGTATCAGAAGAGAGATGAAGTCTTGGGAGAAAGGAGCGAGTGGAACCGCTGGAGGAAGAGTTTCAGAAGAGGCAGACGGAGCCGCTGGAAAAGGAATCTCAGGAGGAGCGGATGGATTTGCTGGAGGAGCAGGTAGAGTCGTTGAAGACTCAGTGGGCAGGGTCGTGTAAGACTCAGAGGGCAGAGTCATGGAAGACTCAGAGGGTGTAGTTGCCGTGGTCAGGTGCGCTGGTAGCGAATGGGAAACGGCCTCCGTGGCCACTGACAGGGAAATTATGTCTGTGGTTGTAAACTTGGGCAGTGATAGGGGAAAGTCCTCCATGGCCTTGGGCACTGGCAGTGATTGGGGAATGGTTTCCGTAAACATGAGCACTGGCAGCGACCGGGGAAAGACCTCTGTGAGACCTAAACCTCCCACAGTGAAGACTGACACACTCAGATGAAGGGCAAAGTCAATGTGCATTTGGAGGTCTCATACAGTTATTTCAGATGGCATTAGAGAATTAATTGGTTCTTCCAACCCAGCCTGAAAAAAGTCCTTAAGTGCCACATTATTAAAATTCACTTAATTAGTACCATGGTAGTACCATAGTATTCTTTGGAGTATTTTGAAGAATGGTACATAAAAATGGTTGTTGTATATTAAAGTACCATGATATTACCATCTGATACCATCAGATACTGGAGTGTTATTGCCCAGTTGTTCTCTCACACACACAATGAATTTGGCCTCTAAAAATAAGTTTTCAGTACAGAATGACAACAGCTAGACACAGAATTACAGGATAAGATGAGTAGTATATGTACGTACAGGAATGTGCAAAGGAAATTATGTTCAAATGTGTATGGGTTTGTACTGGTAGTAGTATAAATATGAAAAAATAAAAATGAAAAAACAGTGATTTTGCATATTTTAACACATGGGTTTGAATAGGTAGCATGTATAAATATGAATTATAATTTTTTCTCATTCACATACATTTAATATTGCACCATACAGTCATTTCCGTGAGGTCTATCCTAAGTCCAAGGTTCAGGTAGTGGCATATGAAGTATCCTATGTATTAAGGTTGGAGTTGGCATTAGTTCATCCTCTGAAGTCCATCGTAATATACTGAAGTGATGTCCGGCTTGCACTGGCTGCACTTAGTCATCATCACTCAGAGACACATAGCTGTGGAGTCCAACACCAAGCAGGAATGGGACTGGATCAGGCCGGCTCCGGTAACCTCGGGATATAAATCCCAAGGTTGAGACAGGGAAACAAATAGAATAATATTAGCGTAGATGCCATTACATTTTTAGTATAAAAAGAGTTATAGATCATGATAAATATTTCTGGTTCCAGCAGACCTCACTAAAGCAGCCTAATTGTGAGTTGATAGATAAATTAGGTGTATGCCTGGCTAAATAGATGAGTCTTTAGTCTAGACTTAAACTGAGTGAGTATGTCTGTGTATCAAACAGTGTTAGGGAGACTGTTCCATAGATTAGGAGCAAATATGAACATGATCTACCTCCTTTTGTTGATTTTGATATTCTAGGAACTATTAACAGGCCATTTTGTGATTGTAATGAACATGTTGGAATATACCATGGTAGAAGGCTACTTATTTACTGTGGAGCAAGACCATTCAAAGCTTTGTACATAGTTAACAAAAAAATATAATGAATACAAATTTTAACAGGTAGTCAATGTAATGACGATGGGGCTAATATGATCATATTTCTTGGTTCTAGTCAGCACTCTGGCTGCTGCGTTTTGAATTAATTGAAGTTTCTTTATTGAACTTGCTGGACATTCTCCCAGAATAGCATTACAATAATCTAGTCTTGAGGTCATGTATGCATGAATGATTTCGGCATCAGCAACAGAGAGCATGTGTCGTTACTTAGAAATATTTCTGAGGTGGAAGATTGCTGTTCTACAAACATTGGAAATTAGATTTTCAAAGGACAGATTGGTATCAAATATAACACCTACGTTCTTCGCTGTAGAAGATGATGTAACAGTACATCAATCGAGAGTCAAATTATATTTTAGTAGCTTATTTTTTTAGAGGTTTTTGTCCAATAATTAGTACCTCTGTTTTTTGGGGGGGTTTTTTCGGAATTGAGTAGAAGGAAATGTCTGGCCATCCAATCTTTAACTTCATTGATACATTCTGCTAATTTGGAAAATTGTGATAATTTTGTTGGGTTTCGAAGAAATATAAAGTTAAAGGTATTGGCAGCATAACAGCCAAAACTTATTCCACAATTCCTGATAATATCTCATAGGAGAAGCATATATAAGGATTAAAGCAGAGACACTAAATCTGATCCCTGTGGCACTCCATACTTTTGTTTGATTTTATAATTCCTCATTTGCATAGACAAAGTGGTAGCGTTCAAATAAATATGACCTAAACCATTCTAATGCAAGTTCAAAAATGCCAACATAATTCTCAAGCCAATTCAAGAGAATGTCATGATCTATGGCATCGAAATCAGCACTAAGATCTAAAAGCACTAGAAGAAAAATGCAGCCAAAATCAGAAGATAGGAGCAAGTAATTTGTAACTTTGCAGTCTCTGTACAGTGGTGGGGCCTACATCCTGACTGAAATTGTTAATATATACTATTTCTCTGTAGAAATGAACATAGTTGGGAGGACACTACCTTTCTAGTATTTAATATTTTTGACACAAATGGGAGATTTGAAATTGGTCTATAATTAGCCAATTCTCCGGGATCAAGCTGTGGTTTCTTAATAAGCGATAACTGCCATTTTAAAGATTCTTGGGATCTAAGGAAAGCGGGGAGTTAATAATATTAAGCAGAGGTTCTGAAATTACAGGGAATACCTCATTTAAGAGCTTAGTTGGTATTATATCTAATATACATGTTGTGGCTTTTGATGTTTCGCTAAGTTTTATTAGCTCTTCATGACTTATGACATTGAAGGTTTGAAGCTGCTCATGAGAAAATTGAGACACTGTTTTCTGAGGTGCTATGACAGACAATTGCATAATTACAATTTTATTTCTGATTATTTAGAATTATTATTTATTTTATAGGTAAAGAAATTAATGAAGTCATTACAATTGTGTTGCGACGGAATATCTGATTCAGTTGAGGCTTTATCCTTAACCAATTTAGCCAAAGTGCTGAACATACACCTAGGATTGTTGTGTTTATTTTCTATGAATTTGCTAAAATATGCTGACCTGGCAGCTTTTTGTGCCTGTCTGTAGCTACAGACACTATCCTTCCATGCACCACGAAATAGCTCTAATTTTGTATTCTTCCACTTGCACTCCATTTTCTGAGCTGCTCTCTTGAGATCATGAGTGTGATCATTGTACCATTGGGCTTTTTTCTTAAATTTGCTTTAATCTAAGGGGCGACACCATCAAGAGTGCTAGAGAAGACTGTATTTAAATGTTCTGTTATTACATCAAGTTCTTTTAGACTTTGTGGCTTACTGAGTATATGAGATAGATCTGTAAGATTATTATTGAAGCTATCTTTAGTGGTCGAAAGAATAGTTCTACCTGAACGATAGCGTGGTGTAGATTAAGTAACATTAGCTGATCGCAGCATACAAGATACGAGGTAATGATCTGAGATGTCATCACTCTGCGGCAGAATTTCTATAGTACGAACATCAACTCCATATGACAGAATTAAATCTAGCATATAATTTTGGCGATGAGTTGGTCCTGTCACATTTTCTCTTACTCCAAGTGAGTTGAGAATATTGACAAATGCTGATAAATGTGTCATTTTCATTATCTATGTGAATATTGAAATCACAAATAATTAAAGCTCTATCCACAGTACCTACTAGTTCCGATAGAAATTTGCGAATTCACAAAGAAATTCAGAATACAGCCCGGGTGATCTATATACAGTGTTTTTATTTATATCTGATGGTCACATTAAGCATTTTTAGTTCAAAAGACTTAAACTTATATCCTGTCCTCTGAGTAACACCAAAAACTTAACAGTAAATTGTAGCAATGCCTCCTCCTCGACCCTTCAGATGAGGCTCCTGTTTGTAATAATAATATGGGGGAATAGATTTCCTTTGAAATTATATATTCATCTAGTTGTCATGTTTCAGTCAAACAGAGTACATGCAAACTATGATCTGTAATGATTCGATTTACAATTAGTACTTTGGTTGAAAGAGATCTAATGTTTAGTAGCCCTACTTTTATTTGATGGTTATCTTAATATTACCTTAATCATATTAAGTATTATGTGACCTGTGAAATATTTTATGCGACCTGTGTTACGTCTCAAGGCAGCTTGCAGACATTTGAATTAGTTAATTTGACTGCTTCCTGACATGGGCCCCAGTTAGTCAAATACTATCACTATTAAGTCTATGAGCCAAATTACTAGAAAGAAGAGCATCACCTTCCCTGAAGGGATGGAATCTGTCTATCTTTAACAGGTCAGGTCTACCCCAAAAACTCTTCCAATTGTCTATAAATCTATTTTATTCTCCAGACACCACTTAGACATCCAGCCATTCAGTGACACTAATTTACAATAAACCTCGTCACCATGATGAGCAGGGAGGATGCCAGGGCATACTCTCTTCACTCTGTCTCATTTCTAGGAAAAGCTATCTATTTTTCAGAGGCACAAAGCTTAGCATTCAGATACTGTCCCACTCAACACAATGAACCCTAACACACAAGGATCAGAGACAAGAAGAAAATAGAGACTGAGAGCTAAAAAAAACCAGAATAATATCTTCAAACAGCCACAGAATATGGTTGTCAGTCCTGTTTAGAGTGCTATATGGTTCTGTTCATACACAGTTATCTAAAAAGATTCCCAACTGCATTATATATGTGAATGATTCCCCTAAACATGAAGTGTGAATTTTTTGCGATGTTAAAATACTTTTTTCGATACCAGATTTATATGCAGAGGCAAATAAAAGTAACACGTTCATAGGTTGATTTCACAGATAAACGTGAACACATGTAACACTGACTCAACCAAAGGTGTGAGGTGTTCAGGAATAAAAACCTGGTGGTTCAGATCATGTGTGCTGTTAGACAGCTAGTTCAAGTCATGTAAAGTAATTTCACTTGTATAGTGCTTTTTACAATAGCACTATACACATCTTTTCAAAGCAGTTTTACAGAAAATCATACTGTTATGTCTCCAATGTCTTAAATTGTCAGAGTTGCAAATCTGTTGATTTGATTCTCACCCAAAGCAATCTCATCGCTTTAGAAGAAATTGACTTAAGACTGGAGTCATATGGATTGTGTTTACTCTGATTCTCTGTGCATTTTTATTTTTGTGTGAACTAACTTTTTAATCCATTTTCTGTCTGTTTTCTGTCAAATCTGTTAGGGGCAAAGTCATTTCATTACTAAATACTTTAGTTTCTTTGTAGGTATTCCATCTACAATTATACGTTTTTTGATAAACTTACTTTTTCAAATTCTTTTCATTTTAGCCATTTGAAATGAAAATCTGGCATACATCATCTAAAAACCCTCATGATCAAAAGTAAAAAAATAAACAATTTTAATGATCAAATTGTTGAGAAAATGTAAGCAAATTAATTTTTGGCTGTGGCCCAATGCACTTATCTACATATATATTTTGAACAATTTGATGATGTGTCCATCCTGACAAATTTGGTGTCTCTAGGGCTTACAGTTTTGGTTGCCCAAACACTTTTAAGGCAAAGATCTGCATGTATGGACTACTTTTATTGTGTTTTATTTATATATTTATTTTATCACTTTTGAATTAAATAATGTACATGACTGTACATGTGATAATATACAAAGTTTGCCAAAGCTTTGACGGAATCCTCTGAACTGAGGTGAGACATTTGGTGATGCAGAATAAAAGGTTGCTACGGCAACATTTCCCTTAGGAGACTCACTCAAGTTCATTTCAATTCACTGTTAAATCATCTCTGATTTCTGCACACTCATTTCATTTTGAAAGCACAGGCTGTTGTGATACACTCAGTGGCTCACAGTTAATTACAGAGAACCTTATAATGGGGATAGAAAGTTAATTTGTTGAAACCCTCAGACCAGACCTGTGGATGTGCCCTCACCCACTCTCCACCTCAGGTGCGGCACAACGTGTGCTGCTTTAAAAGCATCCGAGGCATGCCTGAAGACAGTTATATAACCATAGAGCTCTGTTAGTCAAGCAATCCTGTGCTCCTTTCATCTTTTCTAACCTCCCATTAGCTTCCCAGCCTTGGTGCAGGAGAAAGAGGAAGGGAGTAATGTGAGGTCAAGGTATTAAGTTCATAAAAAAATATATATATATCTTTTTCTTTTCTTTTTTTAAAAACACTGGACCTTAACGATTACTTAATTTACAAATGTTAAACCATGACTTACTTGCACTGCACACAAATAACTAATATTGTCATTATATTCATGATGTTAGTCAGAGGGGAACTGGTCCCCACAGCAAGTCTGGTTTCCCCAAGGTTATTTTTCTCCATTAATCAACATTTTATGGAGTTTTGTGTTCCTTGTGTTACGAAAGGAGCAGACGAGGAGTGAGGATCTAAATGCAGCTTTATTGGAAGTTAAACAAAGGAAAACACTGGAACAAAGAAATACCCACAATGGGAGAACTGAGGTAAATACTATATAAATAACAACGAAGGGCACAGGTAGGAACACGGTGACAGGCTGAGACGACATTCAATAACTGACAAAGGACTGACAAAACAACAGGGCTTATATACACAAGGAACTGAACGAGGGAATGACAGGCAGGTGGGGATAATGAGGGAGTGATTAGGGCCGGGAATTGTGGGAAATGTAGTTTGGAGTGAAGGTGAGGGAAAAACCCAAGGCAGACAATGGGGAATCGTGACAGAATCCCCCCTCAAAGGGGCGGATTCCAGACGCCCCAAAACAAAAAACGGGGGGAAAAAAAGGACAAAACAACCCAGGAGTGAAGGGGGGCTCAGGGTGGGCAGGCAGACCAGGGGGGGGGGGGGGGGTACAAGGAGACCGACAGACAGACAAGGGGGATGACCTCGAGGTGGGGGCTGGGTCAGGAGGTCGGGGAGGCTGACACAGGACAGGGACAGGGGGCCTGGGAGGTGTCCGCAGGACAGGGGATGGGTCAGGAGGTCTGGGAGGAGACCACAGGACAGGGAAAGGCTCAGGAGGCCTGGGAGGAGACCACAGGACAGGGAAAGGCTCAGGAGGCCTGGGAGGTGACCACGGGACAGGTGATGGGTCAGGAGGTCTGGGAGGTGGCCATAGGACAGGGAACGATTCAGGAGGGACAGGGTCAGAAGGCCTGGGAGAAGACCACAGGACAGGGACAGGGTCAAGAGGCCTGGGAGGAGGCCACAGGACAGGGACAGGGTCAGGAGGCCTAGGGGAAGGCCACAGGACAGAGACAGGGTCAGGAGGCCCGGGAGGAGGCCACAGGACAGGGACAGGGTCAGGAGGCCTAGGGGAAGGCCACAGGACAGAGTCAGAAGGCCCGGGAGGAGGCCACAGGACAGGGTCAGAAAGCCCAGGAGGAGGCCACAGGACAGGGTCAGAAGGCCTGGGAGGAGGCCACAGGACAGAGTCAGAAGGCCTGGGGGGAGGCCACAGGACAGGGTCTGCAATCGGAGGAGACTCAGGGAGAGCAGGCGGATCCGCGGTAGGCTCTGTAGGCTGAGCCCAGGAAGGTACAGGAGGCGGAGCCGTGGAAGGGTCTGGAGGCGGAGCCGTGGGAGGCAGAGCAGGCGCAGGCAGAGCCGTGGAAGGCGGAGGAGGTGCAGGCAGAGCCGTAGAAGGTTCTGTAGGTGGAGCCGTGGTAGGCTCAGGATCCACGGAAGGTCCTGGAGGTGGAGCCGTGGGAAGCTCAAGGGGCGGATCCGAGGAAGGCAGACCCATGAAGGACTTCAAGGGCAGAGCCGTGGAAGGCGGAGCCATGGAGGACTTCAAGGGCAGAGCCGTAGAAGGCGGAGCCATGGAAGGCTCAAGGGGTGGAGCCGAGGGAGGCAGAGCCATGGAGGATTTCAGGGGCAGAATCGTGGAATGCTCTGGTGACGTGGTAGGCTCTGGTGAAAAGGAAGGCTCGGGAGGCGGAGTCGTAAAAGGCGGAGTCCTGGGGGGCTCAGGTGATGTGGAAGGCCCGGAAGGCGGAGCCATAGGAGGCGGCTCAAGGAGCGGAGCCAACTTCAAAGGCGGAGCCATGGTAGGCTCCAGGGGTGGAGCCGTAGAAGGCACTGGATGCGTGGAAAGCTCCGGAGGAGTGGAAGGCTCAGAAGGAGTGGCTGAGACGACATTCAATAACTGACAAAGGACTGACAAAACAACAGGGCTTATATACACAAGGAACTGAACGAGGGAATGACAGGCAGGTGGGGATAATGAGGGAGTGATTAGGGTCGGGAATTGTGGGAAATGTAGTTTGGAGTGAAGGTGAGGGATAAACCCAAGGCAGACAATGGGGAATCGTGACACCTTGCCACAGTCGCCTTCAGCTTGCTCACAGGGGTTCTAAATAAAATTATTATTGAATTTTTATACAAAATTTACAATCATATTTAGTCAAACTACAAAATAATGTCTCTAAAAGATTATAGATATTACAGTTTCATGTTCTGTTAATCCATGATTTCCTGTAAAGCTGCATTGAAACGATGTATGTTGTGAAAAGTGCTACACAAATAAATATGACTTGACAATTACAAAGGTTCAAAATTATTTACCGTGTATAAAGTGTTATACTGGCAAACTAACAAGGCAGCTAATGAAAAGAATTTAAGGAAAACTTTGCATTCAACATTGTGGTTTCTCATGATGATTGCAGTTTAAAGGGTTCATATCATACAGTTTTCATCATTTTATTTAGTCCCTGAGGTCCACTTGTAATTTGTATTTTTTTTATTTTATGTTACACCAAAAACAGCCATAATAGTTATTCCACCCTCTCTCTGCCCCCAAGAATTTAACAGGTAGTGTCCCCTTCATATGTAAAATGAGCAACAGCGCTTTACAGCTTTCAAGCTTGGGATGCAGATTAACCATCGATTCAAATATAGTTTTTAACTGCCCAAATGGCAAGTGAAAAGAGGTAGCTGCATTAAGAAATATTTTTACATCTTTTACTACAGAAACTGTTCTCTCCTCCGCCATGTTGAAAGTTTACATCACCTCCCAACTATGAAACTCTGGTATTAAAATAATCCCAGAGTTTCCCGGTCATAATTACGACTTGAGGTTCATGTGCAACTTCAGAGTAAGAAAATCATATTTATAATTATTCTGATAGCATGCGAAGGCAACATTAAATAGCCTCTTTGCCATGTGTTACATTTAGGCAGATTAATCAAATGATTCACTCAAAAGTACTGCTCAAATGGTTAATCCTGTAAAGCTTGACATATGACAGAATTGTCAGAACATTATATAAATATAATTTTTAAAAGGAAGCCTGGGGAAGGCTTAAAAAGGAACTAAACATTTGATAGGAATATTTTAAAAAGCGGAGATATACGCAATCATGATATATTCACGGATCTTTTTTAGTGTGTTTGATATCAAAACAGATGACAAGCTTGAACACTTGAAGCTCCTTTAAAACAGGTAATACGTTAAAATAATGGATAATCCTGCTTGACATGTTGCATTTTTGCTTAAATTATATTTTAACCACATCTTGGAGAAACAGCGCACCATTTTTTTCACGCTTTCATTGTCTTTACATTATTGTGCTATATTATCATGCAGTAACACACTGGCATAGTGATTGAAGTTTGTCATCATGAAATAGAGACCCTCCCCTCAAAATCAGAACACAAGTGGTTACAGGAGATGCAGTTAAGTGACCAGGTGTAAACAGCGATGTGTCTCACCTAAACAATGTGATCGGATCACCCGAGACACATCGTTATATCAGGTGGAAACGGGGTTGTAAAGGGATTAATGGAAAGGAGAAAATTTAATTAATTAAACCAAAAGACACAAACGCACACATATGTCGGACAGCTGCCCGTAAACGCTCTCTCTCTCTCTCTCTCTCTCTCTCTCTCTCTCTCTCTCTCTCTCTCTCTCTCACCACCATCCGCAGTCGGCCATTAAGGCTGATAAGGGTTTGGGTGTGTAGAATCATGACCCAGCCCCTCCCTCCACAGTGGTCTATGTTTGTGCAATAAAATTTAATTTGATTCCTCATGATATGACCCCATTTAATAACTCTTTTAAGATTATCAGCAAAAAAAAAGTGACATCAACCAGGGTTCCCAAAAGCATCGCAAGCTTAAGTTGATCGTAGAGACCATTGAAACCAATGGTTTCTATGATCTACATGGGCTTACGATACTTTCAGGAAATGCAGCCCTAAATCTCAAAATATGACATTTGTTTATAATTGTATAGGTGGAAATAACCGTCTTCAATTGATTGTACAGTGTTGAAAAATGATATTGCAGTGTATGAAAAATGGTCAATGTGTCGTTAAAGTGAAACATGACATTGTTGTAACACTGTTATATGGCTCTGAACTTGCTTTTTCTTAAGAGAAAATGTATCCAAAGATCTTCTTTTACATTCATTGCAAAGATAAACATGTCTGTAGTCTTTAAAGAAATAGGTCACCCAAATATAAAAATAAAGCAATTACTTACATGTATGCATTTGGCAGATGCTTTTATCCAAAGCGACTTACAGTGCACTTATTACAGGGCAACCTGAAGTTAAGTGCCTTGCTCAAGGACACAATGATGGTGGCTGTGGGGATCGAACCAACAACCTTCTGATTACCAGTTATGTGCTTTAGCCACTACGCCATCACCAGTTCCAACATTACATTCCAAACCTTACGTTACATTACGCTCCACACCTAATCAAGAGACACAAACGTGACGTCACACCTGGCAAGATGTATCTTGATGCATTTGAATGTATAAATATAGGGGTAAATTAGCTGTAGGCCTGTGAGACTCTCTGGACCTGGTGTAAGCACGTGGATTAAGTGAACTCGACTTCAAATGACACCATCAGCTACTCATCTGTCCTTGATGTGTCTCATTAGGAAACCAACACTGATACGTCCTGAGCTCA